>JASJUZ010000436.1:0-721912 GCA_037159825.1 Tupiocoris notatus | reverse complement strand
GATCTTCCCTTGTCGTGCTCCCGATTCAAGACCCTGAACAACCGCATAGCTTGATGTGGTCCTTTATTATATTCCAGCTCCCGTCATAGCATCGTATTTTGCACCGCGGGACGAAGAGTGGCAAGAGCATTATCGACGTCTCTAGATATTTTACCAGCATCGGCGGAAGCGACGAGGCGAACTTTAAAGCAACGAGCTTGACGTCGTTTCGTTTAAAGAGCTTCGCAACAGAGATTATACTATCTTTTGAGGTATCTGCGGTCGTCTCGCGGTATTCTCTATTTTGTTGGCCTTGTGACCTAATATGGGCGGTTCTCTTTTGGTTTATTATTCAATAATAAACCATTGTAATCGCCCAAGAAAAAAAACGCTGCAAATGATTGTACAGTGGTTTATTATTCCTTCACTTCAATAATAATTTCAGAATCCAATCCATTTATGATAGTAATTATTCAGAACATGTGTAAACGTTTCAACCGAAAAATAGATCGGTAACTATCGGGGAAAATTCCGTGCAACTATTGTAATTTTAATTAATACTATTTTTCTCAATTTCCTAATTAAAAACTAAATTTTTTGCCTAACAGTACAGCTGGAGAGAGTGTTCGACGACCATTCCAGTGAGTATAGAACGATTTTTATAGCTCCAAGAACTCTCGAGTTATACCCTCATGTCAAATTTCTAAAAATCTCCCGAATTCGGCACAAAAGCTGCGATAACTCGAGAACCAATGAAGCTATCGACCCGGCGATGGTCTCATTCGATTCAGCGTCCAAAAATCTATATAATTTGATACCACGTACACATTTTTCTGAAAAACCTTGGAAAATATGAATTTTCTCCTTCTCAAAACCCCCCAAAAACCCCCTTAAAATTGAGCTAGCAAGTTGGTTCGAAAATTGGGCCGTCGTAGGACCGAGATTGATTTTTGGTGAAAATGTCAAGAATTTAGCTATTATGGTTTGGCCGGAAAAGTGTTGACGGCGTACGGCGTACGGCGTACGGCGGACAGACAGAATTTTTTTTATTGGATATTCGGATTCTACATGCCTTGAAACGTAAAACATCAAATTTTGAGGGGGGGTTATAAAATTTTTTTTCTTGGGCGATTACAATGGTTTATTATTGAATAATAAACCAAAAATTTTCTAAACCCCCCTCAAAATTTGATGTTTTACGTTTCAAGGCATGTAGAATCCGAATATCCAATAAAAAAAATTCTGTCTGTCCGCCGTACGCCGTCAACACTTTTCCGGCCAAACCATAATAGCTAAATTCTTGACATTTTCACCAAAATCAATCTCGGTTCTACGACGGCCCAATTCTTGAACCAACTTGCTAGCTCAATTATAAGGGTATTTTTGGGGGGTTTTGAGGGGGAGAAAATTCATATTTTCCAAGGTTTTTCAGAAAAATGTGTACGTGGTATCAAATTTTATAGATTTTTGGACGCTGAATCGAATGAGACCATCGCGGGGTCGATAGCTTCATTGGTTCTCGAGTTATCACAGCTTTTGTGCCGAATTTGGGAGATTTTCAGAAATTTGACATGAGGGTATAACTCGAGAGTTCTTGGAGCTATAAATATCGTTCTATACTCATTGGAATGGTCGCCAAACACTCTCGTCAGCTGTACTGTTAGGCAAAAAATTTAGTTCCTATTTAGGAAATTGAGAAAAATAAAATTAATTAAAATTACAATAGTTGCTACGGAATTTTCCCCGATAGTTACCGATCTGTTTTTGGTTGAAACGTTTACTCATGTTCTGAATAATTACTATCATAAATAGATAGGATTCTGAAATTGTTATTGAAGTGAAGGAATAATAAACCGCTGTACAATCATTTGCAGCGTTTTTGAAAATACAATAGCGAATATTATTTTACACTAAACTGACATACCTACATTACTTAGCTGACCTTCGTATTTGATGAAATTCTGATCCTTTGAGAGACTTACGAAAGATTCAATTCTCAATAAGAGTGGAAGGCTGACGCAAATGGTTTTAATTTACTTAAAAGTAATAACTAGAGCGCGGATATTGCTTAGAGCGAGTTGATCGCATTTTCAAGAAATAAGATATTTTTTGGAAGCGTGTAGTTATTACGAGGGAGTACAGCATCACACTACATAATCCTATGTATTTTTCTATTTCATCTTATAATATAATCTATTTCAATCTTATAATCTATTTCATGCGTTTTTCCTATTTTGGGTCTCCTGGCCAGAAAAAGGTGTAAAGTTCATTAAATTCAATTTAATCGATAATATCATCGTGGGAAGGGTTCTTCATGACCTTTCTAATTTTTAAGGCTGAAATACCGCTAGCAATAATTTATATGATTTTTCTTCTTTCGTCTTTATTTTTCCTAGTTTACCAACTTTATGAGCCACCTATAAGTTAGTATAGTTGTTCCAAAGTTATAGGTTTTCTTTTTTATAAATGCTTGTACATAATTCATTCGTCTTACATTTATGTGTCCTCTGCCTAATAAGCTAACGATGATATTGATATAAATATGTGAAGTTATTGAGCGGGGTTTTTATCAATAAAGTTGATATTTGGAATTTTAACGTTTCTAATCTAAAATAATGTTTTCAAATTAATAACTTGTAACTTCCCGTTCAGAAGCATAGTTTGTTATCTCACAAATAAGAATGCAAAACTGTGCGAAGAAAAACGTTCAATTACGATTATGGCTTTGAAATTGATTGCTGAAATTGAATACAAACTGAATATTATTCTGCAGTCATTATAATAGGTAAAGTAACTTTTTATAATTACTTTAATTTTTTAATGAACTTTTAAGGTTGGGTCAAATTATCTCAAAAAGAATTCCACCTGTTAAATCCATTTCACTAAATCTCTTTAGTTTTAGTTCAAAAGCTGCACGATTAAAAATAAAAGTCTCCATCTTCAGCATCGCAGTGGCAGAGAATGGCGTAAAAACGAAATACATCTAACGCCGATAACCGCTCTCTTCGCATGTCATATTTACGCGTAACAAATAATTCATTTGGGAAATAGTGTTTGACGGTGGTTCGTTCAAAACTGGATACGTTGTGTTTGACGTCCTGTAACCGATGTACTCATTAATTTATCTGACAACAACGCGACTCAGCCGTGGGATAATCATTCGTAATGAAATATGCTCCTGCAGCTGTGCGTGATGTCCTCGCGAGGCGACTATAAAAGTAGACCCTGATTTACAACGGTTGTGTGGTTGGATGAAGGCTCCTTCTGGAAAGGCTTAGCTTGAAAAAAAAAAAACTATGAACTGTGATAATAGGATTCGAGTAAGTAAAAATATTAAAAAAATAAAATAATATTAAATAAATATTAAAAAAAATAAAATAATAAGTAAGAATATTGAAGTTAAAATATTAATATTATTATAAAAATTAATTTAATAATTTAAATAATAAATAAATATAAATAAAATAAAAATAATAAAATAAATAAAATAATAAATTAAAAATAAAAATAATAAATTTAATTTAAATTAATATTATTATAAAATATTAATAAAGTAAAAATATTAAAAAAATAAAATAATATTAAATTAATATTAAAAATAAATAAAATAATAAGTAAAAACATCGATTGGAAATATCATTCGTGCTAGTGGAATTACGAATCGTAAGAGGAATCGTGAAATATTTCCAGTATCTGGGAACTTGTAATCTCAAGATCTTTTCCTATGTAAATTCGAAAATTTCTTTGAACTAAAATTGGAAACTGTGTATTACGAAAGCAAGGTTTATGGATAACTAGGGGCTGAGCAACTACCTACAAAAAGACCTACAAAAAGTAGGCCGGTGTTCACCGAATATCTACGTGGAAATATCCGTCCAACCAATTGTCTCCAAGGACGGCAAAAGAAATGCTAATAATTGCAAGCATTATTGATATTAGACGAGGATTGGAATATCTCGTTTTTTTCCTCGACTTTTCCGCAACTAGGCCAGTTAGTTATAAAGCTTCGAACTTTCTTGATGAGCGAAAAAAGATGAGGAAAACAGAAGAATAAAAATGAAACTCCTCGAGTTTGAGAGGATTACGCATTTTCTGACTGGAGCTTTTCGCTCTGATGAGAGCCGCTCCGGAGGTTTAATTAATTCGGGAAAATATCCGTATTTTACCGACGAAGACAATTATTTTCTTGCTTCGAACTTGATGCTAAGATGGTTATGAAGGTAGCTGTTTAGGAGAGACTATAAAAAGTTTCTAACCCTCAGGGACGACAAGGTTTGATCAACAGAGGATGGAATAAGAGCGAATACTTTTTGCACAAGTTTTTCTCGCCAGCGCTAAATTTATTCGATTATTGGAATCGAAGGTGATTACTGTAAAATTAGAATGATTTTTGTATCAACCATCAAATAAATATTTTGAAACTTGAGATATTATTTGTTGAAATTAATAAAACTCACCTGAATTCCTTTTTGGTTTTTCCAATGCCTCCATTTGGGAAGCCCGGGCCTCCAATAGTCGATGAGAATTTCCTCAGTGTATTCGACGCCTTGGCCATTGCCGAATCTGCCTTGTGTCCGTGTACCCGTCACTACCATCAGCCGGCCCAGGTCGATTTGCAGGTATTCGCTCTTGTCCTTCGATACCGTACTACGAGGACACCAAGCACCACCATTTTTGTCATGTTTCAACCTGCGCAGAGAGAATGACGCTCCTCAATGAAAAAGAAATGGAGAATTAGCACCTAGTTTTATTCCGAATGCGACCATTAATAATTATTATACATCCCTAAAAACACTATTTCCAAATGAGATCGAAATCCTAAGAAAAACATTGACGGAGGAATCGTAGAGAGATGAGAAACGCGATCGAAAAGTAGTAGAAAAGAGTGAAGAATTGCTAACGTTACAAGCCCTGTCCAACCATACAGAGGCCAACCATCCATCCCGCCTACCACCCGCCCAACCACTTTACAGCCCTCTCACCAAGGCTGGAAAACTGCTGACGTACACTTGCCTCATTCTTGCTGGAGAACAACAACATGGCTGGAGTTTTATGACTCCACATCGCCCCGAGGACGCCCGAACGGGCGAAAGTGCTCAGCCAGCGAATAAAGAATCGGAGAATGAGTCGCCTGGTTTCTGTCCCCCTCACACCCCTTGATAAAAATAAACGTTCCTAAATAATAAGATGATAGTCAATAATGATATACTGATATAAATGAACCAATTTTTTATTAATCCCTTTCATAAAAGTGGCTGTCTTTCTGCCCTCAATTTCATGTAAAGGAAATTGAAATCCTATCCACCTCAGTTTCTTGGCAGAAAAAAGCTTTATTTACCAAAAAAAAAAAAAAAAATAGAACAGACTCTCCCTTCGGCTGCATAGGTTTCTAGCCGCAGTCAACCAACCGACAACCCCGGTTCACGACTAGAAAAAAACAGAACAAGGGAAGCGATCGAGACGAAATAGGGCGGTTAAGAAAACAAGGCCGAAGAAGTGTTCGCCTAAGACTGGTAGCAGACACCTACTGTACAATGTCAACGCTCCAGGCATCCGAAGTTAATCGTGTTTAACTAAACCTAAATAAACGGTGAAAAAGCCGCGGCTTCCCTATTTTTAACAGTGAAATCGCTCCTTACACAATTTCAAAGTGATTAATTCTCCACCGCGTGTAAACAATAATCAACGTCTAAACACAACTCGGTCCAATATCGGAGGAAGATCGTTCTTAATGGATCTTTCAACGGCACCTTTCTTTTTATCATGGCGTCTTCTCCTCTTCAAACTTGCCAGCCGGAGCCATCAAGACCTCAATCATCCAAGATTTACCTACCTGTAGTCACTGCCATTCTTCAGACCCAAGGATCGACGTCGATTTTGGAAAATGATGAAGAGCTCAGCCTCTCAGCATTGTCTTACAACGTCATCCTTTTTAAAAGATTTACTCCACCTTCCCTGAACCAACTTCGACGAAAGACCGTTCAACCGTTAAGAGAATAACATCCAATATTCTCGTTATCTTTCTTATTTTCACCTGAGTAGACTTGCGATGACTTGTCAACATCGAAACGTAACAAGTCATTCTACCCTCGAATTACTACCTGGAAGAAGCCTGTCAATTCGGATTTTCTCTTCTCATGTTTAACGAACCGCAGGCAAGAAGTTGAATAAATATATTGAGATCATTTTGGTTCATTGGTGAAGGTTCAAATTTTTGAAGAGCGTTTTAAGTTAGATTCTCATTGCAGAAATAATTTCCTATTGTTTTCCATGATATCTAAGGAAAAGATAGATGCCCTGAGGATTCCCAACGACCCAAATTCTAGCTCAAGATGCTAGATCGAGATATAATCCAACAGATAACGCTACCACGGGCGCTTCAGAGGGCTCACGCGAGACTCACCACAAAAACTGCCCATCAAAATTCAGCCAGTCTTCTTCTACATGATGTGCTAGTTTGCGCTTGAGGCGCAAGATGGGCAGTTGGGGGCCTGGTTTTAACTTAGACTCTGCACATGGGTTCAAAATGCTACACTCCAATACCGGAACACGAGAAAACTTGAAGCCAATTTGTTCATATCATAAGAAGTCTGAGTTATCGAATGAAATACTGGCCTTCGTTAATGTACCGTTTCGGCGAGTTATTAAAACGACGCATGAAATATCCAAAGAAGTCAAGAGGCCGATTCACCTATGACTTTTTCCCAGGCTGTTAACGAGCGAATGAACGCAATAAACCGTTTTCGCTTTTACCTCTGCATTCGTGTTAAAAATATACGCTAGTAGTAAACTCGCCGTAAACCGTGACCGAACGTACGAGAAACCTAACGATGTTTCAATAATTCTTTCATCTTTCAAAAGTTCGCTTCTTCATTATTCATATTCTTCCAAGAAAGTCAGTTTTGGAAAGCGTTGAATAGATAGAAACCGTTCGAAAATAGCGGTATTTTACAATAAAAAATAAATGGCTCATTATTACTCCTTTGCTTCAATAACGATTCAAGAAGAACATCCACTTGAGATAGTAACTATCCCGAACATTTGTGAATATTTCCAACTATAATAGAAAACTTGTTGGAAGCTATCGTAATTATAATTATTTTTCATTTTCTTGATTATCTAATTAACAGTTCAATTATTCGCAAAACAATACAGCTGAAGAGAGTGTTTTATGAGCATTTCATCAAGCATACAACACATTTTAATAGCTCGCTGTTTGACGAGCATTCCAACACGAGTATAGAACGATATTTATTGCTCCAGAAAGTTATATCATCTTGCCAAATTTCTCAAAATCTCGAGTACGCCAAATAAAAGCTGCGACAACTCGAGAACCACTAAAGCTATAAAATCCGTTATGTTCCCATTCGATACAGCGTCAAAAAATACATTCAAATTGATATCAAACCTACCCATGTTTCGAAAACCCTGGAATACGAATTCCCCCTCAAAACCCCTGAAAATACGCTTAAAATTGAGCTAGCGATTTAGCTAGAGTTGAGCCATTTTCAGATCAAAAATGATTTTCAGTGACAGTTTCAAGAATTTAGCTATCATAGTTTCATCAGAAAATTGTTGAGAGAGTACGGCGGATGGACAAATTTTTTTCAGATTTTTTTTCTTGGGTGATTATACTTAATTAATGAATCGTTATTGAAACATAAAACAAACATTTTAAAATAGGAGAGTAAATAGTTAACCAACTTGGAGCGTGGCCAAACTTCGAATAAAACGAAAAGGTTTTCAAAGAAATATAAATATGTGCTCTTATCGTAAATATTCATATTGTCTTGTGATCGTTCGGATCCTGAACACATTTCTAAAGAGGAATATGAAGATTTAATTTTCATTTTTTCCGCCCTAACATTGGCTCATTTTTAAGTTTTAGTTCTGCTCACATATTGAAACGTAAGTTCTTCAACTCGTGTAATCAAGTGTCTCAACTTCCTTCAGTTCCGAATTTCACTCAATTGTCCAATACATGTTTCAAATCGTCGGTAACGAAAAGATTCTTCGCCGACAAACACGTCTATATTTTTCTCCATTCTGCTGCCAACAAACTTCTTTGCGGCTCTGAATATCTGAAAAAGACTGCTCTCTTTTCTTTCACCGCCGGCACGTCAGAGCTCGACCAAAGTTATCGGGAGTAAATGTTGGCCAAACTTTAGGTGAAAGAAAATCGCCCAACAGTTACCTCCAAGCTTCTTGAGAAACTTTCCTCGTCACATAAGGACAAGGTTGAAGGTATTAAGGTCGACGAACTTTACGTTTGAATGTGCGAACAAGCTGAAACTGTTTAGTTGATTGGTCATTTTTACTAACACGAAAGATTCGGAATACAGTTGAACTTATTTAATCAAAAAATTTTGGAAACTATAACTTTAGTCAATAATCAATGGGAAATGGGAAAATGATGTGGAAAAAATTATAGTAGGATGATGAAACATTATCTATAATATGAATAATACGCTCTTTCTTACCTCCGTCACTGTAAAGAAAGAAACAAAATTTAATATTGCGGTACTGTTGTAAAGTCGATAAAAATATTTTATTTGGATATCATGGCGAGCAATAATTTGTCTAAAAAAAGTGTAATTATTTTTAAAATTTCATTTCTATTTTATATACATTCTTTTTGTTGGCAAACCATGCATTCCTATTATCACGAGGCAAATGAACAAGTCGGCCGAGGAAAATCAGGCCACCGAACATGACCAATCATCATCAGCCACACATCACCTGATCAATCAACCATTCTCAAGTGTCTCATTAATCGGTGTTTCTAGCAAATTTTATTCTATGGGAATTGGAGGGACAGCCATTCCCGTTCCGTCGATTGACGTCGCTACGCCTCGACAAAACACTTCTACACCAAGCACCGTCTATTATTGCAATTTCTATTGCTCCCAGGTTGATGAAAATCAATCGTTGAAACTCTTTCCCATCCCAGGAAGTGCCGTCCGTATTGCCGACGTTCCTGGCCAAAACGACAGTTTTCATGTCCGAAAAAATTACTCACGGAGTTACCGCTCGACTCAGCCGACGTCCGCGGCAAAGGCGATTAGGTAAGGTTGTAAATCTCATGCGTTCTCCGTTATCCACTAACGTATGTCCGAGAGCTAATTATTTTCGAAAAGAAATAGGTATTTTTTTTACGAATTTTTCAATTTGCCGGATTAAGGAAAAACTAGTGACGCCTTGTACAGATTGCAGCTCACGCTACATTTATAATTCGTTGATTATTAACTTCATCTTCTTTCTAAAATAAATTGGGTTGCGCAGTAAAAAATTAATTTCTAATTTTCCTTCGTACCAAAACACAGCACAAAGCGTTACTAGAGATATTACCTATTCGTTATTACCGATTCAAAAGCCATATAGTATATTGAATAAATCCGCATCCTAAGTTTGGAACTAATTTGAATGTGGTTAATCTAATCGAATTGAAAAAGAACATTTATAGAACCATTAGAGTACCAATAGAACCATTGTTATAGCTCCAAGAACTCTGAAGTTATACCCTCATTATAGTTATACCCTCATATATTTCTGAAAATCTCGCAAATTTGACACAAAAGCTAAGATAAATCGAGAACCATGTAATGAAAACTCGACTTTTCGTAGCTGAAAAGTTCTTCCCGTTATACCACCAGTATCGCCATTAGATTCTGCGTTGAAAATTACGTTGATTTGAACACCCAAACTAACTAACCCTAACTTCCGGAGCAAAACACGATTTCACCCCTTCGATTGTAAATTCAATGTATCCTAAACCTTCAGTAAGCTGAGTGTCTGATCCTATTCAACTTTCGCAGGAAAGAAAAATTCAGAATTAATAGCCACGAAGTTGAAAAACGTGAGATTTCAACGAATTTTTCTTTTCCATCGGATTTTTCTCCTATTGCACCTGCTCGGACAAATCTGATGTTACATCAGAGAGAATTGAAAGTTAACGCTCTTTCCAACGAAGTAATAACATTCGAACTAAAGGGATTCATACCGGTTTTATTGAGTTAAGATTGAAAAAACTTAAAAGTTAAAAAATTAAGGAAAGAAGTGAGAAAAAATGAGATTTTCAAATGAGGATGAATTCGGCCACAAATAATCAGCAAAATCTATACGTGGCCGGTGGTATATCTACTTCTTGCACACCTCATGACTGCACTAATAAAAAGCGTCCGTTTGCGAAGCAAATTAATTACCTTCCACATTTACTCAAACTTTCATAACTAGCAGTCACTATACTATATGTACTATTTTCTCTATTTATTATATCAACTCTTAAATCCTATTTCAAGTCAAAAATCAGAATCCAACGTTTCCCCAATATTTTCTATTTTCCCTCGCCTATTTCTCGATTAGTCGTATCTTTATGTGATTTTTTGTAGAGAAATTCTAAAATCTAAACACTCCAAGATTTCAAAGAAAGATGATATTGAACAAAACGGCCATTATATCAATTACAAACAGTTAATGAACATTTGAGCTGCTGTACTATTTCGCAGAAATTCGCTAATTCGTTTTGAAGTATTTATACCGTCAAAATCAAATACAAACGACAGCGAACTCTGTTCCTACCGTCTGTTCTCGTTTAACTTTGCACCGTTGGTCTAACAAGGCTGGCGAATCAGCGAGGTGAACCTTCCAACCTAACTAACTACCTTGCATTTCATAATACAACAACGTATGATACTGTAGGTTCATGAGTGGCCGACGTTATGCGGAAGGAAAGAGACGGTTATTCTGATGTATGGCGACCATCTAAGTAGAGCCTCGAGAGAACTTCAACCCTGCTACATTTTGCATCGAGTTCAACCGTGTTGGCCGGCCCTAGATCGTCTCGTTTGGTGAAGTGAATAAATTCAGAATAACTGGTCATTATTTTAAACGAGTCTTAGCGCTTGATCGCTTCGCGGCCGAGAAATTGGAGATGATAACCATGATGAGCGTTTTTTAACCTCAAGGAACGGCTCAATTCACTATCGATCCCTAACCAATTAGCTCCTTGGTATTGTCTTCCCTTGCCATAGACGTTTCCCTACGTATGTTATTGTTCATCTGTTCATTTTGGTTTATTATTCAATAATAAACCATTGTAATCGCCCAAGAAAAAAAAAATTTTCTAACCCCCTCTCAAAATTGGATGTTTTACGTTTCAAGGCATGTAGAATACGAATATCCAATAAAAAAAATTCTGTCCGTCCGCCGTTAGCAGTTTTCCGGCCAAACTGTAAGAGCTAAAATTTTGGAATTTTCACCAAAAATCAATCTTGGTCCTAAGACGACCCAATTCTTGAACCAACTTGCTAGCTCAATTTTAAGGGTATTTTTGGGCGGTTTTGAGGGGGAGAAAATTCATATTTTCCAGGGTTTTTCAGAAAAATGTGTACGTGGTATTAAATCATATAGATTTTTGGACGCTGAATCGAATGAGACCATCGCCGGGTCTATAGCTTCATTGGTTCTCGAGTTATCGCAGCTTTTGTGCCGAATTTGGGAGATTTTCAGAAATTTGACATGAGGGTATAACTCGAGAGTTCTTGGAGCTATAAAAATCGTTCTATACTCATTGGAATGGTCGTCAAACCCTCTCTCCAGCTGTATCGTTAGGCAATAAGTTTAGCTTTTAATTAGGAAATTAAGAAAAATAAAAATGATTAAAATTACAATAGTTGCTACGGAGTTTTTCCCCATAGTTACCATCTGTTTTTCGGTGGGAACGTTCACAAATGTTCGGAATATTTAAAATGACAAAAATGGATAGTCTGCGCGACATTTTCAAAACCGCTCGGAAATTTCGCTAGCATTTTCGACAGATGCTCGCCTTTATTCGATTTTTCATCGTCGCACCTTTTGAAAACTTTATCGGATCACATTATTCTCGTACGGTTATGGGGATCGTGAAAGCACTTTTCTCCACGATGCATACAAGATGTGCGCTCAGGAGTTCACGTCTGTGAAACGAGAGTTTGGAATCGAGCCAGCCGCTGTTTGCTTTGGCTCCACTTCAATCTTCACCCTCACCCATCGACTGCGGTGCCGTGTCAGCCGAGATCTGGTAAGCGTCTTGGCGGCAGAACGACATCGAGATGTTAATCCCTCTCTGTCAGCGTTGAGCTCGATACCTTCGCAGTTCGCAATACTCACAGATGCAATCAAGATGATTAAGAAAGTAGAACGCGCACATGCATTTTTGGCATCCTTATTTTCTTATGGAGAATGCGGGGTGCGTAAATCTTAAATTTTCTTGCAGTTATCAATGAACCTCGGGAAGGATTGATGAAAATTAATTAAAAACACTCCGATTAACTTGGTGAATGTTAATTTTTATTGGACTCCAGTAAATTTAATGACCCTATTTAGCACCGCCAACCGATTTCCAGACTTCATTGGAACTCAGCGAAAAAATATCTATGTCAATATACCGCTCGTTTTACATTTTTATCAGATGCTAAAAAACTCTCGAAGTTTAAAAAAGTTTCCACGAGCCTGTTTTTATTTTATTGTTTAGTAACTTTCGACTATTCACTCCTCACTTGGCAGTTTTCCAGCTTGAAAACGGTCTCTCTGGTTTTGCAAAAAAACTTATCACTCCAGTTTTTGGTTTTTAATCAGTACCTAATAAACCATTGTAATCGCCAAAAAAAAAAATTCTAACCCCCCTAAAAATTTGATGCTTTACGTTGCAAGGCTTGTAGAATCCGAATATCCAATAAAAAAGTAGCTTGGAAATATCAAAAGAAAATTTCACACCTATAATACTTTCTTGTATTCAAATTTTTGCCGAGTTAAAGCACTTCCTCGAAACTTGTTCTCGTACATCCGGTGTTACATCTCAGCAGTAGATCAGACACGTTCGCTTTCTTCGCATCGTCTGATTCTTCGATGCCAATGCCGTCTTTCCTTTTCTTCCGAGGGTGGTATATCTTCGGTGACCTGTGTGAGTGATGTCCTCCGATTTACGATACGAAGGCGCTACCTTTATGGTATACGAATCGAATGATAGTATCGGCCAAGTTTGCCACCTTGCTCTCAATTTTTCTCCCTTTTTTTCTGAACAAAAGAAGTCGCCGCATCTAGGTCATATTTTTCAACATGGGAAGGTTTAGACGGAGGGATAGATATTCCTGGGAAAAGCTGACGATCTAGTCGAAGTAGAAAAACGGATATAAGAAACTATGTAATCGCGGGTTTCAACAACAGGCATAAAATCGCACTTTGAATGTAAAGAAAAAATTGTTCGTCGAATAAATTTAGGGAAGGATAGAAGTAGTTTTCCCCTGAAAAAGTAGATTACTGAACTTTAAAAAGATTAAATATTATTATATTTTTATCGAATCACTTATGAAGGAAATTTCTCGATTTTCCCAAAGGTATCCTAAAGTTCCACTAATACAAAAAAATCCATTTTCACTAGGTTGCGCCGTTTTGAAGTTAGAAATGTAAAAAAGTCTCAAAATAATTAGGGTTTTGGCTCTCAAAAGTTTAACACGTCTCCTAATATAGTGACATATATATTAGAGGTATCTAGCACCGATAATAGGTATCAAGATCATTTTTAAGATTATTTCCGCGTAAGGCTCTTTTTTGACAGATTTTAACTGGAACTAAACTTAGGAAAAATTCAAATATTCTAGCAAACACTGGAAGTTATTCATTTATTCTATTAATTTCCTCATTGTTCAGATATAAACAATGTGTTGTGGTTTGTAAAAAAAAAAAAATTCGACATGGGGTTGAGGTGGAGACATTGATTGCGACGTTATCTCATATTTTGTATTTCTTCTAGCGCTTTCGCCGCTCTGGGCCTCGTCAGGAAACATCTTCTATATACATGTTTTTTAAAAATAAGGCCCAGTAATAGCTCCACAAGGTTGGGATTGTCATGAATTGGGAATATTTTTAGAACACTTACACTTTTTAAACCTAGATTCTAATAAATTAAAATAAATAGGGGACTAGATTTAAATGCAGGGGTGAATAGAACGGGGTGAATTTAACATTAAATATACGACTTAAGAATGAATCATGAAAAAAAAATTGAGGATGAATTGGCAGCTCAGGGGAAAAAAGACGCCGACGCCTGCTACAGGCCATCGAAGTAGGAACATCGCGTTTTAGTTAGCGACAAGTGCTTCAACTATAAAGATAGGTAGCGCGCTATTTGTTGAAGCCCTTGAATCATCAGTTTGAATACCAAGCTGACACTCCACGTATGCAAAAAATTATTAACTACAGAAATAGACAGTGTATTACTGGGTGAAACAAAATGTTGCAGCGTTCTCGTTCATTTATTGGCAGTATTGTGTAATGTTGAAAATTACTCCATGCGTTTTGCGAATCGACCGATTGTTTTTCGCACTTTTATCAGACAAGGAGTCCTCATCGTCAGTATTTGGGATTCCGATCGTGACGTTCGAAGCGGAAAGGGCTCCGAGGGATCTCTAGCTAAGTGAAGCCCTGGCCCTGGGCTCCACTTACACATCAACCAAGGGTTCCATACGCTGCATCCTCTCCGTTAGATCGTTACACTTTTCCGTTCGATTCCCTTTCCATGGCGTCTCTACAACTTTGGTATTCCGCCATAGAGCTTCGAATATTCCGAGTAGAATTCCATGTTACACTCTCATGCCAGCCCAGCTCTGGCCGATCTTTTGGATGCCCGATACCCTCTCGCCGCCGACACGAAGAATTCAATAAGTTCTTCGGCTATATACGCGCATATTTTTAGCCTCGTCGACTCCCGTTCCACGTGCACACAGCTCTTCACGTGCTCGGGCAGAAACTGGCATCGCATACCTCGTGCTCGTACGATTGCGGCCTACAGACTTCTTGTTCGACAATAACCGTTTTTCAATCGCTTGACCGTGAGGCAAATTTCGATATCCATCTTATTTCCATATTTACGTTGTAAACGGGAGTGTTGGGCTCGTACAAAAAGTCGAGTTCAGAACGGAGGTGAATTTGAAAGACATTTTCAAAGACCTATACTCAGAAACACTTGCTAAACTAGTGTCCGTGTGTCAAAAGCCTTCATTTTTAAATGAAAAATGAGAGAAATTCGACGTAAATTAGCGCAAAATTAGGTTTATGGTAATTTTCGCAGGCTGAAGAGGCCAATTCGTATGGCCTTGAAATGTTCGTTGTGGCAAGCAGATAAAGCTTGCACTCTTATCTCTTGCTCACATCCACGTTTTTTCCAGATTTTTTCACCATTTCTATAGTATTTCTTCAGGCCGCGAAGATAAAAATATTTAATCGTTTAAGGTCGGGAAATGTTTGTTACGAATAATGAGAGAATGACACCTGATCTTTATCATCGCCCAAGCACGAACCCTGCCAGTGAAGCTGCACATTCGAAGAATGTTTCAGAATTAAAGTCCTCCATAAGATGCCAGAATCAGCAAACGATTGCCCGCTACAATCAGAGAGAGCACACACATGGATTTTTGGTGCCTACCGCCCTCCCGGCCACAATGTAAATTATTGACAAAAGCCTCACACAATGGAACCGACACAACCCTCATTAAAACATCAACATGGTACTGCAACCAACGAGAAACCATTTATATCGACACGCTATAGATCCAAGACGCAAAAATATTTCTTTTTATCTGTGATCAAGATTTTTCCAAATACGTATTAGAACAAACCTTTCCACTTTCTTCTTTTCTATCACAATCAATTAATTATTTAGTTCAGTAGAACCAGTAACCAACTCAATTTAATGTAAATAATGATATGAATGATTGAACTAAATGATGGTCCGAGGGTTGGGGGGGGGAGGAAACAAGGCAATTCATTCTCCGATTCTTTATTGGCTGGCCGAGCACTTTCGCCCATTCGGGCATCCCCAGGGCGACGTGGAGCCATAGGGCCTACCAATAAAGGATCGGAGAATGAGTCACCTGGTTTTTCTCCCTCTCACACCTCTCGGACATAAAAAATGCAGCGAAAGGAAAATGATAAAATTTAATAGATTGCGTATTGCATTTTCAGTTTTCATTGAAGTTTCGCACTTTGCTTAGTGTTCGTGCGAAAATTTGAACTCTTGTGTAACTAATTTTAGGTCTAAAAAAATGCCACTAAGTAAGTTTAAAATTACCAGAGAGGTATTGTGGCCCACTGAATTTGAACAGGGCGGAAACTAGCGGAGTTAATGCGGATTCAAAGGATATTTAATAGGTAGGTATAACCCCTCTTTTTCAGTATTTTTTTTTTCGAGTATCCGTATTTTACGCAATTAATTGGAATGAACGATCCCCGAGCTCCGTTCCTGGCCAATCCTTTATCGAATCCCATTTCTCCGATACCAGATCTATTAGTTGGGTGAAAAAAAATCCGTTTCCTCCTCAACAGACCTAAATGGTTGGAGAGGAAAAAATTATACGAAACGTAATATCGCGCTAATGCCAAATTTACAAAGTGATGGACGACCTATCATCTATTTCCCGAAGGCACATTACCGATTTATTATCAACGGGCCGACCACCTGAGGCCAAAACCGCAATATGTTGCTTCTTCAGGGGTTGAGAGTATTTTCCTTCCACCTTCCTTAACTGGGTCAATAGCTCACTCGGTATTGGAGGACTTTATTGCCGAAACCGCCTTCGTTTTCTTCGCGTCTCGAGATATTCGTGGCCTTAGTTTCATTCTTTGTTTTCCACGAGTCGGTATTGTAGCTGCTCGCAAACGAAGATAATGCAAAATGCTAAACCCTCGTTCAACGATGCTCGCTCCTAATGGAGACAGCGTTGTTCCGCTCTCGTCCTTATTATTAGGTATTATTCTCCCTCTTCCATCGTTCTCGAAACAAGTGTTCTTTGAAGGGGTTGTCTACTCGTGTTGAATGTGTGAGAAACGCCGTTATTTCTTTCGTTTACCTCGGAAACACATCGAAAAACTGCTAGATACAAAAAATTTCGATGATTAGCTGCCCATACACGTACATTCTTTCCATTTAAAAATCGCTGAAGCGATCCGTTCCTTTCAAAAATCATTGGTATGATTGGACGGTTTTCATACAATGAAAATCGGCGAACTAACTAACCGGTGATTTCAGACTACATGATTCATCAGACGCAAAGAAAAAATAAGGGGTTCGCCAGGGTATGGTTTGATTTATTTGTAACTATTATGCTTCAACTACCTATGCCGACACTGCATTTTACCTCTTGGATTTTCCTTTGATCGTCTTGAAATTTCGAGCACAATACGTCAAACCAAATAACAGTTATATGGAACCTTTTTCTTCATAAATAATAAACGTTTTTTTACTTTCAAATGGTAACGCACCGCTTTATCCTATGTAAATTAGATGTCCATACCTTTTCAACCCTTAGGTTCAACCTAACTTTTCCCTTCGCGAATCACGTCCTATTTTTCCTCCGGTACGAGACCCAAACGAAAACAAAGATTTTTTTCCTCTCCAGGTGGTCGTATTACTTCTTTCTGCAGGTTGAGGGAGAGAATAATGAGACGACCTCTTCTCTATTTTTTTTCTTTTTATTACGCCGAGTACTTTCGCCCGTTCGGGCTTCTTCAGGGCATTATAGGACCAAGGGCACCTATCGGCGTAATAAAAAGGAAAAAAATGGAGAAGAGGTCGTCTCGTTATTCTCTCCCTGAACCTGCAGAAAGAAAACAAAGATGATTTTCTTCATCAGGCTTTTTTCTTCGTTTTTTCCTTCGGCGGTTTTTTCTCACGTTATCAGGTGCCGCGGTTTTCCGAGGGAAATAATCAGCTATGGCCGACTAATGCCAACAATCTTTTTTTTCCAATACCGTTTTCGTTATTTCTGCCTAACCTGCAAACCAAAATACCCGAAACAAAAAATAAAGTGATAACTTTTTAGAGCCAAAAGTCACTGCAGCTACCGTCACCTGGTCACCGGGCACGATTCGCCGTTCCGACGGACTGGATAGTGCCATTGGGGCCTTTGAGTCCTCTCTCAAATTAGACCACTCAGCGTTTGTCGGCGGATTGCAGGGCAAAACTTTGACAAAGACGTGTGAAGAGGTCACGCTTCGTAAGTTAGTTACAAGCCCGCTTGGAGAGTTCTCTTCGGGTTTTCATCGCGACCTTATTTATTATTCTAACTACGTTCAGTTTTCCACAATGGTTTATTACGCAAGGATTCCGCCCTGCGAAGGGCCAAAAGCGAAGAAAGGACGAGGGCTTTCCACGGTTGAAGTTGGTCGGGCCGAAGATAGGATTATGCTCAACACTGGAGCGCAGTTCGTTCGGCGTGCGAAACCGCGCACCGCGATGATATTCCGGTCACGCTTGAGGAGATGCGAATGTCGTCTGGATTGTGCCTTTCTCCGCATTTATATCTCCTGATTAGAACCAAGCTAATAAGTTAGTTCCCATAGCTCAACATCGCACGTAGTTCACCTGGACGAAGACTTAGGGCTTTACAAGCCTTACGTGCGTCTTTCAAGTTTCTTCGGTTGTTTACAATGGGGGAGAATACGTTGGAGAGGTATATGGCTATCGCAAGGAAATACTGCTCTGACGATGCCCGAACGGGCGAAAGTGCTCACAATACTAGACGGGAATGGGAAAACTGATTCGATTAAGTCACTCTTCCCAAATGGAGCATTTAAAATAATCCAGCTGGAGTTCAACACTAGCGTTTCTAATATTATTAGATTTATTATATTTCTGATTTTATTGAAACTTAATACATCAAATTTTGCGGGAAGTTAGAAAAAAATTAGAAGGAACTAAAGTTGCATAAAACTAAGCACCATGATTTAAAAAAAAAAAAAAAAAACTACTATCTGATAGGACTTCAACTCTTAGGGATCTAAAATTTGTACAAAATATCAAGTTGACTCAAGAACAATCAAATTTAAATGGAAACGACAAGGTGTAAGTGACCCGTAGATCGCCTCAAACACAGCAACGGACAGAACTTTCATGAAATCCCTTCGCAGGTCGTCCATCTCGATCTGTTGGCACTTGCTCGGTCGCCCAATTACCAGCTAACGAACACCCCCTCGGGATCTTTTATCCGCCGAATCCGCTAGACTGAAAATCCTGAGATGTCTGCAGAGCCGGGGCACTCGTGTCGTGAGGTTATTTGCTCTCCGATATTACCATATTCGGTTGGCAACGACGAAGTGGATTTCTGCCCATCGACGTGTGCAACCAGCTGTTGGGTGGATACAAATCAAACAGGCAACAATTTGACGCGCTATCCTCGGCAGTTATTTTTCGAAACGACACAGAATCGTGCACTATGGCCAGCAGCTGCTTACCTAGCTTTAACCGACTTGTTGCTGCTCCTACTGTGTTATTAAATAATCGAGGGCAATAAAAATGGGAACGTCGTAAAACGTGGCATTAGACAAGGATAAAAAATTGAGCAATAAATAAGTTGAAATTTATGATAATCTTGTTCATTGTCAAATACTCCAATCCAGTTTTGCCAATATTTTTATGTAGTAAAAGGAAGCCCCTACAGTCGAATTCAGTAGGAAAGTGAATTTAGAAACAATTCTCATCGTAACGCCCGACCACAGAGAAAAACGGGTCAATTAGAATTTTCAGGTAAAATCCGATGAAAACTGTTGTGACCAGAGAAAAGTGAGATTTAACTGTAGGAAATCGCAGGCGAATAATTGCCGTACTTTGACCATTACTCTCGAATCTCGATGGTTCTTCTCTCCACTCATTGTTTCAAGTTTTCACAAATTCTGGATCTTCCTGTTGATTTAATCATCTTGCTGATCCAGGTCATTGATTTCAGAGGAAAATCCACTGTTCTTCCTGAAAAGCAGTGTTTCCCGAGAGAGCTTTAATAAAAAAATGTTAAATTAGAGACAATATTGTGATATTTGTCTCTGTTTTATATTGATTTACTGTGATAAAAAACAAATAAATAAGACTGGTGATAAAAATGTTGAAATTTGTGACCTCAATTAATACTTATTATAAAAATATTTAAAGTTAAGTGCGTTTATATTGCATTTTGGACCTAATTCCTCGAATTAAATTCAAAATCATGTTTGATGAATTGCCAGTTGTATGCAAAATGTGCATCAATATTTTGGCAATGTATCTTCGAAGATATACCTATACATCCATTATTTGGGCCAGTGTATCGGCATCTTGGCAGTGTATCTTCAAAAATGCATCCATGAAATTGGCCATTCCGGTGCCCCCCAGCCATAATGATTTTTTTTTGCATTTTTTCTGTGTTCTTGAATATATTTAGCACCAAGAAAAAAACTATGAGAACGATCATCCAACCTTCATTTTTCTTGCCAAGATAAGGGTTAACGAATCATCGAAAGAAGAAACAACCTGAAGCACCTGCTGCAGTTCTGTGAAAATCACAAAAATATCACGCGAAACTCACAATCGAGGCTCGTTAAAATTTTCGGTCTGACAGTTTCCCTGAAAAAAGTTTTTTTTCAACTGATCAAAATTGATCAAATAATGTTTTCCATAAGTCGCCAAAGTCAGGTATTGACATTTTTATTTTGATAAGTAGATGATGCTTTGTCCTTATGGTACACAAACACTGGGGTTCTTGATGCACTTCCGCTCCTTCGAACATCATCAGGGCTTCGTACTACCGTCGGTATAAAATGAGAGCTAGCGGATGGATGAAAAAGGACTTGGAGGATACGCTAAAGGTGAAACGACGAGAATGACAAAATTATGAGGCGCAATTCGGGTCAGTCTTCTCATATGGAAACGGTATTCATATTTTACACGCAACCGCACCTATTTCGAGTACCCAGAACAACTCGACGGAGGCCACAATTTGCTACGATACTACTTATGTTGCCATAAGTTGAATAGGATGAGGGCTCGTTGGGCAATAGGACTTTGAAAAGTTGAGAGGAATTCGTGAAGTTTGTATACAAAAGGAAGAATTCTCCGAAAGAAGAGAGTAAAGCCGCCCGAAAAGCATATTGTCTTCAAAAACGAATGAGATTAAGAAGTTCTGTATTAAAGGGAAGAAGTAGGTTCGTATCATAGTGCCCGCAGAACCGCTAAAAACTTTTTCCAACCGCAACCACTCGTTTCTCCGTTTCCATCCACATAAAGCCCAAGTTCATTCCTTGTGTATTTAATTAAACGCCCTCCACCAGAAGCTTCTGCATCGCCCGCTCCTATAAAATTCGGATATCACTTTTTGAAAGGGCTGTTGAACCGTTTTTGCTTCAGGAAGAGGGTTTTTAAGAGAGGTTCAAGTCGGATTGAGAGGTTTTCGAAACGTTCCGAGTGAGTTTTAGTTTGATGGTGGTTTTACCCCGTAGACACTGGAAAGGATTCCACTTCCTTGAAAGACAATAAAAGGACTAACTTTTATCCGATCTGAGGTTTAGGAACAATAAAGTGATAGCAATCCCTAACCGTCCCATTGTCTCTACGAGCGAATAAGCGTGATGAAATTCGAAACAAGAATTAAGCTTTCAGATAAGCCGATAATCATAAATGGCATTACGTGTCTAAAATTGGGAGGAAATGTCAAATCATGTGAAACTTGCAAGGATTCAGTTCGAAGTTCCTCAACCATTTTCTCGACGTGGAAAATATTCCCTAACACTATGTCTCACACTCAACAGTCCATGAACACATCGTTCCCTAGAATAGTTAGCTATGAGTTGTAGTACTTGTAGTTTAAAAATCAATACTTAGCTGAGCGTACACGCACGCTCGTTTCCTTCGAAAATCGAGGCACGGAATCGTTTCGCTGCAACTATGCAGTTTGTAATTACGAGCACTTCACAATCTCAAGAATAATCCCTCGATCATCTTGAAATTCCGGCAAGATAACGCGCCACACCATGCGACAGTTTTATCAATCGTTTTTCTCCGTACGCGGACGTTTTTTTAACCATCGAATGATAACACGCCGCGCCATCTTTTGCAAAATCACCTCATGTACTTACCACATCACCTCATACTCGCAAGTTCAACCGGTTCCCCTTCATATCTCATCAATAGCCAAATAAAATAGCCTGGGCCACCTGTGGTGTAGTGGTATGGAGCGCGAGCTCTCTACACGGAGCAGCCGGGTTCGAATCCGGCTGGGGTCAAACTCATATTTGGCCCGCCCTTTCGTCCTCCACACTCAGGGAGGTGAGGGAGGCAATGAGTAGCCATGAGCGAGATTGTCAGAATTAATAAGTGCAGAATAATTGATGGATGATAATCTTCTGATTCCCCTATGGGAAAAGCTGACGACGTCCACGACGGGAAAATATTCCCAGTTGGACGAAAATCCAAGGTAAAACTCCTTGTTTACTTTACTTTACTTTTTTACTACACGCCTGTTTTCCCCTAACGAACGGCAGCAAAGGGAAAACCCCGATTCACCACACTTTTCCTCTCCGTTTTTCCCTGGGTCCTCGCACGTTGTCACGCGCCGTGATTTCCCAAAGTTAAGTTTTCTCCGGTGCTGAGAGAATTAACGTGAGAATGTAAAAATAACGAATCCACCAGGCGTGATCTTTGCGGTTGGAGTGAATTCAGCTATTTCGTGTTCACTGGCCTACATTTTGGTCGAAAAATACTGCTGTAGAACGATTTCTCAAAGCAATATTTTCTTTTCTCGGATCTTCCAGGAGATAATAGCGACTCGTTCTCGGTCATTTTTTTTTTTTTTTTTTTTTTTTTTTTTTGTGAAAACTAACTTGAGCCACTTCAGATATCATCCCCATTGCATTGCCAATATTGGCAAAATTGATGGATTTTTCGGCACTCCGTCCATGATTGACCAGTTTGTTAAGGTTGCCTTGTCTTAGCTCTTTTCTGCAACCTCGGGTGTCCCTCAGGGATCTCATATAGTCCTCATATAGAAACCTAAAGTCTCTAATAAAGCCACCGTACGAATTGCTCGCCCTGTTGGCACGGAATTTCAAATTTAAATAATATTCAGTTCGTTCCCCTATTACAAAAATGTTCGAATCACAGCCATTTCATTCGAATCATTCAGACCCAACCGAAGACTATTCTTACCCAAACAGCTGGATGAAAGAAAGACTTCAATAATTAACGATTCGATTAACCTTTTATCTTCAAATAATGATTGATAGTACCTATGAGGGTAGCACTTACCTAAAACAAAAGAAAATCATTCATAAATGCTAGAAGTAAAACAACTGAATATGCATTAGCAGATTCGCGTCCCGTTTCGATCTTGAGATTTGATAATAAATCATTCAACCGTAAGGGAATATGAATCATCAATCAAATAAATGACAATTACCCTAGATATAATAGCACTCGGTATATTGTTCGACCGAGGAGATCAGAGAAGGCATTAAATGAAATTATGAGTTTCTGTATAACAAAGAAGTTGACAATTGGGTGCTGAAAAATTTGCCAAGGTCCAGAAATTAGGGCGAACCGTGGTTACAATAAACACACATCTAAATTATTTGAGCCTTCTGAGTCTTCTGAAAATCAATTTTTTGTGTCCCCTAACCGATAAAAAGCTGTTATTCCTTTGGATTGACTTGGCATCATACAGCTAAACATTAAATTCAGCCGAACCTCTATTCAATACCTAAGAACATTTTAATGACCGACATTCAAGAGGCTTTTAATATTGTGCGACTCGGAGCACGACGTTTTTTGCAGACCTATCTTGATGAACGGGAGCACCGAGGTCTCACATCGTGACTCGACTGACCTCGCTCTATACTCGAGTTCATAAATCTCCTCACTGTGCACCTGAGCTCTCATATTATTCATCTTTTACGGATTCCTCCGTTTCTGAAACGATCTATAATTGAGACCATTTGAACTTCAAAGTTGGCAGTCTCAGCTAATTCGAGTGAGGAGAGTCGGCAAAATGGTTCAACCTGAAACTTGGATGAATCTATTCGATATTAAAAGTAAATCTTACTCTTCTTTAACATGATTAGTGTCAGATTTGTCGCATAACCTTGTTTTCGCCAAATGACGTTCGAACCCGGAAGATTACGCTGGTGAGAAATATGGCTTAATAAACCAACATTGTGGTAAGTAGAGAAGTTGTTTATGTTGGGATACTACTGAAATATTTATACAGAAATAGAAAACCCTCTTTTCGTCGTTTACCTAAAAATAAACTCGATAGTAAAGAAATATCGAGAGATTTTTATGGTCAATCGATTTCAAACTGAATTCCCAAAACATTTTAATATGCGGTTAACTTTCAAATCAATTTAGTTGAAAGCAATGCACACAGTCAGAAATCTCGATCTGCTCGTAACTGGAAATTCAGAATATGATTTTTCTGACCGTACGTAAATCGTAGTTTGAAAAATGGTACGTTTTTACTCAGGGAAAAGGAAAATTACGTGGTTTACTATTTTCGGGCGAATTCAATAATTGGAATTGATGGCTATGAAATTATTGAGGGTTCGAGTTATCAAGTTTGGTAAATTTGCATGGTAGAAGGATTTATAAAGAGCTGAGGCTGCATGGAAATACAATCCTACTTTGGCAACTAGAATTACTTCTGACAGTTGCCGGAGAATTTTTCACTGGTATTTTCAGATTTTTTCAGAAAATATTGCTCTTTAGATAGTTTCGAAATGCTCAAAAATTGTATTCGTCCTAAATTCGAGCTGTCCGGAAAATGAACGAGTTTCATGAATCGGAGAATATTATGCTATTTCTCAATATGATTGCCTTATTTATTTTACCCTAAATGAAACAACAACACAAGGTCTCAATAGGTTCAACGGTTCTCGAGCTATAGCAGATTTTTTGGGGATTTCGAGCTCTGTGTAGCCTATGACGATATAATCTAAGCATTTAGGTATATAGTTAAAAAAATATTTTATTGAAATACTGGTCCTATTTCTTCAAAAATTCCCAGTAAATGTTTTCGTCCCCAATGAAATATTTTGCTACGAAAAATCCTTTTGATCGTGTACTACATAATATTTATCTCCTTGTGTTAGGTAATCTTTTGGAAAAGAATTTTTCAAAAATATTTCTCGAATACCGGCCGCTATCCTCCTTCCAAAAGCTTTATGAAGCCCGATTTTACGTCCAATTTTCTCGAACCGCTAGGAACCCAATATCGGCAAGCCTTCCAACATGACTCGGGAAACGAGATCATTTTAAGCCGCAGGAGGGCCACCCACATAAGAGTTATAGGCTTCGCACAATTGGCTTTCGCCGCAATCTTGATGGACCACGACCTGTTTACACTACGCTGACATTTAGCAATGCAAATCATTTCAAAGACGGTCAAATCCTCAACTTTATTTCTTACTAAAGAGATTGTGAAGGCATAAATATTGTACTGACGCATGTTGACCGTCGAGTTGACTCAATACACTGAATTTCCCAGCAATAGCGGGAAATCTAGATTAATTGACAAAGAATAGGGGAAAACGCTGCGAATGATTTTACAGTGGAATCCTTTGCTTCAATCATGAATTAAATTGACTAACGTTTACACCGAACAACATAAATAATCATAAAAATAAGGGCGAACTCCTAGGTAAAATTATTAATTTTAAAAATGCTGAAAGTTATTGTACAGTGGTTTATTCTTTTGTTTCAATCATGATTTAAGAATACCATCCACATTTATTTATGATCGTGTCCACCTAACAATAGATTGGTAACTATAAGGAGGAAACTTCTTAGCAACTATCGCGATTCTTTATTGGCCTTAGAATAGAGCTTATATTTATGAGGGTCTTTGACGAGCATTCCAACGATTACTTATAGGACATTTTTTATAGCTCTAGAAAGTCTCGAGTCTATACAATCTTGGCAGATTTTTCCAAATCACGAGTATGCCACAGAAAAGCAGCGATAACTCTAGAACATTAAAGCTATCGACTCCGTTATGGCCTCATTCGATTCAGCGTCAAAAGATCTATATAAATTGATACCAAACACACACCTATGTTTCAAGAACATAGCAAAATACGATTTTTCTACCCTTAAAATTGAGGTAGTGTTTTTGTTTAAACAACTGAGCCATCGTTAGCCCAAGAATGATTTGGGGTTATCATTTTGTATGGTTTCATAATATGTCTGCTCAGCCCCTCCGCCAAGCCTCAGGTCTCCATTAAGTTGATCAGTAAGAATGAATAATTCAGACAGTAAAGCAGAAATAAAAATCCGTTGCAAACCAAATAGAGTTATAAAAACATCAGTTTTTATGATCGTAAAAATTGATTTCACGAGGACGGGAGAACACCTGGCAATTCTTTTTTTTTTTTTTTTTTTTTTACTAAATCACTCGCGCTGCGATTGTGGAACCCCGTCATTTCATCAGGATAGAAGACAAATTCGAATGAGTTTATCGTTTTATCGATTTCGGCGATTAGGCTATCATCAGTAAAATCGTTACTGAATTGCCGAAATCGCTATAACAATATAACTCATTTGAAATCAGTGGAAAATTATTTCTATCAAATAGATACTCGCCTCATTCAAGAATATTCACGGGCAATCTTGAGTCAAATTTCAACCGTTCAACTTGAGTCACTACGATGTCAATTTTCCAGTTTGAGAAGGTTATTAAAATGGAAAGAAGCCTCTAGTAGGTATTATACTATCGTACAGGTCATTAATTGAAAGGCCTTTCGAAGCGAAAAGCCTAATGGAATAATGTACCACAGAAAACCCACAGGACTAATTTCCTCGCCGTCGCAGTTTTTGGACTCTAGTGCTGAGGGAGAAAATCCAGTCGACCCATTCTCCATGTTTTTGGCTGGGTCCCATGGATCCATAGCCCCCTAAGGATGCCCGAATGGGCGAAAGTGTCCGCCAATAAAAATATAAAGAATAAATCGTCAAGTTTTTCTTCCGTTCAACAATAGGACTACAGAAAGAAATTACAGCTAATAATAAACAAACTCCGTAATAATATTGATTCCTTCCTAAAAGACGTTACTACGGTATAAAATAAAACTATGATCATTTTATTTACACGTCTCCAATATTCGTCTCGTCAAATATGTAATTGTGTATATTTGCTCATTTCCAACTCTTTTTCGGTTTGCAACGAAATTCGTTCTCGGTGAGTCTCAATGGTAGTCTCGCCAGTAACGAGATTTATCTCTTCCATATCCGGTGAGCCCTTTTGGACGGCGTATCGTTCCGCAGTCACCCCTCGGCCTCAGTCTCGCCATTGAGATGGGTATCGGTAAAAGATCCGCGCCCGCTAGCAAAAAGGGCCTTTTTAAGGCGTTTTTTAACCTTTTTCTCACCGTTTGCTCTCCCTTTACGTCTTCACCTTTTCAAACGTTCGACCGTTGCTGTATAAGGTGTTGAAACACCTTCCATGACGGAAGTAGCTTTTGAGAAACGGCTCAGTCTTATCTCGGCGAGTAAAACGACTACTCTTTTTCGGTAGTTTGAAGAAGTTGTAGCCATTTTCACGTTAGCTTTTTATTCCGACGTACTTGGAAACGAGGAGCAGTTTGCGATAGAAGGAATCTATTCGGAGACGATAGTAGGAAAGAAATAGGCGGGCACTAATTATCCTCGTTCAACGTGTTCACAACGGTGAACGTCAAAAATATGGAACCCATAGATGCTACAGCTAATCGAAATAGAAATATCACTCGTTTTCTATAATTGTGCGAGTACTCGAAGCACTTTCACCCGTTGAGGCATCGTCAGGATAATATATCTCACTGGTATAGGTACCTCACGGTCTAATTTATTTATTCGTGAGAAAGTCGTGAAGCCAATTTACAGTGAGGAAGTTCGATTGGGATCGTGGTACCGAAGGATTGCTGAGATTTTTAGCATCATTTTTTGGTGGTAGGTTGGTCGTCCTCCCTGTGCCTTGAGCCGAATACCGTTATTCTGATCACACCACTCAGACAACCCGGCCAAGGCATCCTCGTACACATCGGACATCGACAATCGGACATCGTCGTACTATCCCGCAACTGAACTTCATGAGCTACCGGTAATACGGATCCTTTAACTCAGCTATAATGCTTTCAAACAGAAAGGGAAGAGCAAAGGGTCTATATGAGATCCCTGAGGTACACCCGAGGTTGCAGAAAAGAGCTTGGACAAGGCAACCTTAAAAAACTGGTCAATCATGGACGGAGTGCCGAAAAATCCATCAATTTTGCCAATATTGGCAAAGCGATGGGGATGATATCTGAAGAGGCTTAAGTTAGTTTTCACAAAAAAAAAAAAAAAAAAAAAAAAAAAGAAGGACCAAGAACGAGTCGCTATTGTTTCCTGGAAGATCCGAGAAAAGAAAATATTGCTTTGAGAAATCGTTCTACAGCAGTATTTTTCGACCAAAATGTAGGCCAGTGAACACGAAATAGCTGAATTCACTCCAACCGCAAAGATCACGCCTGGTGGATTCGTTATTTTTACATTCTCACGTTAATTCTCTCAGCACCGGAGAAAACTCCAAGTCTGCGTTGATATTCCAAGCGCTTTATTAATTGGGAACCTTGCCAAGGATTAATTATCCCCCGACCACCACTTTGCTCAACCTTTTTTGCGCTCACTTCTCGGCGGTTTGTGAATTACAAACCAGCTTGTCCGTAGACACGGTTCGCAAATAGAAACGCCCAATAAAAATACTACAATTTTTCAAAACGCTTAATACGATTTGGCGCCTTTTAAAGAACACACCATAAGTCGCAATGAATTGATCTAATTAAGGAGCAAATTTATTCACTCCACGTAATTTTTATTTGGGGGGTTGGAATTATTTCAAGCCGTACAATTTTGAGGCTTCCAATTATATCGAGGTCTCCCATTGTGCGAGCTCTAGTCTAAATTCGGGACATGTCTATTTATCGAAAACGGATCATTCCGTTTTGGTGAAATCGACTTGGCAAAGAATTCTGATAATTTTTGGGGATGAACTCAAATTTGGAGGCTATCAGTTCCAAAAACGGTCGGACCACGTGAAAATTTTCTTCCGATATCAGCCTCAGTTGTCCGTTGACTATGGCCCTATTCGAGGATAATTTTAACGTGGTCCGTCCATCGTTTGAACGGATATCCTCCAAATTGGAGTTCGTCCCCGAAAATCATCAGAATTAATGGGCTTTAGAAATAATTTTTACTTCCATGTTTACGTAGTAAATGGAAGTATTGAGATCGTCTGAAAAGTCGAATTCGGAACCGAGGTCCTGTTGGAAGAAATTTTCATAGTAGTATACTCAGAAACACTTTCTGAACAAGTGTCTGTTCGTCTGTGTGTCTGTGTGTCTGTGTGTCTGTGTGTCTGTGTGTCTGTGTGTATGTGTGTCTGTGTGTCTGTGTGTCTGTGTGTCTGTGGTCACAAACTGACATAAATCGCCATATCTCCCTGAAAAATGGATGAAACCCTATGAAATTTTGAGGGAATGTTATCCCAGTGATTGTGCAAAATTAGGTGTTTCCGAATTTTGAATTACACACAGTACTTCCGAGATATAAGCGTTCAAAGTTTTTTCTGTTTCGATTTTTACAGGCTATGAGAGTCAATATTTTTCTACGTTTGAGGGCTTGAAATGTCGGTTATGGCAAGCAGAAAACACTAGATTTTTTGTATAGTGGGTCACATACAATGCCTCCACGTTATGAGCGTTTTTCACGATTTCACTAGTGCATGTTTTGTATTTTGATTTTTACAGGCCGCAAAACTCAATGTATTTGAACGTTCAAGGTCTTAAAATGATGGGGTCGGCGATTGAATGATGCCTGATTTTTATCAAATGAGTCACATGCAGTACTTCCGCGTTATTTGCACATTTGCTACATTTTGATTTTTATAGACCACAAAAATGAATATATTTGAACGCTGGAGGACTTAAAATTTTTCTATATGACAGTTGAACATCGCTTGATTTTTATTATTGGGGTCACATGCAGTACCTCCTCGTAAAACGCATTTTCAGTTATTTTGATTGTATTTTTTGGGTCTCTTTGCTTTAAATATGACCAACTTTGACCTCGTTCACAAAACTTGTTTTGCATAGTTAGGGTAACACACAGTACTTCCGCATTAGGCCATTTTTCCACTTTTGAGATTTTAAGAGACCGCAAAAGTGAATATACATTAGACTTTAAATTTTCTATATGACAGCTGAATATTGCTTGATTTTTATTATTGGGGTCACCTGCAGTACCTCCTCGTAAAACGAATTTTCAGTTATTTTATCAGGTGTTCTTGTACTTTTAGGGTCTCTTTGCTATAAATATGACCAACTTTGACCTCGTTCACAAAACTTGTTTTGTATGGTTCGGGTAACACACAGTACTTCCGCCGTACGCCGTTTTTAAGCTTTTGAGATTCTTATAAACGGCAAGAGTGAATATACTTTAGACTTTGAATTTTTCTATATGGCAGCTGAATATCGCTTGATTTTTATTATTGGTATCACATGCAGTACTTCCTCGTAAAACGCATTTTCATTTATTGTACTTTTTGGGGCTCTTTGCTATATATTTGACCAACTCTGACCACGTTCACAGAACTGTTGTACCGCTTGGATAACACACAGTACTTCCGCCGTATGCCGTTTTTTTGCTTTAGAGATTTTTATAGAACACAAGAGTGAATATACTTTAGACTTTAAATTTTTCTTTATGACAGTTGAATGTTGCTTGATTTTTATTATTGAGGTCACATGCAGTACTTCCTCGTTACACGTAATTTCAGTTATTTCATTCTAGCGCTTTTGTAACTTTCGGGTCTCTTTGCTTTTAATATGACCAACAACGACCTTGTTTTGTTTTGTTTTGATCACATACCGTACTTCCGCCGTACGCCGTTTATCGCTGTTGAGCTTTCTACGGGGTGCAAAAATCAATATATTTGACGCTATAGGTATTAAATATTTGTGATAGCGAGTGAATGACGCCTGATCTTCACCGCTAGGGTCACACGCCGTACATCCATGCTATCCAGTAGTTTTTTCGATCAGAAATATTCACATTAGCCAAAAGTCAATATAGTTGAACGTTTGAAAGGACGTGAAATGTTATCTATGGCGGGTGAATGACGATAGATTTTTATCATTAAAGGGCCGTATACCATATTTCCGCTATTTTTGGGTCTCCTGGCTAGTTTTTCAATAACAGCTGTTGTAATTTAACGTTTCGGCCTTCGAACGATTTTCTCGATTTTATAATTGGTTATACTATTTACCGACTCAAACATGGAAGTACTGTGTGATCTATGCACACCACTGGTTTGATTGACAAATGTATAATTATAAAGGACTTATAGTTTCCTCTGATAACTGAGGACGGGTTGAGGAACCAATTTTTCAAGTTTTGAGGGAGAAGAGAATTTTTCTTGTAACTCCAAAATGAAGTTTTTTTTTTTTTTTATCAAGGAAATAATTTATTCGAGTGAAATTCCAAATGAATTTTCAAGTTGCCAGAAGAAGAGTCGATTACGAAGAAGGCATTAACTAGTTCCTCTGAAGACTGCAGTCTCTTGTCTCGCGGGTGCCCTGCAATTAAATCGAAGCCGGACGACGACTTGAAATTCGATAACAAAATTGAGAGGAACGACCGGACACAGAAGCGGCACCGATTTTCAACGCTGACCGTTGTAACGGAATCTGTCGAAAACAAGAACTATCGCATAGATGTCGATGCAGCATTAATAGCGGTAGAGCGATCGGTCAACGGAGGTCAGAATCGCTGTTATTAAGGTATTTTGGTCCCAATGAGGTAGGCAGTTTGCACATCCTACAGACGTTAGCCAAAAATAGTTCGGAAATAATTCCAAAATTAAACATTGTACTTGTACTAAAGAAAACATTTCAAGCCCGTCTAAAACGGATGAAATTCTTTTAGAGTGACGACTGTTTAGGAACAGGAATAACTCATAATTAGCATATTTCCAAAGTGAAGAGTACAGAATGAGGAGATGCAAAGTGAAGAGTCAAAATTGTTTAGAAATCGGCCGCAGAAAATAATGTGTTAAATAATGTGTAAAAATTAATAAAAAAAATAATAATGTGTAATGTGTTAAATAATAAGTGTTAAATAATGTTTCGAATTGATATTTAACACTGGAATTGACGCCTTGGCGGATTAGACAGTGATTGAGATAACGGCGCTTTTGTGAGCACCATAATGAACCTCATGGATCTTTGTTTGATTTAATTGATTTGATTTAAGACAAATTTATTCAGCAACATAAAACATATAAATTAATACATAATAGAAAAATAACGAATAATTGGTTCAGCGATAGGCTTCCGCCCGTGATGCTGAACCGTTGCTGAAGGCACAGAGCTGACACGACACAACTGGTAAATAGTAAACATACAGTGTTCTTAGATAATATTGCTCGAAGTAAATTTGTTACATATTATAATATATACTCTTCGTAACATTTTTCATTAAATCAGTAGGCATCCCGATAATCCAAGTATAAATCTCTTTTTTATATTTATTTCTTGATTTGGCTGTTGATCTCAGTTGGCTGGTGGTATTATTGTAGACATGATATAATGCAATACGTGGGGCTCTGGTGGTGGAAGATAATCTTAATTTAGGTACTTTGACTAGACATTCTAACGTGTTTCTGGTATGGTACATTGGTGAGCCGATATAATCCAATACAAGGTTATCACTTTTGTAGTAAATTAGCAAAAGGCTCTTTATGTACAGCTGTCTCACATTAAAAACTTTTGCTTCTTGAAATAACCGATCAGTCGGAAATCTCCGTTTCTTCCATAGCATTGACTTCAATATAGATTTTTGAACCACTTCAATTCTGGATATAACTACTGACGACGCACCTCCCCATACCGAAATGCCAAATTGAAGAGCAGATTGGACCAATGACTGGTACAGGAGCTTTAGCTTTTCCTCTCTAAGTATATATGCTTTATATTTGAAAAAACATATATATATTTCTGTAGTTTTTTTGACAGAAGTGTGACATGAGGCTCCCAGGTCATTCTATCATCAATAATTAAACCTAAGTATCTATGCTCGGACACACGCTCAAGTGGGGGGCACATCATGCAACTTACATTTTGATCGGGGCACATGTGAGCCACGAGGCGATTTTCCAAAAAATCATTGTCAAGGTCATAAAAACTGCCAAATGTCATGTATTTTGTACACTACGTTGCCCTGTAGATGACTTTGTCCATCATCTAACCGCCTGTTCACAGGAAAAATCACGTTTTTAAGCAGGAGCACACTTAGTTTCATCGAGGGCCAGAAGAAGTCGAGAACCGAATATCCAAAAGAAGTCGTCTTCGCACCGATATCTTCACTAGTCCCGATTGTATTCCATCCAGTTTACAACGGTAACTGTTAAATTATTTCGGATGGCAAGCATTCCTGGCGGCTTCTCACGGAAGATTGATCTCATGCGCTCGCTTGTTCACCTGTTCTCTCTTCGGTTGAACTGCCACCGCGAGCCTTCTACACTTGACAGTTTGTCGGCATTTCCTGCTAGAAACTAACGGCCCCTCTGCTTCCACTAATGACTAAGGCCGGCACGAGTGAAGGAAGGCCCCGGAGTTTAGGGGACCGAAGAAAGTTACCCAGTACCTTCGTACCGACCAATTCTATCTCTCTCGGTTCCTCTCTTCGCCTGAAATAGCCGTCTCTCTCAGACTTCAGCTCATATACCTAGCCGCTCTGTAGCTTACAAGTCACATAAAGAGGAAATTGGGGTAGCAGCACACGACCGTCAGCGAGATTAAAGGGGATACGTTTTCTTCGCCCATCCGCGACTAAGCCTGGAAACGGCCCTCGAGAACGACCTGCCCTGTTATCTGGTCGAGGAGGGAGTTTCCTAGTCTTCGTGGAAGAGGAAATCACATTTCAGAAGGGCGCGACGGCTTTCGGACGACTTTGACGCAGTGTCGAGTTCTCGCTATAGCGCAGCAGTTAACTAACCCTGCACAGCGAACGGGATAATGCTTTTAAAAGTTGATTTTGGTTGACAGAAGTGAAATTTTGATGAGATGAAGAAATTTAGCGGGCGAAAAGCAGCGCTGAAAGTGAAACAGCGGAAAATAAGGTCTGAAAAATGGTTGGGCGGTGAACTTGCCTAAAGGGTCGCTTCTTCGATTAAAGGATTTTTCGAGTCAACTCAAGAATTTTTTTAAACGACATGGAGTATTTGTTTAAGTTCAACTAAGAACTTTTCATTTTCCAAGTCCAATAGGAGAAGAATTATCCAAAACTTAAGACGGCTGTAGATCGAAGAGGTGAAAAACGAAATGAAATGGAAAACGAGTCACCTAGCTGGTGTTTCTCATCCTCAACCAAATACGAAAAATTGAGAATTTTTCTCGCTAAAATTGGCTAGCAAAAACAGACGCTTTCAAAGATTCCTTCCATGATAAGCTCGACGCTGTGCGGTTGCAAGTACTTTCACTCAACACGAAAACGATTGATGAACATTAGCCAATGAAGCGTTTATTCCTAATCTGCTATGAAAATCAGGTCATTACCTGGCCATGAACGCTAGTTCCTCCTTTACTTGCAAATGATAATTATATTATATATATGATATAATATATAACTAATATATGAAATAATATTTATAATTTTTTTAAATTTATAATGGTAACCTCTAATAATAATATAAAAATGTCTCCACAGCCGAATTAAGATTTGGTTATTTCGTCCTCAAACTAGTTCACTGTGGAATCCGAAGTTAGGTAGTCAGAAGGTCAATAATTTGATTGTACGATAATTTCTCTATCAATTTCAGACATTAAAAAAAATTTTTTTTTCTTCGTATAATATTGCATACTAAGGGAGGGCAGAGAAGGTATTTGCCCGTTTTTAAGTTCACTCCTCAATACTCTTTATCCCTCTCTCTGTTAGCCGTGCCTCAAGTTGCATTCTAACCAATGAGCATAACTTGCCCTTTTGCCATGAATTTTCACCAACGTTTTTCACTGTCAATTTTTTTTTTTTTTTTTAATTTCACTTTAAACCCCCATTACACAATTTTAACAGCCTAATAAACCGAGATCCGGATAGAAAAAGAATTTTTTCAATGAGAGCATTTACGAATTTTTCCTTTTGCCTCCTTTAGAAAATGATAATGGCATTTTTTGAGGACTACAAACGAATACTGTTGAATCAAAAACAAGAATTGATTTTACTACTGATGTTCCTCATCCACAATTGTAATCGTCTACTTAGCTTACCGCACTGTTCGATAAACATGATGCTCACCTCGAATACCTCACCATCCCATCTCTGTCTCTCCGTTCTTGTCCGATGGATAGAAACCAGAGCACGTTTCAGACAATGACTGACGTTGACGTGATGCGCATACTCTATAACTTGGCAACTTCATTGTCTAGCCAGTTTTATTGCAGCGTGGATACAGTCGCAGAGAAAAAGTATTCCTGGTCAGTCATCATGGCTCCGCTAAACTTATCTCGCGCACCATTCGGTGAAAATAAAGACCGCGAGCTATTACGTTTTCCATAGCATGCGCGAGACAGTTTGAAAAGAGTAACATAAACAAAAGATAAGGAGCCGGCTTTGGAGAAATGGAAATAGAAAGAAAAAAAGTTAACGAGCGGCTTCGAGATATGCAAAGACACGCGGTGAAATAACGGGTCTAATGACCTATTCGTTTCTTTGGGGAGATTTAAAAGGGCACGTTGTACTACGTAACTTGTCGTGACTACTTAAGAAATCAATGGCCTACCTGTGACTGAATGGCGTCGAGCACAGAGCAAGATGATGGCGATGGCGATGCCACCCAACATTCTGTTCCTTATGAAAGCCTTCTTTTTCCCACGGCCCACCCCCTCCCATAGATTTACATGAAAACAGTGAGACGAAGTATCCACGTCAGCTCTGTGGTTTCCAGTCCCACAAGATACGGAACTTTCAAGAGAGAAAAATGTTTTTTTCCTGGAAAGGTAGGTACGTTAATTGATTAGCGTACATTTTATTAAATACGCTGCAAAAAACATGTTCCAGCCAAAAAGAAAAAAAACCGTATGGAACTAACTTTCAATTAGGTCTGGTTTTTTGTCTTAGTCACATCGGGAGTGGGGCACGTTATAAGTCAGCAGCAACTTGATCGATCAACGCGACTGGTAACAAGTCAACAGCCTCCTGGCTTATCCACGACACAATCTGAACATTAACAGGTTCCTCCAGCAGTTCTAAGACTAAATTGTCTCACGACTCAGCTCATAAAACATCGTCCTCGTCACCCCAAACCAAAGGTCTATGTCGGTTCCGTTGAATGAGAGCGTGGATGATGGAGTCCTTAGTTTGAAGTCATAGCTGCGATGACTCAAGAGCGTCGGTTCTCTCCTCCTATGGCCCTAGGTACCCTTAGTCCTATAATGCCCTGAAGAAGCCCGAACGGGCGAAAGTACTCGGCTGGATAATAAAAAAGAATGGAGAAGAGGTCGCCTCGTTTTTCTCCCCCTGAACCTACAAAAAGAAGAATGTTTTAGTTCACGAAAGGTTCGACTAATGATGAACTTTGCAACATGGTTGTTTGCAATTGGCTGGTTTCCTTGTCAGAGGCTCTATCGACTGGTTTGAAGATGGAGGCAGCGTTGAAGACGTCAAATTATTCTGTAACATAAGTGAATCTCTCTTGGTGTCCCGAACCTAGAAATAAGTTTCACTCCTGGAACTCTGCTGCTGTCTGGGCTATATCTGTCACTGAGATCTATTCATACCGCCGATCAGACCTGAAAAGCAGTCCCACAATCGACTCCATTGGGAAGAATTGGAAAAAAGTTTTCGCATTCCTTAGGCAAATCGTGAACGAGAGAGGAAAACAGGAGGGGATTCGCCAAGGGATGAAATGAGAAAATAAAAATTCACTTGAACTTGCGTGAACGGCTGGATGAGACGATTTTGCAAGGGATGGATCGGCCTGTTGTCATTGGAGAATAAAAAACGTCCTTGTATGGGGAAAAACGTTCAATCGTTTGGTGCGGCGCGTTATCATGGTCTTAATTTCAAGACGATCAAGGGAAAATCCAAGACGTTCTTAATCAAGTGCGCTTATATTTACGTCTAGTTGTGGCTACGTCACAAATAAATCGTACTGCCCTGGTGTTCTTCCCCTTTCCTTGCGTGTGATAAATCTCGTGGTTACAAAATCATTGTCAGAAGCAATCGTTCTAGAATCCTGTCCCGAATCATTTTTCCCACGATTTTCAAAGGGAAAGAACAAACGCGAAACGAGGAATGACCCGCTATTCCTTCAAACATTGACATTTATTAGTTGGCTTGCTTATTAGTTGGTTTCTCAACTTTAAAACGCTCATTATTTATCATCTTGGCTCATCGTTAAGTCGAATTTTTTTCTTTAGTTCAACGATCCAACGGACTTGAGCCTGTTAATTACCACTTAACGCTTTCAGGGGTTCAATTCAAATAGCAAGATACTCTATGAAAATTAGTTCTGCAAAAGCGATCGTGAAGCGGTTGAAATGAAAAAGTCCAAGTAACTATCTCGAGTTTATCGATATCGAATCGGTCGCTAAAAGGTGGAAAGTGGCAATTCGAACCTTTCAGCCGACGCGGGCCAACCTTGGCAGTCCTTAACTTTCCTTCTCCACTGGACCCGATAACGAGTTTGGAGAAGAACTTTTCTCGTGAAAATTTCTACCAAGGCGTGAGAGGGCTAATCAAAAGGTTCGCGGAACCGAGAGTCAACTGCTGCAATGCCATAATCCACTTATGTTCATCGAATTAAGGTTAAATCGCCGTACCTATTTGCCGTTTTAATAAGATATTCGGAAAATTGGATACTTGCGGATATTTGCGAAAGCAAATCGATGATCATAACGGAAGATTTTCCAAAGATTCGTACCTGCATATAACCGGTTTCACTTTGAAAGCTCGCTCGTGAAGTATTCATTTATGATATAACTATGTTTTTAGGCAAAGGAAGGGACCCGGAATTTCTAGCGTCAGGCTGTTTCTGAAAATTTATCAGTTTTCAATGGATTTTGTTTGGAAAACGCTTATGATCAGCCGTGAAGTCACTGTGCCGTCAATGGGCTCCTATATTATTTGTTTTCTTTTTAAATTGTTTTTATTTTGTTTTTATATGTTTTTATATTATTAATTTTTTTTTTTATATTATTTTATTTATTATTACTGATCAAAAATGATCAAAAAATTCAAATTTTTTCAAAAATTTTCCTTTATTCTCGAAACTGTTCATAACATCGAAATAATTGCCTTAATTCATATTGAGAATAAATTATTAAATTAAAAGTACACCGCAATTTTAAATTCATAAGCCCACCATTTCTATATCCAAACAATACCGCGGGGTCGATCGTTGAAAAAAATTTCCGATATTTCAAAGAATTTTATGCTCGATTTCCAGACTTTTGAAGATTCAAGATTTCGAGGCAATACTGCCGATTGGAGTGCTCTGTTTTGACAAGGGAATGCGCTTAGAAGTTTACAGAAATGAACGAGAGACGAACAGAGATGAAAAGATAGAAAAGAAGTAGGTCAAAGTGTTCCCGAGGGTGACAATAAAAAGGTTTACAACTCTAGCCGGCCTATTGTATGACAGTGGTAAAGTCTAGGTTACTTCTTCCTCCGAACAGGAGACCCAGCTAACTGGAGTAACTAGGTGTTTTTATTCAGCCGCCACGATGGAATACGATATGCAAACCGCCGCCGCAACAATGTGGTCGGAATAAAAAAATGTAGGTGTAGATGTACGCGTGTCAGTGTATGGATTCAGTTGACGAACGAAATCGACCCCTATCAAGTTTCCCACGGTTTAATCCGTATATTATTTTTATAATTGAAAAAACCTCGAGGTAAGAAAACACGTTTCAGTAGCGAATTTTTATTTATGAGAGATATTTTCATGCAACATTTTTTAATTATGTAAACAGATTTTGTAAATGCGTCTTATAATTTCCAGCCATAAATTCAGATGATTTCATCAAAGTCGATAAATTTATCTCGAATATCAAAATAGTATTAAAAATACCGCGTAGAATTTTTGAAGGGAGAACAGTTATTATTGTCCGAGTAAATTTGTCTTCTATATACATATTAATCTTTTGATTCTATAGATAAGAGATTGATTAATGGTTGCAGAGATTCGAGATGATTGGGGTTCGGGAATTTGGTTTGAACTGGTATGTCTCTGAGCTATGAGGTGTTTGCATGACTGATATATATTCGGTTTTTTTCAATTGTTAGGCTCTTTGAAATACGAAATTCACAAAGAAATCGAGGAAACCGTTATCTCAATGACCCTCAAGATGTCATTCTTAGATGGCTCATCAGCAAATGCCAAATCGATTTCACTATTATTTAGTAGTGTTACTTAATCGAATGTATTTTTTCGTAAATACCGATTGAATAGGCTTTGAAAAATAGTTTAAAATAGTTTACTCTCCCTCTCCCTCTCAGACGAAAAACCTCTCCATCCTCCTCATTCATTCAGCCGAGAAATATCACGTCGAAAATAATCCTCAAACGGCAAGCGTATTTGTCAAGAGAATTCAATACGTCGAAAATAAATTCGTAGTAGGCAGCATTATATCAGTCCCCTCGTGAAAAATATTTTTCATTGCAGCATGTTTTAAAAAGGAAATTCCTAGAACAGGAAGTATCCAATTTACACCCACGCAACTTGTTATTCTATCACACTCAATTTTTTATCGCTCGTAATAAAATCGACTCACATTTTGACGAATGGATTTTCATGGATATTTTAGTACGGATTCATTACCTGCCATGAAGAGGGCCGACGCTTCCGGCGTCGTAGGCCGAACTTGCGGTGATCGCCGAATCCGGAATATCTCCGGACTCCATGCCGAGAGGCCTCCCGCATCTCACTGCGAACCAAAGAAACGAAAAAAAAAATTAAAAATGGAAATAAATAGACGAAGTTCTTTTAGTTGATAAATACTGACAGACGAACAAAGAGCTGAAGATTTCACGAGGAGAACATCTGGAGAAGGAGGAGGATTTGTGAATGATTTGAAAAAGGGCAGTTCGATAGATTTTCGAAAAACAAAGGGATCGGAATGCGTTTGGAAGTAATAACTCCAGCGGTCAGCTTTCATCCTGAACAGAAAATATCGCTCAACTCTGACGCAAAAGGAATTGGTCAAATTGGAATGGAGATATGTGACAAATAATGTATGTAAACCATCGAGTAAGGCCATTGTTTTAAATAGCTGCATACGTGATTTAGTTTGCTGGAACGGTCATTCTTAACCAATTTATTACCGCACATATTGATCAAATATTTGCAAAACTAAATTGTAACGTTGATTATCTGTGCGGTTTATATTATTTATGTATAGACATGATTTTTTTAAATTTATTTATTTTTTTTTTTTTTTAAATTTACAGTGGTAAAGTTGTAATTTTAATCATTTTAGATTTCTTAATTACTTAATTTAAAGCCAAATTAATGGCCTAACGGTACAGCTGTTGACTGAGTGTTTGACGACCATTCCAACCAGTATAGAAATATTTTGAAAGCTCCGAAAATTTTCGAATTAAGACGTGGATTTTTCTTCGTGATTTCATCTCGTTTGAATTTTCGTGGTGAAGATTTAATTCACGCAGCTTTTACAGTTTGCACTTGAGGAACGACGAAAATATTTTTATGCAACGATGGTATTTGAAACCTGAGCCCTGAAGTATCAAATTTCGAAATGGTTGGTCAAACTATTTTCATTTATGATGGTTCATTATAAAGAGCCAGCGACAAATAGTCAGCATTAAACTGATTATTTTTGTCTACCTCGTTTATTAACAAGCTTTTCATGTATTGTGGCTCGTCATAATAAACAATTATAAATTAAGATAGTATAACTTCATTATAATTTGATTCTTTATGATCGATAAAATTATCACCAGCAACAAATACTGGTATAGTTGTACCTCCATGTCCGAAATCCTTCGATGCATTTGTAGTGCTGATGTTAGCAACGAAGCAAATTGAGTTTGAAGCCCCTCAGAGGCGCAATGCTTGGAGAACTATCGAGGTCAATACTATAATGTGTGTACTTAGGTAATTGAATAGATAGAGGGGCGCTTAGAGCATTTGGGGGGCTCATGTGTACAACTGTCGTGATATTTGTGCTCTCTCCTGCCACTTGACATGAACTGTAAATTGAGCTTCACAGGGCGTCAACTTCAGTACCTATCCATTGTTAGCGGCTCAAATCTTCGGCGATAAGGTGGATAACTCAAATTCGGAGGGTGAGTAAAGAGGGGCTAACTGGGAACAGAGCTGCTAATGCTAATTACAGTGAGCATTTGATTTAAAATGGTTTTTTTTAGAATTGAGTTCTCGGTTCCTATATTTTGAAAGTCGTTTTCACTTTCACTTTGGGAAATATGAAAGCTGAAAACTAATTTGGTTTTTTGAAATCACTGAAGGGCAGCAGAGTTTTCGTTTTTTTTTTAAGACTGACTACCTGACTACTTTCCATTCTTCATCACTCCGCTCTTCAACTTCGCTGTTTTGTATTTCAACGGTAGTGTGGAGTAGCAGAGTGAAAAATGAAAAGTGAGGAGAATTTTGCGCAAAGTAGGAAATGTACATTGAATACTGATTTATGAAAAGGGGACTTGTTTGCTTTTCCACTCAGCAAAATACTTGGCAAAATTTTTGTCTCTTTGCAGTCCCACTTTTCAACTTCGAACCTCGTTATTTCAAAATACTTTCGCAATGATTAGTGCTTTTTGAGCCATTTTGCGTTGTATCAAATCACAAGGAGTTTGCCAGTCTGAGACCAGCTTTTAATACGAGTAATAATTTAAAAAAATTTTAATAATAGTACGAAGTCGGTCGTCAAGAGCTAACATATTATAGTAGCTTCAGACTGCGAACCTACCTCGTACTCTGAATGGTCGGGAAAGATGAGCTCTCTTGGAGCCTCAAAAACTTGAAGAAAAAAAACACTCATACTACTTTACCCTACACTGAACAAAATATGAAGAGCGCAAAGCTTGAGTGAGAAGTTTTTCAAAAACACTGCAAATGATTGTACAGTGGGTTAATATTCCTTCGCTTCAATAATGATTTCAAAAGACTATCCATTTGTGGTAGTAATTATTCCTAACATTCGTGAACGTTCTCACCGAAAACAGATTTGTAACTATAAGGGAAAACTCCGCAGCAACTATTGTAATTTTAATCATTTTTATTTTTCTTAATTTCCTAATTAAAAGCTTAACAGCTGAAGAGAATTGCGTTCAAGGAAAAACAATTCGAGAAAAGTACGGAGGGAAGAAAAGAATCTTATTTATACTCTTGGCAGAGATTAAATCGAGACGAATGAAATTAGTCAACTTTTCGTTTGGAAACAGATGAAATCCCGAGGGAATAAGCTTCTTGTGCTTCCTGTTCGTAAACCTGCTCAACCTCCTTTTAGATCCTCAGTTCGTCCCACAGAGATGCCATTTCCTAATGCAACTGTAACGTAATTGAATTTACTCCGATAACAACTATCTCCCAGTAATTAATTATTTCTCGTACTCAGTTCCACTTTTTCCCCAGCCAAGTCACTGCGTCGCTAATGTTGCGATGATTTTTCACCTCCTTGCCGCCAGATGCGCCTCCAAAAAGAGGTCGCTGTTTTTCAACTTGTTGATGGTAGTTCTATAAATGAATATATTTCATCATCGATTGAAAAAGGAACTATATTAGGTACTACAGCTGCATTATTGGCGATGACTAACCGGTTTTTTGCCGATTTTTACAGGCTATACGAGTAAATATTTTTCTACGTATAAGGTATTTAAATTTTCGCTATCACGAGTAGATGACGCTGGGTTTTGGTAATTCATGTCAGACGCCAAACTCCATGTTATGAGCTATTTTGGAAAAAGCTGGTCGTACAGCTGGTCGCTAGTCGTATTTTGTGTTTTGATTTATGAAGGCCGCAAAAATCAATATATTTGAACGCTGAAGGTTCGAAATGTTTAGGACGGCGATTGAATGAAACTTAATTTTCATCACGTGGGTCACATACAGTCCTTCTACTTTATTCGCATATTGCCTATATTTTGGTTTTTACAAACTGCAAAAATGATTATTCGAGTGCTATTGCATTTTCAGTTCTCCTTGCTTTAAAAATTACCCCATCCCACAAAGCTTGGTGTGTATTGATTGGATCACACACCGCACTTCCGCTTTATATGGCTTACTGACTATAGCAATTTTTACAGGCCGCAAAAAATCAATATATTTGACCCTAGTGGCGTTGAAATATTGGTGATGACGAGTGAACGCCGTCTAATCTTATCGCTATGGTCACACTCAGAACTTCCGCAATACCTAAATGTTGTTTGTGATAAGAATTTTAAAGAATCGTGAAAATCAATGTAATTATTTGAAGAAATAAAGTTCTAGGAATGACGGTTAACGGCTAGGAATCACGTTCGATTTCACGTATCTGTAAATCACTATCGCTATCATCGAGAAATAATGAAATGATTTCGAAAACTATATAATGTGATAATGCTAAATTGAAGTGAATCAAATCGATCCACTGAGAATGTCATAATTTGCATTTGTATTCTTTGAACAGCATTATTAAAATATTTTCATTTACATAAGACCGTAGATCAAGCAGATTCTTCGAAAATCCAAAAATTCCAAATTCTAGCTATTGCGGACATGGTCAAGTTGCTGTGCGTAATTTAAACCGATATTACACCCCTTATTATACACCTACATATTATACACCCCTTATTATAAATAAGGAAGAAATGCGACAAACGCGTTGACCTTAGCCCGATTAATTCATAATTTATAATTAGTGGGACGTTAGTTGCTTCATAGTACCAACAGCAACCTACTCATTTGCGATTCCACTTGCGCCAACGGTTCTGCTTAAAAGTCGTAATTCACATTACGGGGAAATCGCCAAGGAATGGGAACGCCGGCCTTCGGAAAGGAAACTCTCCATTTATACGAAACTATAGCGAGCACGGGTTAACTCCCGGTTAAACGAAAACTTCCGAGAGCAAGGCAGAAAATGGAATGAGCAACGGCTGCGGATGATGGACGGCCTTCCTTCGGTGCGTAATTGCGAGTAACGGAAAAGACAACGTTGACGTAAATTGACTTTGACGACGGGTGAAAAAAACGAAATAACGAAGAATGTTCAATGAGCAAGTTGCCAGAAGATTTTCATCGTTCGATTGCAGAAAGGAGGGTAATAAGATGACATCAGTGCTGCAGTTTGCTGATTTGACGGTCAGAGAAAAATTGCGGGATGATTAGAAACTTGTCTGGACGTAGCTAATTATACGATAGGTTTCCGATAGATGAAGATCTTGAGTTGACTTTATAGAAGACAAACTAGAATAAAAAGGTTACCCTCGAGCTTGATTACTAGTGCGAACATCAGTAGAGAAAAAACAGTGCAATTAATAGTTGGCATACGCGCTTCTTTTTATTGAAAAACGGGTAGAGAACAGAGGTGAAAAACTTTTTTTCGTTTGGAAAATTGTGGCGCATCGCAAGAGAGGTAATTCGGCAAAGGATTTGTAGGGAAGACTTAGGAAATGATTTTGCATGAGATGGCGTGGCGGGTCATCTTTTAAAAATAAAAAAACGTCCGTGTATCGCGAAAAACCATCAACAAAACCGTCATTTGGTGTGGCGCATTGTCAGGCGCGAAAATTCAAGATGATCGAAAATCCAAGAGGTTCTCAGTCTTATTTTATCTTATCTTTATACCTGCTCATCTTTACCATAATACATCAAACTATCCCATAGCGAATCTCTTCCTCGTTTCTGGCGTGTGATAAATCATAAGGGGTGAAATCACTGCGGAAGACTACTTCCGCAAATCCAGTACCAAATCGTTTGTCAATTTTCATGTCGTGAGGTACTGTCCACTGTCGCAAATGATTATTTAAAAGGAAATGATAGCATGCCGCGATTTTCAGAGAGAAAGTACGCACGTGTATGGCAAGCTATTGGCTTTTTCAATATTTACGACATCTTTGATTATAGAAAACTTGTGCCATAATTTCGAACAATACATATTAGAATAATTATGAGCTATTGAATGCTATAAAATTTTTTTGAAGGATACAATACCGATTTCTCAACTGTTTTTGCTTTATTCAGAATATTGATCACAATAAGATTTTTTTAAGTTAGTTCGAGTTTTTTTTTATAGGCGATTACAATGGATTAAACGTTGGATGAAACCGAAATAAGACTTGAACGGGCAACATACTTTCCGAATTCAAGGTCAAAACACGCTATCGGGAATTATTATTATTAATCCCCCGATTACGACCGACCGCGTCCCTGAACATCCGTAATAATTTACAACCTGTTTCCATTGTTGCGGATTAACTGGTCAACTCGCGACGATCGGGGTTTATCTGATTAGCCTAGCATAAATATTCATACGATTTGCACCTCAGTGACTTCCCGTTCCCGTTGCACGCTAGGTCCTCTTATCGCAATGAAATACACGTCTGAGGTAGCACAATCCGTCGGAGCGATTCCAATTGTAGATATAAAGCGTTTTATGTTGATCATCGCTCGCAGTGGCCGACCTTGCAAAACCTCAGTTCACTGACTCAAAGAGCGTTATTAGATCCAACGAACTCGCCAATGTTTACGACTTCTCTAGAGCTTCGCATGCAAATCGACTTTGAAACTGTTTCTGTCGTGTTTTCAAAGCTGGGAACATTACAAAAGCTAGATTATCGGTGAACGGACAAATTAACGCTATTGAAATACGACGGCGCTCTGAAAACAAAACGTTTTTCCGAGCTCGCCAACACGAAGATACGAGAGAAAAACAGTTCGGACCGAGAGAGGAAAGCGATTGTTTTTCAAAACTAATTGGCGTAATTACTTCCTCCATTGGCCGACAGTTTCAGGTTTATAGTTGCGAAAATCAATTAGTTCGCTCCCTAGGCGTGCAAATGTTAAGGTCAGCGAAATGTAATAACTGTAACGTTGCTTAGCAAAATCGGCAAAATAATGCACTCTACGGGAGACCAACCCTTAGCTTATTGCTCGCTTGTTTTCCCCAACTTTTTGACTAATTACCAAAGTTAGCTGTTCAAAAATCCATCCATCTTAAACTATACTAAAACGTCAATGGTTTCAGTTCTTTTCCTAGGAAACATGAGCAACGGCTTAGGGAAAAAGGTGGCAAATGATTGCACAGTGGTTTATTATTCGTTTGCTTCAATAACAAATGATTCAGTGAGACCATCCACTTGTAATAGTAAATATCCCAAATTTTTTTGATAAATAACAAAAAATATCAGATTAATCAAGAAATAATTTATATTAGCCGACCTGGGGCATGTTTTTAACAAGTACTGCTCAACTTTTCACTCCTTCTTTGCACTTATACAGCTTGTTCGTGCTTCTTAAAGCCGAACTATGCAAAAGTGAAGAGTGAAAAGTGGCAGAGTTGAAAGTAAACAAGTCCACTTTTCAAGAAACATTGTTTAAAAAACGGCTTTACAAAAGAAGCTTAAAAATACCAAGTCGGTCGCCTCTTTTTTTGTCTGGTTTTTGATATGCAGGCTGCTATGTAATAATTATTGGAATTGAGCCTTCCAATAATTATATAGGTGCGCCTCTGCGTATGAGCCGCCGCCTATACGAGCCCGAGTGGGAGCAACGCAGGTGACGACCTGGACTGTCAAGAATTCATCCAGAATGGCATTCATTGAGCAACAAGACTTGAGCAATGGAATGAATCCAAATTCAAATTAATCCTCCGACAAAAGCAAAATGAACCTTTGCAAAAAGGGCTTTGCAAAAAGGGCTTTGCAAAAACTTACTACTTAGCAAAAATAAGACTCCTCACTTCTCACACAGCAACTCCACGCTTTTCAGAAACTAGGTACCTTTTAAGAACAGAACAGCAATGTTGAAAGAGCGGAGTGAAAAGTGAACAGTAGAGCGGTATTTAAAAACAGATCACCTAATTCCCTATTATAATAACCTAATTCCCGATTATTTGAAAATTGGAAAGTGAAGAGTTGAAAAGTACTTTCAGAAATAGGCCCCTGGTCTGGTATTTTATCAGTGCTCAAATCTTCGTGGTGCAGACGAACAATTTATACCTACTGTCCTTGAAGTAATATCGTAAAACTCCTTATATTATAATAAATATTTTCAATTTTCTCAACTACATAATTTATCTCATAAAAATGTAAATCTCTGTTAAATTATTCGGCAAACGATATAGCTTCAGAGTGTTTGACGAGCATTCGAACGAGTATTGAACGTTTTTCAAAGCTCTAGAAAGTCTCAAGTAATGCCATCTTGCCAAATTTCTCAAAACTTCGAACATGCTACACTAATGAAGCGATAACTCGAGGACCCCGCAATGGTCTCATTCGGTTCAGAGTCAAAAAATGTGAAGAAATTGATACCCAGAACAACTTTTCCCAAGAAACCTTTGAAATTACGAAACCCCCCCTTGAACCTCTCCGAAAATACTCTCATAATATTGAAGTACTGATTTGGCTGAAGAATTGCGTCATTGTCAGGTTAAGATTGATTACATTATTTGACATCATTTTTGATTGATTGACATCAAATTTTTTATTTTTTAACTTTTTACTTTTTTTACTCGTGAGCGATTACAATGGTTTATTATTGAATGATAAACAAACGAAAAACAGTTAAATAGGGATTTTTGCCAGATAAATATTAGAGTACGTTAAATCCATGACCTTTTTTGCCGGGCGTATATAATACATGGGGCGTTTTTATCGTCGAAATTGAGTTGCTAATTCTTTGGAAGATGAATAGAAAAAAATTTTTCCTGTAATAGAATCAGAAGGATGCTAGTCACACAATATCTTCCAGCGAGGCGTCGAAAGGCGATGAATGGCAAAACCCCCTCCAATAATTGTCCTCACAAATAGACGGCTAATTAGGCGGCTATTTTCGAATAGTAAAAAATCCTAACTATTGATTGAAGTTGAAAACAATTCGAACTCAGCTCTTACATTCAGAAATCGTTGGAATGCCGCTATTTATTCAAATCTACTATCACCGAGACAAACAAGTGAAGGTTTTTCTTCCGATCTAGCAATGTTATCAATCGCAAACAAAAACGATTCGACTAATGGCTTGGGCTGGACGGAAAAAATCGACCATGATTCACAGAGAAAGCCAATCGGTTGGATATTTCTAACCTTGAATTCTCCTAGTTGCCTTCACTCGTTTCAAATCGAGAGTCCGGATCCGACATGGCGTTTCCACCTAATTTGTTCGTCCGGAGGTCACCGGTGTGCGTTTTCCAGAACCTTCAGAAGGGAGAGCCCATATATAAGGGAATATCGTATTCAAAACGGGCACAGTCATTCGAGACGCAAAGAAGACAACATGAAACTTTTCGTAAGTAACCTTTGATGTATTATAAATAACATAAAAATATTAATACATTGAATTATTCCACGATTCATAAAGAATTCAAGTATGAGAGATTCATATGTTGTCAGCGGAAAAAACGTTCGCCCAAATCTCTTACATTTTTTTAGCCTAGTACTTGAAAATTAAATTAAATTATCTTGGAGAAATCCGGTTGGAAATTTACAGAATCTTAGCCAACAGCTTCGTACGGTTTGTCAAAATTCAATTCACATAATCTTAGCCAACAGCTTCGTACGGTTTGTCAAAATTCAATTCACATATTATATTATCTTCGCCAGATCATTAAATTATTATTTATCATACTGCTGACATCAAAATGCTAAAAAAAAAATCTGCACGTCCCCTATTAGCAAATTTATGGGAACAATGGGAACTACAAGTTTGAAAATGTATGCGATTTCCTGAGAACTTCGACCGTGAGTAGATTTGCGGGAAAATTTGTCGAAAAATCTGACCAACATATGTATCGTTTTGAACTAATATTCACGCGAAATCGACCTCGACCGAAATGGGTATTCGGTTGAGGACCACAGTTCAAGATGACAACAATGGTTGAAGCCTGAGTCAAATTCGGGTGGAGGGAAGGTCTCACACTCATCTATTAACATTTACACAAATCAATATTCGTTTTAGAAATGTAACATTAAAGAGGCGACCATTCTTTATTAACCGACTCCAAAAGGGAGAGATTACTCAAGTTGACTTGCTGGTTTTATTTTTTGAAATGTGCTGTTCGCTATTTCTATACCTAATTCGAATTCCAAAAAGAGGTGGGTATTTCTGCTACATTGGGAAAACGTTGGTCAACGTTTGTTTGCGAGAAAACTGTTAATTTTGTTAAGTAAAAAAATAACGATATGGTGTCACGCTTTGGTCTCGCCAAGCTTTCGAAAAATATATTTTGTTCATCAGGACTTGGAACAGGCTTGTACGGTCAGGAAATTACCACTGTCCTGAAATATTTTCACCTGTAAGGCACCCTCAGGGCCACAGAGGCCCATGTCATAAGGGTATTTCACTTTCCAAAATAATCGCATCGTCAGGATAAGGTCTAATATTCAACACTCATTTGACTGATTACGTTGAAATTGCTGCAGGCTATTTTGTTCGGCCTGTTGCTCATCAGCGTCGCCCTGGCCGCTCCGAGGACGGATTTCGACCTGGAAGAGCCGTCAGAAGACGACACTTACCGACCAGGACAGCCAAAATCCTTTGTGAAGAAACTCGCTCTCAAAAAACTCTTCCTCCTTAAAGGTTGATCAGCGTAAACCGTATCCGGCCCAGCGACGGTAAACAACCTCAGCAGAATAAGATGGATTTTATCGGCATTTTTGTATATTTGATTTTTTAATCACCTAACTTATTATTAATACAAAATATTTTTTACACGGAAACTCTGTAACTATTGAACCCATTTTATTCAAAAGTGAGCGAAATTCAAGGTGACGTGATGATTCTGTGAAATTCGAACGATACTTTTTTTTTACAATATTCATAACAAGTAATCTACTCGTATAATAAGGAAAAACATTGGCGTCCTCCAGGTTTATTATGAATAAGATAAAAACGGAAAATATGGCCAGCAAGAGAAGCAGTTTATTATATTTATTGGAGAAGTAACTATAGGGCTAGCGAAAATGCAGTGTCTCCAATTTCTTCTCTAATAATTCCTTTTTGATCCCTAGGCATTAACATCCACCTTAACAAAACAAATCATAATCTCTCAAAATTAAAGGTATTTACTACCTACACTGTACAATAATATTTTCCAGGGCGTACACATTTATGAGGACATTGAGTGTTTAGAGTAGCAAAACGTCAAATCAAGTTAAATAAATCAAAACGTCAAATTAATGTATAAAAACCGTCAAAATTTACTAATTATAAAAATTTCAAAACTTCATATTAGTAAATTAATCATGTTTTATATTAGATCATATTGGTCGAAATGGTGTGAAAACGAGCGCGGATCGAAAGTCCAAAAAGCATTACAACATTACAGAATAAACCAGGACCGGAAATTGAATGAAAACAGACGGGAAAATAACGCTTTTAAAAACGAAATACCAATGATTTACGGTCGGAGCTGCGAATAAATTGAGTTTACAAGACAAAAAAAATGTGCAAAACGAAAAGAAAAAAGAAGTTCGGGCTTGGAACGAATTTCCGGCCTCCGAATCCGTTTTACACACACGTTCACGGTCTGGAACGTCAATTTTTTTCAAAAACCGTTACGATCCATAAATACACGACAACGTGTGAGGTTTTTCAAGTCCCGCGCTCTGTAATACGCCAAACAGTAAGCGCTTTTATAGTTTGGCACATTAAGTTTTGTGTAGTTCGTGACTGAAAACGTTCAGTTTATACGAGCCGTGAAACCCGCGATTTACGACTGCCTTCCGGATTCCACATCCAGGGGAATCTCGACGATTTCGGGAAAAGGAAAAAATATCCCTTTCGAAGAAATGCTCTAATTGGTAGGAATTATTTTCTCGTACGTACGCAACAGAGAGATTTTTGAACGGGGAGAAAAATCGACGAAGAACTCGTATATCATAGTTTGACTAATTTCATAAGGGTATTTTTATCTTTTAGAGAGATGAATGAGCAACGGAAAATGAATATGAAAAAAAACTCTATACAACAGCTCGGAGTAAAAGGGAAGAAATATTAATAAGCACGTCGACGGAGCGAAGGATAATGAGGCGCGGGACAAGGCGGGTGAAATATGAAATACCACCGTGAGAAAAATGAGCGACGAATATTATTTGAGGCGTTTAAAAATTGACACGGAAGCGTGTCAATTCAAAAGAGAGAAAGGTAATTACTTGAAAGCATTATAATAAACGAGGGCGTCTTGGAAGGTTCATAAATAGAAAGACCAGCATCGACGAACTAATATCTCAGAAGAATTTTAAAGGGAGAGAAATTGCCAAATATATGTCAACTTGGGATCCGATCACCGTTTTTTTAATTTTAAGTTTCATTTTCAAGTCAATAATTCACTATCAAGGGCAAACACATAATTGTGTCGTCTTTGGATGCTCAACCCACAACCCCTACCATAGGTCGCGGCCAGCGACCTAGTGTCAAATATTTCTACTAGCGCCCTACTATGTTGAGTTGGTGCGTACGAACAGTTGTCAGTAGTTGTTAACCGTCTTCCGTTGAAAGCAAATGTCCAAGTGTCGCTCTGGATATTTGTTAAGGTAGGGGAGAGTGTCCGGTCCTTGTAGTGCGAAGAACGCTCAATATCCGCCCGTTTGACTGTTGTTTTGAATAGTTTAATGTTTAATAGTTAGTTCATCGTTCGCTTTCATAGTTGTAAGTTTCGAAGACAATAAAGTTACAATTAAGTTGATATTTTTGCGCGAGTGTTAAATACCGTCCCTTCCCTGAAAATGGACGATTCAGAGATGGAGGAAGGACAATTGCTCGACGATCCTCCATCTCCCGGGGATGCGACGGCGACATATATTTTACCGTTCTCCTCTTTCTAGCGAGGAAATGATCATTACCAAAAATGGAACAAGTGATTTCCTCGGTATAAATCTGAGAATCTCACTCAGCTCGCTCCATTTTAAAGGTTTTTCATTTTATTTTATTTTATTTTTTTGTTAATTTTCTTTACGTAAGCAAGCTAGATTATACTGACCCGGGCTCAGAACTATAATATTTTTAAAAACGGTGGACACTGATTTATCATTGTGGTTTTTTATTCAATAATAAACCTTTGTAATCGCCCAAGAATGAAAAAATTCTAATTCCCTCATAATTTAGAGTTTTCAAGGCATTTATAATCCGAATATCAAATAAAAACGCTGCAGATAATTGTACAGTGGTATATTATTTCTTTGCTACGTACAATAATTATTTCAGAAGACCATCCCATATTGATAGTGAAACGCTTCTCTTTCATCACTGTTTATGTTTAATGTTTATTGAAGTATCCAAATGCTATTAGATATTTCTTTATACAGGTTTACGAGATTTTCTAGAGGCAACTAACGGTTGAGGAACACGAGACTACCGATATCAGAGTGCCGAGAAACCTGACTAGTGAGCGATCGGATGAATAGAGGAAGTACGGGGAAGCAAGGAAGCCAATATCCAGGACATGCACGCTATCTCATCGTGCAGAGCTGTTACAGAGCCAAGACCATCCGCACGAGCCCGCCGTCATTTTGATTGCTCCTGACAGTTTCAATATGGTCTGTAATAACGTGTCGTATCATTCTGATCGCTAGCGGAGATCGTACGGGATCGGAGGAAAAATTGGCAAGAGACTTTCCATATAACTCGTTGAAACCGACGCGATGGTGCGTTTATTTTTGCAATCTATATAATCCTCGTATAATATTACTCGGCGGTAAATTTTTTTGTGTCACATTTTCCTATAAAATATTATTCTACCCGATTTTCTGTGATTATTTCATTTTGTAGATTTTCTCCGTGTTTCCACTTCATCTAAATAAAAACAAAAACCCATTAATTAATTCCCTCAATCACCGGAGTAAAGTCAAATTTGATCATATCGTTGGAAAGAGCGTTAAATTTCCCATTTTACTTTTGTAAATTTAATTTTTTTTTAGCGCTGATGCAATTAGCGAAAAATATATTGAAAAAGCAAACTGCTCAAATATCTTGTTTTTCATTCTATTATTTTTAAATTTTATATGACTTTATATGGTCCCGTACGCCCAGTAATGAATGCGAGGTCATAATGGTTTTTCTCGAGGATAGTTTTTATAACCATCAAATCCGCGTGAAATATCTCAAATCCGTCAAAGTACTCCTGATAAAATACAACTTTTAAAATTAACCTACTTCAAAAAACAATGGTTACCTAAATTTATTTGCGGTTTTTTTTCGGTACGTGTTGTCCGATGGAAATAGTAGAAAGACGTTTTAATAGATGATTTCATCAAATCATAAAGACTATTAATTATATCGACATCTCTCACGTATGGGGAGTATAAAATGTGTCGCAACTGAACTGTTGGAAAGGTGGAAAACATTTGTTTAACATTCATTTTTCCTGTTTTCCCATTTTTCAGTGAATGTAAGTATTTTGGTTTATTATTCAATAATAAACCATTGTAATCGCCCAAGAAAAAAAATTTTATAACCCCCCCTCAAAATTTGATGTTTTACGTTTCAAGGCATGTAGAATCCGAATATCCTATAAAAAAAATTCTGTCTGTCCGCCGTACGCCGTACGCCGTCAACACTTTTCCGGCCAAACCATAATAGCTAAATTTTTGAAATTTTCACCAAAAATCAATCTCGGTCCTACGACGGCCCAATTCTTGAACCAACTTGCTAGCTCAATTCTAAGGGTATTTTTGGGGGGTTTTGAGGGGGAGAAAATTCATATTTTCCAAGGTTTTTCAGAAAAAGGTGTACGTGGTATCAAATTATATAGATTTTTGGACGCTGAATCGAATGAGACCATTGCCGGGTCGATAGCTTCATTGGTTCTCGAGTTATCGCAGCTTTTGTGCCGAATTTGGGAGATTTTCAGAAATTTGACATGAGGGTATAACTCGAGAGTTCTTGGAGCTATAAAAATCGTTCTATACTCATTGGAATGGTCGTCAAACACTCTCTCCAGCTGTACGGTAGGGCAAAAAATTTAGTTTTTAATTTGGAAATTAAGAAAAATAAAATAGATTAAAATTACAATAGTTGCTACGGAATTTTCCCCGATAGTTACCAATCTGTTTTTCGGTTGAAATGTTCACACCTGTTCTGAATAATGACTATCTGAAATGGATAGTCTTCTGAAATTTTATTTGAAGCGAAGGAATAATAAACCACTGTACAATCATTTGCAGCGTTTTTAAATCGGTTTAATTTTTTTCTCGCAATACGAAGCTGCTCGGGCTAAATTAGGAAAACAATATTACTGTGTAACTCATTAGTTATGTATTTTTTATCAAAGTCTTAGCGGTCAGGTGTTTTCGGTCTCTGACGACAGTTAACCGTTTAATATCCTCGTAGAAAAATTTTTCTTCTACTCTCTTTTAACGACGTACGTTAGTCGCGCAACCCTGATTATTTTTTCAAACTCCACCGTTCGCTTCCCGATATGAATTATTGATCGGTATTCTTCCACCATCGAATTTCCTCCAAGAATCCCGCAGGATGTTTTCATCAGAAAAAGAGAAAAATTAATGGATACGTTCGCCCTGAGAAAGTCTCATTGAAAGTCGCGCGTCGGAGTCTTTGCTCCTTCTTTGGTATTCGAGGTAAAAATAAGGCAACTCTGAATAGGCCGTTACCTCCCTCATCTTGAAAAACCTAATTTGCCTCTCGGGGGTCTCAGCGCAGCGCGTAACGAGCTCTCTGAAATAAAATGAAATGCAAACAGGAGAACTAAAAAGAAGGAGGAGCCGGTTTTTTCGCAGTCCGCAACTAATGCTTTCTGCACTATTTTTATTCTCCTTTTCGTTCAAGTGGGGAGAAGGAGAACCCATCCAAGAATAGGACGGGTACGAGGCCGTAAGTAACTGCGAACCTTTCCAGAGTAAATTCAGCGTTCGTTCCGCTAGTCAGGCCGACTTTTTTCTCAGTTGCGCCGGACTCTGAAACTTGTTCTAAGCTTTTTACTCTCTTATTTGCATGGACTTCCAGCTGTAGAGTCCATAGCTCGTCAGAGAATGAAAACTGCTTTCGTAATTACGTTTTACGACTTGTTTGTAAATCTAGTTGTTTGCAGTGCCGCTTCCCGTGCTCAGAAGCTATTAGAACCAACGGACGCTGCTTGGATCGGTCGAGGAGTCAAGTAATAAGACGCGATTTTTTAATTGAATGGAAACACGATCGTGAAACAATTACATTGTTATTGAGCGTAAGAAAGGTTCTAAATTCTACGACACCATTTTACTCTTCTGGTAAAATTCGTGTGAGGCTTGAGCGCTGATCAGAAAACGCTGCAAATGATTGTACTCTGGATAATTATTCCTTTGCTTCAATCATGTTTTGAAAAAACATCCACTTTTTATAATAACTAACCAAAACTCTAGAGAAGATTTCTTCTAACGAGATACAGGTAACTAAGGGCAAACTTCTTGGCAAAAATCTTCTATATATATAAAACTGAACAACGAGGAGGAGGAGAGGGTATACGATTGATTGAGGAACTGGCCGGAAGGATTTGGATGAAAAAAACGCTGCAAATGATTGTACAGTGGTTTATTATTATTTCGCTTCAATATTGATTTAAGAAGACTATCCATTTGTCATTTTAAATATTCCGAACATTTGTGAAAGTTCCCAACGAAAAACAGATGGTAACAATTTATAGGGGAAAATTCCGTAGCAACTATTGTAATTTTAATCATTTTCATTTTCCTCAATTTCCTAATTAAAAGCTAAACTTATTGCCTTACGATACGGCTGGAGAGAGTGTTTGACAAACATTCCAATGAGTATAGAACGATTTTTATAGCTTGAACCCTAATGTCAAATTTCTAAAAATCTCCTAAATTCGGCACAAAAGCAGCGATAACTCGAGAACCAATGTAGCTATCGACCCGGCAATGGTCTCATTCGATTCAGCGTCCAAAAATCTATATAGTTTGATACCACGTACACATTTTTCTGAAAAACCTTGGAAAATATGAATTTTCTCCCCCTCAAAACCCCCCAAAAATACCCTTAAGATTGAGCTAGCATGTTGGTTCAAGAATTGGCCCGTCGTAGGACGGAGATTGATTTTTGGTGAAAATTTCAAATTTTTAGCTCTTACAGTTTGGCCTGGAAACTGCAAACGGCGTACAGCGTACGGCTAGCCATTTTCTTATTTTTAATCGATTCTACATTAAATTTCCTTCATTTTCTTCCACAGCATCTAATCGTTCCTATTTCGCGAACATGACGAAAAAAAATTCCAAAGTTGAAACTTTGAAAGTATGAAAATCGAAAAAAATTCAAAATATATTATTAATCGTTCGAATTCGATTAATTTCACTTCAAATTCGAATTATACGTCTAATTTCCTGTATGAATCATTAATTAATCAAATTTGAACAGTACTGTAAGTATTTGCAACGAATTTCCAAAGTTGAAAAACGTAGGAGTGGCGTAGTATTAAACCTGGATAAACTGATAGTAGTCGTGAAATTTCCGCCGTTTTGACGTCATATTCGGATTCAGCATTAAATTTCCTATAAAAATAGCTTTCAAAATCCATTTAAAACGAAAATTTAATTGTTCACTATTACCGTTGCCAGCGAAGCTCGGAATTACGGCCGGCGAGAAACTCGATTTACGGAAAATAATTTCTCTGGCTCTGTTTAAATTTTTTTCACCAAATTTTTTGCTATGTACGTGTGTAAGGCGTTCAAATGAAGACTCCTGCATAATAAAACAATTGATTATCATAAATTTTTACCCCGAAAATCACGGTTAAAGTCCAATTTTCGAGCTTTCAAAAACAGATTTTTTTGGACCTCTTGCAGATTTTTCCGAGAAATAAAAAAAATCACAAAAATACATCATGGTAAGACACAACTTTCCTGAAAATTTCAGATTTTTATGTGTATTGAGAGAGGAGTAAAAAATCGTTAACTGTTCGGTTGAAAAAAATCGCAGGGGTACCCCTTGGATTTTTTGCGAAAAATTTTTTGGAATAGATTTAGCTCAAATTCAGCATAATGATACTTGATGATGTGTATATCAATAATATATGGTCCATTCTTTGTTTCTTTCGCACTAAATAGATGAAAAGAACGATTGAAGTTGAAAAATGTCATGTTTTCGTGTATAGTCTACCAATATTGGTGAATAACGCAAAAACCGATGAAAAATGGATAGGTACATTACATTAGGAAAATGTGGGCAATTAAATTACCTACCTATATTTTGGTATATTCAAACATCTGAATTGACGACTTTTTGTTTGAGTTATCCACTGTGCAAGTTACAAATCTTGGAAAACATAAAGTTGTCATGTCTAATTTTGCTCCTACTTTGCTCCAGTTGAATAACACAAAACGCGCAGCCCCTCCGACGGGCCGACCGTGCGCGATAGCTGGGGGGGCGAAGCCCCCCTCTGAGGGGATTGGGCCAAACCTCATTGAATAGATAGTATTCGGAAAGCCATGTGATAACGAATGGGCAGAGAATAGGAGCCGCGAATCTTATTAAAAAAACCTCCGGCATTACCTTTAGCCTGGCTTGGGTGGAATTACTTTAAATCTTTCAAGGGCCATTAAAGGTATTAGGGAGGAGCGGAAGAGCAACAAGAGGTAGCTTTTCCGAGGGATCGAACCGGATAAGACCATAAACTTCAACCGCTTAGGGTGAGAAAACGGTCGTACTTATGCGACAATTAGACTTTCCAAGCTCTCCTTGGACTTCTAGAAACCAACTGATTTAGATTCAGTGAGAGTAGAACGTGAAGCTCATTTGTCGTTCAGCACATTTATTTTCACCAGGAATATGGTCGATTTCTTTTTAGCTAAGGAGGAATTTTCACACAGGCTTTATTTCATAGGTAAAGGATTTTTCATAGGCCCTATGAATATCGAAAATAATACTTTCGACTTTCACTTCCCAATTCGGGAATTAGGAAAGATGCATTTTTTTAAATTGGCATCGTATTACGATATACGATATACGCGATATTGAAGTGTTGAATGATGAGAAATTGTCCTCTGTCTTAAGGTGATTGAAGCGAGCATCAATTTTCAATTTTTTTTTTTTTTTTTTTTTTTTTTTTTTTTTTTTTTTTTTTTGAGGATATAAAACTACATAGGTTATTTTTTGAGGATATAAAACTGTTAAAATAGAGAAACAGACTGTTTAGTCTCAGATGAGCTCCTAATATTGAACCGCTGGTCGAGGCCATTTCATTGTTCTCCAAACTTCTCTACCAACTCTGCAAAATCTGGAACGCAAAGCACATTTGGGAAGACACCCTGAAACGTTTAAAAAACTTTTCACCTTACACTCCACTCTTCACTCTACTACAAAAATAAATATGAAAAGTGGGAAACTGGAGTGAACGGTTTGGAATAAACAGCGAGACCGTTCTTTACACTTTCTCACTGTATCACTTTTCACTCTTCACTATTCCATAGTTTGCCATAAAAAACACAACCAACAGTGAAGAGTTGAAAGTAATTTCAAACAATAACCCCGGACAATTCTTCTTCTCTTCCTTTCTCTGCACTCTTTGCAGAACGAGCTCCGCAAAAATGACCACTTTTCCCAAAAAGTTGTTAATTTTATGTCTATAATTGCTATTTTTATTCGAGTCAAATTGTGGCAAACATTCATATTTACTTGGATTCAAAATATCTTCGGATAAAAAATTGGACGGAAACGTCGAACACGGCTTAGCGACCTAGAAAAACCCAGTCTATCCATTTTTCGGGAAAACGATGAACTCTGGAAAAACGATTGCTGTTTCGGCTAAAACGCCGTTTTCCTAAAAGACGCCGGACTTTTTCCCCATTCTTACCAAAGGGTAATTTGCAAGAGCTTATTTACTTTTGGTGGGGAGGCTAAAAGAGATGGAGCTCCGCGAGGGTCAAAGTAGCTACGTGCTGTGAATGCTAACCTCAGAAAGTGACCCTCTTCACTTCAACAATATCCTGCCTATTACCTGACGAGAACCGTCGCGAAGATGGTAGGAACGGCCACTTTTTCCGAATCGTTGCCAGAATGGCTCGATCAGAGATGCATTTAGTGGTTCAGATGACGACTTATTGTTTAAAGTGTTCTCATTAGGACAAGTGTTAACATTTTTTTTTTTTTCAAACCGAAAGCTAATGACCTGGAGCCGGATCTTCGAAATTAAGGACGGTTAGAATGTCGATGGATTAATGATGATTTTTCACAACGAAATTCTTGTAAATAAAGTTCTCATAATTTCACATTAAAGGTAATAAAATGAAAGTAAGGGTATTACTGAGCAGGATGAATGATTTGATAAAACAGTAATAACTAGTTTCTAGCACCACGGGAAAAATAGATCGCCCGAAAAAAAAACATATATTTTATAAATCACTGGACAGAATTAGGCGAGTTTAAAGAATACGAGGCAACAACTGGGAGTGTGTAGGAACGCAACAAAAAGCCCTTATTTCGTCTTCAGTCAAGTTTATTTGAGCATCTGTCAATGGGATTTTTCCCAGCTACTCCTAGAAGAGGGAACAGAAAACTTCTTCAATAGTTTTCGCAACAGTTTTTTTTTTTTTTTTTTTTTTTTTTTTGTAAAAAGTTGAATCATCAACCGGCTTATTTACCGAAACGACCGTAACACAGTGCGCTAAACACGCACACGCGAAAACTGAAATTCGGGAACGAATTTGGCCTGCGAAAATACACTCCCGATTTTTTATGGTTCTGAGTTACCTACTATCGTTTTGTAATTTTTTTCATAATCAGTTTCAATACATTCTGAGGTATTTTCATTTTTCGGTCTCATTTTTCTCTCATAAACCTTCCAAAAATTTTGCTCCATCCACAGAATTAGCTTTTCGTACGTTTGGGAGTCTATTCAGCCCTGATAAGTGTCAGTATTTTTCATCGTTCCGAACATTAGAGAATGGTGGAAGAACTGTATTTCGGCGACATTCTGGGATTCAAGCTTTTACGATTTCCCTCTGTCATTTGTAAAGGTAGTGTTAGAAGAAGGCAAACAATGAAACGAATCATTTTCTATATTGATCACTCGATTGTTTTTAACTCAAACAAGACGAATTGGATTTATCGGCGTAATTTGAACGTTTGTATACTCGTACTAATGCTGCTCAATCTACTCTAAAATGTTAGGATGATTTAGTTGTTTTGAGGTCTGAAAAGCTTTTCGATCTACACTCTTTTACTGCCTATGTAATGCCGTGTACATTAATTTTTGCTGAGACGTGTTATCATTGCTACGAGAATAATGCAGTTTTGAACAAATCGAGAAATATTTTCCAGGTTGCCTATGCAGAGTAGTGTACTACGATGTCAATTCGTACTCTTCAGAATATTTATACCTAAAGTTTGACTATAATGAGTGTTTTAAAGTTTATTTGACTTACGTGCTTAGAAAGGAACACTTTTAATGGAAGAGAGGAGCGATTCACAAGGATAAACTTCTGATTTGGTTAAAAAAAAGAAAACCAAGGGTAACTCGTCTGAAGTAATTACGAAAAACACATATTTTTCACTGGATTCTCTATTGAAGGGCTTTTCTAGTAGGAAAATATTGTTCAGTGCTTCTGCAACATTGTGGAATATTCTAATTTTGTTATAGATGAATTATTCTCGAGTCCAACGCTCCTGCAGAACGTGACCATGTCGAAGTTGATTACTTCAAGGGTTCTATTGCACTCCATAATAGAAAAAAGTTCCCAATAATATAAACAATACGATAACGATCTAATTAAAAGTAAAATTCACTGATTTCTAGCTGGAGTCGAAGTGCAGTTACAGCTGCAGAACGAGGCAGCGCAGAGTACATTTTCGATAACGGTAGCGTGTTAAACGAGATCTAGTGATGATCATAACGGGACTTTTTTGTACCCCAGTTACTTCATGCTTTTCCAGTCATACACGATTCAACTCCAAGAGCGGTTAGAAAAAATTCCCCGCATCGAATTCAAAATGTCGACTCGATATTCATGTATTTTGAAGAGCGAAGCCGAGATTGTATTGTAAGCTCGTCGACCACTCAGAGATAACTTTATTGCCCGTAAAACGATCTTCTTCCGCCCGGGAGCAAACCGTGTTCCGATAAAGTTGACAGACTGTTTTTATTTATAAACTCGCAGCCCACACCTTTCACGGCACATCGATTTCTCCATTATGTCCGAATGGGTAGTTCAATAGAGGATATTTCAAAACACGATGTTCGCATCGTAATAATTCGGCCGAGCTTTGGATTTTATAGTTCTTTTTCTGTAGTCACATCTGTGGCAGATTTGCCTGTGATAAGCAGTCGACACGGTTAAGTGAACTTAAATCAACCGACTCGAATTTCGAAGTAGTAAAAATAAATGCCGTGGGTGGATGATGAACGATAGAGTTCACGTGCCATCGATTCGATGTAACAGTATAAAAACATTCGAACGGAGGAGCGGTTGAAGTTGAAATTATTTCAACCACGACTTTATCGAAGCAATACCGAATCGCTAAGCTCGCGAGACGTCGGTGGGTGCTTTGGAATAGAAGTTTGACGACGGTCTGACAACAAATCGTGAACACACAGCGGTTGATGGTTTCCATCTATTCCCGTCACGCTAACCCCATAACCGCACGACCGTTTCCAATATCAACATCTACTTACAAGGCGCATTGTTCTTCTTCCAGACGGATCGAGATGGAAATCGAAAACGGTCGTACTTCGATCTTGAGAATATCTCCTGGCAGGAAGTGCCATAGGACGACTAAACACCGGCCAAGCATTGACGCCAGTAACGAGAGTTGAGCAGGCATTTTTCTATAAACTAGTGTTTCTGGAAATTTTCCACTCTGCTCTCGGCAACTCTTTATTTAGAGCTTTATTTAGGTTATTTTGCCAGAGAGGCGCCGACTCCAAAAGATGATCAATCTGGAGGCTATTCAGAGGTGAAAGGAAAATCTTTTAATCATTTGGGAAATGAGAAATAGTAATTTTTATATTATTAGGGAAGGTGATCCAATCAATCAGGAAGTGGTCAGGACAATACGAGTAGTAAAGTAGTCCTTAAAATGTGTAGTTGGCGAATGAGTTGCTGCGAAGTTGGGTCATTTTTGTTATTTTTTCCTTTTCAGAGTTTATTTTATAGACAAAGTTTTTGAAGTCGGTTTTATTTTTTTTTTTTTTAAGTTTTTTTTTACATCATAAATACGATTTAAAGAGTATTAAAGCATCCCGCAGAGTCAGTAGCTGGCACGTTTATCCCTTTGAAAATCCCGGCTTGGGATCATATCCCTTAAAAATCAGTGTGTTCGTGAACGTTAGCATCGGCAAATGAATAATTCGGAACAGGATTCGGGAAAACTGCTTGGAAAATTTCCAAAATTTTCATCTTATCAGGTCATAAACGCTTGTTCGACCACAGAATTCCCTTAATAAATTCCATCCCTTAATGAATCGCCACAAGGTTTACCGTCCCCTACGGCGCGCCACGATTTCACAAAAGAGAGAACATGGAAGTAAAAACACGGGACACTCTGAAAGTCTTCAATGGTTTCAACAAATAAATTATTGTAGTAGAGGGGTTGTGAGGGGGAAAAACCAGGCGACTTATTCTCCAGATTTTTAATGGCTGGCCGAGCACTTTCGCCCATTCGGGCATCTTCAGGAAGAAATAAATAGGAAGGAGGGAATAAATTATTTCTTAGTATTCTCTCATTAAAATGAGTAAAATTGAGGAACGCTTCTAAAAAGCCCCACGTGGATATGTCAAGCTTATGGAACTTCACGTAGGTGACACAGTGAAGTTATCAATGACGGAACGTGAACCATCCATCTAATGGTGCTTTTTCACCGATGGCATCTCCTATGTTGAAAATTTCAAGCGAAGTAATTAATAAACGAACTGGTGCAGAGTTTCGATTGAATTCTGACGCTCTCGCTTCCGTTACTGTTGACGGACGTCTAGTAAAAATGGCCTCAAAAAAATTAACTCGCAGGATCGTCAAACCGGGGATGGAACACAATTTGCTGCGACGATTTGACGGATAACAAGATGTCGAATAACATTCGGAATCGCTATTGCCTCCAAAATTGCCCACCTTAATGGACAGTCAATAGATTATCCGACAGATTGGCGAGAAACGTCGGTTGGACAATCAGGTGACAATGAAAACACGGTTCGAATTAATCCATCGAAACCGCAGGACAGGAAACCCGCCGTGAGTCGATAAAATCCGCTACACAAACCGGACGGCCAATTTCCGGAAGGCAATGCATTACTAACGTTAAGCTACTTATCCGTTCTCGTCCTATCCGATCCACGAGGTCCATCACGAATCAAGCAGGATGTTATCGGAAGAGGGCCAGCCGGATTTACTGCACGTAACTGGCTTACTACCCACTACCCAGCTCTATCGGCCCTGACAATGCCCGAATCAGTAGGGACGTCAGCTCGAATATTTCGACTCGACAAGAAATGATACGATCAGTGCGAAAAGAAGGAGAGAACCTGTGAACATGGTGATGGAATCACTCAGACATGTATCGATATTCAACATCTTATGAAGAGAGGTGAAAGGCCAAGTTCTACTAATTTTCGTTACGAAAGCTGGTCTTTTTCAAAGTGAAGGATGTAAAATGCAGAGCGCGCATGTTGACGTGATTTTGTAATTCTGAAAGGGTACCAATTGACTCTGCGTTATCATTTTTTACTCCGCACTTTGAAACCTTTGATTTCGGACTCTTCATCTCAGAAATACGAACAGTTTGAGTAATTCCTGTTCCGAAAGACTCTTCACCTACTCTGCTATTTTATTCAAAAGAAGAGTGATTTGAAGAGTACTTTGCTTGTTCTCAGTATAATCAAACTTGAGGTTAGTTTATTGATATATTCTGAGCAAAATACAACGTGAATATACGCACAAATAATAGTGGCCAATACAACATATTATATGGTGACTGGCATTTGTGATAGAACTTGGCTGCGTGAAACATCATGGTGATTTTCAACGAACTCGGTCTAATAATCTCTCGTTTGTGAGAATTTAATCATCTAGTTAGAATAATCCTTTTCCGTTCCCTTGTCCAACAGTCAATCATAGAATAATTTTCATATTTATTTTGAAAATTTGTTCGTTATGTTTTGCTGAGTATACATCGATAAACTCAAGCAGTGTTGACTCTAATAACAACGAGTAAATTACTCTCTGTTTCGAGTATAATAGCAAAATAGTATTACTCATACTACTCTTCATATTTCTTAAATGAAGAGTCTGAAATGAAGAGTAAAAAATCTATTGGAAAAGGCCCATAGTCAGAAAATGCCTCAAAAAGATCAAATCTACGGGTTAAAAACTAATTGAATAAAAATCTTGAGGTGTGCTCATAACTCACGAAAAAAGGAGATAATAATCATTTAGCTAAAATCAAGCTTATTTGACTCACCTTCATGGAAAAAATTGACACAAGGTTACCTATATAAAATATCTTTCCTATAAAAACTATTGTGCTCACTATACTAAGCTTCAGGTACTTACGTGACGATCATTTTGTAAACGAAGAATACTCACCTGAAAACAAAAGATAAGAGTCAGACAAGATATAAAATTCTCCCAATGACTTAATAATGTTCATTGATCGAATGGGTCTTCAGTACAGTGAAAAGCGTAGTGAGCAGTAATCATCATGAAAGGAAGACAAGGAACGCTTAGGCGCATACGGTTTTATGTACTTGAAGTAGTGTTTAGCAGTAGAGAGTTGACAGGATATTTGCCTGGCTTTCAGATTCTCCGGTGACAGTTGGTTCGCGTAATTACTTAATTACAAAGCCATTAAACATTCATCTTTCAACGAAGATTCAATGGATAATCGCGTCAAGAATAATAGATTTACAAAAGCTCCAAGAAACAGCCAATTAGTTTTTAATTCCAACACGATTAAACAATTATTCATACAGGAAAAGGGTTTTTTTAATCACTAAACTCATGTTCAGGGAGCGAATCACCTGTTGTACGTCGTTGGTTTCGGTCGTGCAACGAAGATGAAAAGGAAAATATTGCGGCATATTTTTATACGAGCGACACATAAATTTTTTACAGCTCTTTCAGTATAGCAGGTTGATTTAAATGAAATTAATTCTCAGCCTATTTTTTACGAGCGGAAGCATTATCGAAGCTAATGTCGCATTTTTTATGTCAGGTCAGAAGCTAATCCCGACGTACGAGGTATCTAACGAACCTCGGCCGTAACTTACGTCGCGGCTCGAACTTCAAAGTCCCCATTTTCGTTGATGTGTTGTTACAATGGAAGACGAAGCAACCCGTAACCGATTATAGGAGGAATCGGAGTTGTCAGGAAATTATGGGATTTTACTTATTTCATTACATTCTGTGTAGTTAACATAAAATGAAACACGTGAAGAATCTCCATTATATCGATTAAAAATCTCTTTCGATATAAAAAGATCTCCAAGGAAATCTCTATTATTTCGATAAACTAAAAACAACGTCGTTGAGTCAAACAACAACAAGTGGTTGTGATCACTTCAAATCACTTTTCTTGTCGAGTAGAATAGCTGTGCGAAAGTGCGTTTACTACGTAAACATGGACGTATACGTTTATATTTACGTGTAAATGTAGATGTAGTTTTACCCAAATGGCTAAATTTCAGGGCTCAATATGATCCGTGGGGCGTACTTGAACGTCGGGTCAGGCTACGTTCCAGTAGGTATGCAAACCAGCCAAACCTGTTTTCCGTAAAATCGGGAAACCACCTTCCGACGGCGTCTTATGCAGTAAATTCAAACGGAAAACGGATTTGGTTTCTAAATTCATTCCGGAATCCGGGCTGTACCTTTTTTTCTCAAAATTTGATTTTTTCTCGAAATTTGAAATTTATTTTTGTTTTAAAATTTAAAATTGCGGAATTTGCAATGAAGCCCTCATTAGAAACATTATTTTGAACACAAAACGTTTTTCAGATCGAAAATTAGTTGAACGGTTGCTGAGAAACTGTTGAAATACTTTTGAGCATCTTCCCTCTCTCTTGCACACTTAGCGCGGACATTCGCCTCAAGGAACTCTTCATAGGGTAAGGGACCCAGTTGTTGGCCACCCCCCAGTTATTGGCCACCCAGTTTTAAAACTTAGTTTTCTAAAATCAAGAGGTCTCTGAGATGGCATGCTTAATTTTTCTACTTTCCTTTATTATCCAAGAAGCAGTGGTGGAAATGTTATCAATCTGATCAATATATTACCACCTGAAGCAGTTAAAATTGTCTTGTCAGTCCATCGAGAGGACCCGTCAGCTCCGTTCCTTACGAAAACGTTAAGCAAACATCACTTTATTCATAAGGTGTTTCAATATGCATAATTGTATTTTATTGTGTTGTTTTTTATTTTATTACATTCTAGAGGTTTTTATTTATCCATTTAACTAGTTTTTTAGATGATTTTGAAAAATTATAATAATAATTAAGACGTGGCCAATAACAGGTTCAAAGGTGTCGATGTGTACCAGTTATTGGCCACTGTGGCTAATGACTAAAACAGACGTGATTTCCAGTTAGCCAGTTATTGGCCACCCTATGATCTGACGGTCAATAGCTTAAATTCAGGCGTAAATTTTAGTCCAAGATGCTTGGGTCTGACAAAGAAAGGAACCAGGACTCGAATAACACCGAAGACCCCCCAGGTAAAGACTACTTTGACCCTTGATGCATTCATAAACATTTTTGACTGGAAAGTGGTGAATGACGTATCTAGCAACTATTTTTAAAACTCTACATGTATCTCTCTTGAAGTCTTCAATGCCCTCTGAAACGTCACCAGCTTTTCTCTCAAAATTCAGTGAGTTCAGCCATCAATCCTCATCAAGCCTCAAAATACCTCCAAGTCAGCAATCTTAGCAGACCCAGTTGCAGAAAAAAATGGTGTTCATACTGTGGCCAAAAATCTCTCTGGCCCCTTAAGAATACATACAGCGCCGAACATCTTGGAAGACCCAGAAGCAGACATTTATGGAGTTTGATCAATGGTTGAAAATCTTTCTGGCTTCTCAAGAAAAAAGAAGTTGACCCAATCGTAATCAATAAACTGAAGTATGGAGCACTGGAGGACTGGCTAGTTTGGCCTAAAACACCAAAAAAAAAAGGGCTGAGACTCAGGAAACAAATGCCATACGTTTTAACAGTCACGGCATGGAAAGCTGAGAAGGAGGAAGAAATGTTAATGAAAGATGCTCAAGCTAAGGTGAAGGTGGAAAAGGCTGATAAGAGGAAAGAGAAATCTTTGTTAAACCAAAAGCTCCCTGATAAAAAGAAGGAAGAAGAAAATAAATCCGTATCTGCCCCAATAAAACCAACAAAGACAACTTCAATGAGGAAACCGACTCCTGAAATCTTTGATTCTTCTTCTTGTTCTGCTGAAGAAGATGAAGTAATGCAACCGGTGACGACTTCGAAGAGGCTGTCTCAGGGCAAAGTGGCTATGCCCATACCAATCTTGTCTTTCTATGAACCGCTGTGACTAGCAATAGAAATCTATGAAAAATGTAATCTAGGAGATACCTATAAAGTCTACCTATAAAGTCCCTATAGCCTATACCTCGAGAACCTATGAGGCTATCGACCCCGCGATGGTCTCATTCGATTCAGCGTCCAAAAATCTATAGAAATTGATTCCTAATACACTTTTTCTGGAAAACGATGGAAAATACGAATTTTCTCCCCCTCAAAAATACCCTTAAAATTGAGGTAGCGATTTGGCCAAAGAATTGATCCATTTTCCGACCAAGATTGATTTTTTGTGAAAATCTCAAGAATTTAGCTTTTATTGTTTCGTCAGAAAAGTTTTAACGGCATACGGACAGAATTTTTTTAATTGAATATTCGGACTCTACATGCCTTGAAACGTAAAACATCAAATTAATGTTGAGGGTGGCCGAGAAAATTTTTTTCTTGGGCGATTACAACGGTGTATTATTGAATTATACACCAAAATTATTATCCCAGTATCTTTCCCACTTACTTTGTACTTGAGCTTACCTGATTACTCATGATAAAGTACCTCCTCGGCTTGAAATGCTTGATAACTTCTATAAACCCCCAGGTGGCCAATAACTGATACAAGACTGGCCAATGTTAGAAACATGCGGCCAATAACTGGTACAAATGACTTGTACCAAAAATCATTAAAAATCAATCATTTGCACCCAAAATTATGGCAGTTTTGATATTGGATCGCATTCCTGAGATGTTTGCCCTTCCAAAACTTGAGAATGGATAACCATGCAATCAAAATTGTGGATACTATGACGAGAAACTCCCTTAAGTGGCCAATAACTGGGTCCCTTACCCTACTAGGTACCACATAAAAAAATATTAGGTGTAAGGTGTATAGTGAAAAATCTTTTCGAATATTCCCCTGCAATTAATATTACCTCGCTGGTGTATCTCTGAAGACCGTTTAGTTTAACGGTTCGCATGGCAAGCGTTTGCTATACTCGAAAAATTAGAATCACCGAACGGTCAATAACACAATGCAGTAAATCCAAGTAGAAAATCCTGAGAACGGCGTTGCTGTTCATGCGAACATGAATAAAAGAATTTTCGAAAATGCCAATTCGTCGAACGAACACGAACAGTTTGAAAAACAGATGCTTCAAACGATGGGTGGAATGTATGTTAAAAAGGCGACAATATACCCCAAAGATGGCTCATCTCGGAAACGTCAATCCGTTCGATGCCATGGTCATGGAGCGATGATGTTGGAAAATTGCAGGGGCCAGAGGAAGATGGAAAAATTCGGAAGTGTGACCCAAGCTATGCCGTCCACAAATGAAATACAATCTTTCGGATCGGACCAAAAAACATTTTCCGACCAGTCGTGGAACAATTCGATGGAAAATAAAGTGCCCAAATTAGCGCACAGGTCATACAGAAAATGGTCGTCGCCTTATTTTACCGATCGGCAAAATGAAAAAGATATCGCAAAGGCGATTAAAGTCGTCCCGTTAAAACAAGTAGACGCTGTCGAATTATCGCATAAATCCAACCCGTCGAAGTCGAGCGATTTAAAAAAATCCAACATAGTTCCCGAGCCGCAAAAAAATGGCAAAGCTATTTCGCCCGAAACCGCGAGGAAGAAGAGCGTCAAATTCGAGCAACAAGCCGTCGTAATTGATGGGGAAAATCCGTCGAAAATATTAGGCCATATGCCGGTGATTTTAGAACCGCCGGCGAATCGTAAGAAACTGCCGAAGGATATGCCGGATAAGAAAGAAAATAATCGTTAATATGCTCGATATTGAAGCATTATTCATTTGAAATACCTTCAGTATCGGAGAATACTCAATTTTTCTCCGCCACTGTTTGCCCGTACTGATGAAGGCGGTGTAATGAAATACTGACTCCGACGATGGGCTTTCCTCTCAATCCCAGATCTCCTCGACAGTCTCTGACGTTTTCAACCACTCCAACGCGTCTACCATCTATTGCATAACAAGTCCAGTCATTGGGATTAAGAGTCATTCTTGAACACGAATCATTTTTTTTTCGCTAAATATGTCTCAACGATCAATATTTTACGATAATTGGGCAATTTCGACTCACCTGTGGTTGTTTGGTTTCTAAGTGAGTCCAGTGGCCAAAATAGAGCGATAATCGGCCAATTTTCGCTACCTCTTTCAATTATACATTTGTAACTCACACATGAAAATGAGTCGGACAGTGTTATTTATTTATTCGTATATTTACGAGCAAGCCCAATTTACGTTTTTTACATAATAAGTAATTCTAAACAGGGGAACAAAAAAAAAGAAGTATTACAATTTTGATCTGATTACAAGAGAATGGAAGAAAATTCAATGAAATGAGGTGGATGAAGAGGAAGTTAAAGTCTTTAGTGTAGCAAGGGATGAATTGAAGAAATCGAACTGGGGGTATGAGACGAGGAAAAGGTTAGCAGTACGGACTAGACGATGGAGAGGTCTGTTATCAACACTTCGATGGTTTTTCCGGTCTTCTGGCTAGTTTTTCTGTAAGTATTGTATTGGACGAACGTTGCAGGCTCTGGGAGTTTCCTTTATCGGATACCTGTTTCCTTAGTAAAAGATGAAAGTACCAAATTGTACTCAAACTGGGTTTCGTACGCTCTAATCGGTAGTAACCTGAAGATAACATCCGCGCGGAATTCGTTCGCAGCCGAACTAAAATTGTATTTTACAAAATTGTATTTTTCTTTCGCCTGTCTAAATTGCTGCACCATACTCGAGTGTATTCCTTGAACACTACATATTCTTTTTTCTTCCTGTTTTTTGTTTTGCATAAACCATTTCGTCAAAGGTGTTTTTTTTAGTATTATCATGTGGATTAGCAAATATGCCGGATTAGTTGATTTTTGAAAAAAAAAACTACATTTAGCAGAAAAAAATATCTTTTATTGCGCAAATCAACATATTTGTACGTACGTGCATACATATTTTCAATCTAATATTACAGAACATAATATATTTATGTAAATTGAAGAAACATAAAATATGTGAACAAGAAATGGTTCAAATTAGAAAAGAAATAATGTTCGTTCATGAAAATAAAATAATGCACTATGTACAACTTACTAAGCAGAAAAAATTATTATTTATTGTTATAAAAATCGCCGGATTACTGGAGGCGCCGGACTAGCGCAGAGCCTGATATAGAGATATAGAGAGAGAGATAGAGATAGAGAGATATTTATAGAGGGACTGCTGTACTATTGTACTTAAATTGGGCTCGTCTCGTATTATGTATAAATAAATAAAATAATGTCTACATTTCAGAGATTTCGAATATTTAATCGGTCACGTTGAATTGAGATTTGCGTTGCGATTTGTGCATTATGCAAGTGAGATGGTAAGTTCCATGGTACATTACCGTAGTGACCAGCCTGACCAGGGGCGGTAACTGGAAGTCAAACCTGGTGTAAACCACCCCCGGCCGACTTCGAATTGCGCATGCGCAAGCCGCCCACCCGCCTCCAGCCGCCTCCAGTGCAACTCGAGCCCTCGCGACGGTCGCACCTCAACGTATCAAGTAGTCGGATTACGCGGGCGTGAGCCTCTACAAACCGTTACTTCAGCGTTGTTTTTTTTTTTATGTGACACTAGTTTTCCAAGTGAGATTCAACTCTAAGGGACGCCGATAATAATCGCGTGTTTTACCGATAAGTATACATGCAATCGGAAGTGTAACCGACTGGAAACGAATATTTCTGACACAAGTAATATTCGCAATTTCTCTGCCGAAATATTTTCCCGCCTGTTTCTTTTCTTTGCTTTTTAATTTTTACTATTTCCGCCGATTTTACACGGTTTTTATTTATTACCGTCTATTCTCACCGGTTCGTATTCGATGTGACGTGTAACATTTGGTGACAAGTGGTGGTTTTTTATTGGTGCGCTCAATCTCCGACGAAGCAACATGTTACGAATCAATCTATTTGCGTTCCTGGTGTGCGCCATGAGCCATGCAGACGCAGCGAAAGAAAGTGAGTGGGAAGAAGAGTACATTTTTTCTCAAATCTGTGTAGTGAGCATTGTGAAATATTCTGAATTCTGAAAAATAATTTTTTCAGCCTCAAATCGTTTTCTAATTAAATGTGGATTATCTCGCGAAATATCGATTAAATTACAATATTTATCGATTTTCTCAAAATTACATTTAAATCGTACACATAAAATAAATAGGTATTCACAGCTGTACTCTTCCAATGGGCTCCATATGCATAAAAACTTATCAATAATCTGAAGAAACTTCAGCTGATAGTTTTTCAGTACGTTTAATAATCGAATATATAATTAATTCGCATAGTATTTTAATAAATTGCTACCCGTATGGGTTTGTTTGTATATTGATATTTATGCACTTAGAATAAAATCCTCTCCAATTTTTAATTAATAAAACGCATTAATCTCATCACAAACTCATTAACCCTTAATGTCCTGAGGTATCTTTTGGGAACCTTGACTTTTTCAACCTCCAAAATCGTCATCGTCATCGTCATTGTTATTTCTAGACGAAATAGGAAAGTGAAAACTCATTTGGATAGTAAATTAGTGATCATATTTCGCAGCGAAAAATTTAATTTGTCTGAAATGTAAGTACCATATTGAGTTTGCTCACTGAAGGTTAATTTACTCAAAATTGATACACGCCTAATGTGAATGAAATTGCTGTAATAAATTTTTTAAATTTATTATAAGATTCCACATTCACAAAAATTTTTAAATGAGTGGATTCATTGTGTAGTATGTACAAATCAGCAAAATTCAATGGGGAAAGTTAAAAACTCTAGAATTAGTTTGAAATTCAATAAAATATATTTTTGAATAATTTGCGCGTAGAAAAATTTAGCGAATACTCTACACCAGATGCAATGATAATAATAATGATAATTTAGCTATAGTTATCGCTTGGAAAATAGGTTAAAAAAACTACTAAATTAAGTCGAAGGCCTACTCAATAGAAAAAAAAAACGCTGCAAATTATTGTACGGTGGTTGATTATTCATTTGCCTCAATAATGACCTAGCAATTTAGTTAAAGAATTGAGCCGTTGTCAAACCTAAATTGATTTTTGGTGAACATTTCAAGAGTTTAGCTTATATAGTTTCGTCTGGTAAGTGTTGACGGTTATACCTACAACGGACGGAATAATTGTTTTCCTTGGATATTCGGTTTCTACATGTCTTGAAACGTAAAACGTCAAATTTTGAGGGGTTTAGAAATTTTTTTTATTGGGCGGTTAAAATGGTTTATTATTGAATAGACAACCAAAATATTCAAAATAATGTTCGCCGAAAAACAATAATTACGAACTCGCCAGCTAACTTTAATCTTCCAACTCATCCGGAAATGAAGAGAAAAATTAATTCGTATCGAGTGTTAGTAAAGTCAATATTATAAAACTAAAATTAAAAAGCTTTCAATATTCTCTCGAAAACTAGATAACAAATTATCAATACTTTTTTCCAACCGAATATCAAAATTCATACGCCCCGATAGTACTGCGTACTATGCCAAAGTCGTGTTCTCAAGCTGTCATTAGCCTCAACGTCGATCCAACCTTCAAGAACATAACGGATGGGCTTTTAGGGTCTCGGGTTGTGTTCAGGGGACGGATATTCTGGTCTAGGAGATGGACCTTAGAGGAGACCCGCAAGGATCCGATACGCGAAGCAGGAGTTAACTAATATTGCTCCAGGCAAATTGCCCCACTTGCGAACTAAAACAGATGGGCTCCTTTATCCTGCGGGCAATCCCAACTATAACAACCGAATTTGTTCTGACCCTCGTCGGCAAGACATCAGCCGCCCGGTTTCTATCCTTTCAAAATGGCAAGTAGGTTAATGGAAACGACTTTACCGTCGATTGTATTTATGGAACGGCTCTCTGTTCGAACATCAGGTGCGCTGAAAATCAGCGTTAAACAAAAATGCACTGGAAGTGCTGAAAAGCGATGAAATTTCCAACTCTCGGTTTACAGTTCCAGAAAACTAGGTTTCCTTAAAATAAATAAAGAAGTTTAATAAATAGCTTTGATATGATAAATTTAATTATTCCAATATAGGTACCGCATAATTCATAAAATAATTAATCAATAATTCATACAATCTATTCATTATTCATAAAAATAGTTTATTCATCATTCAAATAAAATAGTTTATTCATCATTCATAAAATATTTATTCGTATTTCATTTAATAATCTAGTCAACATTTATCAAATAATTGATTAATTATTCATATAAATAATTTATTCATGATTCATAAAATCATTAATTTATCATTCATAGAATATTTTATTAGCGGAATATGAATATCGCGCGTTGAAAATCTCCTATTTTCCTCTTCATATTATTGAACCAATAAATCTTGGGAGGAAAAACTGACAATCCACCTGCCCCTTTTGTAATATGACTGTATTTTTTAAAGCGATTCTCTTTTTCTTCAATAAATAGTATAAAACGCTCTCATGCAGAAAACTCTCGCCGGATGGAAGCCATTTATTGAAAAGCTCCCACTGTAGTTTGCTTGGGACGTACTTATCCCGCAATCCTAAACACACAATTCCGAAAGGGAGGATCCCTTTTCAAAGGAAATAAAATTCCTTCGCTGCGAAGGCCGGGGAAATGGGCGACCGTCCTGCGGTCATACGTGCGGGTCCGTTTCTCTTGAATCAAGTCTCATATACGCAAATGTGTGCGCGCTAAACTAATAGGAACCTACTTACTTTTGTTCGAGCCGATCGGCTGTGGAAATCCAAGTTGAGTATTGGAAAGTTATTATTTCACGAAGGAAACGGTTTACGGAAAGCTGCGGTTTACCTATACTTGAATCGAAGTGCTCCAAGTTAGGAAAAAATATTTTTAATACGACCTCGAGGCAAACTTGCGGGCTATATTTTGGTGTCTTGAGTTAAAAAATGCCAAGTTGGTAACTTGTAGACACCTACCGGTGCTTGAAGGGAAGAAAATGCCCTAATAACTGATATCGTAGCATAATATAGTGTAATGTATCTCCCCACACATCAAAACTATCAACATTGATCACTCTCAATTTTTTTTCTCCGATCGTAAATTGCAATTCACAGGAGTTTTCCAAGATTTGTAACTTGCACAGTGGATAGCTCAAACAAAAAGTCGTCAATTCAGATGTTTGAATATACTAAAAGGTGGGTAATTTAACTGTCCACGTTTTCCCGATGTAATCCTATCAATTTTTCAACCGTTTTTGCGTTATTCAACAATATTAGTACACTATACTCGAAAAAATGACATTTTTCAACTTTAAACGTTCTTTTCATCTATTTAGTGCCAAAGAAACAAAGAATGAACCATATATTATTGATATACACATCATCAACTATCATTATGCTGAATTTGAGCTAAATCGATTACAAAAAAATTTTCGCGAAAAATCCAAGGGGTACCCCTGCGATTTTTTTCAACCGATCAGTTAACGATTTTTTATTCCGCTCTCAATACAGATAAAAATCTGAAATTTTCAGGAAAGTTGTGTCTTACCAAGATGTATTTTTGTGATTTTTTTTATTTCTCGGAAAAATCTGCAACTGGTCCAAAAAAATCGGTTTTTGAAAGCCCAGAAATTGGACTTTAACTGTGATTTTCGGGGTCAAAATAAATGCGAATCAATTGTTTTATTATGCAGGAGTCTTCATTTGAACGCCATACATACGTACATAGAAAAAAATCCGGTGAAAAAAATTTAAACAGAGCCAGAGAAATTATTTTCCGTAAATCGAGTTTTTCGCCAGCCGGAATTCCGAGCTCCGCTGGAATCGGTAATAGTGAAAAATTAAATTTTCGTTTTAAAGCAATTTTGAAAGCTATTCTGATAGGAAATTTAATGCTGAATCCGAATATGACGTCAAAACGGCGGAAATTTCACGACAACTATCAGTTTTTCCAGGTTTAATACTACGCCACTCCTACGATTTTCAACTTTGAAAATCCGTTGCAAATACTTACAGTACTGATCAAATTTGATCAGATAAGATCAAGATTTTGGCGTGCTTTGAAGTCGAGCTCCAGCCGCTAACAAAGTACAATTTAATCATTCAAGTACATTGTCTCTCGGTTTATTATCCATTAATAAACCATTGTAATCGCCCAAGAAAAAAATTTCTAACCGCCCTCAAAATGTGATGTGTTACGTTTCAAAGCATGTAGAATCTGAATATCCATTTGAAAAAATTCTGTCCGTCAACACTTTTCTGACAAAACTACGTATAAAAGCTCGTACAATACAACTCGTATAAAAGCTATACTCATGACATTTTCGTCAAAAACCAATCTTGGTCTGACAATGTCTCAATTCTCTGGTCAAATCGCTATCTCCATTTTAAGGGTATTTTTGGGGGGTTTTGAGGGGAGAAAATTCGTATTTTCCAACGTTTTTCAGAAAAAGGTGTATTTGGTATCAATTTCTATAGATTTTTGGACGCTGAATCGAATGAGACCATTGTGAGGTCGATAGCTTTATTGGTTCTCGAGTTATCGCAGCTTTTGTGTCGAATTTTGGGAGATTTTCACAAATTTGGCAAAAGGGGGACTCGAGAGTTCTTGGAGCTATAAAAATCGTTCTATAGGTACTCGTTGGAAAGAAAAATGATTGAAAATACAGTAGTTGTACGGATTTTTTTCGATAGTTACCAATCTGTTTTTCGATGGGAAAGTTCACAAATGTTAATAATTATTATCACAAATCGATGGTCTTCTTAAATCATTACTGAAGCGAAGGAATAATGTACCACTGAACAATAATCAGCAGCGTTTTTTCATTTCATTTGCAAGCTGAGCTAAAATTCAGTAAAGTTCAGGTGATGTTGAACATATACTGGCATAGAGAAAATATTGATTCGATTAATATGATTACTATTTTGGTTTATTATTCAATAATAAACCATTGTAATCGCCCAAGAAAAAAAAATTTATAACCCCCCTCAAAATTTGATGTTTTACGTTTCAAGGCATGTATTTTGGTTAATTAATTCAATTTGAGAAAAATTCAGGATAGCTCTGGAGCTTCTAGAAATAGCCCTAGATTGCTTGAAATAGCTCAAACACGTTTGCTTGTTGTTATTTGAAAATATTTACCTGTTGCTGGAACAGGCTCATTGATCCGTCTCAAGACCAGCCTCTCTACATATTTGGGTTAAGGCTTGAGAGACACTGAATTTCGCCGCTAACTACAATCAATGGCACTGGCGAGGGAAAACAGATCAACGAATGACGGAATTCGTGCTGAAGCATAAATCGACTTGACCTGAGATGTTGGGGCTCAAATGAGGGTCTTGTTTGAACTCGGGACCACTCGACCTTTTATCTTGTTTTTCGCCGGCTCACTCACTAACTCAAAAGGCCGAGGATCACATGCCGAAAATACCTGTCGTTGTAAAGCTGGAGGGCCACCCTTGTAGATACTTGGAGGGCATAGGATTTCAGGGACGGGATTAGGTTGTGATGGTTGGAGAGGACTTGTTTCTCCGCTAAGGTTTACCATTCAAGGATGGGTTTCGCGAAATGTGTAACTAGAGATGTTAGGAGTCCATTCATCAGCTTCGTATTCTACGAGTGCCCCTGAATATAATTGAGCGATATAACGTGGAAGGGGACGTTAAGTAATACAATCCAAATAACCAGTTATTTCCAATAGGTATATTGAGACAAAAAAAGATGAAAAATGAAATAAAATATAAAGGAAAATTCCAGCTTGCAGGCCTACCTAAATCCGGATTAAAAATGTGTTTTAATAAAAGGGGTGGATCTGACCGTTTCTGACGACCGAAGACCGCGCGCACGCTGCAGCGTATAATCTACGATGAGTTTGTGCCTGGTTGACGGCTACCAAAAGCCTCGGTCGCGACGATGAGAATCGCTGGAGATGGTGCCGCCTGAGCCAAGGCAGTAGCAGCAAACGTCGAATCGTAGACTAATTGCTGCAAAACGATGTAGCAATCGGGGCAGCAATATAGGCAGCAATCGAGGCAGGTGACACGTGGAGTCAAACTGGAAGTAATTTTCACGTGGTAATTTTCGAGCTGCTGAGCATTATTGAGATGATGAATAGCAGGAATCGGTACTTACAGTACGCAGAACGGAGATTTACCAAAAAAAAAAGGTTAATTTGAGATGGAGAGCGGATTTCACCGTGAATAGTTCAGGATCGGAGAATAGCGGGTCACTTCGTCCAAGCACGGGAAAGAAAAAGAATAAACGGCGTTCGGTAGAGCTGGGCGATCCGGAGGGGAAATCATAGTCAATCGGGGGAAATCGTCGAGAGGGGATGAGAGTGATGACGAGAACTGATACATGAACTGATAGGTGAACATGTCGGTACAAATCGTATCTATGAGCTAACAGCCCCTTTCTAGGATATTAAATGAATTCAAGTGGAAAGAAATTTAAGCGTCAAGAAAATTAATGTAAACACAACTACAAACTATACTCGGATTGGTTAGCAAGACTGGTAAAATTTGGACGAATAGGGCTTGAAAATGTAAAGATATTAAGTTTCTAGATTGCCACATTTTTGTGTGTAAATGGAAAAATTATGAATGCAACACGCTAGATTTTCATCGTTAGTGCCACCAGATTTGTTGAAAATACGAGAACGATTCGACGCCAATGAACTAAGCATTGATTCTCTCGAGCTTTATTGCAACAAAAAATATTTTCAGAAGTTCAGTCAGTTGTGATAATTTAAACAATGAAACTGACACGTCATTTAATCACTCCAAGAACTGTAAACTTGTCATATAATCTAAGAGAAACGGGTATGATACCGGCGGGCGCAGCACGTTAGGGCCAAAAAGGAGGACACTTTAGGGCCAAGGAATTTTCTGAATAACAACACGTTAGGGCCACAAATGTTCCTTCCCAACTTCCACAGACTAAGGACTGTCTACGCTCGCCTGAAACGACGTGTGTAGCTGTGGTTAATTGTAATTAGGTGTAATTTCTGCAACTAATTTTTCACGAAATCTGACGAGCAAAATATTTTTATTTCCATGTTAAAGCAGTAAAAGGAAATGTTGCTGTTGTGCTCGTCGATGATGCCAGATTCAGAACGCAGGTCAATTTGGAAGACATTTCCGTTGTACTTTTCTGGGAAAGAATTTCTGGAAAATTTTCTATGTGATGGCTGTGTGCCGTTTATATTTGTGGACAATTGAAAAAAAAGTCATGATGCTGCGTTCATTAGTTTCCTCCCTACTTTTCTGGGCTAATATAACGCAAACTAAAGATAAATCATGCGAGGACCATGAGAAAAAATATGAACCACCTTCAGCTTTTTCAAACTTTTCGTATTCGCCGTACAAAATTCGACTAGATTCCTAAAAGTATCTCAAATCGATTGCTCATATAGAACCTCAAATCTTTGCAAGGATTAATTGATTTTCACCGCGCTTGTGGCCCAACTGCCATATACAGATAGAATTGCTGAGCATACGAACGTTTCGAGCGATTCGAATAGACGAGGATCATTTTACAGGGGGTTCTTTGTTGGAAACAATTCGCCCAGGTAAATCACGAATGGCGACTTTACATTCGCAACGAATTGGAATCGAGGCCGCGGAAAATTGAGCATGACAACCGGAGAATGCTATTGGTGGTAAATAGGCAGAGAACCGCAACTGGGCATGCGGTGGCCAACCTTTCCGAATTGAGTTATTCGTCGACAGATCAAAGCGAAAACCCCTTTTGATGTTTGCCCATTCGGCACTTCCACCTGAGCAAGAGCTATCCGTGTTCCCGACGTCCATCGATAACTAACTATTCATGAAACGCAGTGCATTCCAAAGAGGCTTCCCAAGCTACAGCGGCGCACATTGCATGGCATCCTCAGGCGACGAAATCGAATTTCAATCCGACAGTGTACTCAGATTTGTTGACGATACGAGAAGGATTCGACGTTAATGAACTAAGCCTTGATTCTCTCGAGCCTAAATGCGAGAAAAAATATTTTCAGAAGTTCAATCAGTTGTGCCACGCAGCGGGCGTCTGTTTTTCTATATAGGTTTATTTAATAATAAACCGTTGTAATCATCCAAAAAAAATTTTTCTAACCCCCCCCCCCTCTAAATTTGATGTTTTACGTTTCAAGAGGCATGTAGAATCTGAATATCCAATAAAAAAAACTTCTATCTGTCCGCCGTCTACACTTTTCTGACAAAACTATAATCGCCAAATTTTTGAAATTTTCACAAAAAATCAATCTTGGTCTGACAATGGCTCAATTCTTTAGCCAAATCGCTAATTCAATTTTAAGGGTATTGTTGGAGGGTTTTGAGGTGGAGACAATGCATATTTTCCAAGTTTTTTTTTTCAGAAAATGTTTATTTGGTACCAACTCACTAGATTTTTGGATGCTGAATCGAATGAGACCATCGTGGGGTCGATAGTTTTATTTGTTTTTGAGTTATCGCAGCTTTTGTGACAAATTTGAGAGATTTTCAGAAGTTTGACAAGAGTGTATCACTTGAGAGTTCTTGGAGCTATAAAAATCGTTCTATACTCGTTGGAATGCTCTACGAACATTCTCTTCAACTGTACCTTAAGGCGAAAAATTCAGATTTTAATTACTAGTAATTTTTAATTGCTATAGTTGCTATGGGGTTTTCCCCTATAGTTACCAATCTGTTTTTAGGTGGGAACCTTCACAAAATGTTCGGAATAATTTCTATCACTAATGGGAAATCATTATCGAAGCGAAGGAATCCACTGTGCTTGCAGCGTTTTTGATAAATGACCAAACTATGTGTCGTGTCTCGCTGTGATTTTAACACTTCAAACCGACACAATTGTCTCCCCGATGTGTGATTACTAACCTCAGCCTGCCGCGTGGCGCGGATTCTAATCAGACATCGCACCTTCCACTCTGCGGTAGAGACAGTAGGCGCACTGTTGGTCGGGCCTTATCGTGTTAGCCCTGGTACCGCATTCCTACACCGTGTAATTAACCGAAGTGATTACCATGTCTCCCCTCGCTCATGTCACAAACTGCACTTCATAGAAATGACTAGGGTTACTTCTAGCCCTTTGAGGACGGGGTTGTTCTGTGAATAATTACTCTACTATTATTGACTCCAGATTCGAGGGGTGGAATTGATACTAATAAGCAGTTCTATTGACTACAATAAGGCGATTATCATTTTATGATAATTAACTCACCCCAAGTCACCGAGTTTTCGAAGCGAGTGAATAATAAAACTCTCAATAAAACTTTTTTTCAGATTCTAGGTATTTATTTCATTTTTCTTATTTTGTTCTATTATTCAATAATAAACTATTGTAATCACCCAAGAAAAAAATTCTCTGTTTTACGTAGAATCCGAATATCCAATTAAAAAAATTCTGTTCGTTCGCCGTACGGTGTCAACACTTTTCTGACATAACTATAAAAGCTGAAATCGTGAAATTTTCACCAAAAATCAATCTTGGTCTGGAAATGGCTCAATTCTTTAGCCAAATCGCTTCCTCAATTTTAAGGGTATTTTTGAGGGGTATTAAGGGGGAGAAAATAAGTATTTTCTTACGTTTTCCAGAAAAAAGGTGTATTTAGTACCTATTAATTTCTATAGATTTTTGGACGCTGAATCGAAATATTGCGGGTTTTCGAGTTATTGCAGTTTTTGTGTCGAATTTGGGAGTTTTTTAGAAACCTTCTTCAACTGCACCGTTAGGCTACAAATTTAGCTTTTATTTTGGAAATTGAGAGCAATAAAAATTGTTGAATTTATAATAGTTGCTAAGGAATTTCCCCTGATAGTTACCAGTCTGTTTTTCGGTTGGAAAAGTTCACAAATGTTCGGAATAATTACTATCCCAAATGGATAGTCTTCTAAAATCATTACCGTCCGCATCTTCATTCCTCATTGCTAGGGCTTTATTGTACGCATCGGAATTACATGACACTATTGAATAATTCCGGCTAATTACTCTACCGTAGTATGGAAATTTTTGGCAGCGCATCTTGAAAAACTCAAAACGGTGGAAAAACTTGAGAAAACGCGGGGAAAACTTTTTGCTAGCCTGCAAAAGGAGAATGGTTTAACTTGAGGGCCAGGGAGTCGCCATTAGAAATAGGATTATACCTGAAAGCCTCAAGACCTTCTTGTGACCCTTGGGAAAACCTCCGTTGATAAGAAACAGCCCGAATCCGCCGCCGCGTCGCTGAATCTAATATCCTCAAACTAATCCTTTTCATTCCATCCCTTCTTCGACACTGACTCGACGAATCTTTATCTCTGTTGCGCTCAATTCAAAGAAGCGCCGAAGGAGAGGATCTTTTAAATAAATTAACTAATGCTAACAACAAGCTTTGAAACTTTTACAATTCTCATTAGCCGCAACGGCGTTATTTGCCATTTTATTCAAACGACGAGAAGCTAATTAGTCCGATACCGGTGGATGATGTCGTTTTTGTCTAGATCCGAATGCATATTAATGTCGAAGGTAATTTTGTTATGAAGTTACAAATATTTTCTTCTTTAATTCGTTAGTGCTGTGAATTTATTGTATCCTAATATATATCCCGATCGGGAACTCATTATTGCTGATAATTTATTTAGCAACTAGACAATGGCCAGCTGGGGATTGTCTTTTGAAAGTATTTTTCAACTTTTCACTCTTCACTTTGTACTTTTCGAGGCCCTGTTTGTTGGAGCCAAACTATGGAAAAGTGAAGAGTGAGAAACGACAGAGATTTAAAAAAAAAAAATGCACAGATCGGTCCTCGCCAGTTTTTTGAAAAAAAAATTTCAATCCAGCTTTTTACTTTTCATAATTTTTTTATAGTAGAAAAGAAAATGAAAATTCGGAGTGTTTTTTTCTTCATTTTTCTTCAAGTTAACCATTGCTAACCCCGAACACTGAGCACCACTTGACATCGTTGATAATCGAAGCCTTTCTCAATCTCTTGCAAAGGATTAATAAGAGTAAACAATTTTCAGTGTTTTTGCACTAATTGAGAAAAACTTCCTGGAGCCTGTTTTTTCTAACGTACTTTTCAGCTTTTCGCACTTCACTTTGCACTTTCCAGCTCATTTTTGAGAAGCCAAACTATGGAAAAGTGCAGAGTTTAAAGCGACAGATTTGAAAAGTGAACAGGGGAGAGAACAATCTCGCTGATTTTTGAAAAATCATTTGAACTTTTTTTTTAAGTTAGGCACGAAAAATTAGACGCTACTTTTCCCAAATGAGCTCAGCATTTCCGGCTTAGTAGAGTAGATACGCTTCAGCGGAGTCTGGAGCAATTATAAGGTTACCCCCGTCGATCGACTCGATACTAAAAGCTTGTCTCAAACTGGCAAAACCACACTAATTTTTCTTACGGGACTTGAAAACATCAACTGTCGTCAATAATATTTGAAAATGGATGCTCACTTCGATCCCTTCTCCTAGAAGAAGAAAACTCTCCAAATTATTGTACAGTGGTTTATTATTCCTTTGATTATATTATGTTTTATAACACAACATCCAACCCAAATAGACAGAAGATTTTTGAAGTTGCAAACTCCTCCAAAACGGAATTGCTCCCGCAACCGTTGTGAGATTCAAAGTATCATCCTCATCATTCAATACGTCTTCGTCCATAAAATCCGCGATTATATAATTCAAAACATGACTCAAAAAGCTATAATCGCCGTAAAAATCACCTATATGAAATAACGAGATTCAATTTGGAAAGTGGGACTGCAACAGGGAAATTGTACTGCGATCACCGAAGCAAAAGGTAAAATTAAATAAATAAGTCAACAAATCGTAAGGTTTGCTGCAAATTCTTTAGCCAGAGCATTGTCGTTTTCTCGAGTGGAGGCATAATGTGATAAATTAAATGCATTTAAATCTAGTCCCCTATTTATTTTAATTTATTAAACTCTAGGTTTAAAAAGCGGAAGTGTTCTAAAAATATTCCCAATTCATGACAATCCCAACCTTGTGGAGCTATTACTGGGCCTTATTTTAAAAAAATTTTATTATGGAGGCCCAGAGCGGCGAAAGCGCTAGAAGAGATATAAAAACAAAATATGAGATAACGTCGCATTCAATGTCTCTACCTCAACCCCACGTCGAATCTAATGTGATAAAGGACTAGTTGGCGAAGAACGAAGGAGAAAAGTAATATCCCGAATTAATCAGCTTTCCGGCCAACTTGACGGCAGGTTAAACACTTGACGCAAGCTCATTTCGAGAGCTGAAAATTACCACTAGGTGGTTAAACCCTTTTAGAAAACACTATGGACTCTTTCTATCGAGAAGACGAGGAAAAACCATCTTAGCTTTGTAGCTTAGTTTAGAGTAAGCGGAAATTTTAATTATGTTGATTTAGGATGATTCACGTGACATGGGATATTCCTGCTTTCACAAAATGACCCTAAACGGATCCAGCGCTGACAGTAGCGCTATTTATGTTCTCTCGTTGAGTTTAACCCTTAAAGTTAAACGATAATTTGGTGAGACACGAAATAGGCAAACATTTTTTGTTTCCGTTGTTTTGTACGGATGGCATTTTCTGCTCACCGTTCGGCCATTTGGTCAGCAGGTGATTTCAGGACTAACGGTACCTAACTACTCGCGCAACTGGCGCATTGACTCCCAGGCCCAATAATTTGGAGGTCTCTCTTCTCCGACGGAATGACACATCAAGAGTACGAGTACCATTCGATAGTAAATGAAAATGATTTAAATATACAAATGAATGGAATTTTAAATTTCCTATGTATTAAAGATATGAGATTCTCAAAGAATAAAATCAATATAATATATTGATATGATAAATTCGAATATATTATATTTGACAGTTGGGACTCGAACATACATCACCACTTCTTCACGAGTGGAAGTCAGCGATATAAATTTCGGTAGAATCATGAAGTCTATAATCTATGATTAAGGCAAAAACACAACTCATCTGGATTAGAGTGTGCTAGTTCGAGTTATTGGCTCGAGAATGAGGAGAAAATGTTTCTTAGTAATCAGTCACGTTGAAGCTGATACGTACGCAGTACCCTGCTGGCCACCAGTTGTGCTAAAATCGGGTAAGAGCATACTGTTTCCACTTCTGCAGAGAGAAAGAAATTTCCACACAATTTCAGGCAAGCTTGATACATACACCGTTGGGCAAAATATGGTTTAAAATCATACCCTTTCTATGAGCTTGAACTATAAATTCAACCTCTGTGCATTTCCTGATGTTGAATTTTCTGGAAGATATTCTGCACTCTAAAACTCGAAGCCAAGATCACCGTATTCGTCTCCATCGAAAGAGGCACAACCGAAAACTCTGAAAGTACTATGGTAAGGAGTGTGTGTCCCTGTCTGTACGAGCAATTGTGTCTACGTTTGTTCATGCACGTGTGTGGGAAAGAAACGGGAAAAGGCCGTAGAAACATAACAAGTGCAGTTTATCATCATTTTCCGCACGGGGGCCGTAAAGTCGTCGTATAGAGGAATTAATGGTGTGTTTTAGAGGTTGGAAAGGGCTGGGTACCTGCAAGAGGGGACTATCGCAGTGCGGGCATTCGGGGTAGCAGCCGACGTACAAGGATAGCAGGAGCAGTAACCTGGAGAAGACCCCGGAGATGGGAGTTGCGGTGCCTACTTGATATGTACGCTTCTCAGCTTCTCATTCGCGTGCTCTCGAGAATGCTCACAAAATACGAGGGCGGATAAAATTAGAACTGGCTTACATAAACTGCATGGCAAGAAAACCATTCTCGAGTTAGGAAAATATAGTTTTGATTTGCCGTGAGCGTATTCTATTAAGATTTAATGTCGCTAAAAAAATGGATTTTCCAGACATGAATCCAGACAATTGAATGGTTGTCCAGACGATTGGACAGAGCAAATTCAAAGATGCCATGGTAATATTACGTTGGAGAAAATAAGGAAAAGGACTTATACGTTATGTTAAATTCAACTTGGAAAAAAGAAATCCAATCTCAGTCTAGGGTCAGAGAAGAAAAACCGAGGAAAACAGTGTTGTTCAAAAATCACTCTGCACATCCATGTTTCAGTCGGTGTGTGATACAACAATAAGAATCATATATGACCTTCACACGCCGTGAAAAAAAATCTAGACCTCAATTGTTTAGATAATATTGGTTTTTGCGGCCTGGTAAAAGCAAAATACTAAAAACGCTCTAGTGAAATAGCAAAAAAAAAATCATTCCGTGGAAGAACGGTTTTGAACCAAAAGAGAAAAAATCAAGCGTCATCTGCTTGCCACAACGAACATAATAAGACCTCAACAGTTCAGAAAAATTGACTTTTAGGGCCTGAAAAATCAAAATTGAAAAAATTTGTACGCACATGTTTCGAGAGTACTGTGTGTTATAAAAAATTCGGAAAACGTTTCTGAGTGAAACTACGCACATTTCTTTTGAAATTTCTTCTGTTCCATATTAAATATTTCGGACGATATACAATATTTCCATTTACTTCGTCAACATTGAAGTAAAAACGTTGCGGGTAAGTTAACTTTTAAATCTCAACTTTTAAGGTTTTATTCTACGCATTGTTTCACGTTTGATAAAATTTATTCGTTTTCGTTCAACTCATTGGCTATTTAAGGAAATGATATTTCTGGTCAATATCAAGATCCGTACTGAACACGAGCACTGAATGTTGCGGTCTAATGCGTCATTCAGTTCTGAGCGCGAGCATCGCCTAAGTAAATACGATAAAGAATGGAATGATACTGTTTTCGTTATGATTATAACCAATCTCTTTCGAATACTCGAGCCGAATCCTCGATCGTTCAGAGCATTACGACCTTGCTTAGATCCAACTCAAATAGCGGCCTTTTCCCAGATCTTCGCCGGCTTGTCGTAAAGATAACCCACGTTCGGTTTATCGTCAGTCGAATGCATTTGCGTTTTAGTGATCGTTCACTATTCGAAATCTATAAAGGGGACGAAAAGACTGGAAATAGATCGGGCAGCGGTTCCTTATTGGTTATTTACTCGTACCTAATTATTCTATAAAAATTTTGCGATTGTAATAAATATATTTCAGATTCCATAATATTCGAGGACCGAACTCAAATGGCAAAATATACAAAAGCTGCGATAACGTGAGATCCATTAAAGCTATCAACTCTGTAATGGTCTCGTTCGACTCATGGTCCCAAAATCTGTATGAATTGATACCGAACACACCTATGATTCTAAATACCTTGGAAAATACGAATTTTCCTTTAATATCCCCAAAAATACACTTACAATTGAGGTAACGATTTTGTTGAAGAATTGAGCTATTGAGTCAGTCCCATGTTGATTTTCCGTAAAAATTTCATGAATTGTGCTTTCAGTTTCGACAGATTATTTCGATTGTGAAACTTTTCTAGTTTTGTTTGAAAATTGCATGCCAGCGGACGGTGGACAAATAGATTTTTTTTATCATAGTTTCTACGTAACTTATTGAAACGTAAAACAGCAAATTTTTTTCTCTCGAACAATTACAATGGTCTATTACTGAAAAATAATTAACTGTAATTAATAGCTCGATGATTATTTTTCAACATTGGTTTATTATTTTTCAATAGTAAAGCTATATTGAAAAATAACAAACCAAAATTAAATTACGATGTTTGCTATTGAGTTTTCCTTTACAAGTACACCAATCTGCTGTTAGGTGAATCATAATCGATGCTAAGAAATCGTTTTTCTCTCTTCATAGAACCAATCACGTTATTTTGATGGTTCATATTCTTAAATGGCTGCAACAAAAAAGTTTTTCAAAAAAATATAGTGCTGATGAATAATGAATATTTTTGGGGATTCAGATGAGGTTTAAATTGAAACAATGGTGTCGAAACTGCCAAACAACTTTTATATCAAACCTCGAGTAAATTTGCAAACCGGTTTCTGAAGAAGATAAATCCCGATTTCGATTTCTTCCACTCCACCTAGTCAAATCTTCAAAAAAAATGGAAAGTTCTTCTAATTTTTTTTTTTTTTTTTTTTTTTTTGTTCTATTTAACTTCCCACTTCAAGTGATGCATTATTTAAAATGTCATCGGTCTTGCCAGTAAATAAACAAATGAACAAATTTCCTTCGCAACACTATTTATCTTCGGAGACAAGTTTAGCCGAATTCGTACGTGTGATTAGAAGTCTGAAGAAGAGCGAACAGTGGCCGTGGACTTTTAAATTAACACTCCTTGCCTCAACCCTTGTCGTCCCTAGCTGAATAACAAAGAGGTTTTGATTATTACTAACAGACCAGCAGCTTCCCCTCGGCTCCATTCATCTTTGGCAGCCTGCAAGCGAATCGCATGGCGGATGAAGTAACTAATAAACCCCGCCTTTCCGAAACTCCGTTTTGAACCTCCCTCTCCCGTTCAGAACGTTCTCCTAATGTCTGGAGTCGTTAGTGCAGCTACAAAGCGGAATAATTCGACTCTGGGTTTCGGTTTGTCGTTTTGTGTTTAGTGGCGGCTGTACGTTTCGTGGCAAGTTGATAAACGATAGACTTGCCCCTTATTTCCCCTTCCATTTCGTCCCGTTGTTCAATGGAGTCGAAGTCGGTTTGAATATTTCATTCACGGTTTGGTAGCTGCTTTATTTCAAAGACTAACGGCATTATAAGATACATATTATAATAATTTGGCGATATATTCGGACGGCGGGTTGATTGATGTTTTATTACTTTGGCATTGTACAATGCAATTAGTAAAACAATATTATTTATTTTATTTTATAATATAATATGTATAATAATTTATATTATAGTACCTATTGCTCTTTTTAAGATTCTTGCTGGAATATAGTTCTTTTTTCTGGCCTTTCTATTTTTTTTTTATTACAGAATATCTTTATTCTATTTGACTAGTTAATTTTTTCTATGTATATTTTTCCAAACAGACTCGAAATTCCGGAGACTATTTTGATCGCATAAATCCATCGTATTTACACAATGGTAGCTATTAATTAGCGCCCCGTATGGGAAGCGACTAAGAAACGTTTCAGTTTTGTTGTGAATAGCAAGTTCGGTGGAAGGGGTTCGAAATTTCGAGCCGGTGCCACCATATTTCCTTCCTTCTAGTGGCTAATTTTAATTAAAAGGGCCCCTCCCTCTCGTGAACTTTGATTCATTAGGAGAACTAATTTAGGCAGTTTGGAAAGTGGAGTTTTCGGTCGCGAGGGCTCCTAAGTATAAGGTGTTTCGCTCATCACATCGGACAACTTGTTAAACCAATTACCAGTTTTCCCAAATGCCTACGGGAAGTATGGATGTTGAGGTATTGATGAAAGGATATTATACTTCGATGAAAAGTGAAGCCAATTTATCGGCTATTGATGAAAACTCACAGATCGTCGACCTCGTTATCGTTGAGCGATCGAGTTCACGTTTCTGCTGTTGAAGCGAAGTAGACATTATTTGTTTTTGTGATGATTCGAAAACGGGAAATTCGGAGAGCACGCAGTATTCAGATGCGTTATTTGAAACCATAACCCGACTCAATATTCTATACAGTACGAATAAAATCGAAACGAAGATGTATGCGAAAATTCGACAAACTTGGAGCCATTTATTTTCGAGGGTAAATCAGTTTGTAATGCGGATAATGTTGAAGTATGATGTTTGACCCAAACATTAAAATAAACCGTCATCTGCACAAAAAGTAGTAATTATAAAAAATATAGGAAATTAAAATAAATAAATTATTATCTCATAATCGAAAAACTCCACCCGGAAAATTTTATTAAGACCAAATGGTTTTTTACTGAGTTATTTTTGTCATATCTTGCCCAAAGATACAGTATTATTGATAACGGACAGTCACGTTCTTTCGCTAGCACAATCACGGCGAAAGGAACAGGAGAGGAAACCGCTAGGAAAGGGGGCGGAGAAAAAGTTCAGTCATTCCTTTAGCTTAACGAAGCGTGCCGTATAGGTCGGGAAAACGGTTTGGGAACTGTAAGGAAATAGAGGTTTCCTCACGATATCCATCCTTAGTATTGAAGCGTATTATACGAGTTCTAATATCGACCACGGCAGCGCTACTCGAACATCATACGTGTATTATCGATCGTCGTGTATTACTTATATCGATTATTGTGTATTGTGTATTAATATCGAGTTAATGTAGTTGGCATAGTTTCCCGCCAGAGGGTAGTAGCGTTGTTAAGACAAACGCCTTTGTGTGATTCACATTCTCTTCTTCTGTATAACTAACTGTTCCGTTGTAAAGAGTTTACGAGTATTACAGCTTTTCGAGTGCGAGCTATTCAGTGCGTTTTATTCTCATACCAAACCTTCTTTCCGAATTATTCGGCGAAGTTATCAGGTGAGTTCGAACATATCACTTTCTGTTTTAATACGAATTCGTAGCTAATATGGAAGTGATTCGGCGTTTGTTCATTTTGAGGTTGAAAATTGCCAAGCTGTTGCACCAGTGGGTTAAATGGTTTGAGATGGCTCTAAGTTGTTTCGTTGAGGTTGAAACTGACCAAATAGTTTATCTGATTGACTTGATGGACGGAATTCATTTCCAAAGTAGATTTCTGAAAGACAGATTTTGGGTTGTAAGTCGTTTTTGTTCCTTTGTCACCGAGATGGCTGCGTTGTTTCTCCGTCTGCGTCGGGTTGTTTTTCGTCCTTGTTGCATGTTCCAGAGTTCCAATCACGTCGTCGTTTTAGAAATGACTTGTATACAGATGATAGAGGCGCGAGTTGATCCATAGAGGAGGACGGATTGTTGACTAGTAAACAATTCGCTCGCGTAGTGAGCTGGCGATCTCGCATAGCACCGTCGTTGTTGAGGGAGGTAGCTAGTCTCAAATGTTGCCCGTCACAATGAGACCAGGCGCGCGATGACGATAGATAGAGTGTCAGTCTCCCTTGAATAAATATAAACCACACGAATCGAGTCAAGGGAGATACCCACAGTTGATTGAGAATAGAGTACTGTATTATGGGCCGCGCCAATAATCAAACCAGTGCAGAAGACGGAGTCAAATAAGAGTTGACTGCTGGTTTAGAGATCGCGTCGAAACCAAGTTAGGCGATAAAGCCAGTAGTAAAGGTGGCTCACGAAAACTAAATTAGAGCCGTCTCAACCCAATAAAATATTATAACCGTCGATGTCGGGCACTCATCAGTGCATGGTGTCATTTGAGTTCGTAAGAGACCGTTGCACCGTTGTTGAGCCTCAAAGCTTGCATTATTAATGAGGGGTGGTTCCTCCTGAGCGACAGGGTTGACGAAGGTATCGCTCGGGCGGATAGCCTGTGTTACATTGTATATTGCGGCCGAGGCAAGAGTACAGCGGTAGAAAGGCTGCGCATAAATATTTAAAAAAGAAAGAAATTAAAAAAAAAAAAAAAAAAAAAAAAAAAAAAAAAAAAAAAAAAAAAAAAAAGTCGAGTAATATGAATTAGCTCACTTAACCACTCAATAAATTTTAGCTTTGCTAAAATGTGAGTATAAATCGAGTTTAATTCTTAGTGAGTACTTGTGAATTCAATTCCAGTCGAGTAATCATGGAAAATTGATGAGTACCTACCTTTTATATGAGTATTACAAAGGTAGTAGCCCTAGAGTGAGGCATAATAAAATAAGTGAGGAATAATAAAAAAATAAAATACATTGAAATAATAATTTCAATGAATAATAATTAAAAAAAAAAGAGTTCAATGAAAAAAAAAATAATTGAAAGAAAGGAAAAAAAAAATAACGAAGAAATAAAAATAAAATTTTTTTTAAGCGTATGCCTAGGCACTGATTGAGTATAACTGGGCAGTCGGTCCTGAAGCTACGTGGACAAATCGTCTTTGAGACAGCGTGTGGTTTTGAGGGTATATATACACAAACTACTAAATAAGGATTGAGGAAATTGAAGAGTCAATGAGTGTGCGCGCACTACATTCATAATAGAGTATAAAAAAAAAAAAAAAAAAAAAAAAAAAAAAAAAAAAAAAAGAGTGAAGGTTGGATGATACGAGTCAAAAAGAGAATAATATAAGCGCAATTTGAACATTATACTTAGAGGCATGGTAGATTAAAAGCAAATTGCGTATGCTTTAATCTTGATCTGTAACAAATCTCATTTACAAGATGTCTGAGATGGAAATTGAAGAAGAGTTGCTGAGCTTCAGTGATGGGGAGAGGGAATCAGCAGCTACGGGGGAGAGTGAAAGAGCGGAGTCACCTACCCTGGTAGCCCTGAGAGCGTCAGCCCTGCACTCCATAACTCTACCTCCTCAGCCCGCTGGGGATAGACAAGTGGAGGAGCAGAAAAATAATGCTGATCCAAACTATCAAAAATTACTTGATGAGGTTTTGGAGCTAAAGAGGCAGCTGGCGGATGCCCAAAAAGCAAAACGTAATGAGGCGATGGACGCAGGTAGCAGTAGGCGTCATGAAATTCCTCATTCATCGAAGCAAAGTCGAGGAAAAATGCATGTGAGCAAGACACCCGCTCAAGATAAACTGGTCAACGATCAGAAGAGGGCCAGAGAGGCGTATAGAGTTTCCCATGCGAATGGAATAAAGTTTCCACGCCTGGATGTGAAGTTGATCCAGAATGGTGAAACAAGCTTCCGGTTGTGGAAACTGAACATCGTGGACGCAATAGAGTCACAAGAGTGTGCGTTCCTGCTCGACGGCCTCGATACTCCTGAAGAGTATATAGGAAATGATCGAGCCCGTAAGATTGCAGCAAAGAAAGTCAAGGTGTTCATAATGTTACATCTTGACGCGCACTTTCAGGAACAAGTTGGCAATTTGAGTGAGCCTAAAGAAATCCTGATGACCCTGGAAAAGCTCTGTGAGCCTACGGGCAAAGCTTTTCTTGGTGGTCTGATGTGGCAACTAACGAGGATGAATTTTGAGTCGTCGAGTGAGACTCCGATGGAGTTTGTCAACAGATTTGACAAACTGGTGCGGAAAATTCGTGAAATTAATGAGGAAAGTGTCAACGACGTCCTTTTGAAACAGGTATTTACCTGTGCAATTCGTTCCACCCAGACCTACCAGAAGGAAGTAATGCATGAGCCAGGTTATAGCGTCAACCAGCTCAAAACAATGCTCGTTGAAGAGTACAACGCCAAAGAGCAAATTAATGTCCAGACGTGGGTAATTCTTGACCCTGACGAGGAGCAAGAAGCGGCGATGGTCAACTACTCCAGAGAGAGGATTGGACAGGGAGCTCTTCACATGTCTGAAGGTAAACCTCCATCTACATTCCGTGCGGTCATAGATTCTGGGGCGACAGAGCATTTGGCGAACCGAAAAGAGTTCTTTGAGGAGCTGAAGCCGTTTGCTCAGCCGAAGCGTTTCACATGCGCCAATAAAGATATTCAAGCTGATCTTGTTTGTGAGTTTTATGGCGACATATTGATAATTAACAATGGCAAAGCTGCCAGGTTGAAAAATGTCTTGTATGCCCTGATCTTACCGTTAATTTGTTTTCATTGCGTAAAGCTGCAGGTGCAGGCATGGAAATCACATTCACTGGTGATAAAGCTACATTTGTTGATAACAAGGGTGCTGTCATAAAAGAGGGACAGTTTTCCGATTGTTATTGGTGGATTGATTTTGAGTTACAATTAAATAGAGGCTCTAAGAGGAAAATTGAAGAAGTTCCATGTCTGTGCCTGGGGCAATGTACTTGTACGTCTAGCGGTTTGAGTTCTTCTGCAGCTAACACTAAATCACTTGGTGAGTCGAGGAGTGTTTTAGTGGGAGGGAGGAGGGAGGACTGCAGAATACACAAGAGAGGAGACTGCAAAATACACAAGAGAGGAGACTGCAAAATACACAAGTACAAGGGAAGAGTAAACAAACAAACACAAACAAAATTTCTATGTCTGATCCACAAATTTCAAACCAAAATTTAAAGCCAGATTTTAACAAGAGTTTGCTCTCCACATCTGAAAAGAGGATTCCTGTTGAGGGAGGAAGCTCTTTTGGTAAGATTGGAGGCATCGAAAGCAAAGATCATCTCAATCAGAAAGCTGCTGAGATGGATCTGCAGAAACTGGGTGAGAAATTTAGTGGAGGGTTGAGGGACAATAAGGAAATTTTGTGGCATGTTAGACTGAATCATGCATCAAAGAAATATTTAGAGGCTGCTGCGCGTTTTATACCTGAAATGAAGGGAGTAAAATTTACTGATAAAATCTTAGATTGTGAGGATTGTGCGCAAGCAAAGGCGACAAAAAAGCCACACACTGAAGTGCGTAAAAGAGTTGACAAACCCTTTGCGGTGTTGCACAGTGATTTGATAGGACCTATCAAACCACTGAATTTCAGGAACCAAGCTAAGTATATTGTAACATTCATGTGTGACTTTACTCGCTACGCGTTTGCCTATACTCTGAAAGATAAAACAGGAGTTCATGAAGCATTGAAAGAGTGCCTCGAGGAAATCTTCAGAATTACGAATGAGAGAGGCACGGTTCATACGATAAGGACAGACTCAGGTTTAGAGTACAAGACTGAGGCCATGAAAGAGTTGCTGACTAAAGAGAGGATCAAAGTCATAACGAGTGAGCCACACACCCCTCAACTGAATGGAGCAGCTGAGCGTTTGAATCGGGAAATAATACAGAAAATCAGAGTAAATCTTCTGTCAGCGAAAATGCCATTTTCCTTTTGGGGACATGCGCTCAACTACAGCCTACACGTTCGGAACCGCCTGCCTCATGCGGCTAATGACTTTGTGAGCCCATATGAAGCTCTCTATGGTCATGAGCCGTCGATGAAATATGTAAAGCGCTTTGGTTGCCTGTCCATGGTGGTGGACCCAAAGCCCAAAACCAAATTTGCCCCAAGAGCAAGAAGAGCCTACCTATTAGAGTGCGGGGAAACAGGCTACGTTTTATTTGATGAAGAGAATAAAACATTGGTGAGGTCATGCAATGTGAGGTGCATTGAACACATAGTGTACGGGGATAAAATAAAAAATTATCCAAGACCCCTTGCTGAAATCTTGGATTTTGAGTACGAGGAAAATTCTGCTTCCGCAGAAAACTCGAAGAGTTCTAGCCCGTCTACTCAGAAAGGCCAACAGGGAAGTCTTTATACCGAGCCCAACTCTTTCAGGGAGGTAGCAAATGATCCCGATAGAGAACTATGGCTTGACGCGATCCGAGACGAGTTGGAATCATTAGAGGAGAACGGTACCTGGGAAATTGTGCCTAAGAGTGAACTTGAGTCAGGGACCAAGATAATTAGAGCAAGATGGGTAAACAAGCGGAAAGTAGAAACAGATGGAAGTTTCCGATACAAGAGTAGACTGGTTGCAAAAGGCTTTGCCGATACAAACCAGTACGACGTGAGTGAAATTTATGCTCCAGTGGCAAGACTGACTGATGTGCGTATGATCCTATCCATAGCTAACAAGCTTGGACTGGTGTTACACCAACTGGATGTGAAGACAGCTTTCTTGCATGGCGAGTTGGAAAAGCCCGTCTACATGGAAATTCCGGAGGGAGTCGTCGAGTTGACCTCATACCCGAAGAACTTGGCTGACACACATGTGTGCAGACTTGTTAAGTCGTTGTATGGACTGAAAGTTTCACCAAAACTTTGGTACAACAAATTTAGTTCAGTTCTGCGAGCACTGGGATTCACAGCCTATGAGTTTCAGAAATGTATCTTCAAGTGGCAGAGAGGAAATACATTTATGCTTCTATTGATTTATGTGGATGATTGCTTGCTTGCATCAAACTGTGAGGAAAGTGCCAAGGTAATAATAGAGGAAATTGCCATCGAGTTGGATATTACCGATCTGGGAACGCCCAAGAAATTCCTAGGCATGGAAATCAAGAGGAATTTGTCGAGTAAAAGAATATTTGTGAGTCAAGAGTCTTTTATCTACGAGTTATTGGATAAATACTTGGAGCAGAAGGACAAAGTGAGTAACCTTCCAATGTTCCCAAAATCGAACACTCTGAGCTGTCAACTAGACAATAATGGTGAGTCTCCAAGAGTACCTTTCAGAGAGGTGATTGGTTCCCTTTTGTATCTGCAAAACTGCACGAGACCGGACATTTCGTTTGCAGTAAACTTCTTGAGCAGAAAACAAGTGGGATTTACAGCTCATGATTGGGAGTGTGTTCAGAAAGTGTTGCAATACCTAAATGGTACCAGAAATCTGGGACTATTATTTGCTGGTGAGGGAACTGAAATCGAGTGCTACTCAGACGCGTCACTTGGGACAAACGATCTAAATGGTAAATCAACCACTGGATTTGCGCTTTACGCGTTTGGAGATCTAATTGCGTGGAAGTCCAAGAAACAAGTTCATGTTTCTATGTCATCTTCAGAAGCTGAGTACCTTGCAATGTCATTGGCGTGTAAAGAGCTCATTAGTGTTAGAGCCACTTGCAAATTTTTAATTGGAGAGGATATACTGCCTATAATCTACTGTGATTGCAGACCAGCCATTTCATTGGCGAAAACTGACGAGTCAAGGACATTGAAACATATTGTTAAACTGTCCTATCACTTTGTGAGGTGCGAGTATAATAGTGGAAACCTAAAAATTGAGTGGGTTGGGACAGATGAGCAGATAGCAGACTTGCTCACCAAGCCACTCGCAATGGACAAGTTTGAGCGATTTAGGTCAAGAGTCATTTCGTCACTACGAAAGTAAGTTTAACCTGAATCCTTGAGAAGAACATTCGAGTATTAATGTTTTCTATGGTTGTTTTCCAGGTGAACCCTGGGAGTAAAGGCAGACCCATGTAAATACTGATGCCAAATTGAGGACAGCCGGTAAGAGTGACCGTAAAAATGATCAGAAGGAATATAGTGGATTCCTCATCATCAAACTACGAATTTCGACCAATAGAGGTATATGGACACACGGAAAACAAAAAGTGAGTTTGTTCCGTTTCATAGATTATAGAAGTTGAGTGTTCTGAGTCTATCGGTGAGGAAAGGAGGGAGTGTAAGGAAATAGAGGTTTCCTCACGATATCCATCCTTAGTATTGAAGCGTATTATACGAGTTCTAATATCGACCACGGCAGCGCTACTCGAACATCATACGTGTATTATCGATCGTCGTGTATTACTTATATCGATTATTGTGTATTGTGTATTAATATCGAGTTAATGTAGTTGGCATAGTTTCCCGCCAGAGGGTAGTAGCGTTGTTAAGACGAACGCCTTTGTGTGATTCACATTCTCTTCTTCTGTATACCTAACTGTTCCGTTGTAAAGAGTTTACGAGTATTACAGCTTTTCGAGTGCGAGCTATTCAGTGCGTTTTATTCTCATACCAAACCTTCTTTCCGAATTATTCGGCGAAGTTATCAGGTGAGTTCGAACATATCACTTTCTGTTTTAATAGGAACAAATGTGAAGGGAAAACTGTGGTTGAAACTGGTATTAATAATAGTCAGTAAAGATGATTTCGCAAGGGTCCGCGCGGCGCCTCATCAATTTGAAGTAAAAACGCTGCAAATGATTGTACAGAGGTTATTTTAGCCCTGTGCTTCAATAAAGATTTAAGAAGACAATCCATTGGTGATAGTAATTATTACGAAAATTCGTGATAGTTTCCACCTAACAACGAAATTGTTCGCTAAGAGGGAAATCACCGTTTTAATAATTTAATAATTGATAAATTAATCAATTTTATTCAATCAATTTAATAATTTCAGTTATTTTAATTTTTCTTAATTTCCAAAATTTAATTAAAATTAATTAATTTAATTAAAAGCTAAATTTTTCGCCTAAAGGTACCGTTGAAGATAGTCTTTGACGAACATTGCAACGAGTATAGAATAATATTATTTATAGCTCCAAGGACACTCAAGTTATACCCTTTTATACCGAATTTCTGAAAATCTCCTAAATTTGACACAAAAGCTGCGATAACTCGAGAACGAATAGAGCTATTGACCCCGAAATGATCTCATTCGATTCAGCGTCCAAAAATCTATTAACATTTATGCCAAATAAACATCTTTCTGAAAAACGTTGGAAAATACGAATTTTCTCCCCCTCAAAATGTTTCATTGCTACTTAAACAAGCGAGTAAAAAGTATTTGCAATGTTTTTATCATGATTCACAGCCTTCCAATCGTTTCGTGTACTAGTTTTAAAAATACGGAAGACGTGCATTGTGTTGAAGTAGTACGATGAAACGTTACAATGAATCTGGCAGCTGTCGATTGGTCGCCGAGGATCAATCTTGGCGATAAGCAATGGTTCTTTTGACGACGTCTGAGGGCGTTTTCGAATTAAGAGAGGGGGAAACGAGAGGGTAAAATCGGGTGGAGAGAAAAGTATTTTTCAACGCCGTAATGTTCGGGTCATCCGAGGTGAACAGGCCATTACTTCTGTATTTGTATTGGTGACTATTCCAAATCGCATGTAGCCTTCTTGGTAGTGGTAAGGGTTGGTCCCAATCTGTAATCTCGATCGAGGGGAAAACGCTGATTGGTTCCTAAGAAGTTACAACGAAGAAAACTACCTCACTCCTTTTCAGCCCTTATTTTCACTTCCTAGAGATTCGCTACTCCCTCCGACCACCCGACTCCTGTCCCTCGAGTTCTTCCTCTATTTCTCAGCCATCCTAGCTTACAACTTCCTCTCCGTCTATTCAGTTTTAGCTCCCTTTTGAATATTCATGAAAAGCGACGAAGGGTAGCAGACCAGCCAACGTTCTCACTCCTATCAGAGACTGTGCTATCCTCTACTACTACCACACTTTGCTACTGTTGGGCCATTAGGGTGCCAGGGTGCCGACAATTCCTTGTTATTACTCCCCAGGAGAATTATTACAGTCGCTGTCCGTGTCTGTGTACCATAGTGCGGTTGTACAGGATGACACGAGAGAACGGTGAGTGGGAAATGTCTCTGAAGAACGGAGGTATTTAGCTATGTATAAATTCGGGAGGATTCAGGACGTCAGCGTATCTTGTACAAACGTCAAGTTGTGATAGACATCATCTGCCGCTCGTGAGTGAATAATTTCACATTTAAACAAGAGCAACTCGCTTATGTTGTTGCTTGAATTTAATATTGCATTTTTCGCTCAGTACGTTTTGTGTACAGAAAACAGAGTGGCACTTGTTCCTGCTAAGTGACGAGCATTGTCAAAACTTGCATAAATATTCGGTTGGTATGGTTTCACTTGGGAATGGACAGGTTTTCCTCAACGCTTCTGCGTTTTGAGCGTGTAGATTTGCCAACCAGTACATTCACCAGCTGCTCTTAAAATATCAACAGATTCGAGAAGTGATTTCCAAAAGATTTTCATACCGAAATCTTTCTCCAGAGAATTTACCTCTGTGCCACTTTCAACGCACATGACGGAAAAATCGAATAATCGGAGAAAACTAATGGTTGGCGGTAAAATACCTTTATTTAGAGTGAATATTGTTAAATGTTTAATTTAAGAATTGATTACGCTAAAACCCGTTTTTGATGTTTGGCTAGGATTGTTTAGAAGAAATTTAGGTTATTCAGATGATCAAGCTTGAAACGATCCATGTTGCCGTTCATCAAGGTGATTTTTGGGCCAATTTCACCCGCTTTTTTGGAGATTTTCTCCACAAGCTGCCTTCTTCTCCTCTTTTTTTCCCAAGAAATATATATCATTTTTTCAGTCGTTCAGAAATTGTTAGCGAGTTTTGGGATGTAATGTGACTCAACTGCCAATGGCGTTCAATTCGGCGAGCATTCCACATTTCTGAGGATGGTTTTTCAAGTGGAAGCGATGCAGCGAAAAGTGTTTTCAGAGACGTCTTGCATTTAATGTTTATTTCCGTGTATCAAACGGAAGTATTGGTGCCGTTTGAAAAGTTGAATTCGGAACGGGGATGATTTGATGAAAAATTGTTATTGTACTATTAATTGTCAAAAACACTTTCTGAACGAGTGTCTGTGTCAGACTGCCTGAAGTGACAAAAATCGCCGTATCTCTGTGAACAATAAAAGTCGATGAAACATATAGAAATTGATAACCAAGTGAAAAATTATGATTAATTGAATTTTTTATACCTCACCGTTCCTGCGAGATAGTAAATGCGTTCGAATTTACCTCAATTTCGAGTTTTTCAGGCTTAGGCAGTCAATATTTCTGAACGGTTGAGGTCCTAAAATGTGTGTTATCTCAAGCAGATGACACCAAATTTTTACCGTTTGGATAAAATCGTACTACCGCTTTATTGGTTGTATTTTGACTTTTCGATCATGAGAATCTCGGAGACATTATATTTATTTTTTTTATGGTGGCTTAATTTTTATCGTTGGTGTCACATAACGTACTTCCAAACAATTTGCCTTCCGTTGCTCTATTCTGGTTTAATTTTTAAACAATCCCATTGCACAAAATTTGTCTTGTTAGTTTCATACACAATGCTTACATGTTTTTGAACAATGCTGGTTTTTTTCGGTTTTCGAGTCTCTTGGCTGATTTTCAGTAGGTAGTAATATTTTATTGCATCAACGCTGCGGTCTTAGTATGAGTTCGTTGATCGTATTATTGGTCATACCTGTTTGACTCTTTAATCTTCGACTGAATTTTATCTTTAAACGTAACATTGATTTGAAATGTCTTCCTTTTCATTCCGTTACTTCTGACGCTTTTATCTTAGCATTCCGTTATTTATATCCTTGATTAACCACTCCTAATTTTCGAGTGGCCTTCGCAATTATGCGAGGCCGTGAGCATTTCACGTTTCCGATTACATTAGCAATCCATCGTCACTAATTCGGTTTTCCGCACCTCCGTCGAATGTTTCACTTTCAGCTGACGGGCGCGAGGTGTAAAAACGCGCGGCGCCCCCTGTTTTTGGCTTATTTACAATTCACACTTAGCGCATCTCATGTTCGATCCTCAAAACGCGTGTTAAACAGTGCGCCCTCTACTTTACATGCTCAACGAACCCTTTCCATCTCCGACAACTATCCAAATCAGATGTAAATGTATTCCTCTTGTGTTGACTCGAACCACTTCTCATCTGGGCTCAGTTACACAACTTCCACCATTCGATACGAATTAGCGCTGACCTAAGTTGAGCTGGGAAAGCTCGAAATCACCTGGGCATTTTCGAGCTCAATTTAAATATGAGACGCGTGCATATTAAAGTTCGAATTCGTCAAACTCAATCGCTTTTTTTCTCCATATTTCGGGTATGGTGTGCCCAATAAACTTAAATTGAATAGCAGCGCTTCCTAATTAAACATGATACAAATACTGAATTAAAAATTTAAAGAAAAACATGTTCAAAATTGAAGGAAAATAATTTAGTTTTTTTTAGTTTCGTCAGAAAAGTGTTGACGGCGGACGAACAAATTTTTTCCGGATATTCGGAATCTCATGCCTTGAAACGTAAAACATCACATTTTGAGAGGGGCTCGAATTTTTTTTTTCTTGGGCGATTGAAATGGTTTATTATTGAATAATAAGCCAAAATGGACAGAAAATTCCGGAACCAGTTCCGTTCCGGAACCAGTTCCGGAACCAGTTCCGACCCGGAACCAGTTCCGGAACCGGTTCCGTTCCGGAACCAGTTACGTTCCGGAACCAGTTCCGGAACCAGTTACGTTCCGGAACCAGTTCCGGAACCGGTTCCGTTCCGGAACCAGTTCCGGAACCGGTTCCGTTTTGGAACCAGTTCCGTTCTGGAACCAGTTCCGGAACCAGTTCCGACCCGGAACCAATTCCGTTCCGGAACCAGTTCCGTTCTGGAACCAGTTCCGTTCCGGATCCAGTTCCGGAACCAGTTCCGGAACCAGTTCCGTTCCGGATCCAGTTCCGGAACCAGTTCCGGAACCAGTTCCGTTCCGGAACCAGTTCCGGAACCAGTTCCGTTCCGGAACCAGTTCCGTTCCGGAACCTGTTCCAATCCGGAACCAGTTCCGGAACCAGTTCCGATCCGGAACCAGTTCCGGAACCAGTTCCGTTCTGGAACCAGTTCCGGAACCAGTTCCGAACCGGAACCAGTTCCGTTCCGGAACCAGTTCCGGAAACAGTTCCGTCCCGGAACCAGTTCCGAAACCAGTTCCATTCCGGAACCAGTTCCGGAACCAGTTCCGTTCCGGAACCAGTTCCGACCCGGAACCAGTTCCGGAACCAGTTCCGGAACCAGTTCCGTTCTGGAACCAGTTCCGGAACCAGTTCTGTTCTGGAACCAGTTCCGACCCGGAACCAGTTCCGGAACCAGTTCCGTCCTGGAACCAGTTCCGGAACCAGTTCCGGAACCAGTTCCGTTCTGGAACCAGTTCCGGAACCAGTTTCGTTCCGGAGCCAGTTCCGTTCCGGAACCAGTTCCGTTCCAGAACCAGTTCCGTTCCGGTACCAGTTCCGTTAGGCTTGCATACAAGTCTGCAACGCATTAGGACATTTCATATCTTTCCCATCTCTCCTTCTTCCCTTCCATTTACATAACAGTACACTAACTCCACTAACCAATGATTGCGTAGACAACAATAAACTATTGTCATATTTTGATGCTTGGGAAACATTGATTACGTAGGTAACACTCAACTATTTTCAAATTTGGATGCGTGAGTGCATGCAGCTTACTACGGTTGATAGGAAAGAATTTAGCGTCAGGAGCCAATCAGCTGATCACAACCCTGTGCGCCTTATTGTTCACGTCGTAAGGAGGCTACCAGCCAAAGTTCAGCTTACTACGGTTGATAGGAAAGAAGTTAGCTTCAGGAGCCAATCAGCTGATCCCAACACTGTGCACCTTATTGTTCACGTCGTAAGGAGGCTACCAGCCAAATTTCAGCTTCCTACGGTTGATAGGAAAGAAGTTAGCTTCAGGAGCTAATCAGCTGATCAAAACCCTGTGAACCTTATTGTTCACGTCGTAAGGAGGCTACCAGCCAAATTTCTGCTTACTTTACTACGGTTGATAGGAAAGATTTTAGCTTCAGGAGCCAATCAGCTGATCAAAACCCTGTGCACCTTATTGTTCACGTCGTAAGGAGGCTACCAGCCAAATTTCAGCTTATTACAGTTGATAGGAAAGAAGTTAGTTTCAGGAGCAGCTATAATCATAAATATATATCTATATAGGTAGGTAGACACCTCACTTCTAAGAATCATAATAATCATTGAGCATATTTCGTTACGTAACGTGACATAACGAAAATTTGGTTGTGTGCCATAGCAAAGACATGAAATGTCAAAAAGAAAAACATGTTCAAAATTAAAGGAAAAAAAAAAAGTTTTTATCCTCGTGAGGGTGGGCTTTCACAAAATTAAAAAAAAAAAAAAATTAATTCGCATCTAACTCTGTTACTTTTCACTCTGCACTTTTCGATAGTTCGGCTTCAGCGAACACAATCGAGCTGGAAAAATGCAAAATGAAGAGCGAAAAGCTAAATAGTACTTTTAAAAAACACACCTCAGAAAATTGATATCTAGTAGTGCAAAAATGCTGTAAATAGTTCACTCTTAATTATTACTTCCTTCGCTAGAAATCGAGAAAGGTTCCGATTTTCGAAGCAAAAAATTAACGCACGTGCATGAAAGCTGCATCGGTTGCGTGTCATTACATCAGAGACGAAGGCAATGTCAAGTGGTCAGTTCGGGGTCAGCAAAACGTCTGCATTTGATTGGTTTCTGAGCTTCACTTCCCCGAGGTAATGCCTAAGTGCTATTTTTTCTCCACCCTTAGCTGAGAATATAGACAAATATTATTTTAGCTGAATATGATGTGGTTCATAGTATGCAAACAGAACGTGAAAATTACCAGGTTCCATTTCGTTTTTCTATCGGCGACAAAAGTTCAAGCTCGTCCGGAAATTGCGATGTCGTGAGTTACCAAGTTGATAAGACCAGATCATAATACTGTCGCCAAGATAACCGGTGCGACACAATTGAATAGCAACTGATAAAGGAAGGAATTATAAAGAAAAGAGCCTTTACGAATTCGCAAAACAGCGGGGAAAATTTAAATGTAGAAAAAGGGTTCATTTAGAAGCGGGAGCACGCAAAGGAACCGTTAGTTGGTTTCCACCTCTGGCTGGACGTTATCGCCGGCTAATTATAACCACGAACTGACTCCGCCACTTTTCAGCTCGGCTTTGGTGGCCGGCTGTGGTTGTTAAGGTGAATGACCAAGAATAACGAAGAAAGTGAATGATGAAGTTCAAATTAAACGCCTTATTTCACCTACCTCTTAAGCTCTAAGGAAATAGTCGCTCGTTTAACTTTTTAACGGCAACGATTTCCGTAAATACGAATTAACGAGATTTGAGTTCGCGTCACTTTCAATTTGCGAAAGATCGGACTACCGAATTTTTCTAGTGCTCGTATTGACTCTAGCTAAAACTTGAATCGGATGAATATCCGGAAAAGTGATTGAATATTTTCACGATGGTCGTTTAAGCGGACATGAAATAATGCGGGTTTTACTGCGTTGCCGCACTCTTCCCGACGAATCGACGGGAATAGCTCAGCTCCAAATGGCCAATTAATGGCAACGATGGTCGCCAACTGAGGCAACGTTGGAACATCGGAGTCGTGCAATATGTTTGGTTCTTGGGTGAGAGCTGGCAACATCGAAATTATCAGAACCGCCTATTTACTTGTCCACTGATAGAGTTAAGTATTGATGGGATATGTTTCGCAAAATGCGGAAAATATCCAGCCGTTGTTACGAAAGCTCGAGGAGTGGAAAATACAACTTCTATTAAAGAATAAATACGATGTTTTCTTTTTCTAATCATTCATCTAGAGGTGGATTTGGAGGTAGGTGATAGAGTCGCAGTCAAAAACGAGATAATTAATTCTAGCGGCATTTAGAGGGAAATATAATACAGTTTGAGTGAGAGAAAATTATCTTCAAAAATGTACTCGGCTACATAATAACTCCAACATAAAACGGGAGCATTGTGAATGATTTCCTTCTTTTTTCGTCACTATAACTCCATTCGTAATTATTATTTTAATTTCAATTAATTTTTTTGCCAAATTTCAAGTACCTATTAGATTGACTGACAATGTATCTCGGGTTACTTTTTCGTTTTGGGGACGGACAGATCATTCCTTTTATTCCCTGCATGACGGTAAAACATAATATCAACCCTTGTAGTCACGTGAATACACATGTTGTTAACGTTATTTCAAGACTGCTGGCGGACAAGCGTTGCGAGATAGCGTGACACTAGCGCTATCGTCGAGTATCGTGTGATGAGGTGTGCGTGAGAGGAAATCACGATCATGCTCCCCTCTGGGCCATTTAGTGTTGTATATACCACTCAGATACCATCGAACCTCAATTATTATTAGATTATGCATGAAAACCTCGAACCGTATTATCGTAATGATGTTATTGGAAAAGTGAGAAAACCTAGTTTATCGTCAGTTTTTATAGCTCTGAAACCAATTGTCGAACTTGATTTTATAATGAAAATATATATCAACTTCGTCTTGCATCGTCGGTGGATGAAATTTTGTCCGTTTTTCAATGATAATATTGGAGTTTAAACTATAACTGGCCAAACAAACAAGTTATTCCCTTCTGTAGTCGCGCAGTGTGACTATTTCTCTAAAAAGTAATTAATGTGTAATATATGTGAACGTTAGAGTTGATATGAAAGTCCGCAAATCATTAGGAAAGGGTTCACGGAAGGCTGCTTGTCAACTGTGATTTTAGACCAGGTTATTACCATTGAAAGAGGAATGGGTCCGCAAGGAAATATTATAACTACTTAATCGCCTAGTGCTCCGATTTTCGGGCCACTTCCTAACGTCCATTTGTGCACACGTTTTTTGAAAATAAATTATCCAATTTTCAGGGAAAGTACGTGCGTGTATGGCTAGATTATGGCGATACGGTTTTACTTCCATGTTTACGTAGTAAATGGAAGTATTATTTTTGATGTTCTGAAAGGTCGAATGCGGAACGGAGATGAATTTGGAAGACATTTTCACATTACTATTATACTCAGAAAAACTATCTGAACATCTGTCTGTGAGTCCGGCTGTTCGCGTGAAAATTGTCATATCTCCGTGAAAAAGGAATGAAACTGAAAGAAATTTTTGGAGAATGTTTTCCAACTAAATGTGCAAAATTTGGCCTTTCCGTACTTTCAGATAACACGCAGTACCTCCGAGATAAAACCGTTCAAAGTTTTATTTTTTGTTTTGATTTTTACAGGTTATAAGTCAATATTTTCAAACGTTTGTGTTCTTCAAATGTTCATCATGGCAGGCAGAAGTTGCTTGATTTTTTTATATTGGTTCAGATACAGTACCTCCAAGTTATGAACTTTTTTCAAGATTTCACTAGCGCGTATTTTGTATTTTCATTTTTACAGGCCAGAAAAATCAATATATTTGAACGCTCAAGGTCTTGAGATGTCTGGGAAGGCGAGTGAATGAAGTCTAACTTTTATCACGTGGGTCACATACAGTACTTCCACGTTATACGCATATTGACTATATTTTGATTTTATTTTATTATTTTTTTTTAATTTTTTTTTATTTATATATTTATTTTGATTCAGACGGCAGAAATGATTATATTTAAACGTTGGGGGATTTGAAATGTTTCTTTATGTCAGTTGAATGTCGTTTGATTTTTATTATTGGTGTCACAAACCGCATTTTCATGTTATTTTATTTTTGCACTTTTGCATAAATTTGGGTCTTCTTGCTTTAAAAATGCCTCTATATCACAAAACTGGGCTTGTCACACCCCCAAAAGAAGAAGTTGGCTTATATCGTAATGTTAGGCTCACATTAATTATGTTGCAATAATTAACTCGCATTATTAACCTGATTTGTGCGTTTTTTTTATTTTTGGGTTCTCCTAGTTAGTTATTCAATAACAGTCGTAGAGTAATTACGTTGCGCTCTTAGTACGAGCTTTTTTCATTTTATAATTAGTTATTCCTGTTAGGTACCGACTCACTGTGTGATCTATGTACAGCTCTAGTTGAACTGGGTACTTGATGTATACCTACGATTTTTTCAATGTTATCCTGTACATTCGCCTAACATCTCTTTTTCACATACCTCCGGAATACGCAATGAATAAGAGCACAGTGATTCACTATAATCACTTCACAATTAGTACTGCGTACGTTACTAATCAACCCATAAAACATTTCCCCCTTCCGAGAAAACTATACGCGGAATATTTATTGTTCTCAGAAGAAAATTATTATCGTCCTGCACAATTTGATTTCGGATGTTAACCGATGCACATCACTCGGGGATTCGGGTGCGTTTAAAAATTCAGATTCCCCATAGCGACTCCCCCTTTACAAGCCCTGTGCGATGGTTTTAATATTTATTCATCATTAATCTATGTTGGTAAAGGATGACGCTGGGTGGTCGCTTCGGCTGGAACGGGGTACGATTTATTTGGCTCTTGTACCACTGGGAAGAGATTGGGCAGAGGCATCCGATCTTTTGTCATCGAGGGTTTTCCATTCGCAGTCGCCGAAATATCCGGTGTTCGTACTCCCCCATGACCTAGAAACCTCGGAATTTTAGAGGACCTAATATTTTCTCGTTATTATCATTGAATATTGATGAGCCATTTGTTCCGTGGGACATTGTATAAGGCCAGAGATCCATGTCGATATGATTGGGCATGGTTTCGATGTATGAAGTTCAACAAACGTCCAACGATAAAAGCAATGCCTTAAAATACTGAATATTTTCTATTCCATGACGTACGAGAAATAGGAACAGTCTGGATACTTTTGAATTGGAGTGTTATTGATTAATTTTAATAACTAGGTGGACGAACAAAAATAATAAAAATATTTAAACAAAGACGAAACAATTTTTTCTAAAAGTTTTGTGACAAAATATGTTATTTTTACTGAAAAATCGTAATCTCCGTTAGATTCAATATAATAGACATTAGAAAAATCTAAGAGAACAAACTTTTTTTAGTCTCTTTGGAGCAAGGAATTTCCTTCTTTTCTCGAGATCTCGAAATTTTTCTGGCTGCGTATTTTCGTTGAAGTTAATGAAGAATAAAGTATAAAATATCGGAAGAGTTGAAGGAGGAAAGAATTTGCCTGGAAAATAGCTGGATTGAAAAATTAAATACAAATAAACGTGTTCATATTGCAATTTTTCTTCATTCATAAATTATGAAAAATATATGTTTTCAACGATAGTATCGATCGATGGGATTGTGAAGAAACGGATAGATTCGGCGTTTTTTTATTCCATGGTCAAAACGATTTCCATCACGTATTCTCTCACTATCAAAGTTATAACCTTGCTTAACTTTTGCAGAATGGCCGACGCGATTACCATTTTTGCTGGTGTTTTATTCAAAATACATCCGGTTAACATGCGAACCGGAATTACGGTCAGATACGATCTCATATTTATGAATTGAATCAGTGAACGTTCTATTCGAATAAGCGATCGATTTATCTACGGCTATTACAAATGTTTTTGTACGATATTCGTTTTGGCACAGGAAGACATGATAGAAGCATCAGTTAAAGAAGGAGCTGAGCACAATGTTACAAGATAATGGCGGCGTTCAACAAACGGCCATTACATCAATCTGAACGATACCATTGCACGGTGTAATCTTGACAAATGATCTGTCTGTTTAAGCGCTAACACGATCGATTTCCCTTTGAATTTCTTCATATTCCTCCCAAGCATTTGAATATCGCGAATACCAATTCGACAACATTTATCGCCAATATGAATAATTTAGGAATCGATAAGTAAATTTTTAACGCATTATTAAGGCCCGAATTCGGAAAGTATTAGTATGAAAGTTGACAGCTTGATGCATTCATTTGAAGTAGAACGTTAGTTTTACATTAGCAGCAGCAGAGCAGCTGGATACCAGTATAGAGTAATTTAAAAAATCGCTATTAGAATACAAACTTCGGTGGTATTCACTAATAACATTTTGACATTTTGTTATCCTCATCGTTAATTTTTGATTTGTTATTCTCGTTATACTACAAAGTGGCCAACAATGACGTATTGATTTCTACACCTGACAAAAAGCAACTGTATAGAAGCAGGCAATTATTTATCGCCTGGAAGACACGGCAATATCTGGTCTATGTCTATTCACTTTGAAAATCACGACATTCGAAGGCTTCCTTTCAAAAATAATTTGAGTTGGTGAATGTTAACACAAGCTTTGAAAATCGGCGAACGATTCGGGAAAGGGTTCGCGGAAGGTTGCTCACAAACTGTGATTATAGACCGAGCGATTTAGCAGGCGCAAGGAAAGAGGAAGGGGTTTGCCAGCAGTTGAGGCTGGTTGGCACTGGTTAAGGCTGGTTGGCCCTGGTTAGGGCTGGTTGGCGCTGGTTAGGGCTGGTTGGCGCTGGTAAGGACATGACACCTACTGCATAGCAACTATCACAACTTCTTAGCCACAACTATGCCGAATGGTTAGGACTTCGATTTCCCTCGATCTTCTTGAAATTTCAAGCATCACAATAAGCCGCACCAATTTACAGTTTTATGGAACGTTTCTTTCCACCATCAAATAATTGCGCGCTTCGCCACCCCTTCCATAATCCACAGACGCAAGTTCAAACAAAATTTTCTCATCCCATTTCATCCCTTGGCGAATCAGCTCCCATTTTACCCTCCCGTTCGGTGCGCCATTTTCCAACTGAAAAAAAAATTTGCCACACTTCTTTTCTCCTAATTTCCTTTGACAGTTTCCTCTCACATGTCTTCACACCGTGATTTTACAAGGGAAAGAACATGCGTGTATGACCTTATATTCAAATAAAGGCAATCCGCTCATCTTCATCAGTAAATTTAATCGCTACATGAGTTTTCTTGTCGATACGTATACTAACATCTTATAGTCGTTTTCCCATTATGTATAACCAGTATTACATAGGTTCCCTCACAACCCTCCGCGAAAAGGTAAATATTTTCCGTTTGTGACGTCTTGTAATCGGGCGGCGTAATTTCGGCAAACACGCCACTGATGACTTCCTGCTAAATCAACAAACCGAACGAGTCAACTCCGTTTGAACGATGCGGGGAAGGCGAACAAATCAAAACAAGAAAAGAACAGCGGAGCAAAGGGCGCGGAAAGAGGGAGAAACTCGACTCAACAAGCCTTTATTAGTTATACCTCAGAAACATCTAAATCACCAAGTTGTGTTCGAAGCAGTTGACCGCACATTGTGCTCGGACCATAAGTGATTTTATAAATCAACTGAAAAGCAGCAGAGGAGGGGGAATTATACCGCAAGGGAGTTTCCCCGCCCGAACACTTTTTCACCCTTTTCCCCTCTATATTCCCCTATTTGAAAGCGTACCCCTTGAGAATCGGCCGTTTCGGCTAAGTTTCCGCCCGGCTTTTACGAACACTTTATCACTCTGTTGAAAGTTGTTCTTCCCGCACACACAAGCATCTACTACTCTGACAATGTGCCTTTTCGAAGTGGCTACTATTTGACATAGGCTTTCAGGCAGTTTAGCTTCGGAGAGGAGGGCATGTCCGAAAGACGTCACGAAGTGCGCTCCCGAAACCGGGGGATAAGAAAAGCTGAAAGGCCTTCTCCAAGAATAAATTGACCTTAGATATATGAAAAGACGTTTGAAAAACTTCGCCCCATAAACGGGCCGACACGTCTGTTCGATAAGCTCCGATTTCCCGAGATGGTTGGTTTTTATTTTCCCCTTTCCCCCGGCAAAAAAGTCGGAGTGACTAATCTTTAGACAAAAACGGAGACCCTCAAGACGGTGGCGTTTTACTCTGTTCTTTGGTAGCCTACAGACGCCATCGTATCTCATATTATTTCCTCAATTTTTTTAAAAATCTGTCAATTTTAATAATTTCCCGTATGGCGATTTTTTTTTTTTTGTTGTAAAATTATAATTTGGATTTATTGCACTGACGTAAATAGAGTATACGTATATATCCCAAATTGCACATTTAGAAAGGTACACATGTCTAATTAGCTCTTTGTATTTCATGCAATAGCTAACCAGGCCTGTCGAGGAGCTGCGAAGCGTAAAAAAGTAATGAAATAATTCAAAGAGTTAATAGCAACACACCTACAAATGTCGACTATCAAGGTGGCTGAAAAATAGAATCACTTTTCTATCATTATTCACTTGTAATTGAAAATATCGAGACTCGATCAAGATATCACTCATTCATTCGGCTCAGTTCCCTTCTTTTCTGGAGCTCCTCGCGTATTGATCATAGTTAAGATAGATAAGATTGCTATAGCTCGTGTTGAGATTTATAATCTACCTTTGTCTGTATTCATCTCGCTCTCATCCTTTTGAAAATACGGCGAAAATTGGATTGAACCTCGCCAGTGATGAGGTATTCACAGAGCAACGCTGGATCGTTGCGTTTCCACGTACGAGTCTTGGGTATCCAACAAACGGAAAACAGAAGGCTCACCGACGGACGTAGAAAATTGGGTCGGAGATGCTGGAGATATACAGCCTAGGCTGACGTATGAGATTATATTCGAGGGTGTGAGAACGGATGCCAACCACACTATGCTGTGTTGAATGTTGGAAGCGAGCCAGAAGCTATGAGCATGGCGTGAGAAGCAGGATAAACAGGGAGAGAAATCATTACGCTATCAAACTCAAGAGATTACAAAAGGGTGAAAAAAACCGCATAGATTTTTCGTTAAAATAATTATGAATGAATTTACCGACGCGCTTTTCTTGCCATCTAAAAGGGCGAGTTCAATAATCATATTAACAGTTGGAATACTCATTGAAAAATATAATCATTTTCAAATTACGCTCCGAAGCATGTCGAATCTCGTAAACCGAATTAAATCTAAAATAATAAACGGTTGATGATAGCTCTAATTGTCAGTTTCAGTGTGTAATTTCAATATAATATGATGAAGGGCTTCCAGGACAAACTAACGCAGAAATGTATTTTTAATCAACGCTTTCAACAGTAAACGAATACATCGGAATTCGTTTTAAATATAGCGTGCTCATCGGGATATAATGTTTGCACCCACCGAGTCAATTAATTAACTAAAAAAAAATTCAGCATTATTTCAGCGCTTTAACTGAAATATCAATACAGTAAAACGATAGGTAAAACAAAAGATCGCAAATACTGTAAAACCATTATAATATTTTGCGGAACCGCACGGCGCTTTTAAGTTGATAGGTTCAGTTACCTATCCATAACCGGGAAAATACACTTGATTCAATCAGAAATAGACACATTTTCATTGAAATGACTACTGAATGGAGCGTCGGGAAAACGGATGTATTTGGAACGAGTAGTACTTTGGGTGGGGACACTTATCGCGGTGGGAGAAGGCGTATTTAGACGCACATATTTGAATAGAATATTTTTACGAAAATCATAAGCTCTTACTTTTCAAAGATTTCAAACACTAAATTTCCAACTTGACATTGAAACATTTGAAGGTAGAGTTGGCGCAAGTCTTATTTCCATGTTTACATAGAAGAATAAAACCCTCCTAAAACTTAAATTCGAGAACTTTCTGAGCAAGTGTTTACGTGTCACTGAGTCTATCAATACTTATGACTATGATAGAAAAAAAATTATCTCGTCGTGTTTAAGTAAATGTATTCGATCAAACAATCAAATGTAACTTACATGTTTCTTGGAGTATATCATTTTGAAAAATAGCGCCATCCGATCATTTCCAACTCAAAAACACTTCTATGTAAATGGACATCCAATAAGTGTCTGTCTGTGTATGACTGTATGTTTGTCATTGATCGAGTCACACACAATACTTCTGCCTTATTCTCAGTTTCGGAAATTTTATACGAGACTTTCAAGCACTGTTTCGAAAATGATGAAATCGTGTAATTCTCCAAGTGAAATTTTCCAATTCTAAGTCGTTTGGATGGGTAAATTTCGGTTTGTTCCAAGGAATACTGGTATGTCAGAAGTTGAAAGCCGTCTGTTATTTTCAGACGGATCTATAGTCTCTAGCCGAAGGAAAAGTTCACCATATCACCTCATCCCAAACACTGAACTAATATGAACTTTCTGCACTCACTATGCACTAACGATGATTCTTGATATTTGACAGTTGCCCAGTTTCTAGTGCAATCGTAACTTATTCCTCTCATCGTTGCTTTCTTGTTTTTGAAGCAATTAAAGTTGGATAACTGGAGCCCGTTGTTATTTTGAGAGTTCGAATATGAGTTTCCACCCGAAGCAACCAGTGCATAAAACGAGTTGCGATTCCGGATTGTGAGTGAAGTTCTGGAAAGTTGGGAAATATTTGACAAGAAGCGATCTGGAAGAACTCATAATATACCGTTCAAAATAGCTCGATTGAATAGTGATATGAATTGAAGCGAGCGATTATTGAAAGAAGAAGAATAGGATTAATTGGATTAACATAATGAATGGTTTGGTGAGAAATTCCAAAATTCCCAAAAGATCCAAAAAGAAATTCCAAAAGATCGTACTATCATTTCTGCCGTACATTTTTTGGGTGGGCATTCGAAAGGTTTTTCCATTCTATTACGATTAAACGGACGCAATCATTCTGAAAATCAAGCTCGGCCAATTCGAGATAGCCAGGTATTCCCCCAAGTCTCCTTATCTGAGTAATGCGTAAAATTAATTTCGATTAACTTTTCAATTCACTCAACCCGTCGTTAAAAAGGCGGCAAAATCGAGCGTGGGCGGGTGAGAAAAAACAAGCGGCCTCTGGAAGGAATGTAGGGACAAGCTGCGGACCTGAGTGCTCTGCGACGCAGTGTTTGCGGATGATGCTCGTATATGAAATGCCCAGGGAGCGAGTAATGTCCGAAGTTACGAGGCCCTGGGAAAATTCAAATATACCTCCGTTGGAAGCCACTTGGCAAAGTAACGAACCGCCGCAACGGCTATCAACGCAAGGGTTGCTCATAAATTTTTCATCCAAGAAACACACGCCGGTAGGCAAGGATCCAGCGAGGACTTGATGACACTGTGACGTCATCCGCGCATGGTTTAATATTAATTCGCGACTGCTTTCAGCAGAAAGGCTAAATAAGACAACGCCAATCAATAACCTTTATGGTATAATTCCGTCAACGGTAGAGGTCAATTTTTTCGCAAAGCAAGCCTCTTTTATAAAATGCAAAAATAAGACAGTGATGTATATATGGCATTGTCGTTCCTTGAGCGGACAAAGTTATTGCCATCGGGCTACATTCAATATGATCATACATTCCCACCGTTGAAATCATACCAAATTTACCCTTAAAAATTAGGCTGCGATTTGGGTAAATAATCCAGCCATTATACTGGCTAATAATTATCAGACCAAGATTGATTTTTGGTGAAAAATTCAAAAGTTTAGCTTTTCTAGTTTTGTGGGAAAATTGTTGACCAGTGAGGTGTTGACTGCGTACGGCGGACGGAAAGAATTTTTTTTTTGGATATTCGGATTTTGCATGCCTTGAAACGTAAAACTTTAAATTTTGTGGGGGTTAGACATTTTTTTCTTGGGCGATTACAGTGGTTTATTATTCAATAATAAACCATAATATAAATATTAGAAATTACGTTATAATTAGCGAAGACTTCGCCCTAAGTTACCACTATGTTTTAGATTTGTGGATGGTCTTTCTAAATCATGATCGAAGCAAAGGAATAATAAACCTCTTTAGAGTAATTATCTGCGTTTTGTCCGGTTTCGGCTTCATTGAAATCTAATACGGAAAACTTTCCCTATTTATAAATCTATTGAAGGAGGATCAGGTTCAGTTTCCTTGATTGATATCAATGAATTATTTTGCCGATATAAAAATTGCCCAAGCATTTTCTTCATCTGCAGAAAATACGATTCAAAAGCCACCTCCATCAATTTCCATTACATTCTTCGGTTGAGAAGAATGGACCGGGAGTAAAGGGAATTTGTTGCTCTTGCTCGAGTTCCTTGCCGAGAATTGGTTTTCTCCCGTTGTACTAAGGAAAGGGTGTCTACGTTGGGTTTTGTGCTGGCACCTTCTGATTAATGCTGGGCGGTTTCCGTATGAAGGACGCGAGGCAATGGATGGAAGATCGTGGAAGCGGAGCAGGCACGGAAACCGTTGGCCGACTTACAGAAACATTCAACTTCACTCTTCCGACATGAATTTATCCTTTCTCGGTTGTGGTCGTCTTGTATTCCAACGTAAGGATCTAATTTTCACCTGACATCATTCTAAAGACACAGAAGCTAATTGGATTTTGCTTGATAAGGTTTGTTCCTGGGTGGAATTGGTCCATGCTCATAAATCAAGGTGATCAGTGCTAAGTAAGCTTTATACTTTGAAATAAAGTGCTATCAGCTTGAGATTATAGGCGTTTAAAAATGAAAATTGTCAAATCCACTATTTTCAGGAGTTATGTGATGTTTGAGTTTTTAGCTTGATATATGAAATAAAAATTAGAATACCTCAACGGAGGGCGAAGAGCGTTTGAAACTCCTGATTCCAAAAATACGCATAAAACAAACCCTTGCGTCCCATTTCGGCATAATTTTTCTCATCTCGTTAGCGTCAATCTGCTTCCTGAATTCACCTGCGATAAATTCCTCTTCCCAACCTCTCCTCCGGCGGATTCCAACCCGCAGACCAATCGCCACATGGCGCTGTAACTGATTAGGATAAATTAATCAAATCGCCGGGGTAAATCGAGCGGATAAGCAGAAAGGATGATTTTTTCCTCCCGCGTATTTGTTTTTCGAGCTTGAAAAGCTTTCCGAATCGGCTGACAGCCATGGCGGGGCAAGCCATGATGGCATGGTAGTGACGTGGTAGTGAGAGGTGAGATGGATGCCAGGAAGGGAGAGGAGGAAGATTAAATCGGACGTGAAGATCGATTGGTGTTCGGAGATGGGGTTATGTGGAATGGAGGCGTCTCGCTGCGTGGGAAAAAAGCACGTGCTCAACCGGGGTCACATTATTTGGTCTTGGGCCTTATGACTAAATCACATGTACGAAGTTGATTTAATGATAGAATGCTAAGATGATCATTCCCATATCGGCTGGGAGACTTGCACGGTTCGAATTTCCGCTGCAAATCGGTTGGTGGACTTAAAAAAATGAAAATAAAAAACTACTGATTTGCATAGGTCAGACAGTACTTCCATTAGAAGTCGGTGGACAAGTATAACTAATAATAAAATTGTAAAACTCTTCCAAACGCCGCAACGTTATTACAATACGATATTGTAATTGAAAAACTAGCTAGGATACCTAAAAACCGTAAAATGTGAGTAATCCTAAAGTTGCGGTTAGGGTTACGTAAAATGCATAATTTTTACAACAAGGGAACCCAAAACGAAAAACTCGAATAAAATAACGAAAAATGCGATCACGTGGAAGTTGTGTGTGTGATACTATTGATAAAAATCATTTTACTCGTCATAACAAACATTTCAAGAGCTTAAGCGTTTGAATATATTGGTTTTTGCGGCCTGTAAAACTCAAAATACAAAATACGTACCAGTAAAATAGCGAAAAAATATCATATCGTGGAAGCAAGGTGTGTGAGCCATACGATAAATCAAGCGTCATCTGCTAGTGATAAAAACTTTTTATGGCTCCAACTATATATTGATTCTCATGAACGGCAGAAATCAGGATAAAAAAACTTTAAACTATTATATCTCGGAAGTACTGCGTGTTATCAAAAATCGGGAAACGGCTAATTTAGCAAATACACATGGATCAAATTTTCCTTTTCAACAATTTCATTGAATTTTATTAATTTTTTCACACAGATACGGCAATTTATGTCACTTTTTGACCACAGATAGACAGACACACTTATTCAGAAAGTGTTTCTGGGTATTGTATTTTTTAAATTTCTTCCGAATTCACCGCACAAAATCCTAATTTTCGAACGATCAAAATACTTCCATTACTGCGTAAAAATGGAAGCAAAAAACTGGCGTGGTGAGAGGAAGAAAATCAGGCGAGTCATCCTTCGAATTTCGAATGGCAATAAACAGCGGGCGAGTTAGTCAATATTAATTTGAAGAATGAGTCGCCTGTTCTCACTATCGGTAATAGTTTCCGCTGTAACTATTGACTTCTTAAAATCAATATTCTCCCAGGTATAGTTTGATATTTATTTACGCTTCCATTACAAATTCGCCAACGTGTATCTTTTCTATCGCCAATGAAACATTTTTTCCTCCCAGATAAAATAAGCCAGTGTCGTAAATGTAATTCAATCCGCAATCGTCCGTCTTCTCCGCCTTTACGAACAGCTTGATCAGTAGGCTTCGCTTTAGTTCGGTGATAAACACTTCATTCGGAAAGAGTTGCGTAGAGCATTGCTCTTGACTCAACGACGGTTACCCGATTGATCAATCCATCGCTGCAGGATTAACGTTTTTAACCGCTCCTCAATGTCGTTTTGCCCATCGATCGTTGGCATTGGATTTTTCCTGACTGTAAAATGACAACACGATGACGAGAATTATTTGAAAACTTCTAATAAAGTTGATGTACGGTTTGTGACCTAATCATAAATATCTGGCATCAATTATTATTTCCAACTTATTCGGATGATTTCCCAACTGTTTTAAGTTGGTTTTCAAAACATTTCGCGTTTTTCAATTTACCTTGAATCTAAATTATGCTATAAAAATTAGTCCGTGCATTTATTTCAAACGAAATATTTTATAAGTGATTGAGAATATTATATAGAGAATATAGCTGAAAATATTTACAGAGCACGCTTTACAAATCAGGTGCTCATTTTGAATGAATTAAAGCCTCTTAAGTATTCAAATGATTTTTGCTGACGGTAGAAATAACTATGAGAAATAACTTTAGAAATATCTAAATCCCTCTTTTGACTAAATCCCTCATTTACTGCTTGAACGGTTTGAATATTTTCGCAAAATTCGCTCGGTCTAACGAACTTACAACTTTTATTCAGAAATATTGTCAATACTTATATACTTCTGTGATAAGAAAATTAAAATAGTAGCAAATTATCGTAAATGATTAACCTGCTATTCCTAGGCTGCATTATATTTTTTTCAACGGTCGAAAATGTCAATGATCAAAAAGTAAAAAAAAAAGTAACAGCATTTTTCAGTTTTATTGGAGTTTTTATTGTTAGCAAGGTGCTCCTTGAAAAATATTTTCGTCTCGTAAAAGCCATAAAAATCCATTTTAAAACCAACAAACCACATACCGACATTTCTAGTCGCGCGTTATTCATATTAATTCAGGATTACCCCTAGACCGTATCGATTTGTGCGGTTTTTCTTTTATTCATTCCCGCTACTAAAAGGCTCAAGGGATTATTTAGAGTCCTGTCAAACCTATAATAAGATCACGGTTGTCATACAAAGCGAGCAAACCGCTTCTGGTACTTCCCTTCCCGTTTTCACCCTCGTCACCTAAACTGTCTTAATACGACAGCGGCGATGAATACAAATATTTGTCCAATAAAGGGGAAGAAAAGTAAATGGAACGAAAGGAACGGGTTGAGGTCATGAGGCTGACCGGATTTAACGCCCGACAAAAGCTCCGATCTGCTTCTTCTAATTAACGCTGTCTGTTTCATACTTTGCTTTGATATGACACTGTCTTCTACGATTTTCAACCGTTCGATCTACTGAGCGGTTGAAAATATTTTCGCTCGCTTTTCTTTCTTGAATCGCATTACTTTATTTAAAAAGTTGGGTATTTTCGCTTTTAAATCACTCAGAATAATCAGAGGACACGTTAATTTTTTCACGAGCATAAATAATATTGTTATTTACATATTTACTAGTACCTAAATGGGAGTATTGTGATTGTCCGAAAAGTGTGATTGTCGATTTCAAAGTACTCTACTCAGAAAAACTTTCTAAACGAGCGTCTGAGGTCAGAAAGTAAAAAAAAAAAAAATCGTCATATTTCCGTGACAAATGGATGAAACTCGATGAAATTTTCAGAAAATTTTCTCCCAGTGCACACACAAAATTAATGTTTTCGAATATTAGATTAAACGCAGTATGCATTTACGAACTTTTTAAGAACGGACACGGACTAGAATAATGAATGTGCGAACTTCATAGAACAAAAACGCGAGGAAACTGTTATTGAACGCTTGGTCAGATAAATTACAATCCATAAATCACAACGAATCTACCACAGCAGATCAGCTAGACAATTTGCTTAAGTTTCACGACGATCGCATCAATGTTTATTGATAACTTACGTACTTGCTTTCAGCATTATTGTTATAGATCGATAGATTCTAGCACTTAACTCATTGAGAATATTTATAGAATATGCACATTTTTTTACAACTTTTTTTAGAACTTTTTCCAATTTTATTTTGTCCGAATTGAAAAAACTAAAATCAATTAATAATAAAATATAATATAATATATATTATATTAATAATGAAAAGCAATATATTATTAATATACTTTTTGATTGCACATCACATTATTCCGATAAAAAAGCGCGAACGAGATGATTTATTTGTATGGAAACTCCCGTAAATATCATATTTTTAGGGAACATAGAGGGCTCTGTATTTCAGAATTTAATAGAGGTTACTTACGACAAGGGCAATAACGAAGCGTAGCTGGAGAATCTTCATTCCACACCAGCCTTTCGACGAGGCTAGCTGAACTTTTCCGTCAAATAAACCAGCGTTAAACACCCGCTTCGGCTTTTCTACAATAGACTTGGCCGCCTCCTTTCAGTGAAAATCATAGTTATGAGCACTAAACAAGGATTATGCATTTTCATGTAGACGACCGGAATCTTTCAAGGATTTTTTTCCGTTGGAAGAGAACGTGCGACGGAGCCCATTCTATTTGAAAGTCTTTAGCATTTTTTCTTATAAACATTTTGGAGATTTCATGTCTTTGCTATTGCACACAAACCCGAAAAGCGTCAGGAAAAATCGTTATAAAAAGCATAAGAAAAAAATTCTGATGATTTCCTCTTAAAATCGGTTTTTGCTAAGGAAAAGAATTCCTTATTTTCCATGCCACAAAAATCGTTCACCACTCGTTCGAAAGCTCCAAATTAACTACATATTTTCATGTATTCACCTCACCAATAACCATCCCGATAACTGAGATTCAAGGTTGTTCATAAAAGTATTATAAACAATTTAGTGATCAACTTCGCGTTCGAGTTGCTATAAAGTTGAAACAAATGGTAAAAAAAATTATATATAATTCAAAACATTCAATTCAAATTATTATGTTATTTAATCTTATTAACATTTATCCTTTTTATTTTCCTTGTCGTCGCATATTGCAGTTCCGCATTATCAATCTAATTCGGGTGCTTTTCAACATATCTGTATTTTTCCAATAACAGTTGTAGTGCATTAAGTGTTGCGGCCGCAAGTATGAGTTTCTTGATTTTATAATTGCTTATATACCTATTACCGACTGAAAAATGGAAGTATTTGTGTGATCTATGCATATTACTTGTTTTTTCAACAGTTCAATAGCTTTACCCAATAAACATAAATATTATTGTATATTACAGCACGATTTTTAACAGAGAATATTGACAGAAAACGCTTTCAATGGTCAAGGTCACACATTTTAGAACTAATCAAAATAGGACTAAACGCAAAAAATAAATATACAGCGATTATTTTGTATGGTCTTTGCCCCATTCCCAATAAATTAAGCAAACAATTATACATTGAAAAATTGTTAAACTTCTATTAAGATGCACCTCTTATTCGCCAAAACGATTATTTACATCAAACATTGGCACCTGGAATTGGCGACCTGGAAGAATTCTTTATTCTTCAATGCGAATTTTCCCCCGGATGACATTAGTTTGAAAACTACTCTCATTCAGCTGCTAGCGATTTAATTGCCACGCCAACAATTGGATTTCATCGGTTAAACGCCGTGACAGGTTCGAGACGAAGAAAACTAAAAACTGTTTGCTCGCTCTGGTCGCATTTTTCTCATGAGCGACAAACTCGCCGTCGGGGACCAACTTTTCAACTCGAAGTTCGACAACAAAACATCTCCCGCTGACAACTAATTCGCCGTCGCGATTTTCTGAACGTCTAGGCGAAATGAAAACAACGTCGAGACATCGGCAAAAATATATTATACCGAATGTAAGAATAAAGAAAAAGAATGGAAAATATTTTCATGCATTTGAAAGATGGAGTGTAATTTCAAGTAGGTATTTTTCATGATAACGTTGAGTTTATGATAATCTTATTATCCAAGTGCACACGATTTCAATTTAAAAATTGTACAATCAATTCTTTATCGACAAAATAATCGATAAAAACTGAAAGAGGAAAACAAGCAGGTTCCAAAAATAAACACGCATGTTTAGCATTTAAAAAAAAAAGAAAAAAAATACTGAGGATCGCTAGAATGATATTGAAAATAAACAATATACAAAATCGTTTGCTCAATTCAATATCCAATCAACGGCCGGAATGGTTCCGATCGTGAAATCCATCACCCGCCTTTTTATAGTCAATCCAGTTTTGACGCTTAGCTAATGAGCTGATACTCGACGCGATAGCGTTGAAATTCGACGGCCGCCGTAATTGGAGACACGCCGTTACTCCGATAGGTAACGTCGAACCGCAGGGATTGAAAATTATTGAGGCCCCAAGGGTCGGTGAATTTTGATCGGCGTGAGAATGAATCTACGCCCGCAACTCGCACACAATTCACCCAACAGCCCTTTTTCATCCGTTCCGCAGGTCGATACGTCCAGACGCGAGTTTGAACACCTGGTCTACTCACACGTACACCGGTTGAATTACATGTGATCGCTTGAGCTGTGTTGAATAAATTGAACTTTTCATTTGAATTTCTTTACATACTGGAAGAGTTTTTGTTTTTGCGGCGATGGGATAAAAATACTGCAAATTATTTTACCATTAATTATTATTTTAAAATCCGAAATCGATGTTTTTTTTTTCTTGTCCGGGCTGACTTTCTCAATCTCTTTTTGTTTGCCGTCATTCGAAATCATCTTTCGACCCACGCTTTTACATGTGCCTTCTCTTTTATGAGACCAAAATGGAGGTATTGCAGATAAAAAGGATAGCTGGTCAATTAAAATGCATCGAGAATAAATCCCCTGGTTTTATCAGTAAAACTCCCCTGCAACGTAGTATGAAGAATGACGACGAGAAAAAGAAGAAACCAATAAGACACGCACACATGAAGGTTGATTACATTTTCCTAATAGACATCCCATTATTATTATTATTTATTTTTTATTTTTGGAAATGCAATGACATTTTTTGTTGTTGCAAGACTGTTTCACAAACCGAAATTAATAGACCTTAGACCACTGTTGCCTAACCACATATCATTCAATAATAAACTATTGTAATGCCCATGGAAAAATGACAAGACAAGTAGAATCCAAATACCAAAAAAAAAATCTGTACGTATCCTGTGCATTTTTTTTCACGCTTCACTGAGGAAACTACCTGCATAGTTGAAATTTTCACCGATAATCATTATTGGTCTCAAGATGGCTCAATTCTTTAGTCAAATCGCTAGTTCATTTTGGAGGTATTTTTGGGAGGTTTTCAGGAGGGAGAAAATTCGTATTTTCCTTCTTTTTTTACATAGGTGTGGTTGATATAGATTTTTAGACGCTGAACCGAACGAAATCATTATGGACTCGATAGCTTCAACGGTTCTCAAGTTATGGCAGGGGTTTTTTTTTTTTTTGGGAATATTGAGATTTTGGATTGTTCACAGTCTGTCACGTTCACAAACGTTTGGCATAATATATAGTTGCTGACTTGTACGCATTTAGTTTCTTCCATTTTTTTTTTTTTTTTTTTTTCAAAAAAGGTAGTAATGGTGATAACTCTCGCTGGTAATGACTGTGGGTGATGACGAGGAAGCCACTTGGCTGTGTATATTTTTTCACTCGGTTGAAAACGTACTAAGCTTAGCAGTCTGCAAAATAAACCCTCATCTTTGTAGATTTTTTATCCCTTGAAAAACGAGTGCGGGCCTGCCCTTTTTGAGTTTTTCAGAACACCTCGAAAAACCCTCGGATTTCCAGCTCTTTCACGCAAGCACGAGCGTTCGGTTGATTCGCGAACCGAAGCCTGAGAAGCCTTCATTTTTCTTCGCTCGGTCCAATACATCCGTCGGTCTGGAGAGAGAAAGCGAACGGCGGTTGAAGAAATGGAAAGACTGGGAGGAGAAGGCGAGAGAAAAATCGGGACTCTCCGCGAATGTTGTGCCTAACCAGTGAACGAATCGATATTCGTCCTCGCATAAGAATAGAACCGCAGGGATATTCGATGGAGGTATTTTCCGAAAAGGTTTTATCCTGCGGTTTTCCAGCTTTCTCTCTATAGGCTGTACGTGTAAGCTTCCCAACCCTCTCGTGGGCCATGGCCCTTGTTTTGGCATAGCTTAAGCCACTTGCAAAACGGCCGAGATTGGCGAAGCGCCAAAGCTAGCGGTGGCCTTTACCTCGTAATAATGTAAATCACTAAGAAACCAACAAACCCTGGCAATTCTCACCTAACACGTACTTCTCACCCTCCGAAGAGTTTTTCCAGGCACTTCAGTCTATTAAACTTTTCCCCCTAGTTTAAACTCCTTACAACATCCTCTTCACTGGATTTCCCTAACAAACAAGTCGAGGAAAAAACCGTTAAACTTCGGACTAAGAATCCATCATTTTAAACGCTACTAGTGGAAAAAGTCTCGAGGCTTATATCATTAAAATTTATATGGAAACGAAGTTTTGTGTAGAGACCCGTTCGACCAGTTTGGATTTGTGCCAAGGGGCGATTCGAGTAAATCACCAGTCCGCTCTGTTCACTATAAAGAAGCTTCCGTATCAGTTCTGAGAGCGGTTTTTGTTACACGAATGAACTCTATGGCGTCATTAGATTTTTTTATCGTACGACTAAGAAATTCATCAGTACGAAATGCAACGCTTGAATGCTTCTTAAATGAGCTTCAAAGGTAAGAACCAAGATTTTGGCTTCAGAAGCTCCCAATTCCTATAAAAAGAGGGGAAGATATTTTTGCAGTCTGATCATAGTTTTTTTCTATCTGTCTCGAATCTTCGATTTTATGCGTACGCTACGTTGGAAATTACTCGAAATACGAAATGCATGAACCTACTTTGACACAGAAGGTTTGAAAAAGAGATGTCTCTTCAGTCCAAGTACAAATAAGAACTATTAATTTGCTCTCGATCATGGACCCTGAATCCAGCAGACTTATTGCTCTGGGACCTGCACGTGCTCTGGGCTACGATCTCTGATGTCTGAGTTCTGTTCCCTGGTCTTTGGGCTGACCTCTGGCCCTGGGCCCCGTGTTTAGGGCAATGGACTCCGGCTTATAAGAGATGGACTCTAGAATCTACTAAGGACTATGGGCTTTATTTTCTAGAATACAGACTCTGGACACAGGAATCAAGGCTGTAGAATCAAACCCTAGGCACTTACCTCTCAAAAAAAAAAAAAAAAAAAAAAAAAAAAAAAATTCTAGGCTCTAGATTTCTGACTGAAGTTTTCGCTGAGATTGTGGAGCCCCATTTCACCAGGATAGAAGACATGGAGATTGTCCCAAATTCCACTGATTGTTAAATCAATTTCGGCGATTAGGCCATCATCTATATAGATAATAGATAGAAATGAATTTCACGATAGCAGTGGTGTATTGTGGTCAAACTGGAAGGAAATTTAGGGAAAGAATTAGGGAACATGAGAAGGATTTTCTCGCTGGTAAAGGCGATTCTGCCTTTGCACTCCACCTAAGAGAATCCTCTCACACCTTTCGTTTTGATCTTACAGACAAGCAGTTTGTCGAGTTCCCCGCGGCGAACTGCCTTTTCGTAGTTGTTCGTTTTTATCCCGTTTTCTGGATGTACCTACTTGAAAAAATCTGAAACCATCGAAAGTGATAGAGCTGGGAAATGTCTAAATGAGGTAATCCCTCAAGGATATTCTGCACTATAATAGATTCCTTTCTATAAAAGTTAATTCCCTTGTACTGTTACCTCCTGTTACTACTTTTACGTTTGTTAGCCAATGAGGGTCTAATGCTGGAACCTATACTGTAGTCTATAGGCCCTGGATTCTAGACTACATGCTTTACACTGCATACTCTGGGATAAGAACTGTGGACTATAGACTGTAGACTACAGACTCTAGACTGTGGAAAGTGGAATCTACACAATATAGACTGAAGATGATATACTCTAGACTATCGACTATAGCTTGTGGACTACCAAACTCTGGAATCTCGACTCTGAGCTCTAGACTATTGGCTATAAACTCAGGATTCAAGGATACACGTACTGTAGAATCTAGACTATAAACTGGGCCTCTAGACTATGGACTCCAGACTGTTGAACCTGGACTTTAGGCTCTGCATCATAGACGGTGTATGGACATTGACCTCTGGGCCCAGGTTTAATTTATAACCTTAAAATCCCCTTCATAATAATTAACTTTTACATAGTTTCCGCAGAGTTTTGCAAATTGGAGGCAATTGAACAATGTGTGTGCTAAATCTATTCGAGATCGTGAAGCGATTAGGCCGTTGTCTAGATTAAACTCGATGGGTAGGCCGAAAAACCAGTATAAAGCTGAAATTGTGGCCGTTGTTCGGGAATGGAAAAGGGGAGGAAAATAGCCAGACGGAGGAAGGCCTACAATTTGCTACGAACTGAATTGATCAAGTTTCCCACCATTAAGGGCTCCCTTTTCTGTTATTATTCTGCGGAATTCCCTCCTCCCATTTCCCCTGGGACATCCGCGTTGGATTTTCAGCTTCCTTTTGGAAAAGGAATATAATTTCGTCCCTGGGAATAAGGAACAGGGTTAGAACTTCCGAACTTCGCTCCAGAAATCCCCACGTTTTTTGAATAGAAAAATTCTCGTTTCCGTTCCATTCCAATAAAAAACGTTTATTTTTCGCAGTTTAAACTTCACATCAGAGTGGTTGATTTCAGATATTGGCAGTAGTCGGAGAGTTGTATCATCTTGATACGGTACTTATTCAGACTGAGTTTTTAAGACTTACAAAATCGTATTTCGCTCTTTTTGAGTTTGACTATCAAAAACATCTATTTACAATAATCAGATAAATGATAATCCAATGATTATTGAATCCTTGGTAGACTTTAAATCTTGTCTGTCCAAATCAGGTAGTTAATTCAAGGATCGTAAAAATAAATGAGTTAATTAAATCAACACAGTGGGTTTTTTTTTATTTGTTGAAACTTTTAGTCTATCAACTGTCTCTGCAAACGATTTGTTTCAATTGGTAGCAAATTGATGACCGTCGAATTTCCTAACAACCAATGTTCCCTGTAAGAGGGAAACTTCCCGCGTCGTAGGATCTCTGGGCAGATATTGGTACCAAGGGGTGCAACAAGAACGTTGAGTCGTATAAAGCTTCCCCGACTATGCCACCCCTCCCTATCGTTTCTAGTGTTCTTGTTCAACAAGTGGCCGCAGATTTATACTCACTCGAAAAAAGAAACTCCAGTGCTTCTAGAAAGAGTAAAACACTGTAAAGTGAGACGGAAGAGCTTTCTTGCAGATTTTCCCGCTCTTCGTTTTCAGCTTCAAATCTATTCGTCGGCGTTTCCCTCGCTGTTAGAAATGGCTCTCTACCTCACTAGTGAATCCTCCGCTTCCATTTCCTCGAAACTTTTGTTACCCAGTTTCAGTGCAGGCTAAACTTTTCTTTTGAAGATCCTCCCCCTTCGCTTTTGGAAAAGTCCAAAAAAAAAAAAAAAAGCGGAGGACCAAGGCGACGACGTAAAACTTCACTGTCTTTTTCGGGATAAAGTACCTCGATGAAGTTCGACATGGCAACTAGTTATAAGTTCTGTGCAGGTCATCTAGTTTCCTTCTTTCGGCCTTTTTCGTGAAAGACCTACTTCTCTGTAAGACCCTGGACCGAATAGGTTCACACAAGTTCTCCGTTCAGACTTTAAGAGACCGCTTTTACATCCTTAACGAGCCGCGTCTTGAGTCTTTCGAGAAACTTGGCTATTTCAATGGCTAAAAGAGCATCACGTTCTAGATTTCACTTGATCGGTTCTCAATCGAAAAAAGGGTTAGACAATGATTAGTTCGTGGGAATTGATCCAAATCAACAAAATAATATTTTGAAAAATTGCCCAAAGAACGGCGCGACTTACGTAGTAGGTAGCTATTCGGCTTCATGGAAATGAGAAAGATCTTCAGTCAAAATAAAAACGAGTATTTATATTTTTTCATAACCATGGACATTTTGAACTTTGATCTAAACATGCTCAGGGGTCAGAATTCTGGATTGAGCTCGGGCCGTCGATCCTGTCAGTTTTGGGCAATTGACTCTGGGCCAAGGAAGATGGACTATAGAATCTAGACCCTGGACTAAAGGTTAGGAACTCTGCTTAAAGATTATGAATTCTAGAGGCTGGACTCAGGTCTCCAGATTTAGAACTTTAGGCAATAGACTTAGGACTCTGATTAGGCTTCTGAAAAAAAGATTCTGGACTCTAGGGTCTAGACTCTGAATGATAGCATCTGGACACAAGACTATGTTATCTGGCCTCTAGACTATATACTTTAGACTATAGTTTCTGGGCGTTAGGTTCTGGAATCTGACTCGAGGTTCTGAAATCTAGGTGTTGGTATCTGGACACTAGACTCTGGACGATAGAGTTCAGACTCTGGACTAGCTTTTGTATTTTCAATGTAAGGCTAAGAACTCTGAACTGTATTATCAATATTTTCCTATTTTACGAAATTTGTATAGGTAGATTTAGTTAAGTGAGAAACTGGTTTATGATCAAGCGAGCGATTTTTAGACTTGTTTTTTCACGTACTTTTTCTACGATGGGCGAAAAAGCCTTCGTTTACAATCACGAACGAGCGAGTAGAACAAAAAGATATTTACTTGGTCCAAATGCCAGACAATAACCTTAACAGAGACAAAAGATCAATGGAATCTTCCAATCGGTAAAAGGTGGGGCTGTACGGAAAGGACAAGAAACTTTGAATTCGAGGGAGACGAGAAAAAAGATTCCTAAGGTTGCGGCGCGGCGAAGTTGTGCCACGGGAGGGATGAAGGTTGGAAAAAAGAGGCCACGACACAAAGGCATTGTAATTTCATTTGGGACCATTTTCTTGATGAGAACCCGAAAGTCTGCGGCTAAGCTTAAAGTGAAATTAAAAATGTCGGCTGCTTGTGGTTTCAGTCCTGAAATAAACAGTGTTGTTTCGTTTTGGGCGTCGATGAGATGTCTTAAATGGAGAAAAAGCGAGGGGAAAAGTGTGTTAAATTTTTTTTTGCGCCTTTTGAATAATTTATGATTGACTCGTTCTCTGATGTTACCTGAAGAGGCCCTTGGGGGCGAATGCACTTGAATATACGACACGAGAGAAAGAGATATTTTTCTTCTCTTCATTTTCATTGGCATAATCCGAATTTTATCCCGAATAAATTATTAACGTTGCAACATTTCGCGCTCCGCAGTTAACGCTGGTGAAAAAGTACCGACTTGGAGATCTGTAAAGAAACGTGCACCGCCAGAGGCGCATTCAAGGGGTGGGGTATAACTATTAATCTAAGAAATAAATGGACTTCAGTCTTTCAGAGAAAGACCTACGAAACAACCTCTGTCGAGAAAATAAATTATATTTCAAACTGAAGGAGTGGGAAATCCTCTCTTCCACTCCCCTTACTTCCCGACGAAGCTTCCTTCCTGACACTCCATTCAACGAGACCTTTTTGATGCCTATTGTGCAGTACAAAAGTAACGGACAACTTTCCTGTTTTCTTTCTTTTTCGACATAAACTCCGAAGGAAATGGCCGTTTTGCGTCGAATCAAAATGTATGAGCGTGGTTCGGTGTAACTGACCTGATTATTCGAAAGTTCAAACGGTCAAATTGGGAAGGCTCAATAGGCAAAGCTGAAAACGTTTTGCGTTCTTATTAGATTTGAAAGAACTGTTGAAACTATATGAATATCAAATTTCGATTGTAAATAAAATCTATTGGTCGGAATTAAACGGTTGTAAAATTCGACTGAACGAATCTCAGCTCAAATTTAATTTGTGTTAAATTGGCGTTCAATTAATTGCATCACCCGTTCAATGGATGCGCTTTTGTTTTAAATTCGACATTTTGTGAGTTGGGTAGCGAAATTTCGTATTTTCAAAGTTAATTTTTTCCAATTCCTCCACTCTCGAGTTTCAACTTCGAAATATAATTATGCTCTAAGTTTCAACTTTTAAATAAAATTAAGCTATATTTTCATGTTTCAAGAAGTGTATGGATTAGGAGGTACTCGTATGCGAATTTATTGAATTTTATTTCATCATTATTTCATGGAATTTAACCAATGAAATCTTTCGAGAATTTAATGTTCAAGGTTTAAACAACCCTCGGAGTTGATTTTCGCCCCATTTATTTTCAACTTAACGGTGAAAAGCACTGTTTTTTTGTTGTTTCGTTAAACATTACCAACTCGGAGGTGACTCAACATTACCATACGCTAAAAAGTTAGGTTGTGCTCTTCCTTTGAGTAATATTCCAACCTAAATTTTCTCGGTTCAAGGTGTAAGTGAAGAACAAGAGTGTTAAAAAAGGCATTACTTGTTCGGTGACCTGTTACAAATCGATGATCTTGTGAAGCCTTATTATATTGACTATCTGAACAATAAATTGTTGTACGATCTTCCAATATTCCCTGATTTCAAAAATGGTTCAGAAACCCTGAATTTTTTTCACCCGAATATAAACGCTTTCGGATTCTGATATAATCGGACAAATATTTCGATTCCAAATTGGAACTTAATAAAAGCGATCTGTCTTGAAATTCCATTTTTTCCCCATCCGCTCGAAAGGTTTTCAATTATCTTCGCCGTTCGCCCAAATAAATTTGCGCTCTTTAGCATGACCGAAGTGGCCTTTTTTCGATTCGGCATTCACCGAGCGAGTCCTTCCAAGCCAGTTTTTCTTAGCTCGTCTCCCGCTGAAAATCATCCTTGCCTCTCTCGGCTTCCAATCCTGCGCTTCTGAAGTCTTTTCAAAACAGACAGCTATTACGTTCATTTCCATGCTTCGTGTTGAGGATGAAAAACGAAGAAAGATTGAACGTCGCGGAATGACAGGATTAGGACCTCCGCCGACCGCTCGCAACTTTCGTTTCTTATTTTTTGCATTTCCAATTCTTCATCATCCCCTGTCCGGAAGATTAGAGCCGACTGAGTTAATTGCCACTTGTAAAGGAATAGAGTTTTTGCTAGCGTTTTTATTTTATCCTCCTACATTTTCGGTTCGCCTTTTCAATTACAGGAGACGAAGAATAGAATAGTTTTTATTTAACAAGGCAAATTTCTCTGGTTGAGCCGTCTTTTAACTTGCTCGGTATCTTTGGATCGTTCGAGGGACGAAAAATTGATAAGTTTCGTAGTTGATCGAGTGATCTTTAAAGCATAGCAGAAAAGCAAGAGATGGAAAATAATTATGGGTTTTTTAATAAAATAGAACGAGTCGTGCACTTTTCCCCCACAAGGTGATTCTCCCAATTATACAGGGAACGAATTTTACAGCTAATATCAGACAAAAACGCTGCAAATGATTGTACAGTGGTTTATTATTATTTCGCTTCAATATTGATTTAGGAAGACCATCCATTTGTCATTTTAAATATTCTGAAAATTTGTGAACGTTCCCACCGAAAAACAGATGGTAACTATAGGGGAAAACTCCGTAGCAACTATTGTAATTTTAATCATTTTTATTTTTCTTAATTTCCTAGTTAAAAACTAAACCTGTTGCCTAACGATACAGCTGGAGAGAGTGTTTAACGACCATTCCAATGAGTATAGAACGATTTTTATAGCTCCAAGAACTCTCGAGTTATACCCTCGTGTCAAATTTCTGAAAATCTCCCAATTTTTTCACAAAAGCTGCGATAACTCGAGAACCAATAAAGCTATCGACCCGGCGATGGTCTCATTCGATTCAGCGTCCAAAAATCTATATAATTTGATACCACGTACACATTTTTCTGAAAAACCTTGGAAAATATGAATTTTCTCCCCCTCAAAACCCCCCAAAAATACCCTTAGAATTGAGCTAGCAAGTTGGTTCAAGAATTGGGCCGTCGTAGGACCGAAATTGATTTTTGGTGAAAATTTCAAAAATGTAGCTATTATGGTTTGGCCGGAAAAGTGTTGACGGCGTACGGCGGACAGACAGAATTTTTTTTATTGGATATTCGGATTCTACATGCCTTGAAACGTAAAACATCAAATTTTGAGGGGGGTTATAAAAATTTTTTTCTTGGGCGATTACAATGGTTTATTATTGAATAATAAACCAAAAAACGCTGCAAATGATTGTACAGTGGTTTATTATTATTTCGCTTCAATATTGATTTAAAAAGACTATCCATTTGTGATTTTGAATATTCCGAACATTTGTGAACGTTCCCACCGGAAAACAGATGGTAACTATAAGAGAAAACTCCGTAGCAACTATTGTAATTTTAATCATTTTTATTTTTCTTAATTTCCTAATTAAAAGCTAAACTTATTGCCTAACGATACAGCTGGAGAGAGTGTTTGACGACCATTCCAATGAGTATAGAACGATTTTTATAGCTCCAAGAACTCTCGAGTTATACCCTAATGCCAAATTTCTGAAAATCTCCCGAATTCGGCACAAAAGCTGCGATAACTCGAGAACCAATAAAGCTATCGACCTGGCAATGGTCTCATTCGATTCAGCGTCCAAAAATCTATATAAATTGATACCACGTACACATTTTTCTGAAACACCCTGGAAAATATGAATTTTCTCCCCCTCAAAACCCCCCAAAAAAACCCTTAAAATTGAGCTAGCAAGTTGGTTCAAGAACTGTGCCGTCGTAGGACCGAGATTGATTTTTGGTGAAAATTTCAAGAATTTAGCTATTATAGTTTGGCCGGAAAACTGCTAACGGCGTACGGCGTACGGCGTACGGCGGACAGACAGAATTTTTTTTATTGGATATTCGGATTCTACATGCCTTGAAACGTAAAACATCAAATTTTGAGGGGGGGTTAGAAATTTTTTTTTCTTGGGCGATTACAATGGTTTATTATTGAATAATAAACCAAAATTCCACATATTTGTCCTTTATTTACTCCACAAGTGTTCCTACTTTTGCAATCACAAAAGAAACAAAATTTTCTAAGCTCCCTCAAAATCTGTTGTTTTACGCAAATTATCGATGTTTTCCAAATTTTAAAATACAATATTATTGTACTTAACAATATATTTTAAAGGTCGTTATTTCAGTTTATAATAATCTACCAGTCTAACAATTTTGTTTCAGCTTTTTGACGCAGTGCAAAATTCTACGAACCCAACCAATTCCGTTTCCTGTCATGTTCCGAAGGTTTATCACCAGCCAAAAGACATAACTTCAGCGTTGAGCGCTGTTTTTCATACCGCGACTGTTTGCGCGTTTCTGTTGACGTCCATCGTCGACTTCACAAAGACAAAGCGGGTTCCTGCGGCTGACAATAGAGCGAGAATGTCATCGGGATCGCAAATTGCCAAATTGATATTGAACAACCGGAGTTTTCAGGAGTTGAGCGCGGCTTCAGAATTCGATCATCGCCAGTGCGAGCGAGCCAGTAATGGTGGAAAACATGAGCAAACACGAGTCGCAAACAGATTCGTGATGACAGTCGGTTGAAAACGGGTTGTAAACAACTTGGTTTTATTCTCTTTTCAGGGCAGAAGTTGGGTAGTGTTCGGATGTGCGCCTACTTCGGAGCTGGCGAAAACTCATTTCGACGCAAACAAAAATTCCATTACCCGCCTAACAATTAATCGTACGTTGCGCTTTGGACGAAATCAAAGGACAGCAGTTGGGCGTAGTCGGATACCGTAGTCGGTTCTTTGTGCTTTTCGGTCGCCCCCGCCGCAGCGCCAATATTTGCGCAAGCCCGTTTCTCAGGCGGGTTTTATCGATAGCGAAAGAGTTGTGTAATCTAGCGGCTGTAATGAGATTGTGAAAAAAGCGAACGTCAAACAGACGCGGCCACTTGTAAATGGAGTTTGGTCAAGTGAAAAACACGTTCAAATAGGATGCAATCGTTTCGCAGTTGAGTTATATACCAAAAATATAATCGAAGATCGAAATTTGAAAAAAAACCTGCAAATTATTGTTGACAAATAATTTTTTCGATTGTGTTATGGAACATTATTTCTGAACGAGTCTGACTCAGTGCAAACATTTACACAATTTGTCATATTGCTGGCCATTCAACGTTTTTTCCTATTGAATATCATGCCATGGAACCATTTACTTGCGGAAATAATTTTCTATTATTGGAGTTAAGCTAGTTAGCTAAGTAGTTATATAGGATGTTCTCCTTTCCGTCGTTTTATGAGTTCGACAGTCTCAGTTCGAAAGAATCTTTTGCGTATTATTTTCCGAATCATTCGCCGATTTTCATCGCGTCCACTAACACACATGATTTTTTCTCATTAAATGAGAAGCAAATTTTGCTGGTATTATCACAGGGAAAGAACGTGCGTGTATGACTAGCTGTTCAAAAATATCTCACTGACTCGCATAAATTACACCAAACAACTAGAATTCAGTTCATCGTCGGACTGCGTATTCGCCATAAATCTTTGATTCCCACAGAGCGTGTGAACTATTTCCCAATTCCCTATCCTGCATAAAATATAGAAAACGAAAGAATAATTCAATAGCTACTGTAAATAGGTCGGCAGTGAATAAGATGTACGGACAAATCAATAGAAGAACAAGTTCAACAAGTAAACACGAAAGTTTCCTTTTTGAATGGCGGCCCCGATAACTCATAAATCAAGTCCGCAAGTAGCGGGTGGAGGGTGGTTATCCGTAGGGGGAAAACTCGGCAGAAAAAGAGACAGAAAGGGATGAAAAAATTGAATGCGAAAGAAGGACGAGATATTTCATAGGGTAATAAATCATGAAAAAAAATGTTCGAGACTCACTTTTCGGACCGGGGTGCCATAAACAGGCGATAGAATCCGGGAGAGGGGAGGCGATATAGCATAATGTTTAATGATGGATCGTGAACGGTGAATGGAAAAGAGATAAAGATCCGCAACGAGAAAGAAGGACGGGTTGAAAAGGAGGATGATAAGGACGTCGCATTGTGAAATGGTTTGTCAAAGTTGGAAGAGCTTTGCAATCGAAGCGTAAACAAGAATGCATGCTGATTTGATCCAAGTTTTACTAATAAAAGTTCATCTCTCTTTTTCTGCAATTGACAATTTTGTACGGCTGGGGATATTTATTCGAAAATTATTAATCTCTAGAAAGATTCTCTGTACGAGACATCGAATAAAACCCGCCCATACCTATGTTCGAATGAACTGCCTATAGATTCTAAGAGATAGTTGTTATTCATTTTTAAAAAACCCACTAGTTGAAAAAGAGATGTCGGAACGTCCCCTGAAAAGTCCCTCGGCCTTTCAACCCACAAAAAATATCATCTGGCAAAATGTAATGGCTTTTGAAATAAAATATGAAAAAAGCAGCCAGGGATTTGGTTAATGGGTCATGTTAAGTTGAATTAGAGTACTTTGATAATAAATAATATTGGCCTAAACAACTGAGTATGTCTACCATCAACAATTCTTCTATGAAGTTCATTCTCTTAAGTCTACTAGATATTTTCCATGGCAGCTAAAAATGTTATGTTGGCTGATGGACCAGTTGATTTCTAACAAAATAAAATTGAAATACCTGAAAAAAATTCAATTACAAAAAAATCACCTAGAAAACCAAGAAAAAATATTTCTCGCCTCTAAATTTTTGCCAATAAAAAAAATCCACTAGATCTAGGATGAAATTCCCTGACGTGGCAACACTGAAGGTATTAACAAAAATTGATGATCCGATTGGAATGTGGTTTCGTCAAGTCTCAATAGATATTCACTAGGTAATATTTAAAAAAAAATAAATAAAATAAAATAAATTTTAAAAAATGTCTGTTTTTGTGTTATTAAGTTAACCCCCATGCCATTAATTAACCACAAATGCCATGCTCGTGTCTGCCATGGCGTGGTTTACTGTTGAAGAATATTTTCTTATTTCAGTCGTGATTCAGTATTAGACCCTTTGGAACACGATATGAACAAAAAAATATTGATTACAAATCAGATCGCCTGTTTCCAATGCATTTCCGCGTTGACAGAGATACGAATTTTTTTATATTTCTACGAAATGTCCACGGTGTCCGTGGGCGAACGGTGAAAACATAAATATCGGCGGAATTCTCAGAATTAGAGTGGTATTTTTCAGAACCTCCGCTTTCAATGAAACCGATTAATTTCAACGACTCAGAAACACTTTCTGAACAAGTTTTGTGCGTTTGTCTGTCGGTATGTGGTCAGAAAATGACATAAAGTGTCATATCTTCGTGAAAAATAAATGAAACCCGATGACATTTTCAGAGAATGTAGTCTGTAGAATGTAGGGATTGTGCAAATCAACCGTTTCCGGACTTTGGATAACACAAAATACTTCCGAAATAAAAGCGTTCAAATTGACGAAATTTTCTACTGATTTTTAGTCAACGTCCATCGACTTTTAGAGTGAATCTACGGACATTTTTGCGGAAAAACCATAATTTTGATCTGGCAACACTCGTTAACACGTGGAATACTCTCGCCTATCTGAATTAGTCGATTGTCCGTTCGCGTGATACATTAAATTAGTCGGATGTTTTTTCCGATTAAAATCTCACCCCGTGTTGTTTGCCCGGCTGTACACGTTGCTTTGGATGTTCGAATCGCGTTGTCGAGCGTGTGTGTGCTCGTGGATACATTAATTTCGTTTTCAATCGCCCTTACGCTACCTCCGGATCGTGTTTCCGATGTCAAATGCGATACCGCAGCCACCGGCTGGTAATTTCATTTCGTACGAGTCTAATCAATGAAACGTGACATCCCTTGCGACTCATGTACGCGTATTGGTGCATCTGTATGCGCTCACACGTCGAAATGCAACTACGTTCCGCAGCGAAAAGGCCGCGTGAGTAGGAAATGAGGGTCGGGTCCGTTGGTTCTCGGTAACCTTGTTTAGTCACCAGCTAATTCATGTTCCCACGCGTGACAGTCCTTTTAGAGTACCTACGTATTAGCCTCTCGTTTTGCTGGGAATTTTCATCGGTAATCAATCCTTCTAATGATGCAGACAAAACTATGGCTGGAATTGGCAGTAGAATTCGCGCAGCGATAATTATTCGACGATAAACCTTTGTAATAGGGCAAGATAACTTTCGCATTGGAAATTTGCTGTTTTACGTTTCAACGCACGAAGGATCCGAATTATCCAATTTAGAAAAAAAAATGTTTTACGCCACTAATTCTTTTTTGAGGATACTAGTACAAGACGTACGTGTGCACTTGAAGTTTCCACTAAAAATCAATCATGGCCTGATAATGGCTCAATTCTTTGGCCAAATTGCTATCTCAATTTTAATGGTTATTTTGGGGTTTTGAAGGGGGACAATAAGTGTATTCCTATTTTGTGTGTTTATTATCAATTTCTATGTATTTTTGACTCTGAATAGAGTCATCATCTGAATCTTGACCAGATAGTAAATCCTCATCATTTTTTTGAGGGCTATAAAGATCGTTGTGTACTCGTTAGAAAGCTCGTCAAACGCTTTTTCAAGCTGTATGGATAAGCGATATATTTGAGTTTATTGTAAATTAAAAGTTTTAGTGCATTATTTGTTAGTCGAAAACTTGAACGTAGGAGTTTTGCTTACTTGTTTAATCATACGTTTCTCACGTCTCTCATTTATAGCTAAGGTTACTTAGTTTAAAAGTGAAATAATCTGGACAAATTGAACGAGTTACAGCGACAATGCACAAATAAATCATCTACTTACCGACATCGCTTCTCTCCATATATCTCAATCATGTGCCGGTTTCCGGTTTGAGCTAGTTTAAAGACGTTAACGCTGTTGGGAGTTGAAAAAACGCTAATGTGACATTAGTGATGTGAACGTTAACGTTTAACGAACAACCATTAACTTCTATTTTTGCTCTGAAGCCGTATATTATTTTTAAAACTTTGTTCCCTTACTAACATATATAAAAATGTTTAAAAAATTAATTGATTGAGAAAGAAGAAAGAGGAAAGTTTTGTTCTAATATTTCGAAAAATCTTGGTCACAGATAGAGAAAGAATGACTTGAATGTTTTTGCGTCTTGGATCCATAGCGTGTAGATATAAAAGGTTTCTCGTTGGTTGCAGTATCATGTTGATGTTTGTAATGTTTAAAAAATAACATAATTATATCGTCGTTGTTTTTGTTGCAGGTAAGTCACTCGTTTGACACATTTATGTCTTCAATTGAACTCTGCATCAGGTGCGTTCAAGATTTTTCAATTTTCGTACCCTTTTTAACCGACTTCAATACTAGGTTAAGTAATTGAGGTTACTAGTCACATGCGGGTTTTTTCGGTATGTGTGTTGTTAATTTGTTTTCCCCTGCAAAATATTTACTTATCTATGAGTTGTACCTATGCAGTTGTTCTTAAATTTTCACTCTGTTCAAGTGTTCAACTCGTATTTCTTAAGAAAAAAAAATGGAAACAGGCGCCATTTCTATTGCAATTTTACAGCCATTTTCGCTGATCTAATTCGTATTCAAAGCCCGGTTTGTATATTCCAAATAATTCCCCGCAACTAACCTATTTTTATATAAAAGGCACTAGCAATGTGACGTTTGGAAGGATGAGATAAACTCTGCCGAGATTGTTGGAGACGAGCCAGACTATGGAAGGTATCGGAAAGTTGTTTCAGCTTCTAAAATATACACAGTCGGTATCCACGTCGAGCAATGTTGGCAGATATGAGGTTGTTGTTATGTAGGTCATATTTCGCCTCCGATATAATATATATATATACCGCTGCGCATTCTGAACCTGAAAATATTTAAGATTCCCTTATGCGAGTGAAATCACTTCAGTTTACGTCTGTCGCGTGAAACGTAACGAAGACGGATATCACGTGCCGGTTAAATACGATGTTTAGCGTTCGAACTTCCGATGCAACTAATACTAGGTACGAAGAGATAGAAAAGCTAATTTAAGAAAAAAATAAAAAATAAATAAATATAGGCAGCTAAAAATGTGTTCCAAGCTACTACAATACAATTATTATATTATATTATTATTATTAATATAATTATATAATACCATCTAATTTCCTTTTTATTCATCATGAATTACATTGATGAACTCTCTTCGATTCATGAAATTATCATCTTGCCACGAGTAAGCGCCGATTTTTCACTCCGCTCTGAATAATGGTAAACTTTTTCGTTCGATCAATGTTGTACGAAATTCGTCGGCGTATCTACTTGCTACTTGCAGCGATTGTAATTAAAAACAACCCCGACTGTCTTCCACCTCCGATAGCGCGAGAATAGAATGCTCGTTAGGTGAAGATTTTTTTTCTCTCGTGAATTTGGACAAAAAAACTTCCGCTCGGAGAGGAAGCTCAATTAAAAATTTCGTCAAGCTCTTGAAACTCGCTTTTTGAAATCCTTTCTTCCCCAGGACGTTGAACAAGAGCTTCGGAAATGAAGACTGAGGAGCGAATTCATTCTGGGGGCAAAAACAAATCGAACGGATGAGGGCCGTTGAACTAAGTTGGAGGGGCGGCGATTTTAAACAGAAGTTTCATCCATAGAATCGAAATGAGGGGGCATCAATTTCAAACTCGAGAAGTGACCCGAGATTTCTCAAGATTCTGCAACCTCGAAAACAGATTGATAGTGCGGATTAATGGAATCAATTTCGTCGGGATGGTTTCAGCTACTTTTTCCCGAACGGTTCTTCGAAAAGGAGTAATAGCAAATAATTAAGTGACGTAATTCAAGACGTGAGCGGTTCACACGAGTGCGTTTTTGCCATTGGGAGTAAAACGGGACGTTGGCTCGGTTGTGTTATGACAAATTTAGCTTTCGTAATTTTTATTTCTTCACGAGAACAGTTCGATCGAAAAATGTGTTTTTTTTGGTTCATTTTAGTTGTGAACTGTTGCAGAACCAACCAAGGAAAAAGTCGGCTAGTAATCCATAGTTTTAATCAAGGGGAATATTTCTGTTCGTGTCTCATAATCCTCGTTAACTGCAAAAAAATATTTGCTGTTAGAAAAAAATCGATAAAAAATGAACGAAAGAATAAAAATAAAATTTGCCTTCTCTCAAGTGGATTTTCAATTGGAATGATAAATAATGATCTTGGCGTTTGAGCAAACGTAAAAGCTAGAATTCGATTGGCTCCTCTATAAAAACAAGCGAAATCGAGTATTAAAAAAAAGAAGATTTTAATTAAACGATCGAAATGCGATTGTATTTTTAAAATGAAGGAAACAATTAGTTGATTTCCAGGCGGAGAGATAGTGCCCGTCTGCATAACAATAGAACCCGAACGGGACACTTTTTCCCTCGGACTGATTGTCTCGCTAATTCTTACATTCTCGCTTCCACTCGAATCTACCGGGGGAAAAAACCTCTGACAGTGAATTGGAGGGCCAATTATCGAGTCGGGCTGATTGGAGCGCGTTCCAGGGGTATCCGGAGGGCTATTCGAAAAAAGGGATAGAAAAAAATCGACCAACGTTCGATTTCCGCGTCGGAGCGTTCCAATTTGTCAACGCAAACATGTTCGATTAATATTTCCAATCGATTTGGCTCGCGCGAAAGAGCAAACTGCACTAGGAATTCAGTAAATAAATACAGAAAAATATGCCGAAGGTTGCCACGCTTTTTAGTTGATTATATATACTAGCCTCAAGTCCAAATACTTTTTTCCATGCGAGTTATTTTTTCGAACCATTATTTTCGTCGAGTTGTGTAAGAATCATACCTATTTTTTTTTTTTTTTTTCAAAGTATTTACCTATCTTGATACCTATTGAAAAAGCTTTAGAAATTTGTAGTTCTAAAATCTACTGAGCAAAAAATATAGATTCGATCGTTTCTTGAAATATTATACTTCTGAAGGGATCTTCGCTGAAATGGCGCATGTCATCTAATAACCCTAGTTGCTTCAGTACCTTGTAATTGTTTTAGGGGCGGAGGGAGCAGATTGATGAATAATGGACTTACATCGTAATAATGTTCCCAGCGTCCTCAGATGCCATTTCTTTCTAGAAGTCTCTCCAGGGACAAGGCGAGACTAATGAAGAATATGACTCAGCAGACTGTTCCTAGGGATATCATGTTACATTCCATTGTGACGACCCTCATCGTTGCTCGTTAAACTGAGAACAGTAACGAATCATTTGATCGTAAGACCCTTCAGTCTTGCGGTTTTGATGATAGTCATTCTCTCTAATCCTACAGAGGCGGTTAAACGCAAGAACATAGGAGAAATAGTAGTTATTTCTTACCTTGAACGCTATGTAATTTTGAAAATGAGAGTGATAAAAATCATCACCCCCCCCCCCCCAGAAATAAGAATACGAACAGTTGATCACAAAGCTTCAGGATGAGCCAAGTGGCTAATTTGAAGAAAAATTATATTCCATCCGAACTTCTCGTAGAGAAGAATGTGCAAAAATCGTAACTTCGAACAGGGTTCAAACTTTCAGCCAAACATCAGCGTCAAACTATTTTGACCAAGCTGCTTGGCCAACTCGGCTTTTGCCTTGGCCAAAAAAGAAGAGTACGTTATCTACATTTATTGATGTATTTTACGAGTGAAAATCTCGTTAAAAATTGGTGCACTTGCGAAAAAATACACGAGGTAATTGTTGATTCTTAGTAATTCATGCAGACGATTTGCAGTTATATGAATCGCTGATTTCCTAACTAAATATTATTCTACCTAAAGCTTCACTTATTCGTCGGAAATAGAAGTGGACTCAACTTTAAAGTAAGCCCCCGGTTGAACATACGGAGGCGAGCGAGCGATTTTTGGCTGTCGCAAACGTCAGCGTCTGCGTGATTGAATTAAAACCGCAAAGAGGATTTCTATGAAAACCCGTGAACAGGATAGGGACGGGAACCGGGACTAATGAACCGTCCGCAGTAGCAGGCGTTCTAATAGAAGCCTTCGCCGGGTTCGGAAGTAATGGAATTAGAAGACCGCAGGATGGACCCTAGAAGGAAATGCTGCAATACTCAGAAGGGATCGGGAAAGTTGACAAATTTTGCGGACGAGTTCGAGATGTGTGAGGGAAAAGGGCAAAATTGCGCTGATTGTTGCTATTGTGGCAGTGCGCGAGGAATTACCGTGACCTAATACGATCCGGAAGAATCGGACAGGAATGCAGGGAAATAAATGTCCTAAAGCTTAAGACTGTGTCTAATTTATCGTTACGGCGTTGGGGTGCAAGGAATTTCTCATCGCAACTTTTGTAACGGGCTTGCTTCCCCTATAATTTACCACGGTTCGTAGACAATCAACAGTAAATGAGCATGTGCAGCAAACGGTCGTCGACAATTGCTTCATTCAGAGACGGCTCTTCGAATTGTTTTAAAAGTTCGCGGCAATTTCTCTGCATTTCTTGAAAAAAAAAAAAAAAAAAAAAAAAAAAAAAAAAAAAAAAAAAAAAAAAAAAAAAACGTTTTTACTTGAAGAATGCTGCCAAAATCAAAGCGAAACAAAATCATGGCAGAGAAACCGGAAAAGAAGGAAAAAATTGGCGGGACATTCGCAAAAAGAATGAAAATGCAAAACGAAAATGGGAAAATGAAATAGAAAGAAGAGTATAACGCGTTCAAGGTAACCCTCTTTTTGCCAGTTTTTCCAAGGGATAATATAATTCCCGCCCAACGGGCTTTGGCAGCTCTCTGACAGGTGTTACAGATAAAGCTCTGCGACTGAATATTTCATAAAGTTGAAATGGTTGCTCGGGAATACTATGGGAATGGAAAAGTATATAAGACGAAGAGAGTAGTAAAACATTTTTAGCTCTCGAGATTTAATTTTACGTTGTACTACAAGTTCCGATTCCATTATTGCTATCAGCGGATTTCATTTGAATGCTCTTAAAATACAGCGGGAGTTTCCATTCTAAGCTCAATTCAACAAATATCAGAAGTTTTTTTTTACATGCGATTTTGCATAACACACAGTACTTCTTATGCATAAATTTTCGATTTTTTCCGTTTTTGTTGCTACTAGCCATAAAAATCAATACACTTTATCGCTCGAGGTCTTCAAAAGTTTGCAATGACAGCTAAACGACCCCTGATTTTTATTGGACTTACACTCCAAAAAGCTTTCTCGTTAGTCGCATTTAACATAGGTATTTAATTCTTCTTCACTCGTTTCAAGCCAGTTCTGAATTTCATTCGTAGTTATCACCATCGAATTCAATTAATCAATCGGCCCAAATTTTTCAAACAATTTTCGAATACTTGTTAGCCTATTTACTGTCTGTGTTAGTGTAATATGAATTCGACCAACGTTGTTGTAATTTGTTGGTTCCAAGGCGTCAGTAGCTGTTCGATTAATTTTACAGAGGCGGCTGAAATTACGAAAGCAATTGCGAGCAACTTCGTATGTGGAACTTGCGTTTTCTTGAGCCCGACTAGTTCGCGAAATTATATTTCCCGGCTCGTTCATTTGAACGCGAAGCGAATTGGGACGAATCCATTCAGGCCTCTTTGAAGCAATGTTCACTCTCCGCTGTTTGCTGCTGAAAAAGCTTAGAGCTCGCTCACCGCCATTAACCGAGCCTTTCTCGACTTACAGAGACAGCAGTTACGTTGGATGTTCTGGTGGATGTGTTGGTACACCTTTCGTATAGAAAAAACACCCATTTCGCGTGTGGAAGACTGTGAAAACCGCCCACGTAATGCCAGCATGCCATTTCTCAGTCTCACTTTCTCGGCCGAGCAATGATGGGAAAAGTGTAAAAAAAAAGAAGAAAAAACACAAGCATGGAAAGTAAGGTGGTTTTAGGGAGAACGGAAAAATAACCCATTTTCTCACCTGGCCGATCTCCGTCTCGGTCGAATTTCCATTTCAAAACTCCGCCGGTAAAAAATCCCTCACCCCAACCATGGAGGATCCCTTTCACCGAATCTCCTTTTCTCACGTCTTATTCACTTAATGAAAACTTGATTTATCGCCGCGAAAAACGGGATGAAATGAAAATGGCATAAATGAATCCATTTTCGAAGAATAAAGTCTCACATTACATCAAAGGGAGCTCGTCGAAGGATTACGGTGGTGTATTCTCAGAAGTACCGTAGCTCGGGCGCTTCGCAGGATAAAATGATCATCAGTCACTAACTTGATTATTTCGAGAGACTCGATCATTTTTTGTTCACATCCAACGCCACTGCTACAATTTAATAAAATCATTTCAAGTCATGAGCGTCCCTGTTATCAAAAAGTTTACGATTTCAAGTGCGACGACCAAGGGCAGAAATTTTTCAAGCATTCAACATCAGTTATAAACTATTAGAGATAAGCGAGTAAATTTAAAGTAGAGAGTCGTTTGGATAAAAAGGTAATAGTGGAGGTAAAGTGGAAGTGGTGTGTGGGTCAAGGAAGTGAAGTGGAAGCAAAGGGGAAGTGATGTGGAGGTGAGGGAAGTGAAGTGGAAGCAAAGCGGAAGTGAAGTGGGAGTGAAGGAAGTGAAGTGGAAGTAAAGGAAGTGAAATGAAAGTGAAGGAAGGATGTGGAAGTGAAGGAAGTGAAGTGGAAGCATAGGGGAAGTGATGTGGAGGTGAGGGAAGTGAAGTGGAAGCAAAGTGGAAGTGAGGAAGTGAAGTGGAAGCAAAGCGGAAGTTAAGTGGGAGTGAAGGAAGGATTTGGAAGCGAGGCAGTGATGTGGAAGTAAAGGTAGTGAAATGGAAGTGAAGGAAGGATGTGGAAGTGAAGGAAGTGAAGTGGAAGCGAGGAAGTGAAGTGGAAGTAATGAAGTGAAGTGAAGCGTGAAGTGAGGAAGTGAAGTGGAAGCAAAGTGGTAGTGATTTGAAAGTGAATTGGATAAAAAAATAGAGTTCAGGGGAAATAAAATTGTGAGGTGATCTGAAGGACTGAATGCAGGGGAAATGGAGCTGAATTCGAAATCTAAAGATAATACTCCGTTTACTGGAGACTTTTCCTGAAAATAAAACAAGTTCGCTATTCGTGTAATTGTTTTTCGATATTTAAGGCCAGAGACTATATTAATCATGATGTAAGATAATTAAAAATCATAATAGAATTCCTCAAGAAGTACTGGTGTAATTTGTAATGTACACACCAGGGGCTCTTCTGTTCTTCATGAATATAACCTCTTGCGAATTTCGAGGACAAGAGGCTCAGTTTTCGCTCGTCCCGTTCGGGTTAGAAGCGGCGCTCGGAAGCATAAAACGCTTGATATGTGTCTAAGTGTCTAGATAAGGGTGGACAGGTCCATAGTCTCGAAGCTTGGGATCGTCCAATTTTACGTTCGCTCGCGTTACCAAGCTACCTCTATCAAAGTATTTCCGCCGAAAGGAAGATCCTAAGTTCAGCTTGGAAAGTCCACCTCCTTAAGCCCTCGACATTTTCTTCGTCAGGTAGCCGCTATTCTTGTTCGCCGGAAGTATTTCGAAGCAGTTCCAATACCTCCTATCCAATGTCGTTCTCGTTTGATCAGTAGTAATTTTAGATAGAGGCGAAGAGAGTATGATCCACATTCGATTAGGTACTGTTTCATTTTTCGCGTTAGAAACGCGATTTTCGAGGGTTTTATTTTGAAGGTTTTGGAAAACAGAGATACAATTCAGTTTTATATACTTGTATCTGCTTAGAACTTTGAAGGATAAATATTTTATATCTATCTATATTCTCTATCGTTGATAAATTAAGCTCAAACGTACGAAATAAATCGATCCGTCTAAGGAAAAGACGTAACGCTGACTTTACGGGTATAAAATGCAAGTCTGTTATGTTTAAGACCGTATAAGCACTTGAGGTTTTAGCTGACTTCATCTTCCGTATGATTAATGATCCTGAAGGAAGAATGAGGTGGAAGCATTTTGTACCTCATTCCGCGCTGGGCCCTTGAAAAATCTATATTTCTTCTTGATTCAATTCCTATCTCTCGAGCCGTATTCCGTTCGTGTTCTTTCCTCACGGGAACGTGAACCCTCGTCATGAATAAGTTGCGACTTTTTCCCTAAGAAAACTCTTCCGGAAAGGGTTCCCAATCGCGTCTTGAAAAACGGCTCTTCTCTAAGTGTAGAATTTATTTACAATCCAAAAACGGAATTCGGTTCTTGTAACAATCCGCCACCTCTGTGCTGTTTTCAATTCAAGAGAGACAATTTTAGATAAAAATCCAATAGATTAAGATAAAAATCTAATAGAATTAGATGAAAATCTAATAGATTTACATAAAAATATAATAGATTAAGATAAAAATCTAATCGATTTAGATGAAAATCTAATAGATTTAGATGAAAATCTAATAGATTTACATAAAAATATAATAGATTTACATAAAAATATAATAGATTTACATAAAAATATTATGGATTTCGATAGAAATATAATAGATTTCGATAAAAATATAATAGAAGGAGTTCGATTATCGCTTGACCAATCCCCGAAATATTGCTGGAAAATTATTCATGAGTATGCTGTACTTCATTTATTTAGTTACAGTATACGGACTAAAACTCACTTACATAATTATATTATTCATATTATCATCATATTATGATAATCATCATAATATCATATTGTCAGTCACAATGTCTGTTACCTGACTTCTTTTCTTTTTCATAAATTCAACGTAGTTCCTATTTTGACATTTAGATTTTGACTGCAAGACATTCACTTGGTAAACATGGAAATAAAACGAATTGCGGATTCAACAGTCGCAGCGATAAAATGAAATTTCGGTCCCTAATAGTTCAATCGAATTTTAAATTGGTACTGCGGTCAACGGCCCGATATAGAAAAACAATTCATTGCCATCAACGTCACGCGTGCGATTCAAAGTTCAACCCTTCCGCGATGGGTTACCTCATAAATGACTCAGAGTGTATCAAGAGTATCGAGATGGAGTGGATGGAGATGGAATTTTCCTCAGCTTCAGCGCTTGTCCCTTTGGATGGTTTTTCTACGAAAAAGGGTTGATGGATGAACTGTGTAGGGCGAGGCCTACTCCTAAGATCATATATCAAAATATTACACTACATCCGCTCAAGCTAGTCGACTCTTCCATTCGCCACAGCTCCAATCGACAGGCCGATTTCTTCAATCCGCATTTCTGACGGAATCGAAAAATCGGAATTGATTGAAGTCACTTTGCGAGCGTCAATAATTTACCGTTGATCGATTGAAGATCGGCCATTTTCAGCGACAGTTCATAAATAAGTACGCATGGATGTGGAATATCTTATGGCGAATCAGCAGACGTTGCGAAGCATTTTGCCCTTTCGGATCGGATTTTTCATTCTGGGGATGACTGATTTCAGAAATATGGGCCCAGTTTTATGCAGATCGTATACGGTTTTACAAAGCCCTGATGAAGTCCTAAAGGGCGAAAGTGCTCGGCAGGCTACGAAGTACAAAGGGGCAAATGCGTGAATGCGTTGGATTCTACAACACATGGTGGGGCCTTGTAAGCTCCGCCTATTTGAATGCGGAAGGTCATAAACAATAATCAACGCGAAGCGTCAGCTGATTTAATGCCAAGAGCAAAGCGACTGTAAAGGAAGTCTTTAGAGATGACCTTCCTTTGCTATCAGCAATTGCTAGTTGCTGAGAGCAGAATCGTCAGCGCGAAAAATATTTAATGAATGTAACTGGCATGGGCGAAGGCAGGATTTAGCCAAGGGGGCCCAAGGGATATAAAGTATGCGGGTGTATAATACCTATTACTAGGGGCTGAGCGCCCCTGGCGGCTGCCGCCGCCCAACCCCCTCAGAGGGGGGCTTCGCCCCCCTCAGCTATCGCGCCCGCGTCGGCCCGTCGGAGGGGCTACGCCCCTCCTCTCGGGCCTTACATATTATTAGTCGGAGGTAGTGTCATTTTCACTACTATATATAGTATACTATATAGTATATATAGTATAGTATATAGTATATAGTATATGGTATATAGTATATATAGTATAGTATATAGTATAGGTATAGGTAAAGGTATAAGTATAGGTATGGGTTTAGTAGTTAATCATTTGTGTATGGAGAGTGGGAATCGATAGGAATTATTATTAGTAGGTAGTACTTAGTAGTAGTTGCTATAATTTGGTATGTAGGTGGTGGAGTTCGAATGTACTTTGTATCATAAAGTATTGGGTTTTTCAACTGGAGCAAAGTAGGAGCAAAATTAGACATACGACTGTAAGTTGTTTTCCAAGATTTGTAACTTGCACAGTGGATAACTCAAACAAAAAGTCGTCATTTCAGATGTTTGAATATACCAAAAGATAGGTAATTTAACTGTCCACAGTTTCCCAATGTAATGTACCTATCCATTTTTCAACCGTTTTTGCGTTATTCAACAATTTTAGTAGACTATGCACGAAAAAATGACATTTTTCAACTTTAAACGTTATTTTCATCTATTTAGTGCGAAAGAAACAAAGAATGAACCATATATTATTGACTTACACAACATCAACTGTCATTATGCTGAATTTGAGCGAAATCCATCTCAAAAAAATTTTCGCGAAAAATCCAAGGGGTCCCCCTGCGATTTTTTTCAACCGATCAGTTAACGAATTTTTACTCGTCTTCCAATGCAGATAAAAATCTGAAATTTTTAGGAAAGTTGTGTCTTACCAAGATGTATTTTTGGTATTTTTTTTATTTCTCGGAAAAATCTGCAAGTGGTCCAAAAAAATCGGTTTTTGAAAGCTCAAAAATTGGACTTTAACCGTGATTTTCGGGGTCAAAATATATGCGAATCAATTGTTTTATTATGCAGGAGTCTTCATTTGAACGCCTTACACACGTACATAGCAAAAAATTTGGTGAAAAAAATTTAAACAGAGCCAGAGAAATTATTTTCCGTAAATCGACTTTTTCGCCGGCCGAAATTTCGAGCTCCGCTGGCATCGGTGATAGTGAAAAATTAAATTTTCTTTTTAAAGCGATTTTGAGAGCTATTCTTATAGGAAATTTAACGCTGAATCCGAATATGACGTCAAAACGATGGAAATTTGACGACGAACATTAGTTTTTCCCGGTTTCAGTACTACGAGGTTCATGTTTTTCAACTTTGAAATTCCGTAGCAAATACTTACAGTACTGTTCAAATTTGATTAACTAATGACTCCTACAGGAAATTAGACGTAGAATTCGAATTCAAAGTGAAAACAATCAAGTTCGAACGATTAATAATATTTCTCGAATTTTTTTCGTTTTTCATACTTTTGAAGTTTCAACTTTGGGATTTTTTTTCATCACGTTCCCGGAACGGGACAGATTAGGTGCTGTGGAAGAAAATGTAGGAAATGTAACGTAGAATCCCTTAAAAATACGAAAATGGCTAGCGTATATGATAGCTCTCGAGGAATATTCCACTTTATGTCAAAAAACGTTTATGCCAAAAACGAACGAATATTCCACTTTATGTCAAACGAAAGGTAAAAATTTGAATTACATATGATTTTAACACAATCATATATTGGGGTGTCTCAATTGCCACTTTGGATGTGGACAGACAACAATGATTTGTTCCAAGAAGTTTTCGGTACGTAACCAGTGGTGTGCGTAGAACACACTGTACTTCCATGTTTGAGTCCACAGACAGATATAACGAATTATATAATAAAGGTGCTCATTCAAGGGCCGCAACGTTATTACCTACATTATTGGTGACAAACTAGCCAGAAGGTCGAATTAATGGAAACTAGCTCGAATTAAGTAATTCGAAAGAAAGGTCATTAAATTACATAGACCTTAGCGTTTATATACATTGACTTTTACGCCTCATAAAAACCAAAATACAAAATTTATATAGGTACTTGTGGAATACTTAACGAAAAAAGAAAAAAAATAAGCTCTTAGAACGTGAGTGCGTGCCCAAGATAAAAATCAACAATCATCTGTTTGCCATTAAGAACATTATTTCAAGACTGACGTTTCGAAAAGATTGACACATATGGGTTTAAAAAATCACTATTACTTGCAACAATAATTTAACCCATATATTTTGGAAGTACTGAGCCTTAGGTACCGAAAATTTCCAGCCTCCTGATGGAATCAATGCCGCGAAGAAGTATCCAATATGTGCTCCAGAGTTTCAGGGATGCAATGCAGTTAGTTTCATCAAAAAAATAATGCTTTAATGAAATTATGCGGAAGAAGAAAAATTAATAACGGTCAGCAAACGAATTCATCAAGTTCCGATTGCAGTAGAGATCTATTAATTTCATGGCCCTGGAAATGAACTCTGCTGACGAGTATAATTCTAGAAAAAAATAGCTCGATAACGATAACAATCTTCCCTCGTTTGGATTTTTTCTGCCGAATTCGGCGGTTGCAATTATTCCACGGGCCTTTCCAGAGGTAAAATTTTATTAAGATGGCACAACAGCGTTCGGCCAAAGACAACACAACTGAAATAACGAAGTCTGAGCTGGTCAGGGCTTCCACCGAGTCTACCTACATCCTTTATCCACGTTCTCTCACCAAGTCCTTCGAGTAGACAGGGTGAACGCCGCCAGGAAAACTCAATTACCAACTCCCATCTAGGCGTCCTCTAAAAAGCCCTCTTTCCACCGCTGTTACCGTCCTCTTCAAAGCTACTGCTTCTATGTTGTCCTTGGAAAACGGTAGTACGGTACTGGGGAAGGCCGGCCTTAATTATTGCGGCGTTCGGATTACTGACGTAGCACACATTTTTGCCAAACTTTCAGTTTGTTGTTGTTTTCCGCCGGGTGGAAAGTTGGTCTCGAATTCTACGCTTGGCAAGGTTTCCTTAAGAGTTTGTACTGCACTAACATCATTGAAATATCCTCAGTTTATTCTGCCCAGTGAATGAATCTAGGTCAGCGCGAGTTGAAGACCTTACGTGAGATGTCTCACATCCATTTCAGAAAAAGTGAGTCAGTTTTGAACTTTCATTACAACGAGCGCTCCAAAAGGAAGTGTGCTAATTTTTTTTCTACGGCCTTAAATAAACAAAGAGTCGTTTTTATGGTCGCATGATTCAAATTAGGCAATTATGGCATGCTGTAATTTTTCGCCAGCTGCGATTATAGGTACTTCAGAGCCACCCGCTCTGGCCAGTTAATATTTGCTTCACCTGATCCATTTTAAAGTTCCATGTTGCTGGGAATTCAATCGTCCAAGTTTTTTTCAGGACTGTATGCTTAAACCACATATCTATGGAAGCAAAGGTTGGACGAAGTTAGAAGGAAGAAGATGAGCCTTGAAGTGGGCCACCGTCCATACAACAACGATCTGATGCTATCGCAGTCGTTCGGTTTAGGCACAAGAGAAAAGACAAGTCTGCTTCTGATGCATCCATTCCAAGGTTCAACATTTCCACTCAGTGAATTTTGATTTGGAGTATGCTTGGCGTAGTGTGACAAATTAATCTTGTGAAGAAACTCCCAAATCAACCACCCTCTAGAGACACCTCCCCGCTCAGAGTACTACCATTTTCAAATACATCCGGTCCTTTGACTGACCCTGTGAGAGGACAGATTCTTCTGCAGATAATAAACTGATACAGCTGATTCGTTGGCTGCAATATATCCATCAAAGAGCAAGTAGGAATTGAAGAACCAGTCAAAACTCGATATACACTTTGAAATTATTTTCCGAATACTTCCGAACATTCTCCAAAAGTCGATTACGCTCCAGGCTAGAGAACACACGAGTTCTGTTAGTTGTGCCAGGCGAAGCGTATTTGAAGCTATTGAATTCGCTCAAAGTGGGTTGTTGGCGGTTAAAAACGACGGCACATTACCAAACCCTCTTTTTCTTTGCACGGCTCATAGCTCGCTCTTCCATTTCCGTCTCACGCCTCATGTTTGTTCCTTGCCGCTCGCATCCTGCTCCTTATATCCTTTCCATCTCATCTACTTCAACATCGCCAGCATTTTCATCAATATCGCTAAGAGCCTCTCAAAAACTGCGCCACTGCCAGAGCACTCTACCAACCAACAGAAATGTGTAAAGGGAAGACATCATTTGCGGAATGGTTTCCATGCATTTAGGCGTTGAAAAGCATCGAGTAAAGTGGGAGAGATGTATTTTTTCTCACGCAAGGCATTGCAAATGGAAAGGAAACGGTACCGTATAAATTATAAGACGTTTTCGACTATTCTCGCCCTTCCCCATCCGATAAAGTGATTTAGTCGTACCGGAAGAACAGGAGACGAGGGCAAAAAATGGAATACCATGATATATATACTCACCTAGTGTGCGAGGTGAGCGTGCGAGAGTCTAAGTGAAGGCACTTTTGTTACAAGTGTGTTTCATCAATAATATATCACTTTTGCACAACTTCCTGGGGGAAATTGAACGACGAGGCACTCCTCGCAGACATAAATCTATCGAGTGAATAAACGGATTTAATCCTGAACGAATAGAGAAGGTTGAAAAATGTCAACACATTTCCACTCTTTTGTAACGCATATTCTATTGGGTATAGAGAAAAAAAGCCGCCGCCGTTCAATCGGGTACGGAATTGAACATCCGCTCAAAAGTAATGCTGAAAATACGAGCTATTCGGATAGAAATTGTCACTTCATGTGTGGCCAACTTATTTTTATTTATTTTTTTTTTTGTCGCTTTTCAAACACTAAAAAAAAAATGTTTTCGAGATGTTTATTTTTTTATTTCGATGGATGAGAGAAATGGAAGTTATACCTAGTCAAAATCAGATTTTTCAAATCCTACTGCGCTTATAAAATCGGATTCGATTGACTAACATTTATTTCTTGTTGAAAAATCGAGATAGTCTAATTTTGTATTATTGTAAACGTGCAGAAATTTAATTTGAAAAATTACTTCAATGTGGAGGAGTACATTGTGTTGCGTGGAAGACTAACCCTCCAACTGTTAGTTTGCAATATGATTTATAGTCCCGGCTATTTCGCCAGTTCGGGCATCTTCATGGCTACTAATGACTAAGTAGTCATAATAGATAATTTTCCAAATGCGGTATCCTTAATTTTCTGATTGGCCAATTCGAAATCACCTTTTTCTCTTCTAATTTTCACCAGTTTCTCACTTTTTCACTCGGTTCCCCCAATTTCGAAAGTGATACAACGTCGTCAGTCGTTCAACTAGGCTCCTGAACTTCCAAACCATGTGACGTGAATGTTCGCCCTGTCCCGCATTGATTCGGCAAACTTTTCGCCTCCGAACCGCTCGAGAGGTCGAGTAGGAACAACCGAGTTGGAACAACCGAGAGTTGAAGCAGTCTTTGAATAGGGAGCTGGGGGCCAATCACAATGGAACGCCAAGCCGCCTCACTAAAAATGCGATGCTCCGCTTGCTGTGATTGTACTGTGATGACAAAGCACTCGGCGGAGGCTATGTAATACCGACGCTGTAGGAAAGCTATTTTCAGAACAGAAATATCGAACATGACGTCCTTGGCTGGTCACTATTTTACGCAAGATTCGCCGAGCTTACGGTTCCGGCACGTCTAATATTTGAGATGCCAAGAATAATTTTTAATCGCTAAATAATTAATGTTTTTATATTGAACATAAACTCGGGTGGGAAAACGATCGATAAACCCTTTTTATTTTATGTTCGTGGATTGTGAGGGGGAGAGAAACCTGGCGACTCATTCTCCAATTGTTTAATGTCTGGCCGAGTACTTTCGCCCGTTCGGGCATCATCAGGGCGACGTGGAGCGATAGGGTCCACAGATTTTTGTTTTAGAAAAAACAAAAATGTTGAAAACTGTTTGAAATAGTTTTAACATGGAACATTCATGTCCAGTAGAGATCTAGGTGGGATGAGAATAGCGCATGAGACGCGTAGTAGCCAACGGCAACCATTCGCTATTTTACCATGGGGAGTGATGCTTCGTAAGGATGGGCACTTACCGAATCAAGCTGTGGTGGCAACTTTTACCTAGGTAGGAACGACTTAAATCTTAAGGTCGTTGCTTTTTTCTCCTGGAATTCTAAATCCACATTAAATCTAAAACAGCCAAGTAACAAAAATCAAAGAAATACGAGTGTTCTACAAGTCAAGATGAAGATTTTAATTTTTATAAACACAAAATCGGTTCACTAGTTTCTCTAGAAAAAATAAAAATAGAAAAAAAACAATAAGATGTAAAAACTATATGTCGGCACATCCCTAATGCCTCGTTCAGTTTCCTCCTTACGAGATGACGCCAATGATAATGAGAAGGGTGTTAAATTGCAATAAAATACTCAAAAAATAAAACAATAAAATTAGTGAGGCTCAAAGGCCGAACTAGCCTCGTATTTGGTACCTACTGTAATATATATTATGGTTGGTTAATTTAATTTTTTTTTTTTTTGCAACAAGCAAATAATGTTGAAAGTTGTTCTAAAAATTGTAAACGACAGCTCATGCTTGACACGGTTGATTTATCGTCTCGATCGTCGAATTCAACCTTTTTGCGCGACAGTATTCGAAATATCCTCACGCACAACAGTTTTCATTTCCTCAAGGGTCCGTGAAAGGAGGGGATAGGAATTTCCTTCGATATTAGACCATCATAAGTTTGCAAGCCACGGTTGTACCTTTCCTCATCCCTCCCAGCCGACCCTTGCCAGTAGTAATAATATACGTATAAATACCAACTATATAACATCTATATTATAGAGAAGAGCAGGGACCCGAAGCCATGAAATCGAGAGCACGCAGGTCTCCCCTTTACATCCGACAAACGGCTATTGTCCCATCCGGATCGAACCGAAAGGAAAGAACAGGTCGAAGATGGAACGGGTAGAGAAGTGCGGATCTCAACTTCCTTCATATCCTGATAAAGGGTTCCCCTAAGGCTGAAAGGTCTTAAAGAGGTTTGAACCCTTCCTTCCGGGTCTCTCCTCGCTTATTAGTAAATAACATTCAACCCCTAACAAAAGAGAATATCATAGCTCGATTCTTGTAACAAACGATTAGTCAATTCAAGTGAAAGGTATCTCACAAACGATCCCAATCATTTGTATTGTTATGTAAAGCGGATCGGTTTACCATCAAGATCAATGTTTCCATTTCGGAATAAATGTTATTAAACTATTTTTCTCGAGATATTGTAACGAAAAAAATTCTAGTCAAGGAGTAGGGCTTTACGAGCGAGTTTTCAAAGAATATTTTAGAGGTGACTGATTTTTGCATAGTAATATAGTAATATAGAAAGAGGATGATTAAAGACACATAAATACTTGAGTAATATTATTATACTGATATCTAGATCTAGAGTTTCTTCCTTACAAATATACACAATTTTTTTTTCTACAATAATTTGATTTTCAGATGCATTAAACGAATTCAGCTTGTTGCGTTATCGGGTCGAGATTCGATTGTTGCTCCAAATAGCACCGTTTTCTGCGAAAATTCGCTAAAGGTTAATCGTAGTGAAAACAAAATCAAAACCAAAGAAACATCCTGCACAGTCAAAAGTCTTCAAAGGCTCGGTTGAGCATGAATTTTTCACGATAGTTATGTTCAAAATTTGACAAATACTCTATAAAATCGTTGAAGCACTAGCTGGATTTAATGTGCCGAAATTAGACTCGGATAACGTTTGTAGCAAACGAACGTTCCATTTTCTTTCGCTGGAAAACCGAGCAGTTATCAAGAAGTCTTTTTGCAGGCAGAAAAACTGCCGCAATATTCATTTTCCATTAAAGAGGAAACGTACTGAGGTGGGGAAAGTGAAGAAAATTAAGGGGGGAAAGAAAGAAAAATGGCAGAGGCTCTGCGGTGATGAGGGACGCGAAGTGAGGCCTGTTAATAAGTAAGGCCGAGCGGAAGTAACTTTATTCATTATACAAGAGAGATTGAGAAAAGAGACATTTCCAACACTCGTAAGGACCTTCGAAGAGCGGACGAAAAACTCGGGAGCGTTCATTTTGAAAACGCGTTTCTCCGAAGGTAATTAACCGCGCTCTTTTCGCTTGACTGGTTTATGACTATTAAAATGGTAATGAGGCGTGGAACATTGTTGAAAGGGCATTCGAATATTGAGCTATTTAAGCTGACGTGTTTGTTGTTTTACGTTTCACAGCATGAAGATTTAGAGTTAACTGTAAAAAAAAAATTCTGACCATATAATTATTTCCGCACATTTTTTTTTTTTTTTTTTTTTTTTTTTTTTTTTTTTTTTTTTTTTTTTTTTAATGGCTGTAAAACTAATATTTAGTAACTAACTGGCCATACACAAACGTTATACCCCTTGGAAAACGCGTGTGGAAACGTGAGCATAAGCCAGCCAGGGCAAAGATGGAAAGTGTGTAGGGCAAAGAGGGAAAGTGTGTAGAAAAAAGGTTTCCCTTGGAAAATCGTGCGCGTTTTAGAGGAGAGGATTCGCCAAGGGATGAGAGTGAAGGAAAAACAATTACTGAACTTGCGTGTATGGCATGATGGTTTTAATTTGAAAGGGATGGTGAGGCGCGACATCTTTTGAAAGTAAAAAACTATCCGTGCATGTGAAAAAGTTATATTTGGTTTGTCGAGTGGTAAAACAAGAAATTTTGAAGATGATAGGGAAAACATTCTAGAGGTTTTCAGCCCGGTATTTTTAGTCTGAATAAATGCGGCTAAATAGTTACAAATTGAAAAAAATTCCTTTAGTGAAGTTGTTATTGAAATTCAGGAAGTTACGGCTCACTGGAGGAACTATTTTGAAAGCATAATTAAGTAACAGAGTGCTTAGGATTTTTTTCTTCCCATAATCCATGGCCTTTATGATAACTTGTGAGGCATCCTTGAACAGTGCAATTTCTTGAATGAATAAGGTGAAAAGAATCGCTCTATTTAAACCCAAAACATACCCTCGTTCAAAGATGGAACTCGCCTCAAACAAATCCTATTGTTTCGGTTTGAATCGTCTCATTTCCGCCTCACTACGCATTTTACCTAGCATTCTCGATCTAAATGCTGAGAATGTTGCTCTCGTCGTTGCGGAGCTTGAGCTGAATCCTCGGTTTCCGTCGCGGCATTCTAGTTCATTGTTAGTCTCGAAGTTCTAACCGCATTTCACTGGGTGTTCAGCCGTGGAGCTTTTGGTCAATTTCTCTGACGAAAGCTGAAACCGGTTATCGATCAGTCCCTTCTTGTCTCTGTTTGTTCGATCCTTAGGCTTTCCTTCCAACGGATTCGCTAAGCCGCTTTGCCCTTTCCTCTCCGTCTCTGGCTTGTTCTTCCTTCAGACTCCGGTTTGTGTTTTATCTCTACTCCCGACATCCCTAACGATCCTATTCCACCTTCCCACGGTATACAGTATAACCAACTAGTGAAGTTTTCTTTGCCATTCCCGATTCCTCCTGTTCTTTCAACATCTCTTGGCTGTTGTTCAAACCGTGCTATCCGTCTTTGCGCTTAAAAACATGGGCGTTCATCATCGTAGAACATACAATCGGTTCGGTGAACTTGAGTCGGAACATGTCGAGTAGAAAATGCACAGCCGATTCCTAAATTGTAAACAACGTTGACAAATATTGGTCTTATCGAGCAACTGCGACTTCGTTGCACCTCTGTTGAAGTGCAAGCACGCTCAGATTAAATTTTGACAATATTTTCGTCCTGAATTCTTCAGAAAAATGAGCCGCGATTCTACTTTAATAGATTGCTGTTTCATAAATAGCGTCCACTTCAGTATATCGCTTTTCGAATTTCCAGTATTATTGTAAAGGACTAGTTTCAAGTCTGTTGATCAGCTGAATCAATCCCGACACGACTCCATGACCCCGATAACTACTTCGCTTTTAATTGGACCTTTGGACCGTTGGCGTCTGCGGATTCTCTCAATTTTTGAACACGCCAGCTTGAATATCGAGTACTGAAGGATTTTATAACAGCAATGCGAAAAAATTCTCTCCCAACAACATCTCTAGCTCGAGTTTCCGGATCATTACGTCGCCCGCGGAAACCTACCTGAACAAAAGTTGTTGCAAGCGAGTCGCCGACCCGGAATAATTTTCCTGCGATGAGGAAAAGTTTTTTCCCTTTTTGAGCATAACACGTTCGAGTCGGAGAGAGGAAAATGTAAGACAGAGACGGCAGCAGGTGTGCACGGAGCCGGGTAATGAGACCACTTGACGATCGCGAGGAGAATGAGAGGATGAATAATACAGGACAGCAACAATCCGAGGGAAGGATGAAATCGCGAATCTTCCAAGGGCATTCACTTACAAATTGCACGGCTCAACAAAAAGATGCAACTCTCGCGGGGACTCTGATTTAGTGAAAGCTGCGAGAAGAACGAGAGACCGTTATCTTTGCCATTTCAATCGATTTTCATACATTTTTCAAGGATTTTCTCAAGACATTTCCAAACAAAACTTTTCAAGGATTTTCTCAAGATAAAATTTTCAAACAACAGTTTTCAAATTCTCAAGATATTTGAAGTGTAGCTACCAGAATAAATAGCAACTTGAACACGAAACTAATAGGCGGAATTAAAGTTCCAGTAATGCAGCATGGCTTTGTGAGCGAATCTTTGAAGCGTATTATAGATGACACTTTTTAAAGAATATAATAAATAATATAGGAAGACTTGTATCTAGGCCCATAAATGCTCGAGTAATATCATACGTGCATTTTTCCATTCCAACTGCAATCCTCGAGAACCATTAAAGATACCGACCCGGTTTCCATTCAATTCAGCGCTAAAAAATATACGAATTTCAATAACCAACATTTCCCTTTAGATGATTTATCTGGTTGTGGGAGATGCAACTGACCACATTTGGCAGCTGTCGATTGACCCAGTCGAAGAAGAACTATTAACGATTGTTAATTCAAGGATTAATCGAGACTTCCTCGAAGAACGGGAATTCCTCTTCAAAAATAACTGCGACAATATCCGGACCTGTCGAGAAGCTAGCAATAGCGAATTTGAATCAATGCTTTGTCATTTTTCAAGGAGATAGAGCTGGTATTCCCACACTGGTAAGTACTTACAGTTTTTTGAATTTTGAGCAAGCTCAAGGTCAAACTCGAACAGAAGGATTTTTCTGAGGAAAAAAACAGATTTTTATTTCGAAAATGACGGCAGGTTTTGAGCAAAATGAGATATACAAAAAAATATATAAATAACTTTTTTTCTTCTAAAACTAGATTCTCTGACACATGAAACGAATTTTGTTTGCGTTTTTTGAAATTTGATGTCGATTTCTTCCGAACGAGCCAAACAGCATTATTTTCTGTGGAAATTCACCAAAAACGATCTAAATACAGCCAGCCGTCGCTTTCATATTTTTTCTTCGAATTGAATTCGGTTCCTGGACAATGCACCACTTTATATTCTGTTAGAATGAACAAAAATACACAAAGCCTTGTACTGACGTTAATCGATTTGCAATTTTCGATGGTTCAAAGTTTATATAAACTCTCCAAAATGTTTCCCCTCAGCTCACAACATTGTTATTATTGAAGTTGATGCTAGAACCTGAAAAACATCAAATTTAAATAGTTGAAATCCGTCTAGAAAAGTGGACAGACCATTTAAAATGATGGGTATAGTGATTTTTTACCAAAATCCAGTTGTCAGTGTGATATTATACTTTGAACCTTGAAGGATATAATACTCCTTCATGTTCGATAATAGTACCTTTAGTATTTAAACTGAGATTTCAACCTCGTTTTTCAGGGGATCGAGTACTTTTAGCTCAAATCTTTAACTCTAAAACCGTTCGATACAGAGCGAAATATATATTTTGGTTTATTATTCAATAATAAACCATTGTAATCGCCCAAGAAAAAAAAATTTATAACCCCCCCTCAAAATTTGATGTTTTACGTTTCAAGGCATGTAGAATCCGAATATCCAATAAAAAAAATTCTGTCTGTCCGCCGTACGCCGTACGCCGTACGCCGTACGCCGTTAGCAGTTTTCCGGCCAAACCATAATAGCGAAATTCTTGAAATTTTCACCAAAAATCAACCTCGGTCCTACGACGGCACAGTTCTTGAACCAACTTGCTAGCTCAATTTTAAGGGTATTTTTGGGGGGTTTTGAGGGGGAGAAAATTCATATTTTCCACGGTTTTTCAGAAAAATGTGTACGTGGTATCAAATTATATAGTTTTTTGGACGCTGAATCGAATGAGACCATCGCCGGGTCGATAGCATTTATGGTTCTCGAGTTATCGCAGCTTTTGTGCCGAATTTGGAAGATTTTTAGAAATTTGACATGAGGGTATAACTCGAGAGTTCTTGGAGCTCTAAAAATCGTTCTATACTCATTGGAATGGTCGTCAAACACTCTCTCCAGCTGTAGGGTAAGGCAAAAAATTTAGCTTTTATTAGGAAATTAAGAAAAATAAAATTGATTAAAATTACAATAGTTGCTACGGATTTTTCCTCTATAGTTACCATCTGTTTTTTGGTGAGAACATTCACTAATGTTCGGATTAGTTACTATCACAAATGGATAGTCTTCATAAATCAATATTGAAGCGAAGGAATAATAAACCACTGTTCAATCATTTGCAGCGTTTTTTATGCATAATTTCCATCCTACCTACCGATGAGTTCGTGCTTCGTGACTTACCCCTCTTCTGACACGCTTCTCTCCAAAGAAAAATCCCATTCATTGTTTGACCGGTTTCAGTCGAAAAAATGGTAGCAGAGCGCTTTCAAAATGAAATTCTTTTCATAGAAAAAATAAAATAAAATAATCTAGTGACTTGTAAAAAAAATAGTTTTTTTTTTTTTTTTTTAATGTAAAAACTATGAATCAATTGTTTTATGCTTACTAGCCGCCGAATTCAATTTGAAATAAATATTAATATTGACATGAATAATGTGTCAAAATATTCTTCCTAAAGTTTGACGAAGTTTGGCGCTAAAATTCGAGCTTTCTCGGTCGCATCCTGGTCTTCTCGCCTATATCCTGGTTCCACCAGTAACCGATGTCCTCCTCGGCCATCCATTCCGAGAGTCCTACCTCATTTCCCCTCCGAAGGCGAAAATGTCGCCAGAAAGGAGCTATAATAGATAGGATTGTCGCAATAATCATCCGTTATGAGGTGGCATAAATCCTTTTGGCAGCTAATAGGACCCAGAGGTGGTCACCTCACCTACAACCTTAACCCATTTCCTATTCCTACCAGATACACAGGCGGGAAGGGGGTGCTCCTTAAACGGAATCCACCGCCTATTTGTTACGTCACCCCACATCCGTTAGCTTCCTCGTTGGCTCGCCGCAGAACAGCCTTATAATTCTATCGCGTCTATTAGTTACCTGCGGAGCAAACCGCGTGCGAAGGAAAGCTCCGTCTCATTGGACGAGAAATGAACTTATAGTTGAACTGTCGCCGGCAGATATCTGAATTTGATAACTAGTCAATCCCGAGTTTTAACAACGAAATCCGGATTCCTCTTTATTAAGGATCAACTAATCGCTGCGGAACGCTACAGCTTGTTACAGCCGTTAAAATAGTAAAATAATTGGTCATCGGGTCATCGAGAGTTTGTATAGCTATAAAAATCGTTGAATACTCGTTGGAATGCTCGTCAAAACTTTTCCATCTTCCATCTTTTCAGCTGTATCGTTATGCTTTCAACTAGACTTTTAATTTAGTAATTTGAAGAATATGAAAAATATTTTTTTGAATTATGATTTTGCTAAGGAGTAGGTCCAATTGGGTTGTTGGGTGGAAACGTTCAGAAATCATGAAGCAAAGGAATAAAATATTAACCACCGTACTTTCCTTTGCAACATTTTTATTGGATATTCGGATTCTACATACTTTTTGTAACGCAAAACATCAAACTTTGGGGGGGTTTAGAAAATATTTTGTGGACGATTGCAATAGTTTATTATTGAAAAATAAATCAGAATTTAAAAAAAGGATTAGATCTGTCTAAACCGGAGTTCACCATGTATTTCAGCTTCAATTTTGATTATCTAGCAAATTTTAACTGTTGTTTCAGTCTCGCGCCCTAAATCTGGAAACATTAGAAAATCGAGACCTCTCTAAAGTTTCATCTTCCTGCAAGAAAAGGGTTTAAAGATAAAATAGCTTAGGAAAAAACTAACCAAGGCAAACGGATGCGATCGACGTTTCAGCTTTGGGGCGGTGTGGGGCGGTAATTAATGTGTTTGCTGAGGACAGGTCGGTCGGTTACTTGTTGGGGGCAATGTTGGGATGTTAGAGTGTACCTTAGTAGTCGGTGTATTCGTGCTGGTGGATCGAGCGGAAAGGTACATTAATCAGGGTGACCAGAGGAGTCTATTAGAGGTGTTGGCCGAATCGGTGCGCCCGAGCGAAACAAGAGGCTCGATACCGAAATCTGTTCAACGCCGAACCTTGCAACAGGATCCATTTATCGATTATCAAAGTAAATCAAAATATCTTCTCAATAGAGCAAATTATATTGAACTATCTTGATTTTCAATTGTAATGTTCGCAAGGTGAGAAAGTATACTGAATTTTCAAGTTTTTCGACTTAAATAATCACACTTGAATTTCAAGGAATCAGTGTTCGCAACTTCAATTCGATATATATTCAACTCAAATCCGTCAATTTAAATTATTATATCCAAGGACCTAAAAATTGTCTTAGTTTCCCCTTAGCAAGGCATTTCTTTGGGAACGTTTATCAATTGAGATAAATTCGAGGTATACTGAAGGTACCGTTACCAAGTAGTTTTCATTATTTCACTCACGAGAAAAAAACTGCGCGGTAGCACTAACCCCCGGATGTAATATCGTCTTTCTCTAGGCTTGATTAACGGACCGTAAGGTATTCAATAGTTCTTTTCCCAAATTTTATAAGTAAATTTATTTTCAATGCAAAAAACATAAAATAAAATAAAGTAACAACTCTTGAATAAATTGAACTTAGCTGGAAGAATAGAAAGATAGAACGAAAAGAAGGAAGAAAGAAAAGAAGGAAGAAACCAGAAAGAAATGTTTTTAAAACTAATCATACATGAAATCTAGGATGAATTTAGAATCTGAATTTTTAGTCAAATCAACGGATATTTATCTATTACTACCAAATTTATTCGTCGTTTTCCGATTATTTGAGTGTCTCTTTGATTTGTTACTTTTTTGCAATTTATTTAACTCACATAAGAACCAGTTCCATGGTTTTTTGACACTCTCATTAGACATTCGACGTTAAAAATTAGACTTCAGATCGATTTTTTAATTGTTGAATTTTCAAGTTTTAACAACGAAAAATAATTTCACAACTCTGGTTTTATTCATGAAATATTTTCCGTGATAAGAATTGCATTAAATTTACTTTCAAATCGATCAAAAAACAAAAAGTAATAACCAAAGAAAATCGAGGTCAAGAAATTGTGATTCATTTTTAGGTAAATCCCTAAAGAAATTGGTTTTAACTTCCCTTCGACTTTTAGTAGTCATACTATAATCTCGCGATCCCTCTACTCTTTCCTTGCGTGTGACCGTGATAAATCACATTCAGAAGTAGCCTTCCGTGAATCTTTTTTCGAAATATTCGCCGATCTTCTGGCGTCTGCTGGCCATACAGCACGTTTTCTTGGAAAACTACGCCGCGCGGAAATGTGAGAGAAAACTGCAAAAGGAAAAAACGCGATGAAAAAAATTGCAGTTTCCCCTCGGTAAGTCGTGGTGCGTCGTACTTGATAGGAAAACGGGGGTTCGCCGAGAGATCAAATGCGAAGGTAAATCATATGATTCAACTGAATCGAACTGATGTCACGAAAAGCACAAAACCTAATAATAACAAAGCAGAAATTGTTTTCCGCGTTGTGAAAGAGAAAAAAGTGCTTCGTCGAAGCGAAATATCCACATTGCATTAGTCGCACTGTTTGGGGGATCTTGATGGTTAAGGGGAGCTCGCATGAAAAAACCTGGAGTAAAAGATGACGTCCTGAGCTCCCGATGATGGCAACGATTTTTCATATTGCGAAGGACTCTCGACGATAGGGGAACCGTTGAAACTGAGTAATTTGTCGGTATCGGGAAGATCGAGCGGTAATTTGTTGTACAATCGTTATCGTCGAAAGCTCAAAATGTGCTCATTCGTTATAATTTTTTTTTTTTTTTTTTTTTGTTTGCTGGTATTGTGCGGCTAAAACATTTCTAATGGTTCGGAAATCCTTCAGGATTTCTCACATAGGTCTGATGATAACAGTGAATCAAAAATCTCAACCGGTGTTATTAGAAGACATTAATCCTTCGATCAGCAAACCGATTGTTGGTCTTGACCTTTTTGTAACTTATAGTTCCCTGTTTCGTTGAAGAAAACTGTATTTCATCAAGTTCTACAAAAGATCTAGAACTCAAATTTCTGAAAGTAATTTCCTTAGCGTTAAGCATTTTTCCTTCCAAAAATTTTATAATAACATTTTTTTACACTTTATGAAGCCATTTCAGAAAAAAAAAACACTTCATTTCCCAAAGTTTTTACCGAGCAATGATCTAGAATTTTCTGAAGTCAAACGTCAAAATTTTGGACACTTGCATTTTTTTAAAAGAAACTATGGAAACAATTGAAATGATCGAAACCATAAAATTATAGTCAACCAATTTAACCGTGCGCTGAATAAAAATCTCTGGAATTCTTAGTAACTTGTTCAATTTTGACTCGATTTTGATGGCATTTTCACACATCATGCGGATAATATATATAATTTATAAAGCCCTCTATAAATGTCACTTTTTATCAAATACATCAGCCGACGACAAAAAGCATGTGCCTATCATTCGGCAGGGTATTTTTCCTTTTCTACGCCTCGCAATCCTCTTCTCGCGTTCAATACAGTACGTATCGAATTCGCCTGCTTACTCCTCTGTATAGAAATAGTGACTGTGAGCGAACCGCCGTGTGCCGGGATCTTTGCCAGCGAGACGGAAGTAAATCGGATTACGACTCCAAGTCCCTACTTCAACCAAGGTTTCGCATTATTTCCACCCTTCTCTATACATCGAATCAAGGGCCCCCTTTTGAAGAGAAAGAGAGACGGGGAAAAATTCTCTAATTCCGCCTCCTCTTCGCCAGGATGTTTTGAAAAAGGTGATGGGACGAGGATGAACGCGAAGGCGTAGAAAAGAGCGCGTGTAGCTACTCTAATCAGTGAGAAAGGATGTCTCTCGACGCTGGCGTATTTTCGAAAATGGAAGAACTTCCATTTTCCTCGGTCATTTTCGATCTATTTTTCCAATGAAATATGCTCGATGAAGGACATTCGACAGTCTGAATAGAAAAATGTCCCGCGGATTACAATTTATTCAATTCCCTTCAAATCAATCGACACATGAATGTGGAAAATATGCTAGGGATGTCAAAAGTAGGTCAACACAATCCGGTTGAATTTCCTCCCAATCCAGTTGAGTTGGTAACAGAACATTACCTTAATTAATTAATTTTTGACATTTTTATATCTTTGATATGGCACACAAACTTGAAAAGCGTTACGAAAAACCGTTATGTAAAAGCGTTAGAAAAATTTGTGATGATTTCCGCTTACAACCAGTCGTTGCTAAAGAAGAGAAAAACTTCCGCATTTTCCATCACACAAAAATCGTTCACCACTCGTTCGAAAGCCCCGATTTAACTACAAATTTTTATATTATTCACCTGAACAGTAACTATCCCAAAAACTGGGATTTAAGGTCATTCATAATATATTGTAAAAATTTAGTGATCAACTTTGCATTTTTTTGTGTTGCTATAAAGTTGACAAAAACGTTAGAGAAAAGCGTTAGATGTAGTTATCAATTTATGTAGGTATTTAGATGAAGGTATTTACGTTTTCCATACGATTTCCACAGAGGTGTTTGCTGGCGAAGCACATAATAATGTCTAGTTGTGTACCATTTCCAATTTTGACATTTTTTATTATAACTCTGGGTCAATGATTTTTTCTGAGTTTTCTTGAAGGTAGTAAGGCGAAGGTTTCTTAGGAGACAGATTCTCAGGAGACGTTTTCCTAGGAGACAGATTCTAAGGAGACGGTTTCCTAGAATGTGGTTTGTTAGGAGACATTTTCCTAGGAGAAGGTTTTTTTCAACTATTTTTGGAGCCAATTTTACCACCTTTAAAACAGATTTAAATAAATGAAGCTTTTGAGCTCATTTTTAATCAATCGTTTCTTTTTTTATTGCCGTGCATTGATTTGTGCTTTTATCTGCTCTTCGTAGATTCAATATGACATATTGAAGTACAAGCAGTATTTTTTGCATTATTAATTCTACCTTTAAAGAAACAAGAGCTTGTAAAAATCTTATAAAATCTGAAAAAATTAGACGAAATTTAAATTTGCTTGTACTTGTTACATTGTTGATAGTAAATGGATTTTAACGATGTATTCAATCGTTGTTATCTGGTAGAGATCGTTTCGAGATTCGATTACTTCAACAATTTTTTATTCCGTTATACTGTTGATTTGTCGATGATTCAAGAAGTTGCCGCTTCAGTTCAAATTCGCTGTTAGATGAGTCAACAGTTCAGAATGTAGTTTTCGTAGAAGACGTTAAGACATCCACTTCCATCGGGTGAGTTTTTACTGCCCCGACCGGAGATGCTCTCGTTGCTGTTCAAGTCACGCGTACTTTTCGCGCGACCCTTTCCAGGTTTAGAGGTCGGTCCTCTATTTTCTCTTTCCACTTGATCCCACGCTAACCGCATACCTATCCGCAGACCGCGTACGATCTAGAGTACACAACTGTACTCGTATGATATACTCCATGGCTCTTTTATGGTCACTGTATTTTTTGAAACGACCGTCGATCAACGGGTTTCTTTCTCCTTGCCCCTCAATCAGAAAGAAGAACCTCCAATCCATCGTGGACCTCTTATCTTCGTCTTTTGCTCCACACCGCACACCATAATATAAACGCCATTCAGACTGTTTATCTCTACTGGAAGCATCGAGACTCTCTTTCACGTATACGGCCCCTTTTATGGTTGAATCTTCCTTATATAAAAACGTATAAGTTGTCGTCTCGAGGAGTCGTATATTTCGTATCGCAGTAGAAAGACGAGCGTCTCTAATGTTTCGTGACGATTCTCGCATTGAATTCGTTCACCTGAACCGTTCAAATGATAATCCACCGACTACCGAAGCAAGTGAGAGATTGTGGAAATTTTGCCTATCATTCATACCGATCGAAGGGTGAATTTTTTTACCTCATGTTTTTCATGACGGCAAAAACGTAAATATTGTGCAACTGAGGTCCTTCGGAAGAAAGCGTGAAGAAAATAATGATTATTTTCAATGGAAAAATAACTGTTTCTATCTCCTTATAAAAATAATTTTAAAAACTATTTAATCGAACATTTTTTTGGAGTTTTTACGACGATATGGAGGAAATGAATTTCAGTGAAAACATTGTATACCTGTGTTAAAATACTAATATATTGGTATTCGATTCGCAATATTGCGATGAGCAAGAGTCACTTTAAAATGGAAAAAAATCATCCCAATTTTCATACGCAAAGTCATTCTACATCTACATTACATACTTTCCAAAAAAACCCTGTATAAATTATCGTTAGGTCGGTGAAAGTTGAAATTTTCAAAACGGAAACGACACCCAAAATAACGTATCTCGCAGTTTACCAGTGTTCGCCTTTTGCCCAGATAAGCGTTACGATTCCATTATTCTCTCGCCGCTGCAGGAAAAGGGAATAATATTCGGAATAAATATTCAAAACCGTTTTTCTGCATCCTGAACCCGAGTTCGCGTTCCGGAACCTGCGGATTATATTCGAGTTGGGGAAAATAAAACCAACCGTTACTGCAAATGGAGTCCAACGCTTTGGCAAAAGGTCTGCACCAACGTCTAGCGTTAGTCGAGGATTTAATTCAACCTTTTTCTTAATGAATAAACCATCACTGGCGCAAAATGGGATTGCAGCTTAGGAAAATAGAAGTTTCTCCCTCGCCATTGAGTATGAAATACGAAATGTGATACGAGATGTTAGACTATGATTCTCTCCTCTCATTCTACTCCTGACTTCATCGCACGCCTTCGCTTTTAAGCTGTTTTCTCTATAGCGTCGCCGTTTGGCGCTGCGATTTAACGACTATCCGCCGCTTCAATTCATTACCCGACGATTCGTTCTCCAATTTTCTCCCGCTGATATTACGAGGTTTGGATTTTTCACGGAACGAAGGGAAATCAGTTTTTCCCTTAATACTAGAAAATATAGTAAGCGGAAAATTCGCAGTGCGATTTCAATCATTGTGAAAATTATTATCTTTGGTAGATCAATTTATGCGCAAAATACGCTTAATTTGATCGCACCATAACGAATAAGTCCCTAAATAAATTAATGAGTCTCTAAATTTTCAAGAACGATTTTCTGGATTATTGAAATGAAGAAATATGAGATAGAAAACGACCAAACCTTGAATATTCATTAAAAAATTCATTTCATTGAGAAACCCAGCGTTTTTCAGTATTTAATAGAAACAGCTCTGAAACTAATGGGTTTTCTCACGATCAACTTGAAATTTCAATCATTACAACGAATCATCGTCAGAAAGAACGTTTTTCCCTGTACACGGACGCTTTTTACATTCAAATACAGACTCTCATTTTTTCTCATTCCTTGGATCAATTGTGGTTTTTTCGTTAGAACCGATCGTCAACGAGGAATACCCTAAAAACGGAAAAAATCCACAAATGTCGCGTTCTTCAGCCTGACAAATGCAAAGCCCAATATTTGCTGAGGTTTAACTGCATCACTTTTATTTACCGTCGAATAAACGTTTTAAATATTTTCTAGCTCTGTCGCAAGCAAACTAAAAATTAAGCACTTTGGTTTTTATAATATTTACACTCCTACAATGAATTCCTGACTTTTTATTACTACGTTGCAGAAATTACCTGGCGCGGCTCGAGAGAAGAAAAAAATTAAAGGTGAAATAACTTGGGAAAATAAGCAGCGGAAAACGAAGCAAATAAAAACGGCGGCGCTAAACGCGAGTTTATTAGCCTTTTGAGAGTTTATACCACCCTTTTTCCACAAAATCCACGCCTTTGCCCCTTTACATCGCCGGCATCATTAACCAGCTGTAACTCTTTCAACGCGTTCGAACCGGAGACAAATCCAACACCAAATAGATTCACCCCAAGTGATCGAAAGGAGACGATTTTTACTCACAAGTTAGAGCTAGTTTATCTTAAGTGTTATGAGCTTGTGATGATAAATGAAATAGGAATTGTTAGGCAACGAAGGGATAGGCAATTTGAGGGCTGAACTGCTCAAGCCGTCGATCAGTTGAGAGTAAGTGCGGCAACCTTGCCATATGGGCACCCGCCTGATTTCGTGTCCGCGACTATAATATCTGCTCCCACCTCATTTAGTTAATGGTCCTAAATTCCTCTCGTTGTGTAGTTAAAATTGCTGCCAAAAAAAAAAAAACTATAGCTTCAAAAACGCTTCTAGTTCATGCCTTCAATTCTATGAATAATAAAATTATCGTACAATTCGAATATTTTGAGGGTCGAACTTCAAGTCAATGTTACAGAATGTTGAAAAAACCTGCACAGAATTCCCAGTAAGAAAAGTGAAACCGTGAACGTTTCGGGAAGTAAGACACGTGCAGTGCAAAGAGCTGAAGGGTGGTCCAGGGCCCGCGTTCCTTTGTTAGACCCATGGACCGACCTTTTCCCTTAGGTGACACGTGTCTGAGTTTGCCAACCCTTGCGTTGTATTCTTCCTGTCTTCTTTCCCTTGCTCGTTTTTCTATCTCATTATTTGAGAATTCGATTCCTCGTTTTTTAGTCTAGACCCTTTGATCCCTCGACCAATCGGTCTCACGTTTTCGCATGGCGGAACTCCTCCCTTTTCCAGACGGTTTTCCGTGCGTCGTGAAACGAAAAAGCGACCGACCCAGTTGATGGGAAGTCGAGGATTCGAATTCTTGTAAAAGAAAACGCCAGTTCTTCCATAAATTATGGGAAGGGTTAGGATCTACTTTTGATCTCTTTGGCCATTTTTTAGAGGCGTTGCGAACGGACATTTCCGATTTACTGGCAGAAGTTTGTTACTATAAAAAGGAGAAATCATTCTTATTTATTTCTGCCCGAATTTCAGCCATTGTCCGTGCATTTCTTCGGTCTTCTGAATACAAACGATTTTCTTTGCTTTTCTCCCAAATAGCAAAATTAAAGTTCACTGAACTATAATCTGCACTTTCACTAATCTGAGCTGTGAAATATAGTCACAGCTATAATGACGTGAAATATGACTGTTTTTTCATTTAAAGACGATTTAGTGGACCTCAAGGCGAAGGTTAATGATAATTGAATGGTGAACTATTCCAATTTACGAGGTGAAGGTTAAGGAACGGATCAAAATGAAGAAGGTATCTAAATTACTCGCCGCTGATGAACATTTTGAATCCCGACGATGATGCAATGAGGCGGCAAGAGCCCTCATGACAAAGCTGGGAAATTAAAGATGGGGACAGACAGGTTTGGGAAATTCAAGGAAAGATAATGGCAGGATAATGGGCAGATCGAGTGTAAGAGAGATAGAAATATCGACGGAAAACCAAAACGACAAAAATATTGAATCAAGCCAGAAACAAAGAACACACATAAAAAAAAAAAAAAAACCAACTAGACGCAGGCGCGCTGACCATAGATTGCACATTTTAAGAAAAAAAGTATGAATTCAAATCCGATATATAAAATGAGTTAGGCGAATAAAATTAACTTAGTTTAGTTCTATATCATATTTAAAAATTAACAAACAATATTGAACAATTACTTCAACATGTTAAATTGATGGAAAAGTAGCTCACTGTACTGAATCCGGGAGATCCGATCAGTTTCCGATAATGAAAACTCTTACGAACCTCCAACTTTAGTAATCATCGAAAATGCGAACTCACTCTCCTGGAATCGATTTTGTAATTTCAATTTATCGTAGCGAGGTTCGACGATTGACCAAATTGGAAACGAGTGAGGAAGAAGTGAATGATGAAAAGTCTTGCCAGAATCTTGTCGATTCGGTAGTAGATGTCGTTTTCCGACTTTCGCAGTTCGACTTCGTTAAACGTGTTATGAGGTCACTGAGCTCCCGAAAAAAATCGAGTGGAATCGTCTACTTCAGCGGTTTTTGAGGGAATTGGGGCTTCATTGTCTTTCAAAACGTTGAGACTGTGTGTTTGTGAGGTCACTAGTTTTTGCAGCGGCTATCAGAGAGCACTAGTTCATTGAAAAACGCCTATATACGACGTTATAACAGATTTTCGTCTCTTCAAATGCTACAACGGCTATATCATGTTACAGCGTATTATCGTCCAATTATACCACGATTCTTCGCGGCGGTTAATACTTTCACGTCGGTTAGCAGTCGGTATAATAATCTTCGATCATTATTACTCCAATTATGTTAAATGAAAACATTCGCAACTGTTCAGCTTAGCAGCTAAAGCGATTATAAGATTGCCAAAGGCAATATAAGCTATTACGAATAATTAACCCGTAATCATTCGCACCGCTTTGGAGTTGACAACGGTAAATATTTCTCGGCGAATTAGACTAATTGCGCTATTAGGCGAAACGGAGAAAAATCCAGCCGAGTCGTGCTTCCACCGGTTATTTTCCTTATAAACGGCCCTCGCCCTACAGTTTACGTTTCTAGCACACGTTCGACCATTAGGAAACCCTTCATCTTCGAAAGCCCTTTCCGCTTTGCCCGTTCGAGTTCACTTCAATCACATTTAAGAACCCTTGACTCGCGAGTTGAACCGTCGACCTCTTCTTCGTGTTTTTCAACACTTCAAGACCCTCGCTGAGGGTAATTTCCCTATGCGAAACAGCCATTCACATTGAACGTCAATCAATTTTTCTTCTGACAGCTGGCCGTTTAGATCCGGATTACTGCGCGAGAGCTGAAGGTCTTCTTCGAATGGTTTTTCGGTCTGTTCATGCCCCTCTTTCACTTTTGAAGTGTTCTCGTGGTAAACTGACTTGTTCAATTGCTTTTGCGCTGATCGACACGATAAACGAGGGCGAAGATTATCTAGTTTTGCTGTTGGAAGATTGATGAGTAATTTTTTTGTTGGTATTTTTGCACTACCAAACAGAGTCTATTTATTCTATGTATGGAACGACACAGTACGACGGCCCGAGTAGGGGGTATATATAATGATTAAATATTTTATCACCATTTTATTAGCTAGCCATACAATCACTTGATTTACCTTTGCATGGGATCATTTCCTGCCGAAAACCATTCGTATCAGTAAACTTAGCATTGCGTCTTGAAGATCGGCAAATGATTTGTGACAGGAATTGTGGAAGAGTGCTCTAGACTTTAGAGATTTAAGATTTTAGAGCACGTGACCTATGTTGCGCAAGGAAAGAGGAAGAGGTTCACCAAGGAATAATATACCCTCACTTAGATTGTTGGTGCTGGTTTGGGCTGGTTAGCAATGATTAAGGCTTGGGACTACTTAGCGTGGATAAGGAAAACAATATTTTGCTTTTCCCACGATCATCTAGAAATTTCCGGCGGTTGAGCAAGTCGCGCCAAGTGAAAGTTTTACAGATCATTTCCCCGTATCCGAATCCAGTTGAAATGCACTATTTGGCCATACGCTAAGTAGCACTTACCAGCGAGAACAAGTATAGTAACCAGTTAGCATAGTTGCGGCTAAGTGGTTATAAATAAGTCAAATTATCCCCTGACGAACCTCTGCCTTTTCCCTTCCGTGTTATAAATTACGGCTTAGGGAACTCGTCCTGGAATAATTCGCCAATTTCCATTCTCCCACTAACAGAGAATGACGAATTTGAAGAAAAAAAAAGAAGTAAATAAAGATCCTTTGTCGCGATTTTTAAAGAGAAATGACGTACTTTTGGCCAACTATTGTCACTTGGAAATTCTCGACTCTGTATGGTGTCTCACAATCTCAAATCCTGCTACCACATGTAGCAGTATTTACTTTGAGATTATTCTCTCGCTACGCGTCGCCTGAGCTATAGTTTTCACTCTGCTACCACATTTGCGTATCTTCGCGCCGAATCTACAGCCCAGTTGCCCTACACGTCTTTTCAAACGTACCAATAAGATCGCGGAAGATAAGGATGTAGCAGTTTTTCCACCCAATGCCCCGCGTCCACTCAATCCCAAGTGAACAATGGGGCAAAAAACCTGTTGGGAAAAGAATAATTTGATCTCGCAGATACGGCCTTTCTGTTTTCAAGCGACACAAAGGATCTTTGAAGCACCCCAACAGTGCCGAGCCGGACCCTTTCTTGAACGGGCTGAAAAAAATATCTAGGGCGAAATCCGTTCAAAAATCAACGTCAGAAATTTTTTCCCCTGTTGTACTACCAGTTTCCGATGGTTCAAGGGTGTTGGATTGAAACAACGATGTAGCGAATTCCCATTTAGTTTGACCAAGACTGACATTTTACTGGGCCGGAGGGGTTGCAGTTGTGTATAAAAAGAACCTATTGGCTTCCGTAAAAAAAGGACGTGAAGAGAAAGAACTATTCAAAAAAGGAAGGGGTCAGCCGTACGTTGATTAAAAGCTTTCGACCTTTGGCGTTAGAATACCGAATTCGGGCGCCACTGGGGTTGAATAGAAAGAACTTCACCCGCACAAGGTTCGAGCTTTTGTGCTTTTTTACAATTTTTCCCCATTTTCCCTTCCACACTGTGCAATTTTTTTTTTTTTCACGTGTAAACCACAACAAAACCGACCGCTGTCAACAGATGGGCAAACTGGGAAGGGAAGTGTTCATTTTCATGTTGTGAAACGTGCCGCATGGCAAAAAAAAAAAAAACATTTTTTCCCTTCTTCGCCATTTACACGACAAAAGCGTTTTTACACATTTCAATGCGCCTCTCGTTTCCTGCATTTTTTTGCGAGTAATCAATATTTTCCCTTTGTCGGAGAAATTTTTTTCTTCAATTTTTCAGTTGACATTGTACAACCATTGAATGTTTCAACAAGGGAAGGGAAATTGGTAAAAAGTACGGCATTTATGCATAGTAGTTTTATGAATTAGCATAGTACATCCCCAAGAATAACCGTAATAAGAATACTTCAAGGCCACCAAACAAAACTAATATTAATAAACTGAATATTAAAGAAACGTTAGTTTTGTGGTATCCTAGAATACCAAACGAAATTTAATTCAAACGTCATCGAACAATGCACAATAAATTACTGTTCTTTCTGACAAGGAACTCGGTTGTCTTGAGAAGAACGCTGCGTAGAGGAAATTCAGTTTTCATTTTCGAATCGATAAAATCTCAGATGCCCTCCTTCAATGTAAAATGTTCAAATATTTGCACTGGGGCGGAGTCAATTAAATTTGCATTCAACGATCAGACGCTTTCCATCAGATGCGTATGAAATTATTCACGCCGACGACTTACTAACGGAACGATATTTCTTCTCGATGCTTATTTTTTCCCAAGTTCCTTTCGCATTAAATGGAAAAGCCTGCCCTTTCAGCGTTAGCATTATTTAAAACGCTTTCTTTAGCTCTACGCTGTTTATTAACAGCTTTTGAAAACGTTTTCCGCTCTGCTACCAATTCACTCCTACTCATTTCAACAATCCTCTTGGTGTGAGTAGGTACACGAACGAGCGACGCCATACTTTTCCAACGTTAAATTTTCTCCGGACGCTTATCTGACGTACTTTATTGCTTTTAATTTCCCTAATGGTCTTTTCGGAATAAACAAAGTATCATATTATTTTCGGAGCCGGGAGGGTGACTCTGGTTTGGATCGAGAGTCGCAAAGGCAGCGGCAATTTGTGCAAAAACGGAGGAGAGCGTTTTCGGTAATTGAATTAGAATCCATATTTGTCATCAGATTGAGTGTAAACGTCCGCTGGTTGGTTTAGGTCGATTTCCGAGATATTCCAGCTGCGGGAAGATGAGTATGGATGATGGGGTAGTTTTTAACTGAATTTTCATTCGGTCGTCAGAATTATTCAGTACGGATGAAAGCAGTCGAGCGAATTGAATTTATTAATACTTTCCAAACGCTGGCCATACTCGGACGTTCTTTCCGTCGGTGAATCACGGCAACGTGAAAGGAAGTTGCCAAGGGAAAACATGGGGAGGGAAAGTGCGATAGAAATGTTTCCGTTTTCATTTGAAAAATCGCAACAAATTTTTTAGAAATACGGCCTAAAAAGTATCTACTTTTCGTCCAATCAACACCAAATTTGGATCACGTAAACTAGACTTAGATTTGAACAATTTAATTCACAAACTATGAAAAAACAGTTTTCGTTTGGAAGTTATGAGGTCTCAAACATAGGTCTATAAAAACATCGATTGCTCCCTTATTATGCCGCTTAAACTTGATTTTTTACCATCGGCGGAAAGCTCTTGCTAAGTACTCTCAAACGCAACAGTGTTCATATTTTTTTCTCGACGTGGTTGGGAACGGTGCTCGAAAAACCTCAAAAAAGTGAAAATCGGTATCACGTTTTTTGTTACACTTTCTTCTCTACACGCCATATGAGAATGCCGAACGAAAAATTGGAGCTGGGCCCTCGTAGGCAGATAAATTATTAACAAAATGACACCAGAAACAAAACAACCGAGCAATTATTTTAGAGGTTATAAGCTTGCAAAGTCAAAACTTCCTTTTTTCGCGAAAATCACGTTTTCCGGCGTTTCTCCGCGTCTGGGGACGTAACTACTGGATGGACTCAATTGAAAAAATTACGGGACCTACCTGAATAGTAACCCTTTCAAACAAAAAAAAAGTAACCCGATCGGTCGTACAGGAGCTGAACGCCAGCGGACAACACATACCGAAAAAAAACCCGCAAGTCAATTAGAGTAACCTCCTCCTTTGTTGAAGTCGGTTAAAAATACGAGATTTTCCATTCGATGATTGCAGTTCAAGGAACCCCAAGTGAAATTAAATCGTTCGTTAACTACTCAACCTTGAGGGAAAATGGAATGGAAACGAGGATAATCCTTACTACGCCTTGTTTTATATCAATAAACGTTCATTAAAACCTCCTATCTGTTCTTGGATGAGCAAAAAATGGGGGACGAAGGAAATATTTCAAACATCACCTCGTGTTTTTATTGGTACGCGACTGAAAAATCTTGTTTCGGCCGAGACGCATCTCACGAGATTCAGAATCGCAATACAACTCCGAGTGAACGTAATTTCAGACAATGCGTTATAAAAACCCTTGTAAAAGCCCTCGACGTTGGGTCGAGTGTTGAATCTAATTGGAAAATGGCCTTTTCCAGGAAGAATCAGCAGTCGGCAGCCCGGTAACCTGATGCTTGTTTTGATGAAGCGTTGGGAGAAAATAAAATTCGAACGACACCGTTTACGAAATATCGCGGCGGGTACAGAGAACCAACATACTTCAGTTGATGTATTGGGTCTCATTTTTCTCAGGGATTGCAATTGATACACGTTCACACCGCACATCATATTTCCCGAGATAAATACCCGAGAAAACAATAAACCGATAATGTGAATTTTTTTGAGAGATTGATCACGCTCAATCAGTATTTTTACCTAGAAAATTGATTTGAGCAACGACGGTTTGGCAGAGGTTTATTTAAACCTTATGTGAAAATAAGGTAATTGTCATACAAAACGCCTTTTGTATCCTCAGTGTAACAATGTGAGCCGTTGGAGAGAAACATTATTTGAAGGCTCGATTGTTTCGATTTTTTTCGGGTAGGTATTTGGTTAATCATCAAAATTCTATAACCACCACCATTGTGAACCGTATTACATTTTCGTTCCGCACAAGACAGCTTCTGACTAGTGTTTTTGACCTCGCGATTTTTACACACGAAAGGAAAAACAAAGGGATTCGTTAGGGGATAGTTTAACTATTTAGCTGCAACTATGCAGACTGGTAAGGATATTAACCGAGAATCTTTTTGATTTTCCTCGATCATCGTAGAATTTCGAGCATGATAACGCACGAAAACTAATAGCAGTTATATTTAGACGTTTTCTGAACACGCGTATATTTTAGTTTGGTATTCAAAATAAACTATTGTAATTTTAAAAAAATTCTCACCATTTTATCGTTAAGTGGGAACGTTTACAAATATTAGTGGTACTTTCTATTATGTGAGGATGGTCTTCATAAATCAGAATTGAAGAAAATTAATTATCAACCGCTGTACGATCCTTTGCAGCGTTTTTATTTAACTATAAATCGCTCAACTTTTCGTTCTTCCTCGTCACGTCTATTTTAATTTTTAAGAAGAAAAGCCCACCTTCATTCTCATCTGAATATCTTATATTGTAGAGGGGTCGACTATTATTGACAAAGAGAATCTCACAGACATCTAATGCCTTCATGGAGTGCTCCGAATATTGGTGAAAGCATGCATCCCTGCTGAACGCCTTCGGCAATCGGGGCCCGCTGAATGGTGGTCCCACGCACTAGGTAACTGAAGTTTTCTTACAGTTCGCATAAGTGTTAATTTTACCAACAGCGTTGCTCTCCAGATGAATACTCCTAATTTGAACGTTCTCTGTGAAATTGACGATATGAAATTCGGATCAGGTACATTCGACGTGCCGACGCGAGAACTAATGTCAAAGCCGCGAGTTTGGAGTCTTTTCATACAAAATATCGCCGTCGAAGCGTATTATTGTGAGCGTTGCTGTGTGCGTTCGTGAAGTGTTGGAGCGAATATAACTCGAGCAAGGCTCTGTTGAGGTAATCCAATGAAGTTTGAGAGTACAGGGTCTGGGGCTCTCGTGTTGCTTTAGATGATGGAGGAAGTAAGAAGAGACGCGGCGAATGTCACACCGAAAGCTAAAGGCTCGGAGGTGATGTTTAATCAGGGAACCAGCGGAGTCTTGTTACACTTCTATTATACTCGTTCCAAGGAAGGTGAGTCTCGATTGGGAGACGAAGGGAGTCTAGGGAGAGCAAAAGAGATACGTGGGAACTGGTTCCCAAAGGATGACATTCAACCCGCAACAAGAGGTTGCCAGTAGTTCTGAATTCACAGCGTCAGTTTAAACTCCTCTCAAACTTCCATCAGATCTCGATTTCGAGCTTTTCAGTTGGTAATCTAATCCGATGGAAGGCTTGTAAGAGCACGAATAACAATTTCGAACTGAAGGCGTTTATTTCTGTCGTCTCCAAGTAACTTTAGCACCGTGGAAATTTCCATACTTCCGGGCCTCTTCTTGTGTTCAACTTTGAATCCGCTTCGTAAATTTCCCACCGAAATGACTGAGCGAGTTAATGTCAAGAAAAATTTCGTGAAAATTCTTTGCTCTTCGGCAGCTCGTGTGTCGGCGGGCACTGTCTGATCTAATTTCGATTCTAGGCTTTTTATATATTCCTTCCCTTCGTTCGGAGTGAATTGCCTTCAAGAGCGAATGAAAGGTTTTCAGCGTCTTACGTGGTGCAAATCGATTATGATAAAAATATGGCTACTTGTATCTACAAGGCAATTTGACAAGTTGCAATAGACCTTTTAACAGATTAATCTTGTTGATTTCTACGAATATGGTCAACTAGTTGAATTCACCATTCGAAAGTTGAATCACATCTATAATTCACTTCTTTACTCAGCAACTGGAGCAGATGAACTTATAAAAGCACGAATTTCATATTGCATTCGTCTCTAGCTAAGGATGTAATAACGTTTTGCATCGTCCTGCTCTAGCGTCGGTTTCTAAATTCGCCTCTTGAAAAGTTCAAATGTTAGCTACCGCGAGTTTCGTAAGTATTTACATACGTAACAGTTACTTGTTAGCCCGGCGAACATTAGGGTGAAAGAAAATACTTAGTAGGTACCTGTATTATGCTGGAAGCGCTCGTACTCCCCTGCGTATACGAGGTTGAGTCGTTTAAGGATATTAAAAGACCCACCGTTACTCGCCCAATGACGAAACGCCCTCGAGTGCCTGAATCACACGTGAGACGAGTTGGTCTTTAAAAGAAACGCAATACCAGATATTTTACTTGCTCGAAGAGTAAAAAAATAGCTATTGCTTAGAATGGTATTTATTCGATCATTTTTAAAACTCAAGTGATCATAATGCATAGTACTTTTCATGAGAACATTCAGTTGTGACGAAAACTGATGGCAGAATTTTTGGTTTTGGAGTGGAAAACTGAAGAAAAAGAAAACAAGATAAAACTTTACAAAAAGTGTATTGAAAATCAATACTCATTTTAGTCAGTGATTTGAAAATCCTTGTCTTATATTGTACCGCAATTGCATTAATTCTTCAATCCACAATGCACAGTTCGTTGCATTGATCAATAAACCCTCTAAAAAAATAGTTTTCCTAGGAGCCTTAGTTTTAACATTTGTCCAAGACGATCAAAAAGTACCGTACAGAATTTATTCGATCGGTTTGAGTTTCATATTCTTATCATGAAGAACATAGACGGGTGATATTAAGGGACCAATAATCCCTAACCACAACACGCATAGCATTTTGCAGGATTTCTGTTCCTAAAGATAAAGACTCTTCCGAAGAGTAAGGCCGAAATGAAGAGTGTTGAAAAATCGATTTCTACTCCCTTTATTTTCTTTTTTGTCCTAAGGATGGCCTTTACGAAAGTGCTAAGTGTAAACTTAGCTTTAAAACTAAAAGTTGACGTAATTTTGGATGATTCCCAAATAATTCTGCGAGGTAAATACTAGGTACTAATTTATTAACGCGCTTGAATAAATTTTCAGCAGTATCAACAGAATTTGGAGGTAGTTGCAAATGGGTGGTCCAATCGCTGTCAAATTTAGGCAAAAATAGCTTCAAAGTATGGTCAATTTTCAATTTTTTCTATTAACATGATCTGAGGTATGGTACGGTCTGAGCAAGATTTTCTTTTAGTAGAGGGGTTGTGAGGGGAAGAAAAACCAGGCGACCTATTCTCCAGATCTTTAATGGCTGGCCGAGCACTTTCGCTCATTCGGGCATCTTCAGGGTGACGTGGAACCATGAGGTCCACTGCCCCATGAAATTACATAGTCGACTCCTCCAAATTAATAATTTTCCTTTCCATTTTTCGACGGTCAACAACTGCAATATACATTATTTAAAATTTTCAATTTGTACTCAGTTTTGCTCATAATATATCGACTCTAACTTCAACAGTGTTTTGTAAAGAGTTGATTACTCTTCGAATCACTTTTTATTTCGAGTAGAACAACCAGGAAGAGTAAAATTTCTTTTAGGAAAAGGAATTCATTTTTTCTTCATTAATTAATTTTGACTTCATTTTTTCTCGCATGGTAAGTCTCAAAGAATTGTTACAAAATGCTGAGTAGAAATTCCTCGGGAATGGGCCACTGATTACTCTTAGTTTCTTTTCTAAGCGTTGATTATTTACTAACGTTTCCTTCATCATATTTTATTTATTTCCTTTTCGACTAAATATTGGCAGCCGTTCATAGTTTTTTCAGTCCCTCTGGACATTTTCTCGCCGACTTTTGCCGTGTGATTCGACCGCAACGAAAGTGAAACGGGAACAAAAGACAATATGAACTCGACCGACGGTAAAAGGAATTTTCACTTAACCATGGCACATAGCTCCGTTCGCTTCACCGGCTTCTTCCCTTTCCTTTATAACTATAAATGCTTTACTCTTCCTTTTCGTTGGTGAAATATTATACATAAGGGTAAGATAGCGACCTAGTGGAATGGGAACTCGTATCGCTGCTATTGAGCCGTATTGAAACCGGTTTTGACAATGTTTAACCATTTTTCTTCGAAATTGTAAAATGTTGAGTTGGGGAGGCAAGTTGACTGTCGATGTAATTTATGATTTATTGAAATCAAACAGAAATATAATAATTAAGGAATAGACTCGGCAGAAAAAAACGCCATCTTCTTGTTACGGGTTACGTCGAACGTCTTTCAATATAAAGTGGAGGACCAACAAAAAGCGTCTCTTTTATTTATTTATTTATTTATATTCATACGGGCTGAAGCCCAATTAACATAGAAATGAAGCATTGCTAGCGGAGCGCTCATCAGGTACTTCGACAAAAATAAAAAATAAAATTCAGCCTACACATCGTAATTATAAAAAACATTCCAATAGTGGCCAACGACGAGAAGAAGAAATCGACTTCCGGATGGGTCTGAAGAAGGATCTCTTGAAAGATTATATAGCGAAGTTCGCTATAGGAATATGATGAAAGTGAATGTGAAGAAAATTAATACGATGATAATTGGATATGCTAAAAGCCTTTCGAAAATTGATGTTAGCTCAAAATACCCACTCCTTATCCTGTCTACCTCAGCCTCTCAAAAAAAAAAAAAACCCCGAGAAATATTTCGCTTATGTTCAACTGGGAAATAAACAAAATAACGTTCACGCAACCGAACCATTCCTATTTTTCCAACGAGAGCGTTTTTCAACGCTAGTTTGTGTCTCCTCTGCAGTGATCAATCTCCACTGAAAACTAATGTCTGCGATGAGCGATCTTGAAGCTGTATTAATTTATATCTCTTCCTTCGCGATATTATCTCGAGGTACATCGAATCATTATCGAGATTTTCCTTTACCGAAGCGTGCTCGTTACGGACAAAATGAAACGTCAACTGTGAAGATATCTATATTTATACCAAGGCATCGGAGGGCAAAGTGCGAGGTAAGCCGAGTTACAGCTTTGTCCTTCGAAGCTTCCGTTCTCCGGTTGAAAAATATAACTTGTTGCTCTCTTTTTCAGTAATCGGATTATTGGATTTCGCGGCGAGAGGCGATGGAAACAGCGAGGAGTCTTTATATCTTCCAGAGAGCAAAGGTCGGCGATCCGATAAAACGACTTCTGACGTTTCGGGTTTTATTATTGGAGCGAATCCGGCTCCGGTTTGGATTTCATGGTTGGTATAAAATGCTAGGTGAAGTCGATCGCAGTTGCATACGAGAACTGCAGTAATGAGAGAATATAACGCTTTGAGTGCATTTTATGAACCAAGTTATTGTCTCGAAGGGAATTGCCATTCTTGAGAAGACGACCGATAAAATGAAAATTGTAATTAGGTAGAGTTTAATCACGTGTTCGAGTGGTAAACGATTTTACTAAATGAACATTAATTTTAAAACTGAATTTTTGGGAAGGAATCAAATATATTGAGGACTTCATCGCTCGCGATTATTACTCTAGATTGAAAAAAAAAAAAAAAAACTCTCCTCAAAAATATTTTCCAAACGCTATGCTGTAAGAAGTTATTTTTACTATTTACTCCCATCAGTGTACGAACAGTACTGTGTACTGAGCAGACAAATTTTTATCGCTAATGGGAGTTGTTATTTTGAAATACTCTTCACGTTGCACTTTTCCAGCTCGTTCGTGTTTGTTGAAGCCAAACTATGGAAAACTGGCGATTGATAAGTGGCAGAGTTGAAATGTGAGAAGTGCAGAGGCCGGTGTTGTGGGTTCTGACAGCTTTGTCACTCTAGCTTTTCTTTTTTTTTGTAATAGAGTGAACCGTTGGGGTGTTTTTTTTTTTTTCAATTTTTGGAGGTACTTTTATCCAAATGAGTCCCGAGTAGATAAATACGGTTAAGTAGAGACTGGACACCTTTCCCGATATTGAGAGCTCATCTCACACTGGCAAATTCCCACTAGCTTTTCGCTCAGGTCTTGAAACCATCGACTATAATCACAAATTGAAAATGTATACTCGCTCCGATCGCTGCTCGGAAAAGAAACTCAGCGTATTATTGAACAGAAGTTTAATATTGTTCATCATAACATTTACTTCAATGAAGTATCGTTTTCATAATAAAATACCCCACGTGTTTTGGGGTCTCAGAATTCTCTTTGAAAATGAAAAATCCTCCGATGTGAACTCGTTCCCGCAATAGTCGTATCCTCCTAAAAATTGCGTCTTCTCATCATCCAACACTTCTTCATCAATTTAATCTGCGATTTTCAAGAAATCTTTGTTAAAAAATAATCTTAACAACTTAGCAAAAAGCAACAAAAAAAAAAAAAAAATCCTAACTGTTCACGCAGTATAAAAAAAAATTTAAATTTGAAGTAAAAAAGAGGAAAGAAGTTAGAAAAATGAAAAGTCAATCGGTCGAAAAAATAAAAACTCAGCTCACCTTCTGTAGTTTCGAAAACCCAAATTACTTCTCATTTTTGACATTTCCCGTTTTGAAAAATGAGAAGTTGAAGTATAATTAAAAAAAACTTACTCTGCGTCCAGAGTAATTTTTCACCATTCCAACTGTTATTTTATTTTATGTCTGTCTCGATAAGACGCCATTCAAAACTCCCCTATATAGCAAACTAGACGTCACATCGCGTTTATTTTATCTTCCGATTAATCTCGCCTAGGGACAATGTGCAACGGTGACGTCACTTTCCTTCCATTCCCGAACGTATTTTCCGACCTTCCAAAGCAGTAATAGGATAGAAATAACAATTAGTATCTTCGGACAGGGCGTCGACTTGCCATAAGTTCTGTCGTGTCGGACTAATTGCGTTACGTAGTCGCCAGCTCGAACAGGGTGATTGCATTGAAAATTGCTTCCGAACTGAATTCCATTAACTTGAAGTACGACGTGCGAAGAGGAGAATCAAAAGGATGGAGGGTCCGTCGGAAGCGATTCGACTATAGCAAATTATAACTTGACAAGTGGAGTATCAAGGGTGACGAATTTTTTTCCGGGAAAACTAAACGAGGAAGAAATTTTTCGGCAATAGTTACGGCTAGGTAGTACCTATAAATAAGTTTGTTAATTTGACTCATTTTCTAATTCAATTGGGGAGTACAATATTTTGATCTAAAATGTTGAGATTTTTACCCTTGTTTTTGCGCGTATTTCTAACCATTATCGCGCCCCTCTCGGGCCTTACATATTATTAGTCGGGGGTAGTAAGTGTCCTTATCACTACTACATAATATAGTATAGGTATAATAGTAGTTATTATTTGTGTATGGAGAGTGGGAATCTAAAGTTGTTATTATAGTAGGTAGTAATTAGTTGCTATATTTCGGTATGTCGTTGGTGAGTATTGTATTGTACTTATAGTATCATAAAGTATTGGGTTTTTCAACTGGAGCAAAGTTGTAGCAGAATTAGATGTAAAAACTTTAAGTTTTCCAAGATTTGTAACTTGCAGAGTGGATAACTCAAACAAAAAGTCGTCAATTCAGATGTTTGAATATACCAAAAGATAGGTAATTTAACTGTCCACATTTTCCCAATGTAATGTACCTATCAATTTTTCAACCGTTTTTGCGTTATTCAACAATATTAGTAGACTATACACAAAAACATCACATTTTTCAACTTTAAACGTTCTTTTCATCTATTTACTGCGAAAGAAACAAAGAATGAACCATATATTATTGATGTACACATCATCAACTATCATTTTGCTGAATTTGAGCGAAATCTATTTCAAAAAATTTTTAGCGAAAAATCCAAGGGGTACCCCTGCGATTTTTTTCAACCGATCAGTTAACGAATTTTTACTACTCTATCAATACAGATAAAAATCTGAAATTTTTAGGAAAGTTGTGTCTTACCAAGATGTATTTTTGGTATTTTTTTTATTTCTCGGAAAAATCTGCAAGTGGTCCAAAAAAATCGGTTTTTGAAAGCTCAAAAATTGGACTTTAACGCTGATTTTCGGGGTCAAAATTAATGCAAATCAATGTTTTTATTATGCAGGAGTCTTCATTTGAACGCCTTACATACGTACATAGCAAAAAATTTGGTGAAAAAAATTTAAACAGAGCCAGAGAAATTATTTTCCGTGAATCGAGTTTTTCGCCGGCCGAAATTCCGAGCTCCGCTGGCATCGGTAATAGTGAAAAATTAAATTTTCGTTTTAAAGCGATTTTGAAATCTATTCTTATAGGAAATTTAATGCTGAATCCGAATATGACGTCAAAACGGCGGAAATTTCACGACAACTATCAGTTTTCCAGGTTTAATACTACGCCACTCCTACGTTTTTCAACTTTGAAAATCCGTTGCAAATACTTACAGTACTGATGAAATTTGTTTAATTAATGATTCTTACAGGAAATTAGACGTAGAATTCGAATATGAAGTGAAAATAATCGAATTCGAACAATTAGTAATATTTTTCGACTTTCTTTCGATTTTCATACTTTTGAAGTTTCAACTTTGGAATTTTTTTTCGTCACGTTCCCGAAATGAGAACGATTAGGTGCTGTGGAAGAAAATGAAGGAAATTTAACGTAGAATCGATTAAAAATAAGAAAATGGCTAGCTTATATCATAGCTCTCGAGATATATTCCACTTTATGTCAAAAAACGTGTTTTGACTTTTCTTTGATCGCGAATAGCTCCGCGGGGACATAACATAAAAATATAATTAAATACACCAAATTTTAGGATTATGATAGCTCTTTCTCGCCTCTGAGTAATATACCTACGTAAAAGTGGTCGGTTCAAAAATTATTTGCGAAAACACGCAAAAAAACGCGAAAAACAGGGTCATAAAATTTCAAAGTGCAATAAAATTTGAACAGAGGCCTAATTAAAAAAAAAAAAAAGATTTTTTCACACGATGACTTTGTCTATATTTAACGACTCTATGATCAAAATTTGATCACCTATTCCCAGTTTCTCAATCGATTGGATACCCAAGATTTTTTGACCCTCGCTTCGGGCCGCTCTATCTCCGACTGAAGTCAACCTACGAACAACCATGAACAAAATGCGCTCATAAAATCTTTTCACCTGAACGGCCTCAAAAGTAACGACGAATTCGTACTATAAATTAAAGAACTGATCGTTTAACCCAAAAATTAACGAAATAATCAGACTCAAAAATTAACTGAATAATTTGACCTTAGAATTAACAGATAAAGTGATTTGGACATTCCTGTAATCAATACTTTCAACTGCTATTTATCAAGGTACTTATTTGAAAAATAGGTTCAATTAATTCGTTCAGTCATTATAAGCCTTTTATTCCAATATTTCAACTAAACCCGTATAAAAAATAATCCATCTTTAGAATGCTTTTGAAACAAGGGCATTTCCCACAGGAAATTCGAAACGGACATTCAATTGTGAAAATAAAAGAGGCAGAAAGTTGCTGGAGAAAAAACGGAAACGGAAGTTGGGAAGGTTGGAGCGCACTTGTGGTCAAAAGAGAACGTGCTGCTTTTTCCCTTGACTGAGACCTGGCATCGAATAGTCGTTGCTTGTAGTCTCCGCTCAGGGCTGAATCAAAAACCCCCTTCAGAAAATCCCAACTGAATACAAAGTAGTTGCCAGGACAACGAAGCTGGACTCTCCGACAACGTCGCGAACGTTCTTGCGTGAGCGTGTCTGAGCTAATCAACTCAGTTTTCCCCACAGCTGACAACCGCAATGGAAGCATTTTAGTTGTCAATTTTTAGAAGTTTTTCTGTGATAGCTTTGAAAATATTCATAGATGGTAGAAGTTATTGAAACAATAAATTTACATTTTGCAGGCTTCAACTAGTATAAAATAACGAGTTCACATAACTTAGAAAGAAAGAAGAAAAAAATAAGAAAATCCGCTACGTTTTGAATTGTAGTCAATAATTATAGACAAGATGTGGGAACATCTGCACAATCTGCTACCAATTAAATGATGTGAAATTATCAAATTTATTATCAATTAAATTGCTGAAGTTAACTAGTTCACCTAGTGCCCCATTCGTCTTATCATGTTTTTCTATATATTTTCCATTCCGGGGATCTAATTACCAGTCATTTTTTAAAATTGTAGTCAGTAATTATAGTCAAGATGTGGGGAAATCTGCAAAATCTGCTACCCATTAAATAACGTGAAATTATCAAATTTATTATCAATTAAATTGCTGAAGTTGGCTGTATAAAGTTGACCCAGTGCCCCATTCGTCTTATCATGTTTTTCTATATATTTTCCATTCGGAGGTTCTAATTTCCACTCAAGGGAGCGAATTAATAAGAACCAACCGGTACCAAGTGAGCTATTTTTCCTCCAACAATAGAACGATTGAGCTTTGCAACACGTCCCTAGACGGCCGACGAAAGAATATACCTGCTTGATTTCCTCGTTGCCGAGGTTTTGAGAAGAAAAGGGAAGAAATGAAAAGAACAGCAAACGCCAGTGAAACGAAGAAAAAGGCTGACTTATACAATTCACTTTCTCATCATAAGGCGAAAAGCCGTTGTTGAAACCTTCTAGCGTCGCTAGCAATTTACTCGACGCCGCTGACGATAGATGTTATAATGGCGCGGAGATTATTAGACGAGGAAACGTGTCGGATGCGACTCGGCAACATGTGCAAACACACACGGTGAAAAGAAATGAAAGAAAACGCTTGATGAAAAATATCTCCGTAAGCCCTCGCATTGGCTTTTAGAAAAGAATGTACGAAAAAGCGCGTGTACTGGAAGATAAAACTAGGGAAAAAGTAGTAACCGGAGAAAAAAAGCACAAAAGAAGTCAGGCGGGGAAGTACAAAGAACGGTAATGGTCGGCGCCGACACGCGGAAGCGTTTCTTTTTAGCTGAAAATTACTAATGAGAAGGCACTGGAAGTAAGGTGTGTACCCTGCTCGCTATTTATTATCCTTTTCAAATACCATTCACAAGGTACGCCGACACGTCGCAGAAACGGGATGGGAGAGTTGGGGAAAAAAAAAGAAAAAAAAAACTGAAAAGAAACCCTTTTCCCTTTTCTGCATTTGCGGTAAAAGTTTCGCCGGGTTTTTACCGCTTCACCCTTCCCACCGCTTCTCCTCCAGGAAGACCCTCGGTTCTATAAATTACAGTAATGAACCTTCGTGGTCAAAGGCTGAACGACAGGCTTCTTTATCTCCAGCGACGGCTTTGCGGAATTACGTTACTTCGATCCCTAACAAACTTGGCTGATAACGACGAAAACGATCGTCCGCAGAATGAAAGAAATATCGTGAGAAATTTTGTTAAGGTATCAAGGAACGTACTACGAATCAATTTGGAGAAAAAAAGGAAAGTACTGAAAAAAGTAATAATAATAGTTAAAAAAAGTTTGCCTTGGGTACCCTTTTGTCAACAACAAAAATCAAATAAATAAATGTATAAAAATAAAATCAAAAAAAGTATCTGCAAAATTAGGAACTGGACGATAAGATTTTAATTTTATAACAACGTTCAGAACTTATTATTTCTCACTAGCCGCAAGAATCACTATAATTTAAACGCTTTTATGATATTAAATTTGTATATCTAAGTTTGTACATCCGGTTTACTATTATTATTTTCTTTTATGGCGTGTAGAAAACGCCTAAAAATTATCGTTAGACTCACACACCATGCATTCGAGTTTTTTCGCTTTATTCTCACTCTTCACCCTTCCATTTTACAGTATGGTCAGTTTCACTGGCTTGTTTTAAATGAACTAGATATTTGAACGAAAAGCTCGCCAATTTCTGGCCCATACATGAAACTAAGTGATTTGAACATCTCATCTTTCATTAATTTATTTTACTAATTTATTATTTTTTTGTGGGCACTTAAATGTTTTTTACCCCAAATTATTATTCATTAGTCATTATTCATTCATTATTCATCAGGCTATTGTTCATTAGTCGCTCCGTTTTTCAGGCGAAATACATAACTCAAAAACTGTTGGTGCATTTGAAATATTTTTGTTCTCCTAATTATATTCATGCGATCAGTGAATATAGGGTCGAGTATTTGGTGCCATTTTTGTCAGTGATATAGCAAACAAAAAGTCACAATTGGGTTTGTTTTGATTTCTTGCCAGAGGTTAAGGGTTAACTTTATATCCCAGCAGTCACCATTCGACGTCTGCGGGTGAAAAACGTACTCGCTAAGATGGCCGATGCTAAGATATCGCGCCGCGAAATTGGCGCACCCTGCGAGGGGGAAAACTTGAAGAAGAAAAGTGATGGAAGCGCAAAGAGAGACTTGGATAAATGGGGTTGAAGGTCGTGATGAATGGACGACATAATAGAGATAAAGCAGATAACGTTCCATTTAATTCCATCTCGCGCCGTTGGCTGCACTTCGTTCCATTTTCGGTAGTTGGGCACCATTCATCAGCTCCGCCGAGGGTCTTTGGCTCGACTTTCGTCGAAGGAATGATCAGCTGATCTGGGCAATGATTGCCGATGCGAATCAGTCTTAATAATGGAATCTCCACGTGTAAATGGCGGTCCTTAATCGAATATCGATATCTGATATCCAACAATCCTGCGGTAACAAATTGAGTTCCTATTCTAAAAAAATTATAAATCGCGAGATGAGAAATAACGAGTATGAAATGGACTGATTTATTTAAAATAAATCGGTGTTTCAAATTTAAATAGACACAATGTTTTTTTATTTTTTTATTTTTTTAATACAAGGAGTATTATTTTAGTGATTGAAATATTCTTCATAATGATTATCTCCCATTTTAGTTCCCAAAAAGGAGAAGTAGTCGGGCGTTCATTCGCAAACATACCCGGAATCCATTTGGGCTTTGAAGAATTCGTTTCCACCTCTGGTCTGCCCTTACAGGAAATCTTCTGAAAGTATTTGACATCAAAGACACTCGAACGTACGAGGCATTTCGTACCATTGAAGCGCTGCGTTTTAAATTTCGAAATCTTTTTGATCTTCGAGCTCATTTCCTGCGAGAAAGGGACTTGCCGGTTCAATCTTCGTCGACGGAAAAACGTTGCCGATCTATCAATCGAAAAACCAGATGGGACGTCTACAAAAACCTATACTTCTCATCAAGTCTCTTGTCCATTTGATAATGCGATCGAATAATAGTTTTCCTTTCATTATCCAAATAAAATCCGCCCTTCCTGCTTGTTTAACTGTTTCGTGTTTTCTTGTTGCAGGTGAGTACGCTGATTATTGTAATATCATTTGGAGTGTACTTCGTGGACGTTATTTCGCCCAAGTAAGAGTGAATAATTCGTCACGTAATTATCTTCCCATCCGAGCACTCTGAAAAGGTCTTGCGAACCAGAATTCTACTATACTACAAAACAAACATTTCTAGTTTTTTTTTTTTTTTTTTTTTTTTTTTTTCACTTAGAAGTTACAGCGCACGGAAACGTGAGTGGATTCGCCAAGGGATAAATAATATGAAGAGAAAACGTAGTTTGAATTTCGTCTATGGCCAGATGAGAGGATTTATCAATAGTATAAATTTATCAATTACAGCAGTACCTAAAATACTACGAACAGAATTCCTTATCGAAATTGTGAATTAAGATAATATTCTGCAATAATCCTATTTTCTTTAAGTGTCTGTTTGCTAATTTTGTCCGAAACATAAAATACTATTGAATGTGTTGATTAATTACGCAATTACAGGATTAATTTTCATTCCTCCGTAATACGCCTTTGTATCTAATATTTATGTTATACATTTATTGGGACTTTACCGGATGCACGTATGCACACGTGCAGTTCGGCGCTGGATTAAGTTTTCGCGTGCTCATTTGTAATTAACAACGGCATGGCGTTCATAATTGTGTAAAACCGGGGCACGCATAGGAATTCGGATTTTATTGAGTTTACACGCGTGATACACACGATCCAATCGCACGAGCTAATTGTATTTTTTTTTCAATACGTCATTTTTTCATGATTCGTTAACTCGACTGGTCAACATTTCAGGCGATTGCTTGCCAATAAGGTCGTAAGGGCGAATATTAGGAGGGTGTGGAAAAAAGGTTAGGGCTGTTAGTATCACGCAAAGTGAATGGTTCGGTGGCCAGTTTGAAAACGATGAAAGAGCGATGAACGATAACGATCGGTAAATAGGTGACCCCCGGACGACGTTTAAACCTTGGAGAATCGTAACCAAGGTGGAATATGACTGAGGAAAGGTATCGCTATAACGTTCGTGATGCTCGAGGGCACAAAATTGGTCGACAAGCTCACACTTGAAGTTGTCTTATAAGACGAATAACGAAAACAGAACGGTTTTTAAAGCCAAGTTCGATCTCGAGCGATTGGTTTGATCGGCAAATATGAAATTAGCAAGTGGTCACATCGTTTGACTAATAGCAAAATCTTCTGCTATCGAGCCGGTCGATTAAAAGTAAGGATCGAAGAGGAGAAATAAATATTGGTATCGATACTAATCAATGACTAACGATAATCAACTATCTACGATAAGGAGCGTTGTAATCGACAACTGATAATGATATTATGGTAATTGATATGGATACCATACTGATAATAAGCACTGACAACATGGGCAATATTAATGGTATGGAAATTCTTTACCAATTTTCAGCATTGTATTGATAATACAAGTATCTAGCAACAATATTGAGGTGAAATCTATATCGGTACCATTAACACGGTAATAGCTCACTCTATAAGATCAAACCAAAGCTAACCTCAAACGTTATCAACCGTTAAATGTGCACAAAGGTCAGATCTTGATCGATATAGATCTGTTAACATTTAACGTTCGATAACGGTATTAATGCTCATATCGATAATCGATATCATAATTCTTAAGCATGCTGGATATACAATATTGAGATGGGCCTCAATATTAATCATTGCCATTGATAAGAGCTCCATATTGGTGTCAATGCTGGCTCATAATTCTCATCAGTCAATCTGTTTCTGGGTATATCAGTCATAAGTACCTGTTGGACATGTGAAGCCCAAAAGATGCCCTAACGGGCAAATGATATGGGCAAATAAAAGGAACAATAGAGAAAAATTTGTCAGGTTTGTCTCCTCGTTACCACAATAACCATGTGAAAAATGCCACAATCAAAAGAAGAATAAGTATAATATTATACAAAAAAAAAAAAACTATGTTAACTATCAACCCTATCGATCGATCTATATTGAAATTATCAATGCTTGATATCGATAACGGTGCCAATATCGATTGGTGGTAATATTAAATTAACATCGTAAAGATGAATTCTCAACTTTCAAGGGTACTTTATTTGTGGGCTAAAATTCTTGGAACGCTTTTGTCTTCCTGGGCCTCATTGGGAAACATCTATAACTGAAGTGTCAATAACAATACATATTTATAATGCCAGTCTTACAGTTGCCTTGAGAAACGGTTAGGGCTGGTTAAGATTCATTATTCAAATGGCGAAATATACCGAACACCTATTGGTATCCTATAAAATAAGTAATATTTCGTCTCATACAACTTAGGAAACGAATAGTGCATATCGTTTGTCTTATGTGACAAAATGTTTTTCGCAAATGTGTTTAGGGACCGAGAGGTGATTCGATGAATCCCTCGACAATTGCGTCTATTCCCAGGCCTCAAGGAGGTTACCTACTTCTTATGTATTTACCATAACTTTCATTGGCGATATCGCCCCTAACCGGAAACTTGTTTTTCGACCTCTTGCCCCAATCAAAGCTTTTGTTTGAGTAGTATTCGCCCACAGGGATAATTTTGCTGTAATGGTTCGACGTTTTGTAAATAACCGTGCACAGCTAGTAACACATTTATATATGGGTCGAATATATTCGACTGAGTCGGTCGGGTAAAACTAAGGATCGAAGAGGAGAAATCGATATTGGTATTGATGCTAATCAATGACCAACGATAACAATTATCTACGATAAGGAGCGTTGTAATCGACAACTGATAATGATACATGGTAATTAATATAGATACCATACTGATAATAAGCACTGACAACATGAACGACTAAATGGTTAAATTATTTACCGATTTTCAGCATGTACGAGTATCTAGCAACAATATTGAGGTGAAATCGATGTTGGTACCCATATCCAGCATTCTTAAGAATGGTGATTTATGATATCGATTATCAATATCGATTTGAGCAATAATACTGTTATCGAACAGTAAATGTGCAGGAATACCAGATCTATAGTGTTTTATCAAAACTCTCCTTTAAATGAAATTGCCCAACTTCTATGAAAAGCGGATTTTTCAATTTTGTGTTCTTTTAGTTTTACAGTTAAGCTGTAAATTTTCTTATGTAGGATTCTTGCACTTTTGATTCAGTAATCAAGGAGCCGGAAACGTCAAAAGAAAAAAATTGTTTTCCCAAAAAGAATCCATGATTTCGGGACAAAGTCCCAGCGTATTATAATGGAACTTTTATTTCCTATATAACCCTTTGAAGAGATAAAAGGCTGAACTGTTGTAGGGCTCAACGGTTATAGCATTGTAGGGCTTCCTATTCGTGCCCCTTTGTAATGTGACACCCATTCGAAGGACGAAGGGACAGGGGATTTCACCCCTAGCTGCCTTTCTACAACGTCGCTTTTCTCCACCGAAGCCAATCAATTTAATCTTGGTTCTTGGGCGCCAAGTGCCTGACGCCAGCCTTCGCCACTGTCAACCTCAGAATTTCCTCCTCCGTCACCATCCAAAGCGCAGGGATTTTTTCATTCTACTAACCCCCGAACAGACTGGGGCTAATTTGCTCTTTCACTTTACCAACCCTAGGTAATCGATTTTGGGTAGAATAGATTATCGTAAGTTGTTTCGTAGATTGAAATTTGTGCCCCTTCTCGATTTTTTCCGCTATGTCCAATAATACTTACGAAAAAAAAAATTTCTTGGGCTTTGTTAAAGAAAAATAATTACAGTTGTTTTGATAATAAATTATCATAGAATTGCATGTATTTTTAATCGTTTCATTTCAATTTTTTCCATTGGAAAAAATATGTACATAAAATAAAATATTTTTACAATTTTACAGTGCAAATCTGACCCGAAATTACCAGCTTTTTGTTTAAAATGCCCTCCAACTCTGTTTTTTGTTGAGCTGGAAAAAAATTTAAAACGTAAAGGTAATAATTTAATTAACAAAATAAGAGTTAAAGATAAAATTAATAATGGATAAATGATAAATAACTATAGGTAAGTAAAAAAAATAAAAAAATTTTAACATGAAAGGTAATAAATATAAATAAAAGAATAAATAAATTAAGCACGGTTGGAACGATCATTCCTTACTAATCGAATTACATTTGCAATTTATCTAAGATAATCTAAAGATACAATTAAGTACCGCTGTAATCTTGGCTACTGCAGTTCTGAGAATAATTGGCCACACTGCACTTTTCTCAACAATCTCAGTTGAAGGGAATGCGATAAAAACCTTGGAAATGTGATATCGCGTGCTGGAAAGAACTAATACCCTCTACTCGACCCTTATGTATCATTAATACAACTGGCTGGCGTTAAAAGCGACCGCAGGTTGTTTGTTTTTCGACCAACCTGTACTCTTATTTCAAACTACTTTCCACGAATGTCTATAACGTCTGATTCTTATTAGTTCGAATAGTTTTTTCGGCGTCGTCAAAATTTATTGAAACTATTAGGTATGCTTATAAGTTTCACGCTGTTCGCAAAATCGTTAATTTATTCTGCCTAGGAATTTTATGGTTATTCAAAACCCAAAAAAGTGCATTTTTTTATTTTTATTACTTCTATGTTTAGATTTAGTACTTCCATGTAGTAATGATGATTGAGTTGCTGCGAAGTTGGGTCGCGTTTTTTTTTTCTTTTCAGAGTGTTTACTCCCATGTTTACGTTTTAAATAATGTAATTATTGCTAACGTCTGAAAAGTCGAATTTTAAACGGAGCTGAATTGAGGAGAAACTTTAGTACTATACTTAGAAACACTTTTTGATGACACAAGTGTCAGTGGTAAAAAATAAAAAAATTGTCAGATAAAAATGAGTTGAATTGAATGGAAGTTTCAAGTTTGATCTCCAAGTAAATGAGCAAAAATAGCTTTTATTGGATTCGAATAACGCACAGGGCTTTCGAGCTATTATGATTTTTACAGGCTGTAAGAGTCAATTTTTATGAACGATTAAGGTCTTGAAATATGCGTTGTGGAAGTAGATGGGGCTTGATTTTTATCTATTGACTCACATATCGTACTTCCATGATAAGAGCTTTTTCGCTATTTCACCAGAGCGTATTTTGATTTTTACAGGTCGGGAAAAACAATAGGTATATTCGAAGATTTAAGATCTTAAAATGTTTTATTACGGTGAATCAATGAAGCCTGATTTATATTATTTTCGTCACACATTCATTTTTAGATAACTTGCTATAAAAGTGATCTATTACACAAATTTTCTTGTATCATCGTTCGTCTCACACACAGCACTTTCGCGCTAGTCACCTGTTTCGTGCGTTTTTCGGGTGTTGATTCACTTGGCTTTTTTTCAGTAGGTAACAGTATTGCATTGAATTTACGTTGCGGTTGTTGAATGATTTCCCTTATTTTATAATTAGTTATACCTGTAAGCAGACTAATAATAAGAAGTGTGCTGTGGTCAGTGTCATCACTATTGTATTGGCCTTCAACTGCGGCGCGAATCGAGCGAAATGTCACTTCATACGAATCGACTAGATTTAATTTTAATAATCAATACTATAGATACTAAAGAGGAAAATACTCCCTATCAACGTAGACTAGCGCTTATAGCCTTGAATATATTATTATGGAAAAACGTAAGATTATTTTAGTATCTGGTGTATTATTTTATTTACACGTAAAACTTCAGTTAACCTTGGTTGTGCTCATGAAAACGAACATAGAGGAAAAAAATGATCTTATCGCGAGCCGATCGTAGGCCGAAAACAGTGACTGATGTTTTTAAAAAAAATCCAATATTTCTCACGCGATAAAGTCCCCTGCAGAGTCTCTTTTGTGTATCGGCGACAGTGCAATGCGTCGCTGTTAAGTGTCCGAGAGCACGAAGTTGCTGAAGAGACATAAGCATCGCGTGTGACTACTCGAATTACCTAATCGTGCCTTCAACGAATCTATTAAGAAGTGAAAACTGCTATACTTCCTCTTCGTACTAGTTATGCAAATATAAATCGTATCCTTTTCCGCTTCTTCCGATTTTCCTATGGATTGCTAATGTCGTAGGTTTTCCACGGTAAATTGCCTCTCGGCTTCCCTGGTATTCGTTCCTTCTCCCGAATAGCTCGTCCGTGAATCCCTTCGGAATTCGTGTAAGACATTTCTCCCCTTCAGACGCTTCGCACGTTCTAGAACATCCCGTGGTTGTAATTGATTTACCTGTCTACTCGAGGGCTATCGCAAATTTCGACCTACACGTCTCATTTGTATTTACAGTCTTACCTGTCTGATGTTTATCGTGAGAGCAAACAAATCTTCATACAATCCCGCACGTTTATTGAATAGAGAACGTTTAAATCTGTTGCCCTTAGATTCAAAGCTCTTGTTAAGGGAAATTTTACCATTGTACGTGATGAGGTGCGTACTTCAATCACGTATCCTACAACTAATGTGCAACAAAAAATGTTTTTTGAAGTTTTTTGCTACTCCCCAATTTTCCGCCGTCAATTATATTTTTATACTCTATGTATTTTTCGCCTTACCTCACTAAAACGGCTGTAATTTCTTTGATTTCACAAGCAAATTCAAATCTGAGGATATTGTCGTAAAGATCTTACATATTATAATCCTACCTTTCAAGTGGCAATCCAATTTTTTCGCATACATTAAATCGACGGAAAATCAATCTAAAAACAAAACTTAATGAAATTTTGATACATGAGGTTTTTCAAACGTTCATTACTATATACTTTAATTCAACGTCCGATTACATTCCTGTTGTTCAAAAAAATGGGCCTAACTGTCAGCTTTCGAATGGTATATCAGAAAATATTTTTTACGATCGACACAGGAGACGAAAACTTCGTATGATTATAGAATACCATGAATTCCAGGGGACATTTTTTTCGGAAGAATTGGGATCAACTGACAGAGCACATTTATCGACCCCGCGTGATTCGGAAGGCTGTTCTCCGGGAGACGAAAATTTGATGGTTTTGAATTGTCGAGGACATGCGCTGGCTTGTCATTTGCACGTTGATACTGCTGCAATTTTCCTGCCCACCACGATCAGTTCTCTTCTTTTTCTGTTCCATCATATCACATGGATAGATACAGTCGAGGATAGTTGATTCAAAAACTCAAAAAAGGCTCAAAAACACGAAAAAATAAAATCTTGAAAGTGAACAGCGGAAAAATGGCCGGTTGGAGAAAACTTTATTAGACAGTTTTTGTAGCGAATTGCCGTAAAATAGTCGAATGCAGTACGGTAGATTTTATGAAGACGTTGGCTAACCATAAAAGAGCAGAAGAGCTCCTTGCTAATGATTTCTAGTCACTAATGCGTGAGCGTATCATTTACCGCTGAAAAGTTGGATGCATTCCCGAGCTTGCGCTAGACATTCTAAAGTTGTGTGTATATAACCATCATTGTAAGCATTATTATGAATGTTTTCTGAGTTTTAGTTCTAATTGTGAAATTTTGAGGCGAATGAGTTTGAACAAGATGAACAAATTTTTCTCAATTTTTCGACAACGTCGGAAATCAACGTTTCGGAAATTCTTCGCCTAGAAGTATTTGTGGCAACAGCCAGGTGGCTCAGAGCTCATCAAAAGCTAATAGCGAAAACGTGTCGAGAACCCTTGCCCGCCATCCAATACGGAATCGAGGTACTTATCCTTTTTCACCTTGCGATAACAAGGATTTCTCGAGTATCTTTCCAATATCCCAGGTCAATAGGTGACCCGCCGTTTGAAATAGAATGCTCTCGAGATTATGATGACAATATTTGTTTTGAAAAATAGGGAGGCAATTATTTTTCAATTTTAAAAATTGAATAAATTACTAAATTGGAGTATTTTTTACTTATCTTGTTTTTTACTTATCTTGCTCTTGCAAATTATTTTTTAATATACCTATAGTCTTTTCTCGACTCGTTACTTTCACGTCATTGAATTAAACGATGGAGTGAAACGAGCCATCATAATGTATTTTAAACTCGCAATTTTGTCTGTGCCAACGTGGACGTATCACTGGTATAATTTTGTCGCTGGTTGTCTTCGCTCATTTCCTACTCCTGATGAGATAGTGAAAGTCGATGTCGACAGAGCGAGCCACTTACAAGGGCCGACACTTAATAATTTTCATCCGGGTTTGCGAAGTGGCAAGACCAGTAGTTGTACGCTCAATTAACATGGATCAACACTGCATTTCGAGGTCCTCCATATTCTGCCATGAAGCTTTCCCGCATTCTTGAATATCTTCAGTTAATTTATGCCTGGTGATGGTCTACGGAGACGAGAAGGAAGTTCCGCCGTTGGGGCGACAATTACCAGCAGAATTAATTAGGCAGATTTCATTTGTCATTCTCTTGGAGCAAGGTCGGAAACTCGGAAGGAAGCCCGCAGGGGAAGCAACGGAGGTGGTAAGGTAGAAGTTTGTGGAAGTTTCCCCTCGCTCTTTCAAACCGGGGTGGGGGAATTATCCCATTTCTCTTGAAAAGCGAGGCCAACAGATATCATCCGTTTCCTTCCACCGAAATCCCGATCCATTATCCCACGAATTGGCTGCGTACCCATGAAAACATACTATTGTGAACCATGCGAGTAAAAAATATCGATAGTGGAAAGCGCTAAAATGTCCCTTTATCCTAAACGCATTTCCTGGTGATTGCCATTCGAGGTGTGACATCTTGTATTACACACTCACAGTCTGAGAAAGCTCAAACAAATACGGTTTTTTTTTTTATTGAACGAACTAAGTGATTCAAGCATTGAAACATGAGTATGTTCAGTGGCAGATGAGTTACACAATTATTAGTTACAATACACATTACAGTAAGCTTATTAATTACATGACATAAACTACTGTGATAGATAATTATCAGACATTAAATTAGTTATCAGTTTAAAAAAAAATGGAACTAAGTTATAGTAAACATCTGTAAAAAAGAAAGAAGTGTGATTGAAAAAACATTTCATGAGAAGAGCACTGGCATACCACGCGCCATCTCCAAAAACATTCAGGAAACTGTTGATCTTGAATAATAATTTTTAAACTATAGGTTTCAGTTGATTCAAGACCGTCAACGAGTTTTCTCCTCCACTACGTCAAAAATACCGCTCGTTAATTGCCTGCTATTAAGAATCTGTCGTCGATAGTTGGCTCGTTCTTTCCATACAATAATCGCGGTATGGGATCAATTCAAGAATCATTTGTATCAGCACACTCTATGAACATCCGTTAATGATTTCGGAAACGATTGGCGGAAGATTGATTCTACACTGTGATTTTGGACCACGTGATTCATCACACACGAGGGAAGGTTTGCCAGGGGGTGATATAATTTCTCAGACTGCAACTATGCAGACTGGTTAGGGCTGGTTGGTACTGGTTCTCCATCTCACAGTCTGAGGATGCTGGATATCATTTGTTTTACTTGTGGTATTTTTATTATTGTAAAGGAAAAAGAAATCCAGGAAGTGGGAGAAACAGAAGGCGACTCATTCTCCTCCACACGCTCCCTGGGCATCAAAAAATGCAACGACAAGAAAAAAAAATGAATGTTATTCTTCGATTATATTTTGTGTCGCCGTCGATTCGTTCCTCACACTTGAGAATCGAATTGTTAGATACTAATTCACGCTAAAAAATACTTGACGTATTCACATTCAATAAGCTATAATATGTCGAACTCAACGGTACTCAAAAACTCCCCTAGCTATCTAGTTTTCCTCCATTCGTTCACTCGAGCACGATTTGTCGCGAATTTCCTCGATGATTTCAACATCAGTTATCTACCATGACAGCCCTCGCAGGTCATTTATCTTCAGTTAGCGTCAGAATTGAACACGTAAGGATCTTGATTCAATTTCAGCCGATCGGCGGGTTCGAAAGCTGCTATGGGGGAGCTGTATGAATTTTGTTGACCCCGAGATTCCCATGATGGCTCTTGTGTCTGTATTCTGCTCTGAACCCGGTCTGAGGTAACAGTTGTGGTCCGTTAGCAGGATTTACATATAGACGAGAAGCGAGGAGAAGCTTAGAGCTTTGGTTCTGGGTCGGCTGCCTGGAGATGTCTGTTCTCTGTCGCTATAGGGCAGGTTGAAACTAGCTATGAAACAAGCAATCGCATGAGAAACTGCAGTATCCTATAATCCCACTCGATGAACTATCCTTCACATCCTTAGCTCCTATTTACTTCCTTCTCGGTCGATTAAAAAATGCAGTGCTTTTCAAGGTGATTCCAAACCCGCCAAACATTTTTCGAAGTCTGTTCGTGAGTTATGAGCAAGTTTCACATTAATTAGAAAATAATGACCTCGCGTGCGTCCATTCGACAGGCAATGGTTGTAAGTTGCTGGAGGAGAAACGCGAGCTGGAAAAACGGACGTATCTGAACCGGAGTAAATAATATTCAAATTTGAGAATCCTTTTTTTTTGCAACTTGATATGAAACCGTCCAGGAAACCGAGCCTGGAATTGATATCGCGTAAAATCGCAACGTTTCCAGAGATGCCCTAGTTGTTGCTCAGGTTCGATATCTTCGTACCAGTTTCGGCCCCAAGAGAGGAAGCGCTCCGTCACTTGGTGATCACGATGAAATACGTTTCACGGGCCGTTAGCAGCCACAAAGTTCATCTTCACCCTTACCATCCCATCTACAGCCAGCCATCCCAGACGCTAACAAATTAACGTCGCCATGCGCACGAGCGGTTCGCTTCGAGGAAGGGGAAAGTAACGTCAACGTTCTTAGCTCGAAGGCAATAATTATACGTCGGCCGACTTAAGTGTCCCTGCCACTCCGACTTAAGGTGACGGCTGCTGTGGCGATGGTGGTGCGACTGTGTGGTGGCATATTCATTAGCGTCTGGCCCGCCTGAGCTACCCTAAACGTGAAACATGGCCTAGGTTTGTCGGATTTTGAGTTTCCCTTGCCATTCGCTCGATAAAATAATTGCGATTTTCATGGAACGCAAAAATACCGCTGATCAGAATTATTTACGAGTTCTTGCACTCAAAATCACCTTTGCAAACTGCGGTGAACTATTTATAGTCAAATTATTTCACCTGTCGTCACGTTGTTCAATATTTTTGTCAAATTGACTCGCAAGGAATATTTTTTTTTCTTCAAACGTCTTTGTGACAAAGCGACGCTTCCACGGATTCGCCCCAGGCGCTACAAGTTGAACTAATTGAAAACATGCCGGTGTTTATTACGGCATAACTGTTGCCCTGTGTTATACATTTTCTGCCACCATTTTTTCGGTGTTTTTTTCAAAGTGACCTTCTTTTCAAGCAAAACCTTTAGCTCAATTATTATATAAAGCTTAATTGGTGACCTGACCGAGGAATTTATTATTTCTTCTGACAAAAAAGCGTTCGTGTTCTACTGTTAAATAAGAGACAGCCGCGGAGAGGGGGTTTAGCCTTGATCTATGTGCCGTGCCTCCTAATGGGAATCCTTATCAAAGGACAAGATGAACCACAGGATGAAAAACCTTAGCCCTTTTTGAAACAAACACCAATTAGCGTCGCTTTGATATTATCTACTTCCTTCTAGGCTTTAAGTGAGGTAGAAAAACGAGAGCGAGACTAGCGAGGTTTGCTTGAAGGGCTGGGAATAGCGCTGCTGGCGGCTAACTCAACCGACACACTCAAAACTCCTTCGTATTCTCCGAGTGGTCAGAAAATACGATGGAGTTTCGAGTGAAAGAACGATCACGGGATATCTGGCAATCCCAGGCGGTGGGAATCGTTTTTGTCCGTAAGCTCGGAGCTGAGTCTCTTTCCGTTTGAGTTAGAACTAAAGACCCTCAGAATCCTTCAATTTCGGAGGTGTTACTGCGGAAAAGTACGCACGTTGTTTTCGACGTGCCCTTTTCGTCCGGCTGGAGAATAACAGAAATAGATGAGGAAAAGTCGGGAAAGGTAATTACTTCGTAGGTAACGTAAGTCACGTGTGGAGTGATGAGAGAAAATGTCAAAACAAGACGATTCCTTGTATGTTTAACCCGTGAAATGATCTTTCAGGAAAGTATCTTGGGTAGATTTTCGAGGACTTTGGCTAACCATATAAAAGAGCAGAAGAGTTCAAGGAAGAGTATTCAGAAAAATTATAATACTCGTCATATTTTTCAGCATTGGATCTGACAAGAATTTAGTCCTCAGCGTATCAAGGCGCGAAGTAGAGGATTCATACTGAGCGGTTAACGCCTATAATTAGGATGGCCGCTAGAATGAGCAGACATCACGAAACACATCCCCCAGGTTGAAAATAGATACGTCGACCATGAAGATCCCATTAATAATAATTATGTGCCCCTCCATAATTAATGGAGATAAAACATTACGACTCACATCCCAAGCTATAATTCTCACACCTCAAACCCGTTTATTGAGTACGGCAAAACATAATTATTTCCTATGGCTTACCATTTTTATTAAGAACCCTGCCTGAAGAAATGAGGAATCCCGTTAATTTTTCAAGAGCTGTCCATAAAAAGAATATTTTTGTTGGCTCATTGTAAATGGTTCGGTGGAGTGTAATGATTTAATAAACAGCATATATAATATATATGTATATTAGAAGGTTCCAATCTGATTAATTATAGCTGTATAATTTATTTTTGCAAATCTTGTATTTTTTCTCCAGTGATTCTTAATTTTACTAAGAATTATGCTTTTATTTACTTATTATAATTAACCGTTGTGAATTGTGATAACCCCTTCAAACCGCTCAGGAACACCCAGTCCTTGGTTTTGAGGTATATTCCAACATCATAATATAAAAGAGAAACTATAAATTTGTAAATATTATTTGGAATAAAACAATAATTCATTCAATAATAATAATATTGGAAGATATTTGTGATTGAGTACGCAGTATTGTTGAAATAGAGTCAATCACATTTTTGGTGACGTGAACCATCGCAGTGGCCATTGTTACCCACTCTGGACGATCTACGAGTGTGTACTGTTTTTCTTCTGATTTAAGTAAAGTCCATTTTCATTTACTTATTTTTCAAAGAAATGAACAATTTGACCGTTGAAATGGAGCGTCAACATAAGTCCCTCAATTTACCTTTTCGATTCGACAGGCTCCTGTCTCTATACATCAGTAAACTTACACGATTAAGCGCAGATCATGATTAGGAAATTGATCGAGATTATTATTATTTATTATAGTTGTAGAGACCAGAATTAATTTCATTGCAGAAAAACTAAAATCGCGGGTATCTGAGGCTCTTATACAATCTCGGTTGAGCATCCGTCCACTTCTAAGCGTTCAACGATAACCGATTCTCAGAATTATTCGCCTGTTCGATCATAGAAGATTGTATGCTGGCCACTCGCTCGCCAAACATCATTATCGGATCAAATCACGCCACGCGGTCGATTAAGCTCGAAAGGGCTTTGGGGGCAAATTGATACTAAAACGCTAAGCTTCAGATTCATTACCAATCCGTCTATCCCAGAAACCGAACTAGAAGGATTTATAGGTCAGTGGTCACTCTTCAGCGTCTACGGATTCCAGTTGACAACAAGCTGAATCACTGTCCTAAGTACACAACTGCTACCACGTCTATTCCCACTTATCCTGTAACTCCTCTGGGAGCCTGTTGGAGCCGGTCGTGTCATCCCTTTCAGTGTTTCTGTCTATAGGATCGTTACGAAGTTAACTGACCGTTATGACCGCGTTGCAACACTCTAGTGTCAATACTGCACAAGTTTCACCTGCACAAATTCAAACTGCATATTGTATTCCACGAGGAATACGTCTCCCAATGAAATATTTTTCAACCCCTTTTAATTTGGATATTCGTTCCGTCCGCGACAAACTGAGCGCACGAATAAGCGAAATATTTACCTAACATCGACCTAGGCGCTGGAACAATTCGAAACAACAGGTGCGAATAGGGTGAATTCAATGTTATTAGATTTAAAGTCAGCAAATTATGTCAAAACTAATTAGATTAAATAACTACTAATAATGTCGATCAAATTCTATAAAAATATCACTTATTTTTCTTGATAGTAAATAAAAAATGACAAAAAATAAAAACGCTGCAAAAAAAGTTTTCTGTGGTTTATTATTCCTTCGCTTCAATAATGATTTCAGAAGACCAACTGTTTGTGATAGTAATTATTCCTAACATTAGTGAACGTTCCCACCGAAAAATAGATTGGTAACTGTAGGGGAAACTCACTAGCAACTATTGTACTTTTAATCATTTTTATTTTTCTTAATTTCCAAATTAAAACCGAAATTTTTGCATAACAGTACAGTTGAAGAGTGTTCAACGAGCACATCAACTAGTGTAGAACAATTTTTATTGCTCCAAGAACTTTCGAGTTATACCCTCGTGCAATATCCGCAAATTTCTGAAAATCTCAAAAAATTCTAGACGAAACAATTGAAAAACATTCAAGAATCTAGCTATTAAATATAATTTCGTCAGAAAAGTGTGGGCAGATTTATTTTTATTGGATATTCGGATTCTACATGCCTTGAAACGTAAAACATCAAATTTTGAGGGTTTACAGCATTTTTTCCAGGGCGATTACAATGGTTAATTATTAAATGAAAAACCAAAAGAGCCATTGCGCAAAAAAATTATGCTTTCCATAAATAATTCGATTTTCCCTCTAAATTACAATACTCTCTCAACTCGGGGAACATCTTTCGAGTCGGCCCACACTCTTGGCAATAAGTCGGGAAAACTTCTCTGGCTATTGGACCAAAAGTGGGCCACCGAATAGAGAACCGTTCGGCCTTGTGTTTCCAGTTCAAAAGCGAAAATCCGCCCAACGTTTGGACGAGGTCGGACTGTTGAGAACTGGGTTGAAAACTCGGAGAAGGAATCTTCACATTCCCATCGGATTGGATTGGCCAGCGTTTTCTCACGGGAAGAGAAACGTACGAAAGGCCGAGAAAGAGCGGACTGGCTGATTCAGTTTGTCTTAGTCCAATTCTATAAAAGCGATCGGGATAAAACGCCTGAAACGAACATTGAACACAAGAACTGTTCTTTTTCCCGAGCCCGAAGCGAGAGCTATCAAACACCGCGAGGTTCCCCATTTACGATCTTTCACGGCTGTTAAACTCTCAGCACTAAAAGAAGGTGAACGCGGAATTGGTTGGGAGGGCTATCGAAGGGGCCGAACCAATCAAGACGCTTCTCTTCGGCTAAGGACGAATCGTCCTGGGAGATGGGAATTTCCAACGAATTACTTGCGCATTCTTGATTGAAATTTACTCGGAATTTCTCAAGCTGCGAGTCGTTCGAATTTGAATTCCGTGTCAAATTCGCCCGAAGGTTATAGGGCGTAAAAAGCTGCGCAAGCTAGAAATAACCACCGGCTGGAATAAAGGCTCTCGACAGATTTTCGAGGTGTATTGGTATTTATAAATCCCCGGAGGATCAATATTATTACAGTAATGCAAATAGAATTATCGTGTTTCGGCTTAGAATGATCGATTTGTCACTTTTGTCATTGAATGACGATGCAAATGATTGTACAGTTATTATTTCTTGGCTTCAATGATGATATTAGAAGACCATGTATTCGTGATAGTAATTATTACGAACATTTGTCAATGTTCCCACCAGACTATTGATAACAATTGGTAACTAGAGAAGAAAATCTCATTTTTATATTTCTCAACTTTTGAATTTTAATTGAAAGCTAAATTTTTCTTCGTACGGTACAGCTGAAGAGAGTGTTTGACGAGTATTCCAACGAGTATAGAACGACTCTTATAGCTCCAAAAACTCTCGAGTTTTACCCTCATTCCAAATTTCTGAAAAACTTCCAACAATTCGACGATAAAAGCTGCGATAACATAAAAACCATTAAAGCTATCGACCCCACGATGGTCTCATTCGATTCAGCGTCCAAAAATCCATAGAAATTGATAACAAACACACCTTTGTCCGAAAAACAACCGAAAATAAGAATTTACCCCTCTCAAAACCCCCCAAAAATACCCTTAAAATTGAGCTAGCAATGTGGTTCAAGAATTGAGCCGTTCTGAGACCGGGATTGATTTTTGGTGAACATTTCAAGAATGTAGCTACTATAGTTTGGCCAAAAAAGTGTTGACGGCGAACGAGCGGAATTTTTTCAATTGGATATTCGGATTCTACATGCTTTCAAACGTGAAACATCAACTTTTGAGGGGGTTAGAATTTTTTCTCTTGGGCGATTACAATAGTTTATTATTGAATAATAAACCAAAATAAAATTACCAACAGGTTTCTAATTGCGATTTCGTGCCTAGGTACTCGAAAACATCAGAAGGAGTCATCCGACGCAATGTTGGTTTCTCTCGGTCCATTACTGCCGTTGGCAAACGATTCCAGCCGCTCAGTCTCCCTCCCTTGACGTTTACGTCAATTTCCATATCTCGCGTCTCTGCGTATAATATTAGCATAGAAATTGGACGGAGCAACATGAGATGGATTGCGGCCCTTGCGTTGTCGAAATGAATCGCATTGGAATTCACATTAGAACTCACTCGATATTTTCGCAAAAAACGTACAATTTTTCTTGGCACGAACGCGCGACAATAAAACCAAAGCGGTTTGCAGGTCGGCCATAAAAACAAACCGGTTGATGCAAATACGCGGAGTTATTGGATTGTACGAACTCGTTTTACATTCGTGCCACTAGTATGAATAATTGAAGGTAATAAAGCTCATAATTTTATCTAGCAAGGAAAACGATGTATTCACGAATCCACGAGCTATATAAAAAAATATATATATAATTGAAACGAATAGAAACGGGTTTCAAGATGAACAAATCCATAACTGACAAATTTCAGTCGAGCGTTGATACGAGAAAAATTTCCCTCACCTCCGGCGTATTTCTTTTGATACTTTTTGCTTCGAAGAGGAAAAGTTTCATCAGCCTGCATGGAAAGCTACATGCCCACGTTTCCCTCAATCCTTTGTTCACCCCAAAGGACAGGACCGCCATTCGTAACTCTCCAAGGGACATTACAACCCTCACACAAGACCAAGAGAGGTTTTCAACCCACCGAAGTGCTTCCTAGCCCATTACATCAACCTTTCAGTTTTAAGCCTCCACGCTCTAGAAAGGAAGCCTTTTTCTAAATGATTTAAATCCTCAGCCTCCACAAAGGGAGCACACTTCGTCCCGGGGTTGGAGAAAAAAAATTCAAAAGCAACTACCCCGGAAGGTTTTTGACCGTGGGCGATTAATTAACCGGATTAAGTGAGAAAACAGGCGGCTAAGTGGCTTTTCCAGAAGAAAATAAAACAAACAAGTGAATCGGTGCTTTTTAATTTAATTGGAACCGTTCGCTGTAGAATGAGCGATGAGCTCTTCACTTAAAGTATAAGAAAATGTCAAACGTGAGCGCCAATTTCCTTCAATGCATCTTCCGCAATAAAATGATTCCGAACCTCAAATCATGACCGACAAACACGACCCTTCAATGGATGGCCGTACATGAACGTTCTTTCCCTTGAAAAATGAGGCGTGGAAATGCGAGAGGAAACCTCAAGAGGAGAAAAACGGGGTGGGAAAGTTTGTGGAAAAAGTATTTGTTTTCATTTGGAGAATCGTGACGCGAAGGAAGGGAAAACAGGAAGGGATTCGGGAAGGGATGTGTTGGAAAACTTGTGTCCAACTTGAGTGTATGGTCAGATGAGATCGTCGATATTTGAAGGTCATGAAAATACATAAGAGTGATTTACTGGAGCTCGGAGTAATTCTCAATATTTCAAGGTAATCGAGGGCGAATCCAAGAGATTCCTAGTCAGGCTAGGTTAGGTCAAAAGTAGTGTTCTTTTGTAACACTTACCAGTCCTAACCAGCCCTAACCAACGCTAACCAGCCCTAACCAACGCTTACCAACCCTAACCAACGCTAACTAGCTCTAGTCAAACTTTTTTAAGGATAATTTTCATCCAAGGTATAGTCGCTTGCTTTAGTTTGAAATCCACGTCGTTTCAAGAATACACACACACACACACACACCACACACTCCACACTCGCACACGAGTTTTTTTTTTTTATAACCCGTCGTCTGTTTTATTCTCTAAAAAAAAAAAAATAAAAAATAAACAGCGAGGGCATGAATTCCATCGACATTTTATACGAATCGATTTGCTAAGCCAAGTTTGTGGGTCACTTCCCAACGGAGAGAAAACTCGCCGACTGGAAAATGGCGAAATGAAAGTTGCAAGGCACCAATCAGGACTCTAATAAAAACCCGGTACTTTTCTTATCGAATTACCTCCCTCCCTTGTCGCTGTCGGAGCAGCTGTTCCCGGCCAGACCACTACCATCATCACTACTATCGTGTTCTTCGTTGAGCTTTTATTCAACCATCCCATTCCAGTATTTCCCCCTCTCCGATTCCGTCTCAAAGTAACTCTCTTTCAACGTCTTTTCCTCCTACTTTTTCCCGGTGAGTTCTCCAGCGCTACTTTTAGGTGTAACGAGGTTGTTACGGTAATCGGTTTTATCAAATTCATTTGCCATCGTTGCCAGTGCAAGAAGGCTAATCTCGTAATGCGCATTGAATTTACATATTTGCGTTGATGCGATTTTTCGACACCGTTTACACAGAGATGTAATTATTGTCTCGCTACGGAATGCCAGAATGACAAATTGGAGTACTGCACTGGAGAACTATAAAATAATTAAAACTATATCAAATCGAATAATTCTGTTTAATCACAATTAATGCAAATGAATAATAAACTAGTGTACATTATCTTATTGTTTCCGTAACGTAAAACCAATATTGTGAGGTTGAGGTGGAGACAAAAAACGCGACCAGTTCTCCTTATCATCTATATTGATTCGAGCGCTTTCGCCCTCACGGGCCTCTTCAGGAAACATCTGGAATTGATACGTGTAGGGGTAAGTATCCCTATTTTGTTTAAAAATAGCACGTTAGGAAGTCACCATTCAGGAAACAAGCACAAAAAATGTGAGATACAAATTAAAAATCCAAGGGTTGCATACAAGGGGCGAAAGCGCTCGGATCAATATAGATGATAAGAACTGGTCGCGTTTTTTGTCTCCACCTCAACCTCACAATTATGTATCAGCGACAACAACCAATGAATAAAACCAATATTGGTTATTGGTTCTTATTTTATTAAATCCAAAAATATTTCGAATTAATTTCAACTTTTCAAGGTAAATTTTCCACAACAACATAATTAATAGATAATCTAATTTTGAAACACAGCTGAGATAATTCGATCGCGTAAAAGTTTAAATCAATCAACTTAACTAAATGTGCGGCTCAATTTTCCGCGAATATTTGCCTCAACGACTCGACAGATTAACTCGGATCATCGAAACCCTCCAGGGTACCTAATAATCGGCCCAATTAATTGTGATGAGTTTATATTCACTGACAGCCAATTATAACAACCGTCTATATTGAACGGAACGTCAACCATCGACCGTTTCAACGTGTTCAAGCAAACTAATTAGTAACGACAAGCCGACATAATATTGATACGACGATAATAATTCAATGACAGCTGTAATCGGATCATTCATATTCGGATTTCTATTCTTTATTGAAGGAAGATATTAAAATTCCACGTATTCCTTCTTTTCAGCCTTCATTAGTTCGCTAAATCGCTCAAAATTGACCTAATCCAAGTCAAGCATTGGAATTCCTAAAATGGAGGGGGACTGTTTGGAATTTTTTTTTTGTACTTTAGTAATCCAGAGGTGTGTAATGATCGAGAGGAGTGGAAATGTGAGAGCATCTGAATCGATAAATTGAATTAAAAAATAATCGAATTTCTACCTTCCTACAATTGCTCTGAGCGACAACACATCGCAATATTTGTGGCCTGCGAAATTGCCGACACCGAATGCAATCGCTGCTGATACAGGTAATTTCACTGCAGCAGGTTCCGTAATGGGTTCTTGCCATTGTGAAACTTGGTCCTGCGGCAGAGGTTTCGCATTATTTGCTCCTTCGATTTAAGGCTAGCCAACGTCTTTGTCTGAGCTGGGAAATTTCACTAACCGCAATTGCCAGCGCCGCAAGGAGAATTGTCGAGTAGATCAGTGGAACAAAACGTGTGGGAAAGCCGATTGGCGACAGCCATAAACGATGTTCAATTGGAGCAATTATACGAACTAAATTCAAGTGAATAGCGTTTGATTACAGTCGTCACTAAATTCGGGGAATTAAATAGTTTCGCTTTTATTTCAATGGCTAGTTTGACTTAGCGAATTCCTCCCTTGCTACTCTACAGATTTTAATTTCCTCCTCTCCAGTCTCGTTCAATTGATAATTTTCGTTTATTGCATTTACCTTCTTTTTATTGACTGAAACCAGTTCATATAATAATGAGATTGAAAATAATATTATTTAGAGTGTTATTGGTTTCGCCCGTGTGTGTTTATAAATGAAATTAAATAAATAAGCGTCTTTTCGTTTTCATGTTTACAAAAGTGAATGGAAGTTGGAGATCAAGCTTGTGAAAAGCGTTTGTGTGTCCGTGTGCTTGTCTTAGCATCCTTCTGTCCCTGAGTATGTTCAATAAGTGACAAAAAATATCCTTATATCTCTGAAAAATCATCCAACGACGATAATCTTCTCCCAGTGAATGAATAATTGATTTTCTTCTTTTCCTTGTCGTCGCATTTTTTTATGTCTAGGGGTTGTGATGGGGAGAAAAACCAGGTGACTCATTCTCGGAGAATTTCTCAATTCTGAAGAATCGAAATTATAGACACAGTACGTCCCAAATAAGCTGAAAAATGCGACCAACAAAAGAAGCTGTTTTTTTATTTGTAAGTTTCACACTTCCGCGTTATCTTCATATTGAGTATTTTCATATTAACAGTCTACAAAAATCAAAATATTTTAACTCTGAGGGCCGATTGTATTCTTATTAATTGTCCTTGCTAGAAAATTGATCACGTTTCACAAAATTTGTATAGTTGGGATCATACACTTCTACGCTATCAGTTACCATCCTATTTCGTCAGGCTGATTGTCCAACAACAATTTTCCTAACGTTGCGGCCGTTGTATGAAATTCATGATTTTCTAATTGGGCTATACCGGTTTGCCGACTTAAACATTGAAGTAGTAATGTAGATTATTTCGTTAAAACTATACTTTTGTTACAATACAAAAAATATTAAATTAATAACAATACTTAGTATATTTTTCCAGTTATCGCAGCAATTTCTGCGTTATGGCGTTGAAATTCACGAATCGTTTCTCAATCTCTTACTAATACAGCACTTTCCCCCAATCGGGCATCCTTAGTGAGTTCTAGATCATTGCAGGAATTTCAAGCTACTGCCTCTGCTTAATAGTTCTCCATCTTTCTGATGAAACATTGAAAGCAGAATAGTTCGGTCAGACGGCGATAAAATTCGAAAAATGGCTCGCTCAGTTCTCTCTCCCCAACACGCCAAACAAAATTCCCAATGGTGATTTAGCAGCTTATTTTTAAAACTGAGAATGCAACTCAATCTTCTTCTCTTAACCGAATAACACGCGCTGTATAATATACTCATTCGCTCAGTCGTATCAAGATGAACGCTCTGCGATTGGCTAATGCTTCTCACAGCTTCGGGCTTGTGTCACTCTCTTGAAAAGCAATTACCCAAAGAACGCTCGACTCAAGTTATCCGGCCGAAACGTGACATAAACTTGTTACTTGTTCCGAACAGTTACACGGGCCTACACATGAGCGTAATATTCTAGCGTTCGTCCAACAGTGTGAAAATGTCAGCATCCCGCCGAACGTATGATGAAAGATTGGCATGTCTGAGTATGACGTCTCTTCGATGAAAAATGAGGCGTTGGAGCCTACTTAGGTACTTCAACGTAAAGTACGTCGTTATTTTCAGGGGTGGTTAATTTGTCGACTAATTGTGGATAAAAATTGAATAGTTAATTTTTTTTTGGCGCATGAGAATTTCTAATGAGGAAAATTAGGAGGAGAGAATCGTTTGGAAACCGATCAAATCCTCAAAAATCAATTAAATCCTCGAAAATCAATTTCAGAAATCAAAAATCAATTTAATCCTCAGAAATCAATTTAATCCTAAGAGATCTATTTAACCCTCAGAAATAAATTAATCCTCAGAGATCAATTTAATCCTCAGAAATAAATTTTATCCTCAGAAATCAATTTAATCCTCAGAAATAAATTAATCCTAAGAGATCAATTTAATCCTCAGAAATAAATTAATCCTCAGAAATAAATTTTATCCTCAGAAATCAATCAAATTCTCAGAAATCAATTTAATCCTCAGAAATCAATCCAATCCTTAGAAATCAATATTAACTAATTTGTCGAGTTTCATACTCGGAGAAACGCCTCGTATTTCAAAGCGATTCTTTTTCTTCGGCCCGTCGCGACGTTTTATTTTCGAATAATCCCAAAAATATTGAAACAAATCGCCAGAGGCGGCTTGGCCGATTTCCGACGTGAGGTCGTGAAACAAATTGTATTACTATGTTAATCATCGTCGCGTGCTCGTTGATTGAAAGTTCACCGAACAGCCTTTATTCTGTAAAATCCCGTAGTGGCTGGAACTGGTTTATGAGACGGCCGCGATATTTAGGACAATAACAAGAGAAACATGAATGCGTAATGTGTTCCAGCAAAACAAGGAGGGTGGGAAATGTCAGACGGTTGACATCGGAGTGAGTTGGCATATCGTTCAAGAAACCGAACCGAACAAGGGCGGTTTTTGGCTACCGCAGCTGCCCAGCGGGCAGAAAGCGGTCGAATTTTAAATGAACAATCTGCAGAGGGAACATTGAGAAGCTGTCTGATTCCTAGTGATAGTTATAAAATATGCAAACGAATTCCAAGGAATAGATGTTGACGAGAGTACCGCGGAATTGTTGGGGTTTTTCGATCCGATCAATCAAGGGAATTTTAGCCAATTCGCTACGCGTTCTTAATGTAATATTAATTGTAGAGTATGGATATAATTATTCGGGAAATAAAATTATACTAACTACTATACTGAGTTTTCAACCGAAGTTGGAAACTTGATCGAATTCTACGCGTTTTTTTTTCACTTGACAGGAAAACAATTAATTTTTGTGATGGATTTTTATTATTTTCAAAATTATTACATAACTGGACCAGGGAAAAATTATAATCGCATTTAATTTGAAATCGTCGGCGCATGAAAATCAATTTAAAAAGGCTGCATATTAGTCTCGAGTTATACAATTTTGCCAAATTTCTCGAAAATACCACAAAAAGCAGAGATAACTCAAGGACCATTTTAAGCTATCGTCTCAATTATGGTGTCATTCGATTAAGCGTCGAAATATCAATTTGATCCAACTCACTTATGTTTCAAAAACTTTGAAAAATAGGAATTTGTCCCTCCTCAAATCCCCCCGAAAATACTTGAAATTAAGCTAGCGATTTGAAGAATTGAACTATTGTCAGGCCATGAATGATAATTGGTGAGAATGACAAGAAATTAGCTATTATAGTTCCTTTAGAAAAATGTTGACGGCATACAGCGGACGCAATAAATTTTTTGAATTATATATTCGGATTTCACATGCTTTGAAACGTTAAACGTCAAATTTTTAGAGAGCTAGACAATTATTTTTCTTGGTCGATTACAATGTTTAAATACTGAATGATAAACCGAAAAAAAACTATCAATGGAATACCATAAAATAAAGATGACTGTTGCTTCGAATGAAATATTCCAAAACCTTTCCAAAACCGTTGACGGAGCCGAAAATATCTCAAATAAACTATCGTCCAATCAGGTGTTTTTACTACCTCGGAAATCCTCGTATTTCATTACTTGAATGAACCCGTTCGTGAGTTTTAGTTCTCCTTCGGGTCAAATCCACGGCGGCGTATTTGTTACCAACCAACGCGTAAATCCGACGGATTTCTCCCCGAAGGATTTCATTTTTCCTCCGAAGAGCGAACGGCCGTTTTGATTTGTTCCGGTTCGTTTAGGCACTGAATGGTTTCCCTTTCCTAGCTCACCTAAGGGCTTTTCTTCGTTTCGAATTACTAATCAACTGGGTCGCCAGAGAAGCGAAAACGCGGGGTCGACTTGGGAAATAGGTGTGGCTTTTCGTCAGTGAAAAGCCCGCCGTATTTCGCTGACAGTCTTTTGATAACAAATGCCATCCGAAGCAGATGGATGAGTAACCGAGCGCGCCATCGTCATCGAAATCGACTCAAAGAGATTCCACCTATTTCTCCTTTTGAGTAAAATCGACTCTGAGCTGTACGCAACCGCACCGGTGACCACGTGGATACGTATTTTTGCGAAAGAGATATCCCCTTCCTTCGGATTCGATTACACTTCAGATAGCCGATTCGGTGTAGTTGGGATTCGTACATTTTTCCTCTTCACTAGTTGTGAATCGACTGGCTTTTGAATATCGCAGTCAAAATGCCCTTATCGAAAACGATTTATACTCGATATGTTGGAGTTTCTCGGATATTGTTTTCTGTACTTTTATCCATTCATTTTATTTTTATTTATTTTTCAGTCCCTGAGCTTTGTGACAAGTAGATCTCCTAACTCCTAAAAATAGATCTAGTGTAACTTTTTCTGAAATTTGACAAAAAAATTAAAAACCGGAAAATTTAATTAAATCGAAATTCCTGATGCGGTTAAATCGTACTTTTTTGATTTTCGACCTTGATTTTTCGTGAGGGAGGAAAATGTCAAAATTTGACCTTTTTCCAAACCACGTTTTTCCGCAGTTATTCGCGATTTTCTCGAAAAATTCCCACAACGCGATACGATTTTATGAGCGCATTTTGTTCATGGATAAATTCTTTAAACGAAAAAGTACAAGAATTCGTTCGTTGATCGATTTTAGCCGGAGCTAGAGCCCGAAGTGAATTTACGTGAATGAACGTGATTTTAGCCCGAAGTGAAAGTCAAAAATCCTTGGGTATACGATTGATTGAGAAACTGGGAATAGGTAATCAAATTTTGGTCATAGTGCCGTTCAATTGAGAGAACTTCATCAGCTGGAAAAGTCTTCTTTTTTTTTTATTTAGGCCTCTGTTCAAATTTTATTGCACTTTGCAATTTTATGACCCTGTTTTTCGCGTTTTTTTGCATGTTTTTCGCAGTTAACTATTGAACCGACCACTTTTACATAGGTATATTACTCAGAGGCGAGAAAGAGCCATCAAAATGCTACAATTTGGTGTATTCAATTATATTTTTATGTTATGTCCCCGCGGAGCTATTAACGTTTGAAAAAAGTCAAAACACGTTTTTTGACATAAAGTGGAATATATCTCGAGAGTTATCATATACACTAGCCATTTTCGTATTTTTAATGGATTCTACGTTGAATTTCCTTCATTTTCTTCCACAGCACCTAATCTGTCCCGTTTCGGGAACGTGACAAAAAAAAATCCCTAAGTTGAAACTTCAAAAGTATGAAAATCGAAAAAAATTAAAAAAATATTACTAATTGTTCGAATTGGATTATGTTCACTTTAAATTCGAATTCTACGTCTAATTTCCTGTAGGAATCATTAGTTAATCAAATTTGAACAGTACTGTAAGTATTTGCAACGGATTTTCAAAGTTGAAAAACGTAGGAGTGGCGTAGTATTAAACCTGGAAAAACTGATAGTTGTCGTGAAATTTCAGCCGTTTTGACGTCATATTCGGATTCAGCGTTAAATTTTCTATAAGAATACCTTTAAATCGAAAATTTAATTTTTCACTACTACCGATGCCAGCGAAGCTCGGAATTTCGGCCGGCGAAAAACTCGATTTACGGAAAATAATTTCTCTGGCTCTGTTTAAATTTTTTTCGCCAAATTTTTTGCTACGTACGTGTGTAAGGCGTTCGAATGAAGACTCCTGCATAATAAATCAATTGATTCTCAAGAAGTTTGACCCCGAAAAGCACGGTTAAAGGTCAATATTTGAGCTTTCAAAAACCGATTTTTTTAGACCACTTGCAGATTTTTCCGAGAAATAAAAAAAATCACAAAAATACATCTTGGTAAGACACAACTTTCCAAAAAATTTCAGATTTTTATCTGTATTGAGAGACGAGTAAAAAATCGTTAAATGATCGGTTGAAAAAAATCGCAGGGGTACCCCTGGGATTTTCCGCGAAAAATTTTTTGAAATGGATTTCGCTCAAATTCAGCATAATGATAGTTGATGATGTGTATAGCAATAATATATGGTTCATTCTTTGTTTCTTTCGCACTAAATAGATGAAAATAACGTTTAAAGTTGAAAAATGTCATGTTTTCGCGTATGGTCTACCAATATTGTTGAATAACGCAAATACGGTTGAAAAATGGATAGGTACATTACATTAGAAAAATGTGGACAATTAAATTACCTATCTTTTGGTATATTCAAACATCTGAATTGACTACTTTTTGTTTGAGTTATCCACTGTGCAAGTTACAAATCTTGGAAAACTTACAGTTGTTACGTCTAATTTTGCTCCTATTTTGCTCCAGTCGTTCACAATTACTTACTGTATAACATCTGGTGGGAAATAATATTTCCAAACCGTTTTGCGACTGGTGCTGGATTTTTAGTTCGTTTGTCGTGTAAGACATGGTCGTATTTGATGTGGTTCATTCCTAATGGATCCATCAGAATCCCTGTTAGTTCTAGGAAGCATCACTGATGGGCGGTTGCTTTGTAATCACTGACGAGTTCGGGCTCTTCAATTAGGCAACATCGAGTAAAGTTTCCAGCGAACACGCCTCATTGCTGATTTCGCTACTCGGTCTCAAACTGGGCAAATAAATTGCGTTTTCTCGTGGTGAAAATGAAATGGAAAATCTTGATAACTGATCGGTTTTTTGGCAATTTGAAGTCGAGACACGTGATTTATTTCTTGAGCCGAGGGCAATTTTCTGAACACGTACAAAGTCGGATTGTGAAGGCGATTGAGAGCGGCATATCAATTTCACACATTAGGGTTTTCGACAGTCGTCCAACGTTCAGTCCAACACACATTTGTTCAGTGCAGAACTTTATTTTTAATAATTTTTTTTTTCAAAAGTTGATGAATTCGAAAGATCAAAAACTTCGAATGATAGATTGCAATTTCTGCTTCATTTTTGCATCATTAAGATTCCCAAACTGGTAAAAAAAAATTATAATAAAAACAAGTAAAACTGAAAAAAATAATAAATAATCTCAATAAATAAATAACACTATTATAACTTCGTAATTTTTCTCATTCATTTAGGTCAATAAATATGAGCAAGCTCCTTCACATTTCATATTCTTACTTTCTGATACCTTCCTTAACAAACGAAAAGCGATTTCTTTTTGATGCGCCCACGAATTTTCCTTCGATACAATGTTAGGTAAATTTGGCTGACCAATTTTTTCGGTCAAGTTCACGGCTTTAGTCCGCGACCAAGTTTTCTCGCCCTTGCACTAAATGACCATACACGTGTGCAAAGGGGAACTTTGATCACTCTTTCAAACGGAATCGTTTGACAATTTTGAGCCAAAGTGAAGAAAAAAAGGTCAACGGTTTTGAAAATATGAGAGGAAATTTAGCCAGTAGTTTATCTCGTAAAGTTGAAGTGAAGGCTGGAAAAATGCGATATGTTTACATTATTGTGTAATAATTTTCTCATTCTATCTAACTACAGAAATTGTGAAAAAATGTCAAAAAACTAACATTTACACTCATTTTTTCTAGACTTATAAGTTTAAGTTTTTATTTGAAAAATGATAAAGTTTTTCAAGTACATTCAAGTTTTATTTACTGGAGAAATAGAGAAAATAATTTTACCAACTGCTGATTAGAGTTCCTTTTTTTGAAACCCAACATACAAAATTGTTATTTTGCTGATTTTGATAATTTCAAGTGTTAGCGTCAAAAAATTCAAGTGCACAGATTATCAAAAGTTGGGTAATTTTTTTTTGTGCGCCCATTTGGAGCAATCTATGGAAAAGTCAACATTTTGGTTTTTTATTTATAACCAAATTTGAATAATTTATAACCTTTGAAATCCGTCACGGAAGAATCAGAATATTGAATGATTCTTTAATTTTCTTCAATGACCCAAACCTCTGTTATAATTTCAAGGGTATTTTTGAGCGTTTTGAATGGAGGAAAATTCGTATTTTCCGAGGTTTTTCAGACAAAGGCGTGTTTGGTATCAATTTATATGGATTTCAGGACGCTGAATCAAATGAGATCGCTACAGGGTCGATAACTTTAATGAATCTGGAGTTATTGCAGCTTTTTTGTAGACTTTTCGGGGTTTTGAGAGATACGGCAAGTTTTGTACTCGAGAATTAGTGGAGCTATAGAAATTGTTCTATATTATTTGTTGGAATATTCGTAGAACCTTTTCTTATGCTGTCTCACTAGGGAATAAATTGACACCAAATTAAGTACCTAAGTAATTTAGAAAAATAAAAATATTTCAAATGACAATATTTTCCCAGGAGTGTTCGCTTGTAGTTACCAATCTGTTGAATGGTGGAATCATGAACAAATGTTTGGGATAGACTTTACAAGTGTTTGGTCTTCTTGAGACATAAGTTATTGAAGCAATGGAATAATAAACCACTGCACAGTCATTCGCAGCGATTAATTTTAAAGCAGGAGCTTTGTGTGAGTTGACTGACTATATCGTCAGCGAATACGGCCAGAGTTTTTTTTTGCCAGATTCTAGAAAAATTTATCCGAATCTTAGCTACCCATTTCAAAATATTATTCATTCAAGGACTTGAGTTAGACGTTAAAGTCTGGCTGGTGGAACTTTAAATGCCCCAGGTCAGCCACGTTCCACTTTTCGTTCATGATACGTTTTTTTACGTTCTTGTGGCAACAGTTAGATTCGCGTTACAAGTTCTTTCTTCGAGTTTCCTTTGTTACGACGCCGTGGCCGTTCGATTCGACCATGAATAAACCACGTGTGGGATGTTGACCATAGTTACAATGGCACTCAGGGCAGGTATGGCGTTCGGTGATACAGGCTGTATGTAGAAGAGGTCACAGGTTTCTGACAACTGAAAATCATTCATCACTCAGAAAGCTCGCAAGACCAGGGCCGTTTATCATTCGCTCGCGCTCTTCGGCAAAGAAGACCCACGGGCATCACATTGTACAGGTAGAACGAGTGACATGTGACCCTGTTCCATATCAATGCTCGTTGGTGCCATGCGATAACGACAATTACCTTTACGAATTTCAATAGGCGTTAATTATTTGAAAAACCTTTACCTCGTAAAATGTTGGCCACGGAATTTCCGCATACATGAAATCTCAATGTAGAGGCCGGGGAAATAGGGAAGTCAAAATATAGTTCTTGAGCTATTCTCCCATTTCGTTCGATTAAAAAAAAAAAAGAAAAAAACAATTCTTCATCGATTATTTCAAAAAACATGTATGACCTATGCGCTTGAGAAAAATCCCTGCATTAATTCTTTGGAAAAAAATATGCTTAAGATAGGTAAGTAATATTTTTTTATTACAACTGTTAATAATTTATTACTTGAATCGAATTGAAGCAAAGAAATGCTGTTTAATAATTTGCAGCGTTTCCATCGGATATTGAAAGGCCTTGAAACGTAAAACACCCAAGTTTGAGGGAGGGGTGTTAGAAAAAAATGTCCGTGGGCGATTAAAATTGAAATATATACCAAAAAAAATCGTAATACCACGTTTTTGGATAAAGAACTATAGGAAAAAATAGTACCACATATTTGGATAAAGAACTACCTACTTATGGAGGGGACAAAAAAAAAACAAGTTTTCAAATGAGGCTACCTATTACATTCTATCAATACGTTGAACTTAAATTAACTTAATTCAAGGTAACCAGATAATTCTATAAATCACGAGTACGAATATAACAACGAATATCAGTTAATGCGTGCAACGCGCACATTGGAGCACGTGAAAAAATGAAGCGAGAAAGTTTGGTTTCTCGGCGATGGCCGCGCGGAGGACATATATGTAAAGAAGACCGTCTCCAGATGGGTATGGAAATGATGTGATTGAATATATATAGAAAATATTGTAAGCTGTTCAGGTCCGTTGGTCGGGGCTACTTCAGCATTCAAAGGATGATGTCGATTGATGGAGGGCCACATCTCCTTTCCTTCCGTCACCATGGCGACCATCGGCGGAATAAATAAATAAACTTCCATATGAATACAGTCTCTCTCGGCGGTCGAAATGTATTTCTACGTAGGATATTGCTTTCACGGTTCCTTCACTCGCAAACGAATACAATGTAGTTTCGACAGATCAAATTTGAAGCCCGGAATGAAGGATGATTGAGTTTCCCGTTATTAGATCTGAATGTTTTTTCCATTTCTCCGTACAAGTAGACTGTGTGAACAATTTCCAACCGATGATTTTGTTCGAAAATGCTCAGCATCAAGAGACAATTCGACGGGTATGTTTATTATGTTTTCCAAGAACTCGTACAACGAGGCGAGTAATAAATAAATGTGGAATTGTTGGCTCGTGTAAGCGACAGCGAGATTTCTTATTTTCGACCGCTCGGGCGAAAGGAACTTCTATAGAAAGAAAAAAATCCTGTCGGTTGTTGAATGGTTAGAAAATTGGACGAACGTTCGTATTCTATATTGACTCTTAGCGTAATTCATTTTCAAAAGAATTTCTCTTTAATAAGAAGTTTCAAATTATTTGATGAGTGAAGTAAATTTTTTCCGTTATGTCATGTTTTACGTTTTATGGCATGTAGAGTCCGAATATCCAATTTAAAAAAAATCCTGTTCGAGCCGAAGTGCCCCAAGTCAAATCATGGAAATCTGTTTGGAAAAACGCTTCGAGTTTTTTGTGACTTACTTGAAAATTATCCCCGAGAATAGGATATATTATTACAGTACTTTGAACATTATTAAATCCTTTTAAACCAAAAACTACTGGAATGTCAATTTGGCCGATTTTAGGTTGAGCGACTTGAAAGGAGTTCACGAAAATCCGAAGTATCTAAATGTTGGAGAAGCTTGGATTCTCTAAATAAATACCAAGTCATCTACTGAAATTCTTTTATTTTTATTTTAATTTTTTTACGCCTTTGTTTCCTATGATTTACATTTTACAATTTTTTGCAGCGATTATTCGCGATATCTATCCGCTTATTGCCCGATAACTAAATAAAACCGCCTAGTTAACTCCTAGAAATGGACGACTGGAACCGTCGGAACGCAAGTGCGGCAAACTAGAGGAGAAAAAGAGACTAGATGAAGCACCGGAAGTGAAACAAGCCACGTCCATTCGAGAGCTATCAAAACAAACAGCCCGGAACCCTATGAAACTGGGACGAACTGACATGAGGAAGTGGACTGCACTCTCAATACATACGTGTGTGTATCTCCATGTCTACGTATGTCGTTTTAGTTAGTTGTGTTGTACCCCAGGAGTGCGCGAGATAACAGGATTTTCTTGTTTTCCCCCGCCAGCGACATGTGCGTCGAGAGGGCTTGTATTTTTCTAACCACTCAACGTTGCAGTCTTTAAGAGCTGTGAATTTTGTATGGGCTCTCTCTCAGGCGATCTTGCGCCCGTATTGTTCATCAAGGACTTCTATTTACTTTCTAGGTCAACTCTAGAACGACGCGTTAAAAGTTAATACGTATCTCTGCGTCCTTTTTTCAGATAACGTTTCTCGCAAATGAAACTTGTGAGATAGAGCCGATTAAACGCCCTGTGATATGAACAATGTGCCTAATTTTTTAAACCTTGAGATTTCACATTTCGCTCACGATTTGAGTAATTTGAGAATCAAGAAAATCAGACCTATCGGTGAATAGATTATATAAAGTAGTTCTACAATTATTACGGCCGTTTGAAACGCATTGTGTGAGTTGAAGAACAGAAATTGAAAAAAAAAATTTTGCCCTGAAGATGTCCGAAGGTGCGATAATTAAATAACAAGCAATTTTACTCGCTAAAAATTGGGGATGCAACAGTTTTGAAGTGGCTCCATCCGAATCTGTATCGATTTCGGAATTCTGATCTCCTCAAGTTCCCAATTGATCATTTTTGTGTCCTGCTCGGTAAAAAATCGATCAATTCCGAAGCCGCTTTCGCGAAATGAATATTTTATCATTCTTTAGCTGAGAACTAAAGAAAAACGCTGCATATTATTGTACAGTGGTTTATTATTTCTTTGCCTCAATAATGATTTAATAATACCATCCCTTTTTCATCCAAAAAGAAAAACTTTTTTTAGAAAATAATTCTTCAAGAGAAAATTCTTTCTAAAAAATTCTACTTGCACCCCGATAGATAGATTCGTTCTTTTCCTCGCTGAAGTGCACAATATCTATGTAAATGGTTCCAAAACTCAACAAACAACCTGTAAAAATCTACACCTCCTGAGAACCATTTTAACTCATTTTATGATTGTACATAAATCAACAAATTAATTCCATCTGAAGTCATTTATGCTCCTCTACAGCAAAATTTACTTTGTTCCAAGAGCACTTTTTCGCGACAATGTTTTTTTTTAGACTCGCTCATTGAACGTCTCAAGGGGCGCAACCGGTTTCATCTTTAAAAAAAATCGAAACGACTTCACCGGTTCCGAAGGATCCTTACGGACTCGCTACGGGCCCTTGGGGTTGGGAACGAGTCGTGCAGGAATTCAGCGCATTATCCCGGTGCGAAGGAAAGAATAGTCGACTTCATCCTCTCCCCGATCCGGCGAAACTCGAATTTTAAAAGCTTCACTTCAACAAACCGGCAAAACCCTCGGGCTTCCGTTGAATATCCTTCGAATTAAGAAGGAGGAAAGTTACTTTTCAAAAGAGTAAGGGCAACGAGAGGACGGCAAATTATTTATTACTTTCTGACGAAACCCGATGCTGACTCGGCGTTTTTTTTCTTTTTTGTATACCAGCTAAAAGTATTCCGTTTCATTACTCTTGAAGTTTTCCCTTGAAGCCCGCTCAGCTCCCGGAGAATACTACATATTTATTTAATAACTCCGAGGAGCATTAAAACTTTTCCATAGCTCCGATGGAAGCGTTGAAGATCTCGTTAACGCACAAAATACTTCGCTTTTGAAAAACTTTCCAATGTTTAGCTCCCGTTATCGCCGAAAATTCTCAGCAACTTCGCTGTACGTATTATATTTCGGCGAAACAAAGAAATTCGAGAGGTTCAAGATCGAACGAGTCGAGAGTCGACAATTGTTTAATGAACGACAAGAATTGAAGGAGAACATCACTATGATGATGGTCGATTTTGGTTTATTATTCAATCAATATATCAACCATTGTGATCACTCAAGAAAAACAATTTCCTAGCCCCCATATACATTTGACGTTTTACGATTCAAGGCATATAGAGTCTAAATATCCAATGTATCAATATATATATATTTTTTAAATCTATCCGTCCGCCGTACGTCGTTATACTTTTCTGACGAGACTATAAAAGCTGAATTCTTGAAACGTTCCCCAAAATTTTGGTCTGAAAATGGTTCAATTCTTAAACCAAATCGCTACTACCTCTATTTTGTGTGCATTTTTGGGAGTTTTGAGGGGGTGAAAGTTCATATTATCCATCACTTTTCGAACAAAGGTGTATTTGATGTCAATTTCTATCAATATTTGGACGCTGAATCAAATGAAACTATCGCGGGGTCGATAGCTTTAATGGCTTTCGAGTTATCGCTGCTTTTGTGTAGAATTTTCTAGAATATAAGAACTTTGGCATAGCTCGAGAATTTTCGGAGCTATAAAAATCGTTCTATACTCGTTAGAATGCTCCCCGAACACCTTCATCAGCTTTACCGTTGGGCGAAAAAATCTTTCAATATTATTTGAAAATTTAGAAAAATAAAGATGATTAAAATTACCACAGTTGCTACGAAGTCCCTTATAGTTACCAATCTGTTGTTTGATGAAAACGTTTACAAACGTTCAGACAAGTTATTTTAACAAACGGAAGGTCTTCCTAAATAACACTGAAGCAAAGGAATACAATTATTTGCAGGTTTTTATTCGATTTGGGCTGAGCTCTAATCATGCAAGCTCTGATCATGTATCTCAAGCTCTGATCATTGTTTTACGGACGTTTGTCAATAATTGCTAACTATCCTCTAATAGCCGTTACATTCTCTTCCGTTCAAAAAATGTTAACTAGCCACAATATGAACTCCGAGGCTTTGGTAATCATTTTCGTCATAGTCAAACCGAGTTGCTCGCTAATTAATCGGCTCATTGCTACGTATTCTGCTATCGACGGAGATTACAGAATCGCGGAGCAGATCAGTCGTTCCGACGAGCTTAGTCTCCGCTATTGCTATGAATACGACGTAAATCATCTTGATCTTTCGTTGAATGGGTAATTTCTCGCTTGTGATACATTCGAGTTATATCATGTATACAGAGATGAGAGCAGTTGCTTTTTGCGTTTCCACTACTAACACTTTTATGCTTTAGCGGGGAACACGTCGACGTTGCCCTTAGTGATGCGGAGCAAAGTTACAGTCGCAGGTAGCTTTATGAAACTTGGCCGAAGTTTTCGCCAGGTAAAAGCGTGTTGGGAATGTTCCCGTTTGAAACTAAACTAGAAGTTGCCCAGTACGGGTTTCCCTCGCTTAACTATTTTACTACTCCCGGATGATACAGCTCGTTAGGAGAGAATTTTCCTTCGAATGCATTTTTGCCAGTGCGCGAAGATTTAATAGCCTGTAGACGATGGAATAGTATGAAGTTGCATAAGATAGCCGCGTTTTCTCGTGGAAAGTTGCCATTTTTAGATTACACGGTGCACAATGCAGGTCGAGTGATAGACGGAGCCATGGTATATCATTGTTATCCAGATTACAAACGGAGCGGTGGAAGTTTTGAAATTACTAAGTCAATTTATGGGTCTTCAGTCGGCTTCATTTCATTTATCTCTGCTCGAACATCAGGAGAATTTGAAAAAGTCGGGGAAACGCAGCTAATGATAATTACTGTGGTTTTTTTATTGTTCAATAATAAACCATTGTAATCAGCGCGAAGAAGATTCCCTCGAAATTTTATGTTCTACGTTTCAAAGCTTGTAGAATCCGAATATTCCATAAAACAAATTCGGTCCGTCCGCTGTACGCCGAAAGCTGTCAACACATTTCTGGAGAAGCTATAAAACATAAGTTCTTGGCATTTTCACCAAAAATCAATCTAGGCCTAACAATGGCTCATTTGGTTAGCTCAAAGAAAATTCTTATTTCCCAGGTTTTACAGAAAAATGGGTATTTGGTGTCTATTTTCATAGATTTTTGGACGCTGAATCGAATGAGGCCATTGCGGGGTCGATAGCCTTATTCGTTCTCGAGTTATCGCAGGTTTCGTGTTGAATGTTCGAGATTTTCAGAAATTTGGCATCAAGGTAAACTCGATAATATTTGGAGCTACAAAAACCGTTCTATACTCGTTGGAATGGTCGTCAAACATTTTCTTCAGTTGTACCGTTAGACCAATAATTTGGCTTTCAATTTGGGCATCGATAAAATGAAAATAATTAAAATTACCATCGCTGCTACTGAGTTTCCTCAACTAGTTTTCTTAAATCAGTATTGAAGCCAAGGATTAAAAACCAATCTACAATCATTTGCAGGTTTTTGAAAATATTTTTACTATCACTAGAACGTTTATTTGCTTTAATCAGCCCAGAATCAGAGCAGAATATTATAACGCTAGGGGCTGAGTGCCCCTGGCGGCTTCGCTGTTATTTATTTATGTATGGAGAGTGGGAATCTATAGTCGTTTTTGTAGTAGTACTTTCTATAATTTAGTATGTAGATGTTGGGAATTGCGTTGTTGTAATTTTGATACATTTCAAATTTTTTTAAAAGCCAAAATCGAAAATCGGCGATTTTTCCAAACGGTGGCCTTGAATTTTAAGTACCTACACAATATTTTTTTTCATTCAATTCTCCTCGGCCAGTACTCCTCCTCCTCGTTGTGCAGTTTCATAAATATATAGATTGCTCAATTATATTCATTTTGTCCAAAAAGGGAAAACAATTTCATTTCAATGACCGAAATCTCATTCCGATTTCTAAATCGCAGTCCTTTTCACTGTAACCCTTTTGTTGTTATCGATTACAGCAAGACTTCGCAGTGTTGGTACGAACCCTTGTCATCATTATGCATCACGCGACATGACCCTCCTCATTTTCTACCTCGCCTTTCTTGTCATCACGTAAAGACACCTCTTCGGCGTTCATTACCGTCAGAAACCGAATGAGACACTCTCGTCCTCTGGAACCATTCTCTTCCACTGTCATCTTCAGCTTTCTCTCTCCCTTGTTGTTCCCTCGACGTTCCTTGTCGAGTGTTCTTTGACTCCCTTTTTCGTCCTTATCTTCTTGTCTTTGAGATATTAATTATAGCCCTCGCGCCTTATAGCAGTGCGAAGCTGGGATATCTCATCTTCGAAAGGCGAAGAGGAGATGAAGGGCCGTCATCTCTAGTGGTGGAATTGTGAAGCCTCCCTCTCAAGTGGTGATTGTTTCTGCTTCAACCGTTATAAGGGTGTTGTTATAAGGGTGTTTCTGTATATTCTGTTCAACAATCAATAACAATATAACATCCTACAGTAAACATTTGCCTTTTCTCTACACAAGTAATACATCTGAAAGAATTTTCTATATTTTTCATAATTTACCCTAATTTGTTTTTCATAATTTACCCTAGATTCATTCACCTATTATAGCACTTCTTCTGGCTTTCATCTATTTGGAAAAATCACACAATTTCCATTCTGGTTTGTAATCAATTGTAATCTATTTATTAAAACGTACGTCGTATTTATTAATACGTGAAAAATTGAAATTTAAATGATGCATATTTTTTGTATAAGAAGATAAGATGAGGATAGTTAGATTAGGAAGATTGGTTAATTGATAGTTTGTATTGTTTTTGAAGCTGAAGAGGCCACCTTAGTTGTCGGCGAAACGTTCAGAAGGGGAAGAAAATATAACGATTGGAGTAAGAAGTGTGGATCTATGTTCCCAACATCATCAAAGATCAATTTATTAACCATTTAATTTAGTAAATTTTAACGGAGCATATATATATCAATAATTAATGGATCTCTGTAGTTATTGTTATTGCTATATTGAAGTAATTTCCGATAAAATAGAAATTCGTCCTGATGATGTTACTTGAGAATTAAGTTCTATCAGCTTTACGAATTTTATAAAGCAATAGTACCTATATTATTGTTTTACCTGCTGAAATGCTCTTCGGATATTCTTCAAATACATGACTTTTTTTAAACATTCAGACACTCTTCAACTATACAGATATTCAATTGAGATTGGAATGATGATCAAACCGATTAACTGATAACTTGAATACATTTATTTAAAAAATGTTAGCTTGTAATTATGGTAGCCTTTTAATATAGATAGATACTTAATTTTAGTCATACATATAGAAAATTTATTATTTTATCACCTATTTTATACCGATGGTCGAAAATTTCTGACTGGTATACAATTCTGACGCTAAAGAAAATTTTGAATTCAAACCAAATCGCTGTGTAAATTGATAACTGAAAATTATTCAGCAACATTGCACCATATCTTGCGTCACTTCTACTTTTTTCCCTTCGCCTTGGATGGAAAAAAAATACCACGCCGCATTCCCCCATTTCCATCGCTTGTTATTTACGACATAGTGCAAGAACTACTTTTTCATTCTCCAAAATGGAAGCCGGAGGGGAAAAGGTTTTTCCATTAGCAATGAAATGCTTTGTCGAGAGGGAAATTAAAGTCCACTTCGAGAATGGTGAATTACTATGGAAGAAAACAAATGGATCGGTCAGGTCCGTTCGGTTGGACCGTAAGCTTTTCGCTTTCAAGTTTTACCTATAACGACGATTGTCCCATTGCTTTTGTCTTTTCTCGCCGGCAATCAGCGTTTTCTGCCTTTCCCAGAGCCAACTTTGGCCTTCTATGGCGATTCTTCGTTTTCTCCACATGCGAACACTCGTCCATTTGTTTTTGCCTTTTGTCTTTTTGTCGCATTGTCGAGCGCATTATCCTGATGAGCGGACAGCGCTATTGTTCGGTAAAATTTCCTACAGTCTAGCTTTCGGTTCAAAGCCGGCAAAAAGTTAAGTTTTATGTTTTCGATGCCAAAGAAAACAAGCCAGCGCGTTCTATTTACAGTGGAGAAATACAGCGAATGCTAACTGATTGGATAATGAGTCCTCGTCTGAATCATCAGCGTAATAAATGCTTGCAAATAGTTTATTGTTGGTAAATAATTCAGCAATATAGGATTACAGTCGCTGGAGAAAAAGGATTGTCAACCTTTTTCAAAATTTGATGTTTTAGGTATAATTAGGACAGTGAATAAATAATATTTGAAAATTAATATTTGAAAATAATATTTAATGATTGATAATGAAAAAAAGTTGAGCTTTTTACTTAAATACCAAAGTTGGATTTTTTATAGTTATCATTTAACCAATGAAAATCCTTTGGAAAAATCATCTTTTTCCGTTATTTCGGGAGTTAGCTATTATAATAGTACATATTAGTATTTCTGAGGGAAACAAGTTCAATTCAATCGTAAAATTGTCACCCTTCCGTTTACAACATCCTCCGTTCCCGTACTCGCAATTAGGTTTATTTATTGTTTTTGAAACCCTTTATTTGGATATTGATTGGGTCCGAGCCAGACTATAGAGGGGCCATCGAAGGAATTCCCTCTGGCTATTGCCGAGCATCCTCGATCATGCCACATCTGGTGCAAATCCAAAGCATTCCGCGGGCGGAAGGCTCCGACAAGGGCCGTTCTGTTCGGTCCGATTCGGCCTAAACCGCTTGGATTGACGTTGATTTAGTGCCAGCCCAAAGGCTTGTCCGTCGACCGCTGTCTATTCAAGCATTCGGATGGAAATATTTTGCGAATTTCATAAAACTCTCCTGACGAATTCTTTTAGCGTTCGAATTCGTACAAAGGAGCAGATATGGTGCGTAATTCTATAAGGAAAAGTAAGAAAAACATTTTTTTTCTAAAGAACTTCATTATTTAGGAGGAAGCGCTATTTATAAATTATAGAAATGGATAATTGAAAATATCATAACAGTGTTTTGGTCCGCATTAGGAATCAATTCCAATACAGAAATAATGTGTAAATTGATACGCAGAAATTATTCTCTGAAATAATCCCAACGTTTCATAAATTATTTGCATCATTTTTTTAATATTTTACTATATTTTTGTTTTATTAATATATTCACTTATTTCACATTGGGTCAAATGCCATGAGACAATTTTTTCCACGGATTTGCATATTAATTCCGCACTACAATCACCTCATAGGGATCTTCGTAAATAGCGTAGAAAATCGTTATTCGTTACTACGCGAGGCGATTGATGGGAAAAGAGAGAAACTGGCGTAGAGCAGGGGATGGGGCCATCTGTTCAATTTCACGGTTTGTCAGGTCCGGTTTTGGATTAAATTAAAAGCGAAGCGAATAGCGTTGAAGCGGACGAGAGGATAAATCGCGAGACAAATATAGAATAGGACACTGTTGGAGTTAATCTACTTTCTGGTCGAAGAAGAGAGACTAGAATATTTTCTCTTGTCAAGTTTTCCCCTGCCGTTTAAGAAACTATTCTGAATTTTCTATGCTGTGAGCGGCTAAAAAATTACTTAACATTATTGTCAGAGAGATTTTGTTTATTCAGGAAATTACTTGGTTATTATTTTTTGACGCGAAGACTCCATTTGATTTCAATAGAATTTTCAAAATTAGTCGTTTACTGAGGATTTTAGTGTCATGCACTGGTCTGTATAATGAAGAAAGCACACACAGTACTCTAAACAGAAAATCCTCACACATTTCACTTACCGTTAGCTTATTGTGCTTGACATCGCCATTTCACAGGTTGCGTAAAATAAGAGGAAAAAATCACTTCAACTACGAATCAGCTAGTAAATTTGGTATTCGTTTTTAGTTCTCGAGTCGGTTACGACTTTTCCCTGTATTTTTACCACAATTGTCACTGGAGAGTCCTGGAATCATCATAAAATCTCGACGATACCCTTATTCCTTTCGTGAAGCACTCCGTAACCTAAACGACCCTTTCTTCTTCTGCATAGATAAATTATTTCAAAGAAGAAAACGTTCTCATCAAATTACGACCGGATGACTGAAACTCCTTCGAACTTTTAGCGTCGTCAGCCATTCTTTGCTATATAATGCCGCCGAAAAATCTCGTTTAACAGGAGTGGGCGATTTCAAGGAGAGCACCACCGAAGGCATGGCAAGAAAAGATTTTTGTGATACTCGAGCCTTCAAAGATGTCTGCGGTTGAGAAGTCAAGACGATCCATTCTCTTTCGCTTTTCGAAATAAAATAAAGACAGAGCAGAACTGAGAGAACAGCATTATCTTCATTCTAGATATTCTCAAGCTGGTGTAAAATAAAATGTGGTCTCAAATCGGAAAAGGGTTGGTGGATTTTTAGGCGCCCTTAGGATTGATAAATTCTTCAACTTCATCAATTCGTTCTTTGATTCAAGATGAATCTCCCGGGGAGTTCCGCGCGTTACATTCTACTTTCATGAGTAATATTCTCCACGCGCCGAATTACCTTTCCCCATTCAGGAGGCTGAAACGCCGTCTGCAATACTCGGTTGACAAATGCGAGCACGCAAAACTTCTCTTAAAAGACCTGCGAGGCTTTCGGTCGAGAGCCGACAGAGCGGAGATATTTTCCACCGCATTAGGCGGCAAATCGACATGGAAAATCTTCGAGTTTATGAGGACGCAGAGGAACCACTCGTATATATGGTTATGCTGGCATGTCATGTATGAACATGTTGCTAACGGAACCTGAGGCCTCGAGATAAAAGCGTCGTAGTCTGATGGCCGCTGTTGTTCTGTTCAGATACCCGTTGAAAAATGTCGACAAGATTTTTTGCTCTGCCAGTTCTACGCTCGGAATAAAAAGCTTTCAGTTTTTCCCTTACGGTGTACACGTTGTATTTTGAGCGTTTGCAGCCATTCGGAGAAAAATACCCGGCTCAAATGTAAACCAGAATTGCTGAATACGATAGGGAAAACTAAGTTTCTCTCAACGTACAAAGTGAAAAACGATAGCTCGGATTTAGTTGGAGACTAATCTGAGCGGAACTAATGGGTCGTATGAAGAAAACTGATAGGACCGTGTTGAAAAGTTGTTGGACTTTGATAGAATTGGTAGAGTTTGTTAAGCCTGAAAAATAAGTACTCTGTCACTCAAAAACACATCTGTAAAAAACACATAGTTCATTCTTTGAGTACATTATGCAGTTCATGGACAAGCACCACACAGGCTCCAGTCTAACGTGGCACTGGTAGGAGGGGCTCGACGGACACTCCATAGGGGCCACCCGTGGTGTAGTGGTATGGAGCGTTAGCTCTCTACACGGTGGAGCCAGGTTCGAATCCGGCTGGGGTCAAACTCATGTTTGGCCCGACCCTTCGTCCTCCACACTCAGGGGGGTGAGGCAATGAGTAGCCACGAGCGAATTCGTTAGGATTAGTAGGTGCAGGATCGATTGATAATCTTCTGATTCCCCTATGCGAGCCGCTGACGACGTCCACGACGGGAAAGTATCCTAGTTGGACGAAAATCCAAGGTGGAAACTCCTTGTATACTTTACTTTACTTTACTTACTACTCCATAATTGGGTAGTAATGGGTAATTAGGCCTAATGAAGCGCCCACAGTTCGAAGCCTTGAACTGATGCAGTTTTGGCATTACTACAATTTGTGTCGTCCAAACCTTCTTCATTATTCGTTTTTGTGTGTTTTTTCCACATAAAAAGGAATATGGTGTGTCTGATGCCTTATGGTAAAAAATAACTGCTTAATAATGATACACGAGAGACAGTTTCCTATTGCCACCAAGCGCGACGATCGCCCGGCCGACAGAGGCTCAGTTCGGCTTTTCAACGTTTACATTGACGGGTGGGCTTTATTTCCCAACGCCGATTCAGCATTGAAAGACGATCGTGCGTTCGGTGAAATCAGTCAACATCCGCGGGACAGTTGGGTAAACAAATGTTCACCTGGGCATGCCGAGTTTACCAGGGTGGGAGTACTCGTCTGTAGATGAGGAACGTGCTCGAGATGCCACAGTGCGACCTCAACGTAGAAACATCAAAGGTTTAAATACACATCTTCTCTCCTTGTTCGTGAAAACAGGGAAGCTGAAAGGTGAAACAGAGATGGGCCGTGGGAAGGGAACGTTGTTGTGCTCAGCGCTAGTTTCTGACCCCGAGGAAAAGGGCGATTCGCCTAAATATTGCATGTTCAAAGGGAAATTTCTCTCGGTTGGCCCTTTCCTAGAGTGAAACCCATTCTTCCCTCGAGGGAAGACCTCGTCTGGAATTCCAAGCGCTCGAGCCAACCTTCTCCTACATCTTCTACTATCTAAGCTACAGTTTTCTTCCTTTTTTGAACATCCGTCTCCAACATCAAACGGAGCCGGCCATTTTTAGGTTTCCCTTGTTATTTTTCTTCAACGGTCGAATTCTTCGGAAATTCTTTTTTTCTCCTTGCGCTTCCTCAAGTGAAATTTCCGAACGGCTCGATCGAATGTGGATTAATATGCTCAAGGTGGGACGAATCTTATACTTTGTACTAGTATATATTTCGTTTTTTATCTCCAAGTGAAAAAAAACCGTTCCATACGATGTATATATTATTAAAATATTATATATTATAGTTTATTATTTATTATCATTCCTTTGCTTCAATAGTTATTTAAGAATACCATCCACTTGTGATGGTTTCGAACGTTAGTGAAAGTTTCCACTAAACAATAGATGGGAGAATTGTTAACAACCATCTTAATTTTAAGCATTTTTCTTTTTCTCAATTTTCTTATTAAAAGGAAAGTTATTCGCCAAAGAACTGATAGAGGGTTTGACGAACATTCTATCGAGTATAGAATGATTTTTATAGCTCCATTATTTCTCGAAAATATACCATCATGCGAAATTTCTATAAATTTCGGAAAATTCCTCACAAAATAATTATGTGATAACTGAAAACCATTAAAGATAATTATGAACTTTTTCGAGGTCGATTAAGCGTCTAAAAATTTATATAAATTGATATCAAACTCACGTATGATCCCAAAAACGTTGATAAATACGAACTTTCCTCTCAAAAATACCCTTAAAATTGAGGTAGTGATCAGTTTAGAGAATTGAGCCATTGTCAGACCAAGAGCGATATTTAAATTTCAAGAATTTAGCTATTCTAGCTCTTTCAGAAAGTGTTGAAAGAATACGGCGGAAAACTTCTTTTTTTTGAATTGGTTATTTGGATTTTAGCATACGTAAAACATCAAATTATGAGGGGTTGAATTTTTTTTCTTAGGCGATTATAATGGTTTATTGTTGAACAATGAACCAACAAACAATGAAGGCATTGCGATCGCTGTAAAAGTTGAGTCTATATACTCAGGCAGAAATTATGAATGTTCCATTCTCTGAAAAATTTCCTAATGTTCGATTGAATTGAAAAAAAATTTTTTTTGCAGTTTTATTGTGAATAAATTGAATCAAACGATAATCATTAGAGCTGTAATCCAACACGGAAGTACTAAGAGGCTTAAAAGTTCGCTAAAGAGCCAACTATGCGCTTTCCTTTCGTCTTAAAAGCTTAGTTCCGCAGAGCCAACGTTCACCATCGGAAATCCCGTATTTTTTTCCAAAAGCTTGCCACTTTCGGAGCTAAGTTCGTTCCAGGTTGAGTAGGCTTCTATACGAGTTACCTGAAGCTGCCGCTGGTTTGACCTAGGTCAAGTTCTTCGGCTGAAACGTTTTCCGGGTCGTGGTGCGACCATTAGGTTAGCAACGGGTTTCCTCTCAGCCGGTATTCAGTATACGAGGATTCCCACTTTGAAAATGCGTTCCCAAATTGTGCTAACCGCGTTGGAAAGGCTTGCGGAGGATCGCATTTGGCTTGAGTAGTTTGTTGCTTTGCTTTTACCGCCATTTTGTTCCTCACGTAGGACTGCGCGGGAAGCTCGGTTTTGGTTTGGTTCTAACTGGCAAAACTGGAAAGCCTTTGATGGAGTTTTAGTTTGAAAATCACGAATAGTACTATTCGATAGGAAATGTCGGTTTCGTAGGAAATGTCTTGTTGCTCTCGTAGATTTCTCGTTTCAGTCTCATATTAAATGAACGGTATAGTGATTTTAAAGGGAGAAAAAAAGTGAGGAAATTCTCTAACGATTTTTACTTATCGGTGGAAAAACGTTGATTTTTCAGAGCAAACATATTAATTTATTTCAATCGCTTTTCAAGCTGATTCGAATGTGACTATTGTCGAAAGCTTCGATTGCTCTCGAGTTATTTAATAGTATGAGCGATTTTTAAGCTCTTGTACGGGATTATTGGATTACTCGAGTTTTTATAAACATCGACGACGCAAAAAAAAACCGCGAAATAATCTCTTCCAGTTTATTAAAGGGAGATCAACTCAAAACCAATTAAACCACTTTGGTAGAATGAACTTGAATAATTTCTTATTATAAAAACGATAAAATAAATTACTCTCTATAGTTATTTACTATTGAAACCGCTCACGAAAAATGTATTCTTTACGCTCTTAACTGATTTTTCCGTTATCAGCAGAAAAGGTACTAAAATTATGATCATTGTTAACTAAAAACATAAATCATCGCTCCGATAAAAAAAAATTAAATTAAATTAAACTTCAAAACCTCGGAAAGAGCATTTTTGGAGAAGAAAAATTGAATGCATAATTTTTTTTGGTTTAATATTATTTAATTGTTAATTTTTTCTGGTTTAAAAAATCTTGGATTGCGTTCCCAGTACGTAGAACAATAGCACTCTACAATAAAATACTGATCCGAATTGGAAAAATCGTAAGCCTGTGATGATTCGGTTCTCTACGCGTTTGAAGTGGCCCCTTTATTGCTTATCGGCTGGCTCAACTCTGATAACGCAATGACAGAACTGACAAGCTCAGTAGTTGTGGCACCGATTCTATGTGCATTTTTTCGCTCCCTATTTAAATAATGTGGATTCCTGTCAGCGCTAGTAAAGTATACGTGGTGCCTTTAGACCTCATCACGATTATCTTGATGGAATCTATATTGTCAAATGTGAGTAAAAATAGGTATCAATCTAGATTATAATTTTAGAAAATCTCAATTTATAACGCCCAATGATAATGAATTTCCGACAACAACTTGAGAGTAAATTATCATCACGCAAATAAAATCGGAACGGTTGTGAGTATATGAAATTTGGACGAAAAAATCATTGCAGTTTGTAAACGGGTTTGGCTTGTTTGGGAGTCTCAATGATTACGAAAAACGATAAGGAAGAACGCTCATGACTTGTAAAACTGGTCCAGCGTTAGTAACTTGATGTAATGAATTGAGAAAAAAAAGGCAACGTATTTTTTCATAATATCTCGGGTTTTTGTACGACTCATGAACGTGCATTTTTTACGTCTTCATATACAATCCAAACAAAATCTCTGAAAATTTTAACTTTTTTTGTACTATCTGCTCTTATGGAAAATTTTATAATTTCGATGTCACTCAATTTAGTTATAATGACAGTGGAACATTTATTCCGAAATTCTTCGATTCCGTACCAAATCGATAAAGAAGATCGTTAGATTGTTGATAAAGGGCATAATTATTTTTGTGTGAATTAGATAAATATGGTAATATATTATATTTAATAATGATAATGTGGATCGTCTGGATTATTCGCGTTTGAAAAAAAACCTAAAAGCACATTTGGTTAGGAATATTCTGAAAATAAAAACTATCACAAAGGTTGAAGAGAAAAAATTAAATTGCCGGTTCAAAGGTGATTACTGGGCTAATTTCGGTCGACGTTTTTTACGACTGTCGACTATAAATGAGAAACATCAACGGGGATTCAAATACGTCAATATTATACTGCATATTATATTTCCCAGTGATTTTGGCATTAGAACCAATCGCTGTCTTGAATATTTGTCGCTCTCATGAGGGAGCATTGAATTCAATGAGGCCAGCAAACACTAGTATTTACACTGTTAACTTTAACGATGAATTTCGACCACGTTAGAATTGAGAGCTCTTTTAATGTGCCGTGCTTATTGGACGACCACGTGTACATATTCCAGAACACGATCGCTTATGGGCTCCACCGGCTTGTTTATTGTGGATTGTCAAACTCTCAGGTGTATACAAAATAAGTCTTATTGCTTATCGTAATTATTATTCTTCTGTAATTGTTTTCATCTTACAACATACTACATGCTGGTATTCTGTATGTTTTATTGCAGTTTCAAGAACAGAAAAACAGAAGCTACAAAATTATCGCGAACGTTATATCTTTGGGTATTATCGTTGACGAATTCAAAACGACTACGTTGCCTTTGTTGGAAAAATACACGGGACACGTTCGCTTTAAATACATCTCGAGCATTATTTCCTTCTGATCGGCTTTCGCTCGCTTTATAAAGTGAGCTATTATTTAAAGTGGTCGACAGTGTGGAATAAATCAACAGGCAATGGGCGATAAAGTAATTTTATCGACCGATTTTAATAATTGAGTTCTTTTCGGTTGATGACTCGAACGTCCCTAATTAACGTGCTAGGACTGACAGCCGTCATCGGAATAGGTTACCATTTTTCAGTCAAATACTGTTGCATTGTTTGATATTATTAACAGGTATTGGTAATTATTACACGGTCGGGCTTTTAGGTGATACTGTTCATTTACTGATTAGAGATGTAATGGATGGATGTAAAGATGGATGTGGACAACTAGTAGTTCAACCTGTCACTAATAGCGCTAATACTACACGTTCCATTCGGATGAAAATTATTCGGAAAATGTACCAAAATTGTATAATGACAACTTTGTCAAAAAAAAAAAAAAAAAAAAAAAAAAAATTAACCTGTGTCCTTTCAAAATAATTGCAACTCTCCTACTTTAAATCTTCTAGTCAGCTCAAGTTCAACTCCAGCTGAATTTCGTTAAAATTTGTCTTAGCTTCGGGTGAAGTCTGATAAATGTCGAGAGAATCATGATGATGAGGAGCTAATATTGCACCCGTTCAAACCAAGGGTGCTACTTTTTGATTCATCATTCAATAATAAAATAATATGTATACGTTTCAAGGAATCTGGAATTTGAATGTCAAAAAAAAATATTTCTGTCCGTCCGCCGTACTTTTCTGAGGAATTATAATAGCTAAAATCTTGAAATTTTCACCGGAAAATTATTTGGTCAGAAAATAGCTAAACTCTTCAGCCTTATCGATGCCTTAATTGTAAGTATTTTGAGGTTCTGAGGGTGAACTGTTATTGTTCAATTATTTTTCAACATAGCTGTGTTTGACAACAGTTGGTATAGATTTTCGACGCTGATTTATATGAGACCGTTACGGCGTCGATGGCCCGTTTTCATTTATCGCATCTTTTGTGTGGCATTTTTGAGATTTAAAAAATTCGCCATGAATTTATAACTCGAAAAGTTACGGAGCTATATCAATTGTTCAATACTTGATGTTATGCTAATATTTATGCTCGTTAAACACTCTCTTAAGCTGCATCGACAGGTAAATAATTTGACTTTTACATAGATAATTAAGAAAACATAAAAATAGTAAACATTGTGATACCAATCTGTTGTTAGATGAAAACGCTCACAAAAAAATGTTAAGGGTAGTTACTATCTCAAATAAATCGTTTTCTTAAGTTGCCATTGAAGCAAAGGAATGGTAAACCTATAAACCAGCGATTTTGTGCAACCGTTGACCTTGATTTTTTTTTCTCTTTAGCTACCATTGCTCGAGCGACCATTTCCGAGCAACAGTTGTTAGGGCAGAGAGTTTCCAAGCCTCGACTGGGCTGAAGCAATTTAACCATCCTAATAATACCCTCGATTTCTATGCCATAATCATATTATATAATTTTTTATTCTTGCAGGATGACGAGAAGAATATGCCATACCTTTGGCTGAGAACGAGAGTTTAATTTTAAATCGATCTCGTTTAAAACTAGCTAACTGCCAGCAGTTATAATTAATGCCACTCCTGCGATGTTTCGAAGACGACGAATGGCTATGAATTTCCTGAACCGCAGTCCGCCGACTCGAGTATTGATGAGCGGTTTTCAGAGAAACTCCAACGGTCTAGCTGTAGAACAATGAAACGAACCTCCGTCTCTATCAGGAAGATAGAAGTAGCATTTGCTTCCCTGGAGACGAGGCGGTTGAAGGCATTTAAACTCTCAATCTGATTAGCTTCCTAGACTACAATGACTTCCTCTTGGGACTTCTTGCTATCCGATTTCTCCCGAAGATCTAACGCCAAACCGACGAAATTCCAGCCGCGTATTGTGCGGTGAATTTAATATTTGGGCACGCTGAAAGCTGAATATAACGTTGTTGATATAAAAATAGAAAATTACTGTAATGCCGCTTTTCAATCATGAACTCAGTGAACTTGATAACGCCCTATGAGCCGTTTTAAATTGATAAAAATCTGTATAGATACTTTTCGGATATTCTATGTTTCGTGGCATTGTTTAATATCGATGTAATGCCTTGAGTGGTGACCTACGCTCCTGTACATGAAGCTGTAAGAGTAACTGGTGATCTCGTTTGGAATACGAAGAATCAAACAGGGCCATGAAAAAAAACTCCTGACCTTGAACGAATCAGGCAACAATATTTCAGACTGTAATCGAAATCCTAAAAATTGTATTGAGGGAGGAAACCATTTTTCAAGCACAAAAACTTCACCGGAAACCCGAATTTTTACAAATGAAAATTTAGCTCTTTGAGCCATATTTCTGTTACACGCGTGGTATGTATACGTACTATGATAAAAAAGTAAAACATAAATAAAATTTAAAAAAATAATTTTCCCCCTTTTATTATCCCTGTGTTAATTTTGGCGGGGTATTAATTTAATAAAAATATTCGTCCATTTTTTTCGGGCATTCTTTTTATGAAAATGCGTTTACAGTTGTCAAATTGTCATTGAACATTTTCTCCACCAAATCGTTTCAAATATTATTCCTTACACTCAACACATGAGAGGAATTGCTTGCGCATTTTTTAATTCCATCAAGAGCATCTTTCACTCTTTGTAAGAGAATCTTGTGAACAGCACTCGTCCGGCAGGCGTGAATTTGGACTAGAATGTCCTCCCCAAGGGCTTCCATTTCCTTGGCGTACTCCTGAAAGAAGAGGTATAATTTATAGGAAAATTCAATGACGAATAACATAAATATACTGAAACTAAGTTTTCTCTCACCTTCGCTTGGGGCAATTGTTTGGCAATGTTCGTCTTAGCGTCGCGAATAATATTCATCACGCATTGAATCCGGTGGCCCGCTTGGTTTACAGCACACTTGGTGATATCACCAATGAAGCTAATCACGTCTTGCTCCAAAACTTCAATGAACTCTTCGGTTTTGAGTTTCATCGACTGAACGTCGTCGCGAACTTGCGACATGTTCCAACATGTGTATAAATCCAAGATCACGCTCCATTCAGCCTCAAGGAGTTCTTTGGTGGCCTCTTCGTAGCATTCCAATGGCACTTGGTCCTTCAGCGCTTCGATTTCCTGAAGGGAAATTCAAATTTCCAAATTTGAACGGCAAAAATGATTTTTTTTTAATCCAAAAGTTGAGAACAGAAAATTAAAATTACTGATAATAGTTGACAAAATTTCACTCATTCCACTTCCAAAACTTCTCAAGTTCGAAATTAATTATTTATGATACTGCTTGACCTACCTTTCGAACTGATTCGATTTTCGATTTGATAGCGGATTCCTCTTTTTGGATAAGTTCTTTTTCCATTTCTTCAAGTTTTGCGGCTGATTTTTTCAATTTGTTCACAGCTCCTTTTATACTGGAATTGATCCACTTTTCAAACTTTTCGATCACTTCATGTGTCTTGTCTTTCCAGCCTTCGGACTCATTGCCCTATGACGTACGAATAAATTGGAATATTATTAATATCCGATAAATACATCATGAATCATTAAATCAATTAAAAAACAAAACAAATCAAAAATGAAAATTAATGATTTTATCATTAAAGGAATTGATGAAATATTAAAGGTAATTCGATACTGGCTATTTCGTATAATAAAAATTACAGTGGCCGATTTCCAATGCTGGTGGTCAATCTGAATTGAATGACACTCGAAATTCAAAATTACTTTCCTATAGCTGGACACGATCGTTTCTTACCTTTGAAAAATACGGTGCGTGAGAACGTGAGCGAAAATCGTACCTAGATGGCTAGTTAAAAATCCACCCCATGAGAAATGACATTCCATAATAAGGATGAGTGTAATTTAGTTCTGTTTGAATGATTCGACTTACAAAATTAACACCACAATCGCAAACGTTCCAATTAATCTGTTCATTTACATATGCCCTGGAAAATTTCCTATATAAAAGTGACAATAAGAAACTGCTGAAACTTCAAACGCGATACTGTACCTGTTTTTCAACGGATTGCATTTTGACTGATCATAAATTAGGAAACATCATCTCTCGTTTGCTTTATTTTGTAAAAATCACGCTAAATGCACTAGAAAACGGTAATTAAAAAAAAAAAAATAGAAATAAAATAAAAACCAATTTATTCCCCTTTTGGATGAAAGGCACGTTAAAGGCAAATAACGAGGGCAATGAGAGCGAAGAGAAAACCCGATGTACACAATAGTACCAAGCCTAACCACCAAATAGCAGTGGTAATTGTTTTCGCAGCTTCGTCGCAGTACACTTCGTATTTTTCACTATCCACGCAAAATCCGTTGTTGTTGTTGAGTGATTTTTCAGAGCAGCACGAATCCGGGAGTTTTCTGTTAATAGAATCGAAATTTGTTCAAATCTGTCAATTGCATTGAATTTTTCTACTAACGGATTCAAAATTTAGCTATACGTAATTAAATTGTTTTTTATTCGCAATATCTATCGCGGCTCGTCATAAAATTTATTTAGCAGTGCAGAGGATGATATTTTTTTCAAAGCTCGTTGTCCTTAAGTATGCTGATTCAAAATCGACGGCCAGTGAACTTGGCTTGGTTGTTATCGAAAGAGAAAAAAAACTAATCTCAAAGAATATAAAATTTGCTTGCTGTTCGTTTCATGGTGCGCAAGCTTGGTATTCTCGTTTGATTAGTTATTTTTAGAATGAGCTGATTTCCGAGTCACCTGTTTGCGTAAATGTCTTTCGCTGATACTCCGCAGCATTTAAACGATTTTTGAATCTTGTCCATCGGAGGAAACATAATTGAATGCACTTTATCCTCCATGCCAGAGTTGACAGTCGAAGATTCATATTTTTCAACTTCTTTCAAAATCGACTCTCTCATTCTATCGGTGGCCTTGGTCAAAGCGAAGAACATCACAATCCCTAAGATGGCCAATATGATCGCGATCACGGCCAAAGTGATGACGTAGATTATCCTGATCAAGCGAAAAGTGAAGTCACAGTTGACGGCAACAGCTCCCACAACGGCGATACCTATTCACGACAAATCGAAAATTGTCTAATCGCAAAACTATGAACTTCACGCGGAGTTTATATTTTAAGCCGAATTAAAATAAGCGATTTGAACCGATCGTAACGCAAGACTAAGTAGACGATTCATATTGTTCAGGAAGGTGAAAAATGTTCCACTAATTTACCTCTAACCTTTAGTTGTATCGAAGGAAAATATCCTTACTCGCAGGAATGCAATATCGTCCGAACAAGGGAAATATAGGATACCAAAAGTGTCGGATCTGTCGCCCGTGGCAGCACATCTCTTAATTTATACTCCATTGAAATAGGTGAACCTTCAATAATATTCTCTTTTTTACCTACCCACGATAGCCAGCCCGCAAAAGGCCACAGCCGTCGCGAGTGTTGTCAGATATTCTCGCCTCGATTTGTTCAAATGTTCTTCCACTCCATCGGCATTGATTCGGCGAGAACTAAAACCTACGCTGAGTATAATGACGCCGCAGATGAACAACAGTGTGTTCAGGACATTGAACAAAATTTTAGCTAACGGCATACCAATCATTGGAGCCTTCAACTATTATACACGTCACCAATTTATAAATGAGAACTCTTATAACTCGAAGTTTGCCACCGTAGTGTTGCAGAAAATGCGTTCGAATATCAGCATGGAGATATCATAGATTCGAACACGCGAACTGATACCAGAACGCAAATTTTTTAACGTTAGTTGAAAAAAATCGAAGTGTGAGAGGTAAAGTTTACAAGGCAATTTTTAATTCTGCTGCGTGTTAGTTGAGGCTTGTGAATGACGCTCATCTTTCATCGTTAGTGTCACACCGAAAATATTTTTCCAATCACAATAAGTAAATAAAGGCTGAAATAATAATTTCCAGAGAAAATAGTTCGTTCAGATCTGTTGGTTATTACTTTTTTCTTTCAAACTTTCTTCTTGTCTTTCTCTTTGGGTTCCTTTGCTAAAAAAATTATCGATTTCACAGAACCTTTACTAATCGTTAGGACCACACACCATAACTCCGCTTATTGAGCTAATTCGAGCATTTTTTTAGTTTTTGAGCTTCCTGGCTAGTTTTTAGTAACAATATTGTATTGTACGAACGTTGTGTCCTTGAAATGAATTCCTTGATTCAAAAATTGGTAATATCTGTCGGCCAAAGCTAACATAGTAGTACTGTGTGGTCCGTTCACACAGTTAAAAAAAAAATTATTATTATTTTTCAGCAACGAAACAATTATTTATTTTTATTTTATTTTTTCCTTTCTTCAGTTCACTATTTTCTCTGGAAATTATTATTTCGGCCATTATCTACTTATTGTGATTGGAAAAATATTTTCGGTCGTCATTTGATTTGGTAAATGTTTGATTCGATTGGCAAATTATCTAATCAGTGCTATCCGATGAAGTGCAAATCGCATCCATTCAAACGTGCGATTCATGTGAGCAGATGCATTTTGAGTGCTCGCTTTAATCCTATTACTTCCCACGAGCCATAACGAATTGAAAGCTTCGTGGAATTCAACAACGCTGTTCGGCCGATATAAATGCATTAGCCAGTCGGAGAAAAACTGAAGCGTCTCGTAGTTTAACGTGGAGGATGACACTTAAAACATGGAATGAAGATCGTATTTTCCGAGAGCTATTATCTGATTCTATGAAAGTCGTTTTGATCAGACGAGTGATCTAATTTTATTGAAATTTGCCTTCGTCACGTTCGGTCATAGCAACTATTTTTGGCGTAAAGGCGATAATTTTGGCGTAAAACTTCATTTTTTCTTAATTAGGAGCATAAAGTTACTAATTGATATCCATTTTATCGGAATGTAAAATTAATGGCAAAATCTCTAAATTCCTGTATTTATCTACCTCCCTTGCGGTTTCTTGTGGTATCAATCAATTTTATGAGCCATTTGGTAGAAATATTTTGATGTTAAATTGTGCTTAAAATTTGCAACAGCAGTTGCCACGTCGTTGTAGTAATACAGTACCTAGTGTTTTCGGAATGAAATCTAGTAATTTCTGAAATGAATCTCGGGGTAAAGTACTTTTTGAAACAAGACTTGAAGAAATATTCTGTTCATTACTTGCTATTACAATTTTCTACCATCATGATGATTCAATCATTGTTTTTTTATTCACTTTCTTGAGCTATATTTTTAGATGGTGGTATAATAAACCCTAACGTTCCTGGTAGACATTTTTTTAAAATTCTAGTTCAGAAAAATTACGAATGTCATTTTAAAATCATCGAATTCCAGCTGAAAAACGACGATTGATTTAAACATTTAAACACTCACAATTTCAGTAAAAAATGTTCGTTTAGAAAACTTCAATATGATATAAAAATGGCATTTTTACATGGTAATCGCTGGAAAAAAAATATTTTAAACGATGTTTAGCTTGTTAAAATGTTGAATGTTCCAACCTGAGCATTATCGAATGCTACGATGATAGCCAAAAGCAGGAACAGGCCAGTTATCGTTCTCATTTTGCTCTTGATGAAACACTAATGACAATAAGATGTTCAGCTTGACCTTTATATCGCGACTGCTCTCAAAATCGCACTTCCTCAAGGTATCCCCATGATTTCTTTTCGGCACTTTTGCCATTCATAAGTGCTCGCACATTTGAATGAATTAATTTTCGCTTCAAACTAATTGAAAAATCTTGTTCTTCAATAAAATCCGAGCCACTAGAGATGATAACGGGCGATTAAATTTTCTGTCGTCTTACTTCAGCATCTTTTTAGGGAAATATTTTTTCTCAGTGTGTCTGTATGAGTATATTTTTTTGTTTGTTCAACTCGCACGTTCGATAATTAAGGAACTCTCCATCAATTCGAACTGTCCAGAAAACTGTCCTTATTTCTGTTTGTGATACATGTCGGTATTGGATGGAATAATGATAAGATGGTCTCTGCTAAAAAAGTCCGAGCAGATCACGCGTCTATTTGACCATGAGCCATTTTACCCCGTTTATGATATTTTCTTAATTTTTCCGACAGAGTGGACTTTAGATCAATCGAACCCCGAGGAATATTGTTTTTTTACTTCCATGTTTACGTAGTAAATGGAAGTATTTATTTTTTTCCCCGACTGGTACCATTATAAACTCGAATTTTCTTTAAATTAACAATCATTACTGGGACAAAGATAAGTTAGTCCGGAGGTTGTGAGGGGGAGAAAAACCAGGCGACTCATTCTCCGTTTTTTTATCGGCTGGCTGAGCACTTTCGCCCATTCGGGCATCTTCAGGGCGACGTATAGCCATAGGGTCCATAGCAGAGTCGCCTGGTTTTTAACCCCTCACAACCTCCGGACATCAAGAAATGCGACGACGAGGAAAAGAAGATAAGGTTGGTTTAGATTCGTTTTTTAGATTTTGATTAAGTTAGATTATAATTTCCAAAAAAAAGTTATACCATTTCCCGTCCTTGACATTTACAATATTTTCAGAACCAGGGATAGAATTATTTTTGAACTATTTGCTTCGTGGAATTTTTTTACCGACATCAAAACGAGGAGGTTAGACTTGCGGGTTATTTTTTTCGGTATGCGTTGACTGCTGGCGTTCAGCAGCGTCTAAATTTGAGTCTAGTTTACGTGATCCAAATTTGGTATTGATTGGACTAAAATTAGATAGGTACTTTTTAGGCCGTATTTCTAAAAAAAATTGTTTCAAAATCACGTTTTTTGGACTATTTATGTGATTCTAAGTTTGATCTTAATTTATTCTTGTCATTGCCTAGTCGATAGTTTTGAAACATAATGAACAACTGATTCCTTATTCCTAATTATGAGACTGTAAAACATTGTTATTTTCATAAATACACCAAATTTTACGAAGACCAAACCTAAAATGGTATTTGTCAAACACTGATCCAAACTCCTGTCAATTACTGGCGATTTTCAAAATTTTTCTGTCAAACACTGGTGCAAAATTCTATTTTTTTTAAACTGGTTTTGTAGCTAAAATCTTGGATTTTTTGGCCAATTTAAATTTTGATTTGATCAATCAGATTCTGGTGCTACCAAAACGATTAAAGAAAACAATCTAAACGGGAAGAAAATGCTTTTAATGAAGTGCCAAAGTAAAATATTTCCTTAAGGTGTCAAACACTGGTGCCTTCACCCTAAGTCCGATCGGGATACTTTTTTTTGTTTGAAAGGCTTACTATCCAGGTAAATTCCATAATTTTTTCAGTTGAGTCCATCCAGTAGTTACGTCCCTAGATCGCGAAAACAGCAAGTTTTGACACATTTGATCGACACATTTAATTTTTAATGTAATTTTGTTTATAATTTATTTGTCCCTAAAATGTTTATTCGGGGAATGAGTTGCTTGAAGTTGGGACATTTTTGTTATTTTTTTTTCCTTTTCAGAGTTTATTTTATAGGCAAATAATTTTGAAGTCAGTTTTATTTTTTACATCTATGTTTACGCAGATTTTAAAAGTTTTTTCTAAATTTCATTGCAATATGAAAGTTAATAAAATCCGAAAATCTTTCACGGAGTCGCTGATGTTGGTTAATTAATTAATCCATTTTTGTACCAATCACTACTCGCAATTTCTTAACAATAATTCAGCCCAATAGTGTAGGATACAGTATGAATTCAATTGTACTGAGTCAGAAAAACTACTTGGAGTTTTGAAATTTCAACTCGTCCTATATCATCATGATCAACTCCATGTTAAGGTCCGTTGTGTTCACGTTTCATTTCATCGAGTTCATAAAATATATTATTACTCCAGAACTGAACTTTCCCCTCTATTTATCGAAGCTCGATCGCTCGATGACAAATCAATTTTGATCGGTGAATTATTTCAATTCAAGTGTCTACCAAATGCCATCTCAGTTCAATATCATCCAGGTTATGTAAGTCAAAAGATTTTTTCGTGAAAATGATTTATTTATCAAGTTTCGCTGATGCTCGGTTTAAAAAGAAGCCTTGGAACAAGAGCTGAAGCGGTCGAGAGCGTCTTGGACACGTTTTTCCAAAGCCACTTGTTGAGGAGATGACATGCAAGCGTTCACTTGGTCCCTCAGATCGAAGATCAGTGCTTTCATCGACACGATGTACGCCTGCGGATTTGAATAATTTTTCATAGATTAAGATTTGACGAAACATTTATCGCTGAATAATTCGTATGAAAATAAGAACAGGTCAATATTAATAAATTTTTATAGGTTTTTGGACGCTGAATCTATTACGGGATCGATTTTATTATGCTATTATTATAGCTCTCGAGTTACTGGAACGCGAGAAATTTTCGATATTTTGAACATTTTGACATGACTGTTTTTGAGATTTTTTACAGCTGTATGAATTTTCGACGAAAAGACGAAAACTGCTTCGAGAATAGATTTGAAAGAGATTGCTTAGTTTTGAGCCCATGGTGCTTGTGTAAACTTGTTTAAAATTATACTTGTGTATGAAGAATCTATTCTTCTTTATCACTGATAATATTACCTGACGGTTGCAAATTTTATTTGTCCATGTAAATCACTGCGCTGTTTATTTGGTCTTTCTATAGATTTTTGAACGCTGAATCGAATGAGACTATCTTTATTGGTTTTCTAGTTATTGCAGCTTTCGTGCAGAATTTGAGACATTTTTGGAAATTTGGCATGAAGGTATAACTAACAGCCACATGGCCTTAATTGCTCTGTTGATAAAATTCATAATAAATCATTGGTTTATTATTTTTTTGCTTCAATAATGTGTCTATCCATTTGTGACAATTATTGTTCCGAACATTTATGATTGTTCCCACCAAATAATAGATTGGTAACATGAGGGAAAACTCAGTAGCAATTGCAAGTAATATCAATCATTTTTATTTTTCTTAATTTCCAAATTGAAAGCTAATGTGTTCACCTAACATTACAGTTGAAGAGAGTGTCTGACGTCTATTCCAACGAGTATGGAACGATTTTTATAGCGCCAAAAATTATCGAGCTATACTTTCATACCAAATTTCTGAAAATGTCTCTAATTCTGCGATAACTTGAGAACCAATGAAGATAGTCTCATTCGATTCAGCGTTCAAAAATCTGTAGAAATACCAAATACACCTGTTTTTGCAAAACTTTAAAAATACTAATTTTTCCCCCCCTAGAAATACCCTTGAAATTGAGGTGGTGATTTGGTTAAAAAATCGAGCCATTTTCAGGCGTATCTTTGGTGTAAATTTCAAGAATGTAGCTTTGATAGTTTTGTTCAAAAAGTGTTGACGGCACGCACCGCAAAAATTTGTTTGCATTCGATATTCGTATTCTACGAGCTTAGAAAAACGTAAAACATCAAATTTTGAGGGGGTTAGAAAACACTTTTTTGGCGATTACCATGATAACTTTGGTTTATATGGTAACTATGGTTTATTCTTGTGGAATAAACCTAAAAATGATAATTTCGTCAATCGATCTATCTCTCTCTAAATGACCCAAACGTTAAAGATGCTGCATTTTGACGTTTATTAAATGGAACTCTCACCAGGTTCACAGGATTTGAACAGAGGTCACTTTCTCTAACAAGAATCCAATGATATTCACTATTCTCAGTTCCTCAACAGTTCATCTTGACCATTGAGGTACCTATGCATTTTAAACTCGCAGGCTGAACATTTGTATCAATAGCTGTACTGTCTACTAGTACTGCTGCCAGTACAAAAGCCATGCATTTTTTTGTACTCAGTATTACCAACTTATGATCGAATTAATTCGTAAAAAAATTAAAGACGCGTTTTACCTTAGCTTCAGGCCATTGAGAAACAATCTGTTTCACTTCTACGGCAGCGTATTGCACAGCGCATTCCCATTGTTTGAGGCCGATTTTGGTCTCGCAATCGGCGATTCCTCGGACGATGACTTGGGCATCTTTGACAATGTCCATTGCAATCACGGACGCCTGTTGGACCAGATTGTTGATGTCGGCGTACGCTTGGGACATGTTTTTGCATGAAAGCAAATCTTGGACCACAGCCGATTCAGCCTCGTAAAGAGCCTTGGTGGCATTTTTGTAGCAATCGATCGGAACTTCGTTTTTGAGCAATTCAATATCCTGAAGCAAATAATATTACTATGTTAGTTTGTGATGTTCCTCTGCTTAACTGGTGAAGATATATTTGATGATTATTAAAAAATATCCCAACTGGAACCGATTACTTCAAGCGCAGCCGCAACAAAGGAGTGTATTTCTTTCTCTTCGTAGCGAACGAAGCGTTCAACGTCGTTTTTGACCACTCCTTCGATATCGTGGACCTTCGCGATCATTGCGCGGGCTTTTGTGTCGACCCATTTTTCAAATTTGTCGACGACTTTCTTCGCTTTTTCACTCCATCCGCCCACGCTCTTGGCCTGTGCTCAATCAAAATTACATTGGCTTTATGAAATCCTTCAAGAAAATTTATTGATTGCACGACAAAATGGAACACACAAACTAGACTTATTGTGAAGTTACTCACCTGAACGGCCGAAAGGGCGACAACGGCCAATACAAAGCAAACTGAATATTTCATGGTGACCTGAAGTGCTAGCATAAAATGTGACTACTCAAAAATTTGACACCATTTATAAGCTCAGCGTAACAAGTGGTTTATATTTTCTCTACTAGACAACAGATAAGACTAATCTTGAGAGTCCCTACAAGTACTATGCTTCGGTGATAATAAATGGGAAAACATCGTCCACAAATCTTTCAACTATTCCGATGTAATTTATTGGTTTATAGTCGCATCGTACGTTGGGCGATCGAAATGCCGCCTGTCCTTGAAAATTCGAGAGTTACATGAATATTGAATAATAATAAAGTGCCTTTTACGTCACATTTTGTCGTATGACATGCGAATAAAACGCTGCAAATGATTGTAGAGTGGTTTATTATTCCTTGCTAAAAGTATTATTTAACCAAACCATCGAACTATTTTAATAGTAGCTGTATAAATATAGTGATTTGTTTTACATTTTGGTTTATTATTCAACGTTAAGCCATTGTAATCGCCCCTGAAAAAATGTTCTACCCTCCAAAAAAGGTTTTTCGTTTTAAAGCATGGAGAGTCCAAATAATAAAAAAGCAGTGCGCATAGACCACACAGTATGACCACGTATAAACTCAAGAAACCCATGCAAATGCCGCCCCCTCGATATTTTTAATGGTTCTCGAGTTGTCGCAGGTTCTGTGTAGAATTTTGTGTTTTCAAAAATTTGGCGTGAGGATGCAGCTCAAAAATTTCAAAAGCTATAAAAATTTTTCCATACTTGTTGAGATGGTTGTCAAATAATGCTCTTCGGCCGAAAATTAAGGAGTATAAAAATAATTAAGATAACCATAGTTGCTAAGAAGTTTCCCCTTATAAATAGTTACCAATCTGTTGTTCGGTGGAAACGTTGACAAATGCTCGGAATACTGATTTAAAATATTATTATTTTTCAAAATTAAAGTCGATTGTATAATACAGCTGAGGAGATTTTTTTTACAACCATTCCAACAAGTATAGAACGATAATTATAGCTCAAAAAGTCTCGAGTTGTGTCATCGTGGGGAATTTCACGTAATCTAAATCATTACTTTCAGAACTACTGTGAAAACTTGAGTACCGTTATAACCAATCAATCTATCAACCCTGTTATGGTTTCATGTGATTTGGCTTCAAAAATTCTATGGAAATTGATACCGAGAACAACAACTGTCTCTGAAACATTGGAAAATACAAATTCCACATCTTGAAACTGTCGTGTCTCGGCGGTGTTGAGTTTATCTCCCCAATTCATCTCTCCTTGATGAAATCGAACCTTTTTCAAAAACATATTGCATGGGATAGTTGCATGTTTTTTTTTTTTTTTTTTTTTTTTTTTTTTTTTTTTTTTTTTTTTTTTTTTTTTTTTGAGTTTTGTGTTCGATTCGAAAAACATGTGATTGAAATTGTTAAAATGTCGTCATCTGTCTCTGCGTCGTCCACTCCTTGCAAATAGATCTTATACTGCTGAAAACGAGCTCTACTCGGGCAAATGGGCCTTTATGACCTGTATAAAAATCGATATCGGAGGAAAAATTAGTTACCAGTTCCGAATATGATTTTTCGAACCTACGATCATCATTTTCGCTTGGAAACGCATAGTCAATAAAATTATAGGGATTGAAATTTTTCCGGGAAATTTCAACGGTTCGTATATTTAATATAAAGAAACTGGTAAACCGAAAATGAACACGCGGATATGAATCGCGCTTAGCCTTTTACCTTTCAAAGATACGGTCTCTCCCGTAATATCCTAAAGCGGTTTCGAATAATCAATTTATAACGAGCTGCTATTGTTATTGAACATGTTGCCAATTTTGGGCCGTGCGGCTTTAATAGCAGGATAATTTATTTACAGCATACCGCAGCAGAAACTCCTGTACATTTCGAACTTCGGAAACGAGTTCGCCGAAATTCTGAAATTAAAATTCCATAGCCGCATGCCACCTTCAATGTTTTGTTCAAAAAATGAATCGTTAACAGTTTTGCTCAGTTATTTATTCGAAACTTTTACCGCCATGACTGTATCCTGTGCATTATTATTGCTGAATCGTTGTTATTGTAGTAGGACTTGTATTTCAAGTTTTTAGCGCTGAACGGTAGCTTCTGTAGCTAATGAAACGGTTTTTATATTCCTGAGATTTGGTGAGGCTGCGTACATAGTTTTATACTTGATTCACTTATATTTCGATGATTCATTACCAGTTTCAATCTCCATTTTTGTCCTATTATTATTTATCTGTAATTAAGTGAATAATGTAATTCATTTTGTGCTCATTGATTAGAAGTCAGTAAATAATGCGTGGCACTACTTAAAAAAAAAAAAAAAAATTGAAATAAAAATATTTCAACACCTCAACCTTCATGCAGTAAAATCAGCAACTCTTCTTCTTCGAATCACTGGCTGCAAACGATTGAGAGGTTTTTCTTTCCATTAAGAAAATTTAGAAAGAAATCATTCGAGTGAATTGGAATTGGTTCAGAAAAACGCTGCCAATCATTAAGCTGTCGTTTATTGATAATTCGCTTCGATCTTGATCCGATTATAATTTTTAAAACTAACGCTCACAACATTTGTGATTGTTCCTAATTACTAATAGATTTAGCAACTATCAGGGAAAAGTTTGAACAAAAAATAATGTTGTAATTTGAAATAACTTAATTTTCCTTGATTAATCTGAAATCAAATTATTTGCCTTACAATATAGCTTACGAGAGTGTGTGATGAGCATTTTAACAAGTATAGAACGATTTATATAGCTCCAAAAATTCTTGAGTTACAAACCTTGCCAAATTTTGAATATTCCACGAGAAAACTGCGAAACTCGAGAAACATGAAATCATAATCATACATAATTTGATACCAAATACACCTTTGTCTGAAAATGAAATAACCTTTAACGATGAGATAACGATTTATAATGGAGTCATTGCCATGCCAAGATTAATTTTAGGTGAAATTTCAAGAATTCAGCTGTTTCCTCAGAAAAGTATTGACGGAGGACGTACAAAATTTATTTTACTGGATATTAGTAGGATTCTAAATGCATTGACATGCAAAACTGAACATTTCGAGGGGGTTAGAAATTTTTTCGTGAGCGATTACAATTTTTTATTATTGAATCATTAACCGAAATGAAGGGTGATCAATCAGATAAGAGTTTTTTGCCTCTGTATGCAAAAAAATTATTGGGATAAAAAAACAGGAATGTGAAACCGTATTTTAATACAAAGTAGACAGTTTTCAGGTATCAAATAGAAGTGCTTGACCTCTGAATAGTTTTTTGAAGTTAAACTGTTCAATTTCCAAAAGTGATTTCGAACTTGAGCCTTTCCATTTTCATAAGTTCGTATTAAGTCAATTTCAATTTGATATTTACAGCATAGCCAGAATATCACAAAATAAAATAAAAATATGACCGATGAAATATTTTGTAGTATTACACTGATGAATACAAAAAGATTGACGAATAAAAATATATGGCTCATCATTCAAAAATTCTTCCAATAATACATCTTCTGAAAAAATATTCTAAAACTATGTCAATCCTCGAGTCTGTTCAATGAGATCCAAAGGAGAGAAGTTCACTTGTTTCACTCAAAAAATAGCCAACATTCAAGGCTCTTGTCATTCCCAGTAAAGTTGAGCATTCAGCCGCCAATTCTGCGGACTTTTGCTCAACTTTATCTATTACACTAACAGGTTTTCACATTGTCGTTCTATTCTATTAGGCGGCGTCATAATCCTGCTCTGTTTTTGGCCGCCGAACGCGACAAACGTACGCACTCGTGGTAATCTGACATGATCCCGTCGACGTGGTCCTGAATGTCGATGCCTTCGGGGTGCAAGCAGCTGTGAATATCTCGACTGGCTTTCCCCGCGTGTGCGGTGAAGGAGACGATAAAACGCTGGAAATATTTAAACGATTTCGTATTATGAAGAGCAAAATTGGGAGAAATAGAAAAGGTGATGGAGATACGAAAAGTGAATTAGCGGTTACAACGGAGGGGAACGATCTTAATTAGTGTAAAATTGAAGCTTTCACTGTTCAGTTCGAAAATGAATAAATTGACGATTTTGCATTATCTGAGACATTAACTGAAGACGTTGAAGGAGGAGTAATTAATGTGATGATTATGATAGAAATATAGCTGGTTACTTTAATTCCCTACCTGCTGAGCTCTAAAATTACGGAATTAATTTCACCTTCATATCCGAATAGCCTCCCATAACGTTCCTTATGATCTCCCAGATTGCCGTTGTGCCACATTGATACACACCGAGGACTCCCTGACGCGAACATTCGGAAATCCTCTCGGCTCCGTCTTTCGTCATTGAAAAAAACCCAGCTTCGATATTCAACGACTTGGTGCTCAAATGTTCGACGTTACGCACTGATTCGGAATTCCTGGAACACTCGAGGAAATAACCGATTTTCGATTGGCGAAGTTTACTGAGCGAAGTCGTCGCTTTTTCATGACAATCGACCGGCACGTCGAATTTGAAGGTGCTTATATCCTAGAAAAGAAATAGCGGCAATAATTATGAAAATGTTGATATTTATAGATGCGAATAAGTTAATTTTGGTGTCAGGAAATTATTGGGAATTAGACGATATTATGTGGAAATCGCCGAATCGTTACATGTCCGGTGTTGGAATTGGTACCACAACAGAAATTAATAGCGAAGAATGAAGAGGAGTAGCGACGATGAAAATTGCGGGGGGTCGCTGCAAATGATTGTACAGAGGTTTATTATTTCTTTGCTTTGTTATCCCATTGTTATAGCTACTAATCCGAACTTATAAGAACGATTTTACCAATCGACATTGGTTACTAAGGGCCTACTCCTTGGTAAAAATCATAAATTAGATTATTTTCATCACTTTTATTACTTAATTTAACGTCAAATTATTCGTCCTACGATACAGATGAAGAGAGCGTGTGACGAGCGTTTCAACCAGTATAAAATGATTTTCATTTTTTCGAAGGTGGCTCTGAATAATACGATGTTGTCAGCTCTAGCTCAACAATGGATTGTATTTGAAATTTTGGAGGCTGTTGGGCCACAATGGGCCGTTAACGTTGAGCGATTAGTTTGAGAAACCTATGCTTATTTTTCAGCCACATAATGATGAATTTTTATTCAGTCAGTCTATGAACTGCTTCATCTGTCAAAGAGCGGCAACACTGCAAAAAGGCTCTTCTGCCTAATTTCGAGTCCGCTACCATGTTTTACTTTTTCGTTAGCGAGAATAAGGTTCAGCCAAGGACGGCAAGTAAGCTGACGGTTGTCTCTCTTTGACGTCTTCAAGGATAGAGAAAGACAATTATATCGATCAGCAGCAATCTGGACGTGTAATTCATTTGCGACTTAAATTTTAAATTAATTTTTTTTAAATTAAATTAAATAATTTTATTAATTAAAATAAATTTAATTTTTTAATTAATTTTAAATTAAATTTTTTAATGATTTGAAATGACTACCTGAAGTGCACTATCGACCGAATCGTTGATTTCGATTTTGCCGTCGGCGAGCAATTTTTGCACTGTATCGATGAGATGCTGCTTCGCAATATTCAACTCGCTGGTCGCTTTTTCGCCTTCGTTTTGTATCCAATTCAGAGCATTATCTTCCAACGGACGACCTCTGGACAAGCTGGCACTTCTAGTAAGCTGGAAAATTGAATTTAATAAGCCACAAATAATAAAACGACGTGAGGAGGAAATAAATGGAAAATATGATTATCAAGAGGATATAATGATCTGATAGAATATTACGATCTAGAGCATATATAAATCTGGCGATTCGTGTTTTCGAATTGATTCAGAGCCTGAAACCCCTTCACGGGATATTTTGCTATAATTTCCCATTATTTGTGCTAAAAATCGGCATCGGCAGTTCTCATAGTTCTCTTGGGATTGAACAACAATTCTAGATCCTCTTTGTTGGGTCAGTCGATTTCTGATCGGGTGCTGCAAATTTATGTGAATCAGCAATTAACATATAATTTCAGGGCCCGTGTATTATTGGCTCCCATAGATTTCCGATCGCAGGAATAATCATGTTCTGGTATAATTATTTATTTTTATTCAATCGATAAATTTAATTTAATTTCAACTATTTTAATTTGGTATACTGTTTGTTTAATTTTATAGTATTACCGCGATTATTTTGGGATAATTCTTTTCAAGCTTCTTATCTAGTTTCTGGAGTGGCCGACTCTTATTATGGAAGTTGTCAGTGTAAATAAACATATTTATTGCAATTTAGATCATCTGCAGTAGAGAACGATGGTAGAGAGATGTTAGAATTAGTTCTCCGATAATTTAATTCTTCCTATTGAAAGGGGAAATATGAAAATACGAAACAGTTATTACATCAGAACATCGAATTCAAGAATAAAAACGCAGAAAAACCAGTTGTTTTCATTGTTTTTCAAGCTTTTTTCCCCCTATTTTTTTTTTTTTTTATGACGGAATCTCATTCGATGATAATCAAATACTTGAATTAAGTTACACCATTGATAAACCGAAATATATATCAAGTATGTGAACACATTTGTTGAACTCAGTTGAAATACAAAAAAATGAAAAAATACTATGGTTTACAATTCTCATGTTTCAATTGTGATTTAAGAAGTAAAATGCACTTGTAATAGTAAATATTCCGACCATTTTTTATGAAATATAAGAAAAAAGTCCTTAACAACTATCGTAGTTTTATTTGTTCTTTCATTATTTTTTCATTTTCATTATTTATTTTCATTCTTCATTTTCCTTATTTTCTTAATAAAAGTTGAATTATTCGCAAATGATACAGCTCAATATCTCAGATATCATAACTCATATCGCCATAAATATCCAAGGTATACCACCATGGCAATATTTTCAAAAGCACAAAAATTCTACCTAAATGCTGCAAACACACCAATGTTTCAAAAAAATTGGAAAATACGATTCCCTATCCCTCAAAGCTCCCCAAAATTACCCTCAATTACTCAAAATTCGGGCTCTTCATTCCATAAAAATTGAAACATCAAATTTCGAAGGGGAAGGCGGTTAATGTATATGGGTGATTACAATATTATTTATTATTGAACAATAAACCGGAAAACTCGTCCCCTTTTCAAACTCTTCGTATTCGATGCTCACAAATGAGCTAGCTCTACTCACATCGTAAACGCTGGAGAATATAAACGCGTAAATATAAAACCACATGATTTCGGCGGAATTCGTTTTTTTATGGCCAGCAGAGCGCGTTAACGGCTGAACGAGTCGTTACTTCAGGCTGATAGTCTGTAACTGACCGTTACCGGCGGATACTAATGGTTTTTCCTATAGACCGCTTATCTCGTGAATTATTTTCCAACGATTTCGACACGTTTTTGATTACTCAAAAATTATGGGCGCGGTTTTCTAATTTTGTTGTTTATAATTGTACCGTTATCTTCGAGTGCTCTCGAAATTTACCAGGTTTTCAATGGTTACAAGTGAGGTACCTGTAATTTTTTTATAATCGTGTCTATTAAATTGAAAGAATGCGATAGTCAAAGTAAATATGGGTTTCGTCAACATTTCCTACCACCATGGAAGAATGCGCTTGTCATTGAGCTTCTTTTCATTATTTTTGAGTTTATTGCTTTATTTTAAGGATCAAGGAATCGGGTAAGTAGATGTTGAAAATCTTATACATGAAATTGATGTAGGAGGAAAATATTTTGTTTCTTCCTTGTTTTTTAAAAGGTTTTTGTAAAAACACAATCATCTATAGAGAGGTAGATCACTATTAATAAAATAAATTATATTTAATCTAGTCATAGAAAGATGAATGCTAAATACAATTCAATGTGATATATTTTATTTAATCTATAAAGAGATAGATATTTATAAAATAGATTTAATGAAAATATTTATTTTTTCGAGGACAATATTTTATTTTTCCCTTTTTTTAAATATTTGATTTTTATTATTTTTAAATGTTTTAGTATAAATATATTTATTTATAGAGAGAATATAGATAACTATTTACCAAATAAATAATATTTAATCTATTCATAGAGATATGAAAAATACAATTTGTTGTAATACATTAGTATTGATTCTATAGAGAGATAGATTATTTACTAAATAAATTTATTAAAAATTTCTATTTGTTGGAGGACAATATTCTGTTTTCTCCTTACTCCCTTTGTTCGATAATCCATCGTTCTAATTCATCTCCCATATAGCAATCAAGTTTCGTCGCTGCTTTTCAATTGCTTTCAAAGGGCGACGCAAATATAATAGCTCGACTTCGAGCGTTCAATTAATTCTGTTCCAAGAGGATAAAGTCTAAACTAATCCATCCATTGTGAGCGTTTATCGATACATTATGAGATGTCGTTTGATTGGATTCAACATTTGATCTATTGAACCTGAGCAATTACGATTGCCGGCGTTTTAATACGTGGGCCTTAATTGTCAACTGTTGAGGAATTATAGCTGCAGACAGAGGACGTGGAATACAGTTCTGTGTACCTATCTATTTGTATTGCGAATAAGATGGAATTGTCAGACTGGATTGTACTTGACTGCTTTACGGGCAGCGTTTGTCGCAGAAATCACTGATCATGAACGTATCAACGTTACCTTCATTTAGCCGACAAGCGAACCTTTCGGATTATCGAATCACGAGTTGAACTTGACGTGATTTCAAAACAGTGACGTAACCAGTGGATCGAAAGAATCGTTCATTTGTGTGGGAAATTCGATTTGACAACCATCTCGCTGGGCAGTAAAATTCAATTCTGCTCGACTGCGTTCATTAATTATCATCGAACGGAATTTCGAAATAGGTATCGTAATAGGTATCTCAATCAAGAATTTTCAACGAGCGGAAAATTCCTTGAATATAAATTCTTGTAATCGAGACGAGGATACAAATGTTTGGGTTCATTTAATTGGGCACTTTACTGCTACAATATTGCTTGTCTCAGATTTCTAACGAACTTCTAAAATAGGTTTTAGTATTTGGTTTTGGTATTAGTATTTTTCGGTGTAGTTTTTTTATTCAGTAAGTGTTTCAAAATTGGTTTTTATTATTGTTGGTCTACTTTTTAAATTCAGTATTTTTAGGTTCAGTTTTTGGATTTCAATTTTCTTGTTGATGTTTTTTGGTTTTTATTAATTTTTTTAAATGTAGTTATTTACCGGGCTTTTTTGGTCGATTGCTTCAGTTTTTCTTCGAGTTGTTCTCCACAATATAAAAATTACCACAAAGTTTTTCCTTAGCTAACGTGAAAATAAGTCCTTGTTTATCAAAAATAACTCACAGTACTTTTTGCCTACGTAAGCGTACACATTTTCTTTTTTCTGTCTCTATTATTTTTCCAAGCTCATTTTCCATTTTTGGCTCCACTGGCGGGAGAAAAATGGTTCAATTTTAATCGGCTTTGTTTCAAAAGTATAGATCATTTTAGTATAATAAATATATCTCGAAATAAATATCAGTCCTGGTAGCATTTTTTTGAACAGCAAAAAATGTGATGGAAAATGACAATGTAATGGAAATAACATGTACTTATTTGTCTTTTTTTCTTCAATTTAATTCATCTGTGAACACGTAAATTAGATTGTTAATTTTTATAACATGAAATTTATACATTAAGAGTCTCAATCCGATGTTTTATGAAAAAAAATAATAATCACCTTATCTGTTACTTATATTATTTTTCTACGAAAGAAAAAAAATTAGCGTATTTTCTTCCCACTAATTTTTTTTAGTAGTACTATTAAAACTAGAATGATATCCTAAATTTTTCCTCGACTCATGTTACTCCCTGTTCATAAAAGTAATATTCTATTGAGAAATATTTAAAAAAATAAGGGTCGCTCTGAAGAAAATTGAAATATTTTAAGCAGTTGCTCAAAATATTGAAACGTTGGAATTAGGTATGATTTAAACTTCTGAATCAACCTGTGTAAGCGTATGAAAATTCTCCCACTAATGGTTTTTATTTTTGTTCGCTTCAGCGAACTATTTAATTCAAATACACTGTTAGTGATTTCAAGTTTTATAATTGACCTTGTATTTTTGTTGCAGTACCTATGGTCGACATCCAGGCTGTTTATGGTGATCCTGTCTACCTACCGTGTAACATTTCCGTCCCTCCGGGAGCTCAACAGGATTCCGTCGTTCTCGTACTTTGGTACCGGGAAGACCTCGGGACTCCAATCTACAGGTAAGATCTCTCAATACGATATCTGCCTCTTCAGAAAAATCAACAAATCGAATCAACTTTGGAATGGAATAAATCGTTTTACTTCTATCTGGAAGCAGAGTCGATATTTTCGATAAAAATTGTTCTCAAAACCTAAGCACTTCGGATTATCTGAGGCGCTCGTAAAAATTCTGCAATTAAAATTAACAAAAACATGCGGTGGCTTGAAGGAAGAACAGTTGAAGAAAGAAGCCTAAAAGAGTTGAAAAGCTTGTTTTTTTTCCCTGAGACTTTCCCCCGATTTGGAAGGTTAAAAACTGGTCTTATTTTTAGAACGTCTCCGAGACCGACAAATTGATAACATCTCCGTACCGTTTTTACGTCGGAGGGTGGCATATTGTTCGTGAGGAAGAGCGGTATATAATCAAGGCTGGGTAAACAATACTATTCAACCAAGTTAATAGCGCGGTTTAACTTGCTTTTGTTTTAAAGTAAACTTTCGGCAGATTCCCTCCTCTTTTCACCAGCTCCGAGTACGTTTCGCCATCTGCGATCCCTACTTATCTCAACAATGGAATCTATTTCCCTTCTGGTTTCTGACGGGTCGCTCAGTTTCGGGTGCGGTTTGAGGATTTCGTTTCCTTTGTTGGAGACCTAGAGCTCTGTTATGATTCCCGTCGCTGGAAACCGAATGCAAATTATTCGACCCCCATACAAATTAATGTATTTCGACCCGAGGGCGGAAATCGAGACGTCGGTCGGAAAAATTATCGGATCAATCAATAAAGTTTTACCTTTCTTAAGCATAAACGCAATTAGTGACTTTTTCCACTTTTTTTATTGCTAAAAATTCAGATGCTGAACAAGGAATTTAAAATATAAACCGAATAAGACCAGCCGAATAACATTTCAGAACTTTAGCACATGGTATTCAATTTATTTCGTATTCAACACCGTGATATTATTCGAAATTTAAATCTTTCAATGGGAATACTGTTTCTGCTTCCTAATATTTTTCTTTCACTACCGTAAATACAAGGAAAACCTGATTTCCAAAAACATTTTCAGCAATATCTTACAAAAATCATCTCAAGTTTTGTTCCAACCAATAACTTGCAAGTGTTCAAACCGGACTCAAATTTGAACCGTTTAAGACCGCGAAAAATGAAAAACGAGTTTTTACGTTAGTTATGGAATTTACTTGCTTCATAAAAACGTGAATCAGTACCTCACTATGATGCGTAGAATTGATTTTTCTAATATCGTTAGATTAGGAAGCTCTTGTTGAGCACTTTCAATTACGAGAAATAAAAGATTTTTTCCGTCACGTTTGACTATAAAATTTATGAATCTGTATCACGGGTTTTCGTCACATTTCCCACCAAAAACCGTGATTATTCATCGTCTAGTTAGCAGTATTATGCTAAAATAATAATGTATCGATTCTTTGTTTGAAAAAAAAACGGGCGGTGTAAACAAGCCATTGAAAAAAAAAAAACTACAAAAAAATATTAAAAAACTAGTCAATTTTATTTTAGTACAACCTTCTTGGTTTCAAGTCGGCTGGGAATACGAATTTCTAGAAATTTCGAGCATTCTGAGCCCAGTATTACAATTGCTCTGATGAAACAGGAGCTACCGAATAACTTCGTTTCTATCGTGAGCGTTAAACTGGTTGAAAATTCGTTGCCCGCGTTAAAAGTGAGCCCGCCACGGTGAAATTATACGACTTTGATCCGAGAGAAAAGAGCAAGGCTCTCGAGCGCCGGAAGCCGCACGTTTGTCTTAATTTTCAGCCGCCGAGGTCTAAATTATGAGTGGAACTTTGTATTCCAGGTACCTTACGCGCAGTTGCTTCCTGATTACGCCACAGGGGCCGAGGCACCGGCAGCTGTACGTTCTACAATTAGTTCCATCCGTTCCCAACCTACCATCCCATAGTATCCAGGTCCCATTTCTGGGGCCCGCAACCCGTAGACCCCGAAAACTCGAACTCCTTCACGTGAAATGGGCACTCCATCTCGGATTAACGGCCCGTAGCACATTTACCGACTTCAGACTACCCAACCACCCAGAGACCCAGACCGCCCTACAACCGGTGCCGTTTCTCGCTCTCTAATAAAACCTTGATTTAATCCTTTCGGCAACCTCGCGGGTCGTGGGATCCTTTTCAGAATCGTAGCTCTCCTCCGCGAAAAGCGAATTTCACTAGCGAAACGAAGCGAAAGGAAACGTTGCGCCTTCTCCGCAGCAAAACGCATAAAATTCTCCGGCTACCAGTGGAAAGAAAACATTAACACGTAAAGTGAAAAAAAACCGCCGTCCTTTTCTGAATCCGACGCTCGCCGAAAATTTCCATTGCTCAAGCGAAAGAATATATTGCCCTAGGAAGTCGAGTCTTCCGACTCCGCCAACTGGTAGGTTTTTGTCTCGAAGTTACGGGCTATAACCACAAATTATGGTAATACATTATGAAAACCGGGCAGGAGAGACCTCAGGTGCTACCGACGCGCAACTATAATATTATTCCTTTCCCGACTTTCAGACTCGAACAGAGCTGGAAATTTCCTCGCAAGTTTTCTGGATTTTCCCGACGTACGGTTCATATTATTTTGCCTTTAAGACGCTTTCGTTCTGAAGGGAAAATAAAGTTCGATTCCTATTATCGGCGCTAGGAGAAATGAAGCCATACACGCACGTTCATTCATTTTGAAAATCGCGGCAAGGGATCATTTACTATCAAAAATCATTCGCGTTAGTGGACGATAACGCAAGCTTTGACAATCGGCACTTGATTCAGAAAGGACTCTTGGAGGACTGCTCGCAATAAGCTATTTCAAACCGCGTGATCTGTCACGCGCAAGGAAAGAGGAAGGAGTTCATCAAAGGAGAGTATAATTATTTTTTTTTTTAGCTAGGGCTAGTTGGTGTTGGGATCTATGGTGAGCTCTTTCCTATCTCTTTCCCTGCCCGTGATAAATTGCATGGCCCAAGATCACAGTTCTGAAGCACTCTACCTCGAATCCGTTTATTAGTCTGCCAAATTTCATGGCCAAAGGATTTTCCCACCAACGCAGGCAGTTTTTAAATTAAATTATCCCAAAAAGCAAATTTTTAAATCAAAATATCCCAGTTTTTGTCCCTGCATTATCACCATTGATACGTTGATATCTTCTTTTTTTAAACGTCGATATTTTCCACCGATATCGCAGCTCTAATTAGTCCCAACGCACGATGAATCCCGTTCAGAATGATTCGTTTGCAGGGACTCGCACAAATCCGTTTGCCGGTAGAAGGATTCCTTTGTCGAATAGCTTGTTAGTTCGATAAGCTGGAAAATGATTTTTCGTTTCACGATGTTGTGTTCATGTGTTCCATTCGAACGGGAATTTTACTGAAATTTCCTTTTATGTCGACAAGAAGCGCTTTCATATGGTCGTTATTACTCGTAAATTAACTCTGGTAGATGAAATGACAACAGGTTCATCGAAAAACTCTCATCGCCACACGAAGTTTATTAGATTCATTTCTGTTTAACTTCGGTTCTCGAACTCTCCGATTCTCAAACCCAATCAAATCAAGTCCACTATTTGATGAAGTTCTTCCTTGGTGTCCGCTTGACTGAACTTCGTCGAAATTCGATCAGTTAATGTACGCCGAATTCGGACCAATCGTATCAATCAAAAGCGAAATAGCTCACTTTCGCAGCCTAAATTGATTAACGCTGCGAGCGTTGACGCAGAAACGGAATAAACACTTCAACATTCTCCAAACAGTTTATAGTAAACAGGACATCTGTTCTACGATGTAATTATCGATCTTCTTTAGAGTGCGAGAGCTGAAAGTAGCGAAGCGATTTGGGAGCAGAAATAGATAGGACCTAAATCGCAACCTTGCGGAATCCCTGACTTTCTAAAATATTGACTCATTGAATAATCCCCTGATGATGCCTTTTTTTACGCCGATGTTAAAATCATTTGACATGCATTTAGCACTTTCTTTCCCTTTCAAAACCCTGGCAAGGGATATTCCTTACAAAAATTATTTACATTCGTGGGTTCAGAGATGATAATCGGAAAACGATTCGGGAGAGGATTTTCGGATATTAGACGACGTAATTTATGACACGCTAGGAAGGAATTTGCCAGGGGATGTAAAACAGCTTAGCTAGAACTGGACAGACTTGTTAGGGCAGGTTGGTGCTTGTTAGGGCTGGTTATTAGTTACGACTTGGAATCTGAGAAAGTGTCCCTCGATCTTCTCGAAATGTCCAACTTGACAATACTTGACGTTTTACTGAACGTTTTCTCCTTAGTCGATTTTGTCTTCTTTGTTTAGTCTCTAACGTCCCTTGCATAATCTTGTGAGTGTGAAGTGACGCAAGTCCAACCAAATTTTCCTCGCCACATTTAAACCTTTTCGTGAATCGAATCCCGGACGGCGCGCCACGATTTCCTGAAGGAAGACAAACAATTATTTTACTACACCTCCCCTATTTTTCTCTTGACGCTTTCCTCTACTCGCCATGATTTCCCGAGGGAAAGAACGTGAGTATAACAAGTGATTTTTGTGTGTCCATCCGTCCGTCTTTTGTTGTCAAAAAGTGACAACAGACAGATGGACAACCATTCCAACGACGAATGTTTGACATCCATTCCAACGAGTAAAGAACGATTTTTATAGCTAGAAGAACTCTCAAGTTATACCCTCCCGAAAAATTTCTGCAGTCTCCCAAATTTTACACAATAGCTTCGGTAAGTTGAACTAATAAAGCTATCGCCCCCGCAATAGTCTAATTCGATGTAGCGTCCAAAAATCTGTAGAAATTTTCTATGAAAAACTTTGGAAAATACTAATTTTCTCCCTTTAACAATCCTTCAAGAATACCCTCAAAATTGAGTTAGCGATTTGGTTAAAAGAAGAAGAATTGATTGATTTTTGGTGAACATTTCAAGAGTTTAGCTTATTGGTATATAGTTTCGTCGGGAAAGGGTTGACGGCGTACGGTGGACGAAGAGAATTTTTGTTACTGGATATACTGGTTGAACATGCCTTGAAACGTAAAACATCACATTTTGAAGGGGGTTAGAAATTTTTTCCTTGGACAATTACAATGGTTTGTTATTGAATAATAAACCAAAATCAGTGAGCCAGAGATGCTGTCAAACCGTCAATATAATCAATTTTTCGGTCATTAATACGCCTTTTTCAATTGCTACTTTGCAGTTCAATGTTTAAGAAGTACTTCAATAGTCCTAAATTTTTTAAAGGGATTGATGAAAAATTTATAATCATATGAAAAAAGTCACATTATAGTGGTTATCACAAAAAATAATAATAATAAAAATAAAATGCATAAATTAAAGTAAAAGTTCTGTTAACAACTCAACTGGATTGGGACAAAACTCAACAATAGTTTTTATTGAATAATAATTCAAAAACAAAAAACTCCCTAATGTTGGAATTTTTTGCAATTATAATATTTTTGGTCTCTGATAACCGCTGCTGTGTGGGGCGGTTTAGTGGGAGCAGAGGACGACCATCCGTTTTTCAGTTTATAATTATTTCCAGGAATTTCTTCAGCACCCATGGCTTCACAGGACCATCCATTTGTGTATTATATTATTGCGATAGTTATGCGGGCTTTCAATCGACTATCTGCAGCCCTGGATTGGAGTAATACTCGATTCTCGGATCCATCGGGAACTTAAGCGTAGGCAGTTTAGAAGCGTTAGAGAGGTCACTGGCTCGAGGGAAGGAGATTCAAGTCAGGCAGGCGAACGGGATGAGCTATTGACATATTGGCGGCGTCTGTGCCCTTCTTGCTCCATTTCCATCTCCCTCAAGCCGAGGCATTACTGGGAATCCTGCGGACCTTCAGACGGTTCAGGAAGGGAGGAGGACAAGGTGATTAGACTAGACAGTCAATCACTGCTAAAACCGACAGCGTCTTCTGACTCGAGGCTGAACCGAATGGCAAGTGATTTAGAGACGCCATCTACGTCAGGAGCAGGTGTAGTCAATCAGCTGGTTATGGTCCTTTTCTTCCGCCGATTACCATTCTTTTGCGAACCGAGGGAAAATCTCTCGCAGGGGAAATTTGCGATCTAACTTTTCCAATAGATGAGAGAATTATTCGAACGCGACACAAATACTTGACGCGAGATTATTTCGATCACTGCGCATATAATATATATCGTTTGAGCTGAATATATATATATTTTTTTAATTATTTAAAATATTAGATAAAGAGGTAAAATATTTACCTCTCACTACTGTCTGGCCGAAATGGAGACAAATTTGGCCACTTCGATCCGTTTTGGTTTATTATTTAATAATAAACCATTGTAATCGCCCAAGAAAAAAAAACTTCTAAAAAACTTCTTTGATATTTTACGTTTCAAGGCATGTAGAATCCGAGTATCCAATTTAAAAAAATTCTTTCTGTCCGCCGTACGCCGTCAGCACTTTTCCGGCCAAACTATAATATAATAGCTACAATTTTTGAATTGTCACCAAACGATCTCACAACGGCCCTATTATTGAATCACATTGCTAGCTCAATTTTAACGGTATTTTTGGTAGGTTTTTATGGGGAGAAAATTAGTATTTTCGAAGGTTTTTCAGGAAAATTTGTATTTGGTATCAATTTCTATAGATTTTTGGACGCTGAATCAAATGATAAGACCATCGCGGGGTCGATAGCTTTATTGGTTCTCGAGTTATCGCAGGTTTTTTGCCGAATTTGGGATATTTTCGGAAATTTGACATGAGGTATAACTCGATAGTTCTTGGAGCTATAAAAATCGTTCTATACTCGTTGTAATACTCGTCGAACACTCTTTTCACCTATACCGTAAGGCCAAAAATTCAGATTTTAATTTGGAAATTAAGAAAAATAAAAATTATTAATTGCAATAGTTGCTACGGAGTTTTCCCTATAGTTACCAATCCGTTCCTTGGTGGAAACACTCACAAACGTTTGGGATACCAAGTACTTACTAGATTAGATACTGCGTTTGAGATAGAACATTTAATTGTTCTGTGATAATAATTTATTATCTGATGGTCTTCTTGAATAATAATTTATTGAAGCAAAGGAATATATAAACCACTGAAATATCTCCACCTTTCTTTGTGAATGAAACAATAGCTCGTCTTCTTTAAGTAAATGAATAAATACCTACGATATTCAGCCAATAATAGCAATAAAATGCGACCACCAAAGATTATTTACCCGCCCATTTTAATTTACGAACTATTTGCTTCAAACTCGATCGTAAGGACGTTTCGAGCGCTTTGTCAAAAAGTTAAGTTCTCGATATTGATTCCGATACTCGAGTAGAACGTTAATGTACGGGAAAGTCGAGCGATTGATCATTTTTGACGTAGAAAACAGAGTCCTTACCGTAAACTCAACGGAAGGTTCTCTCCGTCGGTCGTTTTAACCTGATTCATCGCCCGCGGGCTCCAGTTCGGCTGTACGGGACGATGAGGCTATAGTGAGGCTATGTTAGGAGCTATAGTCGGGCTATGGAGGGGTTATATCGGATGTCTGGGCGCAGAACAGTTCGCCTTTTGTGCGGACCGTCCGCCTTTCCATTGTAGTCGGCGAGAGGGCGATCTATTGTACCCGCGAGGTCTCCAACCCGAGTCCCTAAGTGCCCTAAATTAAACAGATGGACGGAAAGTAGAGCCGGTTGGGTTGGTGAAGTGGAAGATGGAGTTTTAGGACAGTGCTTACAGTACCATCTATCGGGTATTGAAGTACCGCGACAGGAGTTCCAAGTGCACGAGCTCGAAGCTCACAACAGGTCGTATTTCATTTGAAGAACACCAAGCTTGAAATGTGAAAGGAACACTAGCGTCAAATGTATAATTGACGATCAGCTATTTTTATTTCCTTGTTTATTCAGCGAATGTTTCGGGATTTTCGTGAAGTTAGGTTCGGAACGGAGCTAAAATACTATAAACATGAACACTTTCTGAAAAAGTGATGTTTATGTGTCCGTCCGTGTGTCTGTTGTCAAAAAGTGACAAAGTTGCCTTATCTTCTCGAAAAACGCTTTAAATGATTTGTGTTTTATTGACAGTGGTTTATTAAACCTTTGTTTCAATATTGATTTATGAATATAATCCATTTGTGATAGTAACTGTTCCGAACATTTGTGAACGTCCCCACCTAACAACAGATTGGTAACTATAGAGATTTTTTTTATTGTATATTCGTTTTCTACGGAAAACATCAAATTTTGAGGGGGTTAGGAATTTTTTTTTCGGGTGATTACAACGGTTTATTATTGAAAAATAAACCAAAATACATAAATTTGATTCGTGAGCAATCCAGAAAAACAAGAATAAAAAAGTCACTCAAGTACTCACTCAAGTCACTCAAGTACCCTCATAACTTTCGTCACCCCTTACACAGGTTATTATAATCCAGTGCAAAAATCGTTTATTTATCTTGTTACAATACGGAAGTATTATAAATAGGTAGGAGTTTTTTTGCGATTTTCTGAAATCGCATTGAAGTGGATAGGGCGAGTTTCAATGCTTGACTCTTCATTCCTTTTCTACTGACGGCAAAATGCTCCAAATTCGAATACTCAGTATCCTCAAGTGTTTATCTTAGTTCTATCATGCTTATTATTATCTTTTGGATACTTTCTATGCTTCAGCGTTATCCGCAGAAAGAAGTCAACCTTTTTCTCCCAAGATGGCACCTAGACGAGAAAAATCCGCATCGTACAAAACGATTCGAAGCGACGCGATTTTCATTCGGAGACAAATTAATAATTAGGAACCCTCTTAGGGGTCTTAAGGAGCGCTTTCTTCCAGAATAAACAAGCCCTTTAACTACTAACCTGGGATTGTCTGGATTCGAGGGGGTAAATAGGCCTTTTCGTTGAAACAATGAGAAGAGCAAAGGTGCTATTCAGGGCCGGCTCATTTCGGAAAGGTCGTGTCAAGGGAAGGCATTTCGAGAAGTCGATGAGCCGATTGGGAGTTCCACTAGACAGTTCCGTCGTCGAAACGAGGTCATGCGGATTTCGTTGTCTACTTTCCTGCCATTAGGAAACGCTAAACGTGAAATAGTTCACCAACGAAGTGTATTAAATTATGCTAATTAGACGGGAAAATACGTCATAGCATAACATCGTCCGAGTTCGATTTTATACAATTTATTCTATGGAAATGGGCCGATTTTTAAACTTGATATTTTTAGAATGAGCTCTTCTTTTTTTCGTTTTAAATTAAACCGATTTTATTTACAGTCGCCTTTCCCTTGCATTTTTCCGTTCCGATATTCGGCTTCGATCATTTGCTTTTTCTCCATCAGCTCGGCCAAACGGTTCAACACGAATCGCCTAGCTTCAAGCATTGCCGGATCTATAGGGCAGTATGTTACCTCGTTGGTGTTCATCCGCGCTTGGTATACCTGCGAAATACTCCAAAATGTAATCGATTTTCAAAATACCGTATTTCTTGAGGATGAGAGTATTATAACCTCGCACGCCAATTTGCAATATTCTTCCCTCAGCCAATCTTCCAAATCGAAAGATTCCACGTTTTTAGTTGTTTTCGATTTTTTGGATTTTGAATACCCCAAATCGGAACTCTCTTCTTCTGAATCTCCCGATGAAATGAGCCCTAAAATGGAAAATAATTCCACTTCCGATGTAAAAATTTACTTGTGAATGAAATCGTAAATGCTTCAAATTTTTAGTTCATGATTAAAAAAAAAAAAAACTTTTTCTTGAGCAGATTGAGCAGATTTTTCAATTTCGAACAGTTAGCCACAAAGTTTTTTTTTATAATCCAAATTTTTCCTTTTATGACAAAATATTAACTTTTCTTCGACCGAAAAAAATATACAACATTGTTTCTTCCATCGCAAAAAATCAAACTTTTTTCATCCCAAAAAATCAACTTTTTATCTACCTGCGGATTTTTTTTTCTTCCGTTGCAAAAAAAATCAAATTTGTTTTCTATCGCAAAAAATTAGTTTTTTTCTTCTAAAGCAAAAGATGAAAAAAATCGAACTATTTTTTTCAATAGCAAAAATATTTTGAAAAAAATATTCAAAAAAATCAAATTTATTCTCCTATTGTTTATTTTCCTCAAATAGGAAACGCATCATTACCGATTTTTCGTTGGAGCGATTCAGGCAGTATAAGGTTCAAAAATCGTAGAAACGTTTCATCTATGCTTGGCCCGAATACGGTCAATTCCGAGCCCAAGAAGGTTGTTCCCGAAGCCGTTTTCGAATAATCTCCGTCGTCGGAAGTATTCGCATTCTGCAACGAACCGCTCATAAACGCGGCCAATTCGAATCCGTCTTTGATATTCTAATGTTGGCTAATATGTGTGAAAAACTGAGTCATTCCATTTCCAAGAGATATTTTGTTTTTGGATATTTGTTACATTTTATTGTATTGGAGTATTGGAGGGGGAATATTGTTTGTATTTTTACCATGAAATTGCAAAGATTCTAGGTGCTCTCGACAAGAGAAATCTTAAATGCTGGGACGTTTAAATATAATTAATTGGCATTTTCTAGAATAAATTTATTCTGGCATGTTCGGTGAAAAGTCTAAGCCCGAGATCTCTATCTCGAAAGTAAAGAACGGGTTTCCACCTGACCTCTGGGAGACGCTATTGGAAAAGCGGAGCACTTACTTAATCGAATGAATTTGGTTAAGGGCTTTCGATTCTATTGACATTACCTAGGTTTTTATCAGGCTAGTAAAAAAGAAAAACTAAATTAAAAAGTGGAATAGGGTGCACTAAATCAATGAGAGAAATGAAATACATGCGATGACTGAACTGTAGAACATTCCTAATCCTCATTCCATTCTTTAAAAAAAAATATTTTCAATGAATTATCTAAATGTTATGCGTCAAAACTTCTCAAATGGGTGTGCAGAGTGTGACTCCCAATTATACTTGTCAATCATCATGTATGCCACATTTTAAGGCGTTAACGTTCGAGAAAATTGATTTTTGTCGCCTGTAATAAAATAAAAATGTATAAAAAATCAAATTAATAAAATAATAAAAAGGAAAATAATCAAAATTCTATCGATTCAAATAATTGAAATAAAAAATAGTCAAACTCAATTCAAACAATCAAAGTATAAAAAATCAAATTAAAAAAAAACGCCTTCAAAGAAGTACTATGTTATCCGAAATCCAATCATTTATTTGAACTTGGGAAAATTAACTTGGTAAATACTATTTGTAAGTATAATCTTTTTTGATCGGTTTCTCACTAAGTTGAGACATTTTTTCGCCAATTTTTGTCGGCTGAAAATTTACAGAAATTTCGGAAGCATGCAACTATATGTTGTTTCCGAATTTACCTTCCACACAGAATCTGAATTCAGGCCAATCGACATTAATCCATTGACTAAAAAAAAATAATTTATTTAAAAAATAAGAAAGAAAAATGGTGTTAAATTGAAAACGAAAATAGGAGTTGAGAAATGAAAAGTTTTAAGCTTCAACCTGAAGAAAAAACATCCAACTAAGTATATCCAAATCTAATAAAAATTCGAGTAATTCATCTTCGCTATCGGTTTCTATTTTTAACCGACTTCAAACAAGGAGGAGGTTACTATGGTCGTCTAGCGGGATTTTTTTTTTTTTTTTTTTTTTTTTTTTCGGTATGTGTTGTCCACTGGCGTTCAGCTCCTGTACGTCCGATCGGGTTACTTTTTTTTGTTTGAAAGGGTTACTATCCAGGTAGGTCCCATAATTTTTTCAATTGAGTCCATCCAGTAGTTACGTCTCCAGACGCGGAGAAACGCCGGAAAACGTGATTTTCGCGAAAAAAGGAAGTTTTGACTTTGCAAGCTTATAACTTCTAGAATACTTGTTCGATTGTTTTGTTTCTGGTGTCATTTTGTTCATAATTTATCTGCCTACAAGGGCCTAGCTTCAATTTTTCGTTCAGCATTCTCATATAGCGTGTAGAGAAGAAAGTGTAACAAAAAACGTGATGCCGATTTTCACTTTTTTGAGGTTTTTCGAGCACCGTTCCCAACCACGTCGAGAAAAAAAATATGAACACTATTGCACTTGAAAGCACCTAGCTACAGCTTTCTAACGATGGTAAAAAATCAAGTTTAGGTGGCATAATAAGGGAGCAATTGATGTTTTAATGGACCTGTGTTTGAGACCTCATAACTTCCAAACCAAAACTGTTTTTCCATCGTTTTTAAACTTAAATTGTTCAGATTTGAGTCTAGTTTACGTGATTCAAATTTGGTATTGATTGGACTAAAAGTAGATACTTTTTAGGCCGTATTTCTAAAAAATTTGTTTCAAAATCACGTTTTTTGGAATATTTATGCTTGTAGAAAAAAAACTACGTTAGTCATAGCATTCTCGTTAAAAGATTTGAATTCAGCGTTAAAATTTCAATAAATATCATGGTTTTGAAGGCCAAATAACTCCATTTTAATGCACAAACGTTCGGCAAATTTCTGAAATTTTGTTCGGATTCTCTCATTCAGTGCGATTGCGGGTACGCTTGAGAAAATCATCACTCTATTATCGTTAGCGAAATAAAGAACGAGTGAATTGGTGCAATTCAGTAACCAGTAATGGTGTAGACAATTATTTGAGTTTTGATAGGTGTATCAATGGGATCAAAGTATCCGGTATGTTGACCAAGAGACCCAAATCAGTGGATGGATTACTCCAAACGTTCAAACTCACTCTCAATTAACATAATAACATTGAAAATAGTTAGGTAATCATTATACTTCAGAACTTCCACGTTCAACTGACTTATGAATTGAGTTTGGACGGTTAGTAGTAAGTGACAAGAACTCAATAATGAAAGCTTGGGAAAATTCTGTAAAGAGAGCTGTCCATAATAAATTGTAAGTCACTAAAAAGAGAAAAATAAAAAAAAAACTTTTTAAAAAAAAAATAAAACCGACTTCAAAAACTTTGTCTATAAAATACACTCTGAAAAGGAAAAAATAACAAAAATGTCCCAACTTCGCAGCAACTCATTCGCCAACTACACATTTTAAAGACTACTTTACTACTCGTACTGACCTGACCACTTCCTGATTGATTGGATCACCTTCCCTAATAATATAAAAATTACTATTTCTCATTTCCCAAATGAATAAAAGATTTTCCTTTCACCTCTGAATTGCCTCCAGATTGATCATCTTTTGGAGTCGGCGCCTCTCTGGCAAAATAACCGCGATGGTTACAAATAAATATGAATTTACGATAAATTACTAGGTGCCAGGTAATAAGTCTGGGTCTGGACGTAAAGATTCTTAGAGAAATCTGAAATGGTTTTTAGGAAAAGCCGTGAATAGTCACCTTCAAATCGATATTGTTAATAATCAGTTCTCATAAATGCTGATTTGCTCTGTTCAAGAATCGTGAAAACTCATGATATTTATAATCTTACTAATTCGGAATCTATAGGCTTCTCCAATACAATATAAGAGAGGCGCCGACTCCAAAAGATGATCAATCTGGAGGCAATTCAGAGGTGAAAGGAAAATCTTTTATTCATTTGGGAAATGAGAAATAGTAATTTTTATATTATTAGGGAAGGTGATCCAATCAATCAGGAAGTGGTCAGGTCAATACGAGTAATAAAGTAGTCTTTAAAATGTGTAGTTGGCGAATGAGTTGCTGCGAAGTTGGGACATTTTTGTTATTTTTTCCTTTTCAGAGTGTATTTTATAGACAAAGTTTTTGAAGTCGGTTTTATTTTTTTTTTTAAAGTTTTTTTTTTATCCTATTCTTTATTCGGCGCCAGATACGAAAGCATCGTCTCTCGACCGTCTCCATAGAAAGAAGATCAAGGAAGAACAAATACTTGATTCAATCTCAAAATTTCGGATTCACGATGTTTTAAACACAGTAATTTATGTAAATTTCCCAATAGTTTCGCTCCGAGAATTCGTTGAATACACGCACAAAAAATAGGGACAAATTCTATTGTTTGTATACAAAGGCTATCTTGGTAGTAGTGTTTTCGTAGGTGGTGAATTTGAATAAATGACCCAATACACCCGCGAGTTTTATCGTTCTTTCCGCTTTAGTGGCTCTCGTTTACTTTCCCAGTGTAAGATTGCAACCTCGCTTCTTCACTGCCACTTCTTCCGCCCTCTTTTCACTTTTCTTTCCGCCTGATAACCTTTTCCAATGTCTCGTAGCTATCTCGCTCCGTAGCTGTTGCAAATTACAGTCTCCTGATACAGCTTTGATGCCTTATCATGTTCTGGTGTTGAATAAAAGTAGAAATAAACAGCAATGTTTAGAATTAAATTATTTTCCTGTTGAACACTGTTGTTTATTTGACTAAAAATATTCTTGAATTACGCATAAAATGGTTGACCAATAGAATTTCACGATAGGAGTGCTCAGTATTTTGCGCGTCATAATCTGAAAGTGAAAAATGTCTGTGCAGGGGAAAAACTTTCGACAGAACTCTCATTGGATGCGTCTCGTTATGAAGCTCATGATTTTCCTGGGAATTCCAAGAAATAATGCTGAGTCAAGTCTAGAGTCCTTACCAGCTCTAAGCACCGCTAACCAGCCCTAACCACCTCCAACCAGCCCTAACTACTCTACATAGTTGCGGCTATGGAGCTATACTATCTTCTGGCTAACCTCTTTTTCTCTTAGGGGCCACCCGTGGTGTAGTGGTATGGAGCGTTAGCTCTCTACACGGTGTGGAGCCGGGTTCGAATCCGGCTAGGGTCAAACTCATGTTTGGCCAGACCCTTCGTCCTCCACACTCAGGGGGGGAGGCAATGAGTAGCCACGAGCGAAATCGTCAGAATTAGTAAGTGCATAATCGATTGATAATCTTCTGGTTCCCCTATGGGAACGACTGACGATGTTCACGACGGGAAATTAATTCCCAGTTGGACGAAACTCCAAGGTGGAACTCCTTGTTTACTTTACTTACTTTACTTTACCTCTTCTTCTCTTGCGATTAATCACGGTTCAAAAGCAGCCTTTCGCGAATTTTCCCTGAATAATTTCTTGACTATCATGGCATTTACGAACGTCCACTAACACAAATGATAGTTGAAATGAAATGATCCCATGCCGCGATTTTCGAGGGGAATAATCATCCTGGCTGTTTAGCTGAAATTACCAACTTAAAACAGAATTCATATTATGCTCTATATTTTTTCAACCCGATTTCAATATATTTTCAATTTATATTCATTTTGTTCAACACTTAGCAGTACACGTATTAGAGTTTGCTTATCTCCGAAAGCGCTATGGTTAATATCCGTTTTGCGTTTTGGATTCTCATTCCATCGGCTGAATCGTCCCGAATAGTACTTTTGTTTCGAGTTGGTCCAACCAAGTTCGACCTGAGTGTTCCCGTTCACGTACCTATATCCCTTTTCTCGTCCATTATCATTTGTACAATTACCACCTCCCGAGCGCCACGACCAGCCAAGAGTCCACCCTTTCCAAATTAGAGTTTCCCAGGTCGAGCAGCAGAGAGCGCTGTAGGCCCCATTAGGCCCGAGACTCGAGAGGCTGTTAATTGTTTCAAATGGTCGAGTCCGCTTCGGTAGTCCAACTTGATTAGCTGAGAATTAGGCTTTACTCGAGGAGGTTGGTGCAGTGATGGAAATGGGCGGACCAACGGTTCTGCGGAGTGACCCAGAGACCGATTCCGGCAAATCACCATCCCAACGGTCGAGTAGGCGTGAGTTTTTGCGGTTAATGCGCACCGAGCGGGTCAATATGTTTCTGTTTCGGAATGAAATGTGAGTTTTGGCGCAGGAAACTGTTTCATCGATACTTATGAAAGCTACGGTTGATTCAGTCTCCTTCTAGCTGACACCAACATCTGAGAGACACCAAATACAAGACATCAAAGATCTGTGACACCAAAATATAAGAGTATATTGGGTAGAATTAGAGGAGGCATAAAGATGGTTGATTTTGAGCTTTGCTGGTCATACGATTAAGTTCTTTCGATTTCCCGTAGGAAATTGTGGCAAGGGATCGTTTCCTTTAAAAAATCATTTGCCTTAGCGGACATTTGTGTACGCAGTAAATAATAGGATGATTAGGGACAGGCTTCGGGGAAGGCTACATCCGACCTGATTTTAGACCTTGTGATTGATCGTACGCAAGGAAAGAGAGACTGGATCGCCAGGGGATAAAATAACTATTTAGCCGCAACTATACAGACTGGTAGTGGTAGTTAGGCTGGTTAGTGATGGTTATGTCTGGTAAGGAAACCAGAATGTGAACCCCTAGGATAATTTTTGGATCATGATGGAATTTCAAGCATCACAACAAGCCGCAGCATATGAACGTATTATCGAACGATTTTCTCAATACCCAAACATTTTTTCACTTCTAAATGATGACGCGCCATGCCTTCTCTTGCAAAATAACCTCATCTAGCCATACAAGCTAGTTCGACCAACTTTTTCGCTTTTGTTTTGATCCTCAGTCGAATCCTCTTCCATGCCTGACGATTTTTCAAAGAAAACCAATTTTTTTATTACACTTCCCCTCTTGTTTTCTCCTCGGATTCATCGTTCCGCAATCAGTGATTTTCCTAAAGAAAGAACGTGCTCATATTGCTGGCTGCCGAAAATCAGTTGGATGTACAAGTGTCATCGTAGTGCGGAAGATTACAATATGTATAAAAAATTTACATTTGATGATTTATTCTGTTCAAATTTAAATCATTCCCTTTCGACAGGAGGACGCAACTATGCCCAATCAAAGGATGCGGCAACGATGCGATTTGCTTGGTTCTGGTACCGGTCTTTACACAGAACGCTTCTATTTGGTTCAGCCTTTCAATGTTCTTCGTGGTGACACCTCCCACTAGAACCATCAGCGAACCTAGGAAAGCCACAGTGTGGCCATGTCTTGGAACCTCAATGCGTCCCTTCAGTCTCCAAGTGGCGCTGTCTTCATTCCAAACGTCCAAGTGATCGTTGCTGACGATTCCATCGCTTTCGTAAGCGACACCGCCGACCATATAAAGAGAGCATTCTAACGACACTAGAGATGCAAAGGCTCTTCCGAACCGCAACGATGGTTTCTTGACCCAAGTGTCACTTTTTGGATCGTAGCTCCAGACTGCTCTGCTGACGTTGACGTTAGCAGTGTTGCCGTTCATGCCACCAGCCACCCAAATGGTATCAGCGAAAACGCAGATAGCTGATCCGATCAGAGGCTCTGGCAATGGGGACATTTCTTCCCAAAGTTTCGTTTCTGGATCGTACCTTTCGACCGAAGAGAGAATCGTGTTGTTCTCGTCTTGGCCGCCAATCGCGTATAAATGGTTCCTCCAAGACACCAAACCGAAGCTTCTCCTCAGGGTTTTCAACCTGGGCTCAAGTTTCCATTCCCTTCTGATTGGATCGAACGAGTAGTTGTCTGCTGATAATGGTACGGTTAGGGAATCGTCAAATTCCGAATCGCATCCTCCAACGACGTAGATGAGGCCGTTAAGAATCGCTGATCCGTGGTAATATCTCGGTGATGGAATTTGAGTCATCTGCTGCCAATATTTGTCATGCAATGAGTACACTTGACGTGCGGCTTGGAGCGATTGCTTTTTATTTCCAGACGGATCGATTCCTCCAATGATGATTAACCGCTGGGTAACCTTATGTACTTCCTTCACAGAAATGATCGACTCCAGCGACTCAGCTGAAGAGCAAAGAGAATCGTTCCGGTTCTTCAATGACATCGTCGATTGACGACTTCCTTGTTTATTTTTGTACCGAAAGCCGAGACATAAACTGTCAAACAAACGAGGTTTGGTCGGTATTTTAGTCGAGGTCAAACCCAAATCTTTTCTGACACTAAAACCTCGCCATGTTGCCTGAATGACAATTGCCGCTTGCTCTCTCAAACAAACCCTCTTCTTACATTCTCTGCAACTATTCATGCTCTTTCTGGACGAGAACTCGGTTGAACTTTCGTTCGTCCGTCGCCCTAACGTTCGCCTTGAGACGTCACTTTTGGACGTAACTCTAATCGACTCGCGGCTTCCTTTGGAGGGACGGCTCGAAATATCTTTCACACTCTGGTAGAGCAAATCGCTCAAAGACGGCTTCTTGGACGTAACTCTGTCACTTTTATCAATTTCCGTGTCGCTGTCTTCAGAGTACGCGAGGTTTTCGAATTTCTTGTAGCTCCCCTCTTCATCAATATTCTGCCCTTTGATGTCAGCGTAAAATGTTTGGGGATCGTTGCTGATGCGGTCAAGATATTTCAAAAACTCGCTGTAACTACTGTAATTTTTTGAAACGACGAAATTTCTCGGTTCCGGCACTTTGAGTCCGAGCAATTTGCATCGTTGCTCGTGCTGCTCGGTCTTACCAGAGAGATTATTCTCAACCGAATACGAAAGCCCATCTTCAATGAGCAGTTGCACAGTTTTATTGCTGGTCACTTTGACGAATTCGACTGACATCGGATTTTTCCTGATGTCAACGAGCTGCGCCGGCGTCATAAGTCCGAAGCGAACGCAGCGCATTACTGATCCGACGAGTTTGTTTCGAATTTTCCATTTGCTCATCAGCCATTTAACCGCCGCCATGAAAATTTCCAATTCGCAGTGAACGATAATGTAATTCGATTGCAATATCGCGCACAAATCGTTCACTTCGAGCTCGTCGAATTCTTTGGAGCTGACCAAGAGCAAGAAGAAATATTGGATTCTGGGCACCATCAAGTCCATTATTTCAGTCTGGAGTTTCCGGCTGGCGTCGATGTACAGAAAAAATGCGCTTTCTTCCGAGAACGCCTCTTTGCTGTCGATCATAGCGAGGCACTGATTTTCTAGTTCAGGAATCGCAAGCGCTTTAGACGCGACCAAAACGTCGAGAATATTGTTTTTCTGAATATGGCGCAACGCTTCGTTTTCCGATGAAAGCATCCAATTATAAGTTGCGATGAACGCACCTTTTGTCACTCCTTTTACTTCGATTTCCCCGACGTTTTTCGCTTGGGAGAAGAATCCCGAATAGCATTGCAATACTAAGCGGTGACAGAGGAATTCGTAGGAATCTATAACCACGGAAATGTCCGGATTGATGAAATTCGTCACTCGCTGGTACATAGCGCGTTCCAAATTCGTCTTTGGCGGAGCCGATACGTTTTCAATGTTGATTTGTCCTTTGTACAGTTCCATGAGCACCAACGACGGGCTGTTACTTGCATGTTTTACCTGTCAAAGAAGGCCAGTGCGATCATATTTTGTTCAAAAGCAGTAAAAATTCGAAAGAAAAAAGTCCGATTTTGAAAACTGTAGTTTCGAATCAAGTTAGAGGAAAATTTAAAAGTTGTGTTATTTGTCTCTAGTCCAAGTATTGCCGTGAAATTATGTGCTCTATGTGTAGCAATGTAAAGAATATTTGAATTTCAAGTCTTCAATTCACGTTTTGAATTGGAATTTTTTCTAGCGAATTGGATGAAAATTCGAAAGAAACACTGAATTGGCGCCACCATCTAATCAGCTAAAAGAAAGCAGCATTTTCAAAGGCGTCAACCGTTCAATGAACCCGATATTTGAATGCAAAGAAAATCACCTTTTCTTGATCACCATTCATCTTGGCTCCAGAAGATTAGCGAACGATTTTGAACTATATTGAAACAGAAGCTACATAAAACAATGAGATGTACACCCATTTTCTAAAACGACTCAACTTTATTTTCGCATCACAATAGCCATACGTTGTTTGTTTTTAGTCTCGCAAGCGAACAACGTGGTTTCCGTATCATAGCGCAAAATTAATGGAGAAGATAAATTTAAAAAAAAAGTTGTTCCTCTTTATTTTGTGCAATTCCAGCTTCAAGTTCAGAGGATGAACGTTCATTTTGCGGAACCTTGGAACTGGGACCTAGTTTCATCGTTTTAACACGTTCGGTGATCTTTGCGGGCAATTGAACATATATATCCTCTATGTTTGAGTTTGCTGAAGAGCAGCGCTGTTCATCATCATTTCGGAACTCTTAGGTCGGAATGTGTGCCAATAAAGAGCATTGGATTTTTTTTTTTTTTTTAATCAGTTAGTTCTAGGCCAAATTTTTCTCTTACGATCTTAAGTTGAAATTATTTTTTCCCATTTGTCATACGGGTTATGATTGCTTCAATACTCCAACTCAATCATTGCTTTATTATTCTTTTTCTTGTCGTCGCATTTCTCAATGTCAATGGGTTGTGAGAAAAACCAGGCGTCTCATTCTTCGATTCTTTATTCGCTGGCCGTGCAATTTCGTCCATTCGAACATTTTCAGGGCGACGTGGAGCCATGAGTCCACAGCCCCCATTACATTGCTTAATTAGTTTCATCGTTTCGCTCGCATCTTCCAAGCCCTCCATAATCCATCCATAGTATCCGCTCCTCCACTACTAACCACCGCATCTATATTAAAATCACTCTATTTGTTGAACCTTGTTAGAAATTTAAAGAAGAAGAAGTCGTTTTTGCAAAACTCTTAAAAGATAAGGCGGATATTATGCTACAGTAGTTCTTCCTATTCTCACTTTTTTCCCTTTCTGGAAGAAAAATTGAAAATCGCAGATCAGCAAGATACCTTTAAAATCTGGGTCGACTGAAAACAAAATCTTCCGCTGGCTTATTCCTGGTATCGGAAGAACTATTCAACATTCCCCCATTTCGGTCGTTCTCTCATTGTTTCCTCTTAGTTTTATTATACGTTTGCTCGAAAAAGGAATTTTAAGTAGAACTAAAGGCAAGCATCGGTCAGTTTTTCAAGAGACAACTTACCTGGCTCTGCGATGCGGGACAGAGCTACAACAGAGGATGAATAGAGGGAGAGCGAAGCTCACTCGTAGAGGTGGCTGAATCGAGGGAAGGTCCTTTTCTTCTCGTTACCGTTGAATTATTCAGAAGGAACGTCTGGCTTGGACAGGCTCTTCCTTGGTACTACCCATCCCATCAGTTTCTTCTGGAAGAGGAGGAGAGATGAATGGAACGAACAAGGCGCCCTCGTGGGACCGATTCGGCCAAGTTCGGCCCGAGGACACAAATGGCCTTTCCGTTTTCCCCTTTCCGTTTTCCTGGTTTTCCATTGTTCGTTAGGACGTCGCGACCTAGTGAAAACACAGGCTATGCCCGGCGAAGGATCGAAGGAAGCGTTGCAAAGTTGAGGCTGGTAGGTTGGTAAGTTCAAGGGGAAGTGGTATTCTTCAAGGATAGAGGTCTGCTATAGAGAGTATACTATGAGAGCTGAAGGAGGACCTACTGAAGAACCGAAGCGGTATGGATAGGCGAGTGGGACTGTGCTTTCAAAACGGGGTCGACACGACAGTTTCACCGAGTCAATGGTGCGGATCGGATTTTTTCCCCACAAGAAGTTACCTTTCCTATTGCTGACAGTGTGCAAATAGTGCTCCGTTAGTATTCGAGTACATATCATAGAAAATATCGTTTCTCTCCATTACGGTCTGAAAATGCTTCAAATTGCGTATTCATTCATCGGTAGAGATTCCCATCTTCGTTTCCCAACTATCACAAAATAGTGCAAGCCAAGGCTGCTTTCTACTAATGAATAATGATTTCCTTACTTAGCCATCTACAGATTGGCTGGATGCTCATGACAAAAAAATACTGTTTTCTCAAACAAAAATAAATGTCGGTTATCAAAAAACTATAAAATGGATTTTCCTCTTTCTCAGTGGTTTTCGACTTTCAACTAACTCAACCGGGTTGGTCTCTTCGTATTTCATTAGGGTTTGTAGAACCATTTTTGTTCTTCGGCCGAATAAAAGAAATGGAGAACAAGTCACCAGCTATTTCTCACTCGACTCAAATACAGAAAATGAAATGCGTCCAGAAAAAGACGCCATTCAAAATGTATAATAATTACCGATACGATGTGTTTCATAATCTAATTGGTAATCGAAATAAAAGTTCTTTGGGATAGCAAATCCTTTCAGGAAAATTTTGCATTCTTTCTTTTCCAGTCATTCCACAGCTGGATTTCATTCTCGCCTATTCAAACGTATTAATTTACCTCCAGCCAACCCAGGAACATTACATTTGCATCTCGTGCTGCCCCAACTCTTCTTCAAATAGCTATTGCTTCTTTGTCACACGCTGATATCTAATTGTCTGTTTACAGTGTTGACGCCCGAGAGAGAGACTTCAAACAGGCGGAACGATGGTCGGATGAAAATGTATTTTCGAATCGGGCCTATTTCATGCCTGAAAAGCATCCAGCCGAACTTGGAGTCGACCACATCAGAGAATCTGACGCCGGCATCTACAGGTAAGAATACCGAATAAAAAATCCGCCCACCTTTTTGCCGGAGACGCTTGAATTATTTTCTTCTTCATCAGAATCAGGGTTGCATACTTGATGAAACAGTAAACCTGTAGAATCGCTCTCTAGCAGCCTGGCTCACCCTCTCGTGGTCGTAAATAACGAAATTTCATCTCCCCAAGATGTTTTTGGACTGATACTTCATTTTAAGCCTTGAGCAGGACCGAGCATACCCTTGGAACGACTCTTTTGAAGCTTAGATGAGGTTACGATAGTGTTGGCTAACCTGGAGTGCCTTCACCGTTTTTCCTCTGTACCTTTTCGCCTTCCATTTTGATGTTCAGTCATGCAAGATATTAATGCGATACCTTCCCACTTCAGCCCCCAAGGTATTGCCCTTCTATTGAATGCCTTGAGAATTTTTCGTTCTTTATTCAACCCGTTGTATCTCGAAGTTTACGCGTGTATAAAACATCCGAGTCTTTTATACTTACGCATTCTCTCGTCGGAAAATCCCGCAACGAAAAATAATAATTCTCTCCCGCGGTTTCAGGTCCCACGAGCCCAGCCCAAAAAAGGGTATCGTAGTTTGGTTTTTTTTAAAGGGCGTGGCTCGAGATTAAACGTGTGTTGAATTTTCTACTGCATCGAGAAGATCTAGTTGGCAACGAGGCTTGGCTGGGTCAACATCATTGAATCAAATTAATGGCAGGGAGGAAAATAGGGTTTTGTATCGTGGGGAGAGACTTTTTCGCCTGGAATGAACATTTTAAGGGCGTAGGCAATCGTGTGAAAACTCGCTATCGAGCAAAACTGAAAGAAACCCTTTTGGAAGAAGTACCTATTTTTTTCTCCGCGAGGTGTGCGGTGGAGAAAAACCAGGCGACTCATTCTCCGATATTTTATTGGCTGGCCGAGCACTTTCGCCAGTTCGGGCATCCTCGAGGCGACCTAAGTACATATATAGTGTTTATTGTCATGGAGGTCGCCTGAAGATGCCTAAGCGGGCGAAAGTGCTCGACCAGCTAATAAAATTTCGGAGGATGAGTCACCTGGTTTTTCTCCCCCTCACACTTCTCAGCCATGAAAAAAATGCGCCGACAAAGAAAAGACGATTTTTTTTCTCTTATCACGATAATGAAACTTGTCGGTTTATATTATTTTAGGTCAGGAGAATGATTGATTGCGTCTGCGCTCAAAGGAATTCCTTTTTTCATAAGTAGCTAAGTCGGCCATCATTTGCATGAAATATTTCTGTTCCAGATGCCGCGTTGACTTCAAGATCGGCCAAACGAGAAATTCAAAAGTCAACTTGACTGTAATTGGTGAGTGATATTTCATTGTTTTTGCAATAGCTCAAAGCTGCCTCAAACGCTGAAAATCGAAAGATCGAAGCCTGTTTTTTTTTTTTTCTATGACACAGTCAAGAGTGAGAAGTGGCAAACTTGAAAAGTGAAAAGTGCTGAGTAAAATTCCACTAAAAATCTTTCCACTTTTGATATTTTTTATAATAGCGTGAAGAGCGAATAGCTGGAGTGTTTTTTTTTTTTTTTTCATGCTTGGGATGTATTTTATCCAAATTGAACTGCGTTTTCGAATTCGCTGAGTAGATAGGCTTTATCAGAGTCTAGAGCATAAAAAAAGGTTAACCTCCATATTGAGACCTTGCAAATCCCACTAATTTTTCGCTTTCAGGTCTTCGAATCGCCAACCATCATCGCTAATGATCAAAATTGATGTAGCTTCAATCACATCAAAAATTGTATATTTGTATTAAATTTTTATAACATAGTATATAGACCGTGAATTGTGATTTCTATTAGAGGCGTATGATTTTATGTAACAAAAACTAACCGAAAAACGCCATGAAAAGCGAAAACTTACTATTATCCCACCCATTTTGAGTGCGCACCGAACATCCCATCCTCCTGAGTTGACTCGCTCCTGCAATTATCGTGGTCTCCAATAAATTGCGTCTTCGTCACTATTCAACACTCTTCATCCAAAAATCGATGATACGATGCCGCGAGGTTCAAAAAGCACTGATCGCCGTGAAAATTATTTGAAATAAGCAGATTAAATTTGAATAGTGGAGCTTGAAAAAGAGAAAAGTGCTTTGAAAAATACCTTGCAGAGTTGAAAAGTAAACTAGTCAACTTTTCAAAAAATATCGTTTAAAAATAATGCTTATCACAATTTGCTAAAGAAAAACTCAGTTTTCACTCTGCGATCCCGCACTTTTCAAAAACTACCCTTGAAAAACAACAGCTAAGTTGAAACGCAGAGTGATGTATGAAAAATAAACAAATCTTCGAAAACAAAGAGTTCTGCAAGTCTTCAATGGTTCTAAAATAAAAGTTACTTTTCAAAAGTAAATTAACTTGACAGGAACTGCTTTGACTACCTAATAATTGAAGAAAATAAATTTTGCACATAGATACTGGAGTACAGCATAATCAGCAATGTGTAGGCTCCGCTTTCTCTACACAACTCGTCGTGCCATTGAAGATTCTTCAGCGCTGTCACATGGCGAAACAAAGCGAAAGTTACGAACTACCAAACAGACGCGTTGTTTCAAGGCCTAATTCAGCTTTAAGTGTGAAGGTGGAACATTTGATAATAAACCGAATTCTCTCCGCGTGAGAAGGTGAAGTACGAGGTCTATCTTGGAAATAAGTTCCACATCCGGATTTCCTTCCAGTGGAAAAGACGGTGTCGTGATGTTGGCTAAACTGGAGAGAGAACGAATGTTGCGTGTGGAAGTTCAAAATGGGATGAGGTTGATGCCACTTGACGAGCGTCACTTCAAGTTTCAGCCTTAACATCCCCGACATCCTACCCCTTTTCCCTATTTATAGGACTTCTTATCTCTGACGCTCCAAAAGTCTTCCACCTCATTTGTGACGGTTTTAGCTTCACAGGTTTTACGTCTTAGCCATCCTCTTGTCACGTTGGAAACTCTACGGGAAAGATTTTTGGCGATACTCCACAGGAGATCTAAATACGCTGGTGGAGAGCAAGTGGCACACTTGTGAATACATGGTAAAGGTCGTTCTTGAAAATAATAGCGCTAGGATAAGAGCATGTTCGGTAAAAATATTTTTGAAATTCGGATTAGAGGAATATTTTTGTTCAATGTCGCAAAACTAGTGGACTGCCATAATTACCGCTACAGAATCCGAAATAGAAAAGAAATCGTCAAAATAATTCTGAATGCTATAATTGATCACTTTTCGAATCTCAAGACGCATACGAAACGAAATTGAAGCTAAAGAGTGTGCTCATTGAGAGTAAAAATGAAAGGATTTTCTGGCTACTCAATGAAGCGATTGGAATTCAGCAGTTCATTTTCATGATTCGTTCTTCAACAGCACTTATTAATGAATTCGTTTAGGTGATACGAATGAAAAAGAAATGGGATTGGTCGGACGCCATTTTGAAAAGCCTCAAGTGCTGATACGTTTATCTGACAATGAAGGAAAATATTGTAATCTCAGAAAAGTTCTCGTTTTGGGCTGGTCATCGAACGGATGACCGTCTGTTAACCACAGGCTTGAACCGATGACGCACAATAAGGATTGTCAACCTCACTAAAACGATTTATAGCTGCAGTAGCTTTCTTGTTCACTGGGTTCGCTGTTGGCTCGCCCAATATCTCTTTAGCGTTGCTTGAAAGAGTTACCAAGCCCTGATTGATTATTTGGAACGCTCTAACATTCCTCTCTCGCGAAATATTTTCACACGCCTTCACAGGTAAAACAGCGTTCGACTATTGGATGAAATTTGTGGTTTTCAATGTAGGTACCTAAAAGTTATATTGTTTAAAAGGCATACACGTGGAGAATCGACGGTGCCCGGTCTACGGACCGAAGCTCAACTTATACCTACGTGTTATATGACAAAAGGTTTTTCGCGACATCGAATTAATCAACGACAACGACAAGTGAGGAAAATATCGAGTCCGATAGAAGCGAGGCCAGCTGCTGGGGGTAACCCGGCCCAGGCCGAGGTCTGAACCTCTGGTATCGGCGTCATTAATCAGACAGAGCACAGGCTGTTCTCCGTTGAAACCCCTTCCTCTGTATACTTCTGGCGGTTCGAGTTTCAGAGTGAAATATTTCATTCATTCCGGACTAGAGGGGTTTCTAGTTCGAACAGGGAATGATGGCGTTATGTCACCACCACCTGACTCTAATAATGTTTTGAAAGTGACCCACTCGGTGTAGGCAGGGTGTAAGAGGGTCCTTGTATCCGGACGGTGTAAACTGGGTGCTCTCCACGGAACCGTTCCCAGATGATTGATAGGCGAGAAGAACTTGAGGAATATGGATCGCATATCAATCGAGAACAATTGGCAGGTATACCAAAATTACAAGTTAACGGACATACAATGGATCAAAAAAAAAAAAAATTATAATAAAAAACGTATGATAGATTTGCCAAAATACAATTATTTTAATGAATACGCTCAAGTGGCCTCGACAATTTAGTTTTGTGGTATTGAGAAGTTTTTTACAAGAACCGAAGAGTGTGAAATTCAAAATATCCTGATGGAGATAACTTATAGCTTTTTTATTTTCCAAAATATCCTTCCTCACGCTGTTTTTTGCAAAATTTCGAGTTCCGATCTCCATTTACCCCGCCAAATTCCGTTCAACTGATAACTAATCAAATTTGAAAAAAATCAATTCTGACGAATAACGCAAAGAATAATCACGACTGATATAAGACACACAAAACTAACAAAAAGTTAAATGCAAGGCGTTATCACTTACAGCATCACTGATGACCGAGTTTTCCGCCCAATCAAGTGTCTGGGGCCACGAAATTCTGATGATAACTTAGGAGTAGAGTAGTTAATCGCCACCTTCAATCTTATAACTCGGAGATTTAGCTGACACGCACTTGGTGAAATCAACCATTTGGCTTCATAGTTTTCCACTACTGTTTTTACATTAGGTTGAAAATTGTGCGAAAATATTGGCAATCTAATTGGGCAATATAAATTATTACTTTTTTGCTTAAAAGTCTCGACCTATCATCTTTATTTTTCGAAAAAAGTAATAATAAATTGTCCAGTTTGATTGCCAAGATTTTCTATAAAAAAAGTTATCGTTCATCAATCGAGTGTTCTTTTAATTTGACGCAAATCGTAAACTTTTAATGAAAAAGTTGGACAAAGTTGGAAAACGCTACTGGCTGGGAATTCTCGTTGAAATTTTCTCACAGATTGATCCTCCACTAACGAACTGTATTGTTTCAAATTAATGCTTCAGCAGGCGCAATAGTTGCCTCCATTTGTTAAACGAACCCTAGGAAATTTCGAGAGCACTTTGTCAGGAAGGACGCTCGTTGAAATCCGGTGAATTTTCAACGACTTGAACGCTTTTACGTAAATGTTTCCCCGTTTACTTTTCACGTCTATGATTGAGAAATTAGAATTGTATTGATTTCAACTATCGACCTGTAAATAATCGATGTTGTATAAATTCAGTTTTCTATAATGTGCAAGTCGAAGAGGTTGTTTTCCCGATTTTAAGATAATAAGATTTACAAAGCGCCAAGATAAATAGGGATTATTGAAATAGTGTGTTGAAAAAATATTCGACATTTTTAAAGAAGAAAACAACACATTACTTATTTGATTCAGTAAGCGCTGGCTCAGTGCTACCAACCATTTCAACTTTAAATAAATTATCAAAGGTCGTTTTAGAAGATTTATATAAAGAAAAAAAGTGGTTAAAAATAGTCATGAAAAGTATTGCGCTTCATTGCTTGAAGTTATCGCCCAGTGGTGTTCCTCTTCAGTGCGCGTTTACCTAAATCGGAAAAGTGTGATTCCCGTTTTCCGGGAAAAAAGTTGTCCGTTCAAATTTAAACGAGCCTTTTTCTCATCAGAACTTTTTTAATTCTTCGCGGGAAACGCCGGCGAACTGAATTATTAGCAATGCAGTTCTTAGAAACGAGATGGTGGAATGATTTTGCAAAATAGGCGAATTCCCGTAACTTCACATTCGCTTTTGAATTATCAACTGCCTTGAATGATGAAGTTTATTAGAGGAAACAAAAGAACAATAACTGATGATGCTTTGATTTAAAGATGCTCGAGAAAAGCAACACATGATTTTTTTACCGGCTCGTTTTACTCACATCAGAAACGACTGTTTTGTTTTTATAATTTTTTTGTTTGGTTTTAATATTTTGTCTTATTTTGTTTGCTTTTCCTCTCATTTCATTTGAAATACTACTTTCTTTCTATTCCATTAAACCTATTAGCCATTGCTTCTTCAATAAGGGAAATTTGCTCTCAAAATGGATACTTAAATGATACCATTTGATCTGTCGACTTCGTTAACTCGTTCAATCTGTTCCCAAGTTTGCTAGAAACTCCGTTTTTGGTATTTTTGTGTTTTCGAGCTTTACTTACTAAAATGGCAGTACTTAGCTCTTTCATTTTTTGAGTGAACTCAAATCTGAAGAGTTCGTTGAAAATATCGTGAATTTTCCATACGATTAATGCTTGATCTGATTTTTTCGCAGAGGAATAAGGAAAAATTAGGACAAAAGTGAAATTTTACCTTTTTACTAAGATTTCTGTCTAAATTTATTCAAGCGAATAATTACACGCTCTCCTGAAAAAAAGCTTGTTCAGAAACTCAGGTTTCCCATAGTATGGTCACTTTTCAATTTGCTTTACTTCTACGTGGACAAAATCGCGTTTGAATTTAGAAAAACGAGGTTTTTCCTTGCTCAAAATTGACTTTATAGAGAGTTTGGGTTCCTCCTCCAGCATCCTTCAAGACGGTAGGTAGCACAGTGAAATAAACCAAAACAGAGCAAGTCTGTGTAAAGGCATTTTCGTATTTGTGAACACGAAGTTTCCAAAAACACTTTTTTCTATCAAACAATTCCTGAAAATCAGATTTGATGGGAACGGGATGTAGAATAAATTCCTCTATAAAACGTTCCTGGACTAAAAAATCCGCAGAAATAGATTTGATATGCGTTTCGGCGAGGAAAAACTAACTGTGGTTAATGATTGGCTATCACGTCTTTCCAAGCAGATAACTCCGCATCCTCCGGAGAAAAAAAAACCAGTCCAAAAACTCAGCAGTCTTCTCGGAGGTCTTCTAGGCAAAAATACTGTCCAAAATTTAACACGGGACGATCTCGTCGCAAATTACCATAACCCTTTGCTACTCTTCGCTTTTCTAATTCATTTCTGATTATCTAGAAGGAAGCAGTGGCTCGAAAAAGGACCATCATTGAGCATCCTGTTATGAACGTCATGCTAACGATAATATCGCGAAAACAGCGAAAGCCGGATAAGTGAGCCTCGTTATCGTTAATTATTGAAGGTGTTTTCGGGTGTTTAAATAGGAATCCCCCTTTCCACCCGTTTCCATTCGGCTTCAATTAACGTTTTTTACTGTTTTCTACTTCGAGGGCGCCGAGCCAAACGTTGTAACCATCTTAACCTTTTCCTCTTTCAAGCATTGCTCAATTCTTTCCTCCCCGGCGTGGAAAAAAATTTCACCCACTAATGAGTAGCAATAATTGAATTGAACTCCCTCCCCTTAATGAGACATTTAGGCTAACGTCTTAATTACTTAAGCGATTTCGCTCCTGGAAATTTCCGAAGGGGTTTTTCCACTTTTCGAACCGTCCGGTTGAGAATTATTTAAGAGCGCTAGATGTTGGCGAAGTCGAAAGATGCTTCTTCAATGTAGAATATTTAGCATGATCGTTACGCCAATTATAAGTGTCTTTGGGAGTTTTGAAAGGGAAATATTTGTATATACCCGTTTTTGAAAAGGTGCGTTCGGCATTATTCAACAGCTATGGCTTTACACACACGTGCTTTCCATTTGAAAAAATCGGTAGGGATCATTATTTTCAAAAATCATCTTTGGTTGGTCACTTTTTAGTAATGGCAGTCATTTTTTGGACGCTTGCACACGCCATGATGAGGTAGATTGCTTCTGGATTGTCTTTTCGGCTGAGTGGTTTATCATACATAAGAAAAGAGAAAGGGGCTCGCTAGGGGATAATATAATTACTTAGCCGCAACTGTGCAGACTGCTTAGCTGGTTGGTGCCGGTTAGGGCTGGTAAGGACTTTACAACTGGCTGGATAATCTCTTGTTTTCCCTGGATCGTCTTAGTAGAGGGGTTGTGAGGGGGAGAAAAACCAGGCGTCTTATTCTCCAGATTTTTAATGGCTGGCCGAGCACTTTCGCCCATTCGGGCATCTTCAGGGCGACGTGGACCTCATGGTTCCCATGTACTCATGCCCGAATGGGCGAAAGTGCTCGGCCAGCCATTAAAAATCTGGAGAATAAGTCGCCTGGTTTTTCTCCCCCTCACAACCCCTCTACTACAATAAATGCGACGACAACCAAGCTGAGTCGTCTTGATAGTTCTAGCTTAAGAACAAGCTGCACCGATTGACAGTTTTATCGAGCATTTTTTCCTATTCAGTTTTTTGTTTCTCAATGATGAAACGCCTTGCCATCCCTTGCCAAATCATCTAATATGGCATCCTTGGCAGTTTCCTCTGACGCATGCACTATGATTTTCCATGGGATATAAAGTGCTGGTGCGGCGAGCTATTGTGGTTCAAGTGCGATTAACTAGGCACGCCTTTAACGTAAATTTTGAGGAGCTCATTTTTTCGTGAAATTGCCAATTATATTCAAATTGGCCCTTCCGTTGGTTCGATGCGGCCTTGCAAATCTTACTGCCATGGTAACCCAAATCATTTCGATAGTCCCCCGCTCAAATATTCAGCAGAGTAAATTACGCTCCCTTTGTAACAAATATTCCATTCCCTTCAACCCTTGTAGTTTCTGTTTCAAATTGGTCGAAGATTCGTCTGTGTTGAGGAGCGAGGAAGGTTCGTCAAAAGGCGCCCGAGATGATTTCCTTGGCCCCATCTCATGACGAGGTGAGATGGATCGGCGGGGAGGGAACCAAACACCTCCATTAGGCTCCGCTTCATTAGAAACTTGTTCAACGATGGGACGAAGGAGAAGGAGCTACGAGCTGCTCCATCAGAGGCGGATATTCCTCCATCCCGTAACATCTACCTTGCTATATTCCTCCATTCATCTTGCGGGCCTCGAGGCAGCCCGTTCAAAATTTAATCGAAATCGACCGGCTCCGAAAACTTGCCCTTCCTCAAGGCCTTGTACTGAGTTTCATTATATCTGCACTTATCACCTCTAAAGCTCGGATCTGCTGACAGGCATTCGCTCAACTGGGCGCATTATTTACTGATTCTAAGCTGCAGAGCGTGTTTGAGATTTACCATTTCATAATATTCGAACACTTACAAAACAATTTACGTTCATTTTTTTGGTCGATGGAAGTATTGCAATCATCTGATAAGCTATTTATCTAAAGGTGAATCTGAAAAGAAATTTCGTAGTACTAGCTTTGGAAATACGTTCTGTACGGAATTGATCTATTAGTCTGATCATATCTCCCTCTAATCTATGAAATTCGATGAAATTTCCAGCATTTTCCATTCCAGCAGATATGAAAATTTACCTAAAATTGGATTCTATTTTGATTTCCGCAGCCGGTAAAAAATCAACGTACGTTCAATGTAGCGAAACCATTTTGTGGCGTGCGAATTAAGATATTATGTTGATATCGTTGGGATCACACACAGTAATTCCGCGTGGTTTGAGCTTTGCCTTATTTCCTCATTATTTTTTTATTTTGGGCTTGCGATACACAATGATTCACGCAGATTTTGCCTTAATTCGATGTATTATTCGAGACAAGAGCTAAGATAAGCTAAGCTGTTTATCTTATATGTTACAACTATAGGAATAATTATGAAAGAATAGCTGACCATACTCGCGCGTTCTTTCCTTTAGAAAATCGCGGCACTGAACCATTTTCTTTCAAAATCATTCGTGTTAGTAGAGGTTAGAACGCGCCATGAAACGTGGCGACATGATTCGGGAAAGAATTCGCAGAAGTTACGCAAGGAAAGAGACAGTGGTTCGCCAGGAGATAGTAGAACTACTTAGCTGCTACTTTGGATACTAGTTAGGGCTGGTTAAGGCTGGTTTGTACTGGTTAGGGCTGGTTGGTACTGGTTAGGGCTGGTTGATGCTAGTTCAGGATTGTAATGCCTTGTTGGGTCTGGTAAGGAGACTAAACCTGAGCGACATTCTCTTGGCTCTTCCCTGGATATTCTTGGAATTTCGAGCTTCACAATGATCCTAACCGAACGAGAGTTTTATTAAGCGTTTTTCCTCATACTGTGATTTTTCGCTATCAAATGATGATGCGTCAAGCGACCCTTGCAAAATCATCTCATCTGGCCTTATAAGTTCAAACTAAGTTTCCCTTAACATTTCATTCCTTGGCGAATCCTCCTGTTTGGAGCGCCGCGATTTTCCAAAGGAAAGAAATGCTTGCATGGCCAACAATTTGGTTGTAAAAGTGTGAAGAAGATATTTAATTTCCATCAGAAGTATTTGGAAATTAATTTCAGAAACAACATGAAGTCCTCGCTTAATCGTTTATTTTTCTGAACTGATTAGAAACGACTCAATTATTGACAATCGCGGCTGATTTCATTGATTAGCTCAGCGGGTGAAAATATCGGCGCAGTTGCAAATTTCCCCACGTTTCAACCGACACGTTCTATGTGTCTATTTTTCTTCCCGCTCTGAACATTCTTTTCACGTTCTTCCACGTCGTACTGGCGGACAATGTGTGCGTGAGGTCTGTTACTGTCCGACACATAAATAGCGCAGGCTTTGGACAAGAAAGAGAGATATTTTATTGGACGGAGAAAGAGAGCTCGAGCCCAACTTGTGGACAATCCAATCATTCCTTTCCTCAGTCCACTTCCGACTGCCACACTCCGATCATTTCATCTCATTCAATCCTCTCGATCTCTTCATCCCACGTTCAAACTCGGATATTTTCATTCTTTAACCATCCGATTTTTTCCCCAGTATACCGAAACCTTTCGGCGAAAGAATTGTTGTTCTTCTATCGTGTTTTGATTCGTATAATCGCGAAAAGCGGCAAAATAAATGGAAGATCTTCACGGCCTTGGATGCGGGAAAATATTTATCGAAAAGGTATATTCGCGACCGCAGTCCTAAGGAAAACGTTATTTCGCCGATAAATATTTATCAGACTTTCTCTGCATTGTTGTATTCTTTAATTAACCACTAGTTGTAGGTATATTACGATAAAGCGTCTAAGGTTCTGTAGTGGAGTTAAAAGATATTTATATTAACAATGAAAAATCCTGAAGATCTATTTTTGACATTAAAAACGACGACAAAGATAGATCACGTAATATACTGGAATTCATTTTGAGCTTATTTGAATATTTTGTAAAAATATTTTGTAAAAAAATGAAATTATCACGTACAAATTATTGTGACTGTTGAATTTCTCATGATATGCATCTAATTAAATTAAATACTTTCAAATTCCACAAAAAATGACTTGCTACGCAGCTATAACATTTTTGCTATAATCTTTTCTACAATAATATTTCGCGGTAAATGTTATTTTTGGTCTCAAGCACGTTCTAAGTAATTTTCCAGCGTTGAAAATTCTTTTAGCTGTAAAAAAAAAAAAAAAAAAAAAAAAATGGCCAAGCATTTTTATAAGTATCGCTGAGCTTGTAATTTATTTTTAATTAGGCTCAGCTGCTCAGTTCTCCATCTTATTAATGAACCTTTCCAACCTGGATATTTCAAATTCTACGAGCGTTCTCGCCGAATTCTTGTCCCGTTGTCTCGGCGGGGAATAGCAGATTTAGAAGTCGGAGAAAGCGAAAAGGGCTGAAGTTTTAACGGCCCTGAGCAACTAACCGATTTACAACCTCGCTCCTTGTCCCTGGTATTCCGATTCAACATACCAGTTTCCCTGGCCAGATTTCAACGTCACGTTCCTTTATTAAAATGAAGCATTGAACCGAACAGGGTGCAAATTGAGGTCTACATGCCTCTCGAGATTCGTCCGAAGTTAACCGATGCACTGCGTTACCTTCGCAGGTTAGCCACTACAGCATTCTCAGGACCGCAAACTTATTATACCATCCGCTAGTTTAGTCGACCTATTTTCCAACGCCGTCCTACTTCGGACCTCAAACTTCGAAATTTCACTGTCACCAGCTCGCTCCATCTAAATTAATACCTCCCGCGTCCTCGGTCTACGAAGTCCAACAATGTCGACGAAGTTAGTACGTCGGTGTCTGGGGAATGCAAACTTCGCTCCTCCCCTCAGCTCCGCCTCGCGCTTCGATCGATAGCGATGGGGATTACTGATGCGATTATGTTCGTTTGAATGCATTATCAATACATAAAAATCTATTACCTCGAGTAGATGGAGTCTTAAGGAAAAAATAAATAAAACAGAAAACATAATTTCCAGTTAGCTTTACGAGCGAATTTGTGAAGAGTATTATAATAGACGTGAGTGAGGGGACTGTTTGAAGAAAATCATCAAACGATGTTTGACTCATAAATGCTGGATTGATATCGCACCCCTCGTAGAATACTGTTATATTAATGTTATATTACAAAAAACCTAATGTTGTGAAAATTAAGGATGAAATTTTCGAATATTTGTATCGCTCAGTGTTTCGTTACTGATTGGTCCTTCGAAGTGTAGACTCACTCTCTTCTGCAGCTATCCCCTTCTCAGACAAATACTTAAAATTCCTGAATTTTTCTACCCCTGGTTTCTCGTCAAGTTACTATGTATTCTTCGGACTTCAATCAATGACTTTCTCTCTTATAATCTTGCAGTGTTTCTTGGATGAAACCGACTCTCGATAAGAGACCGATTTATCACAACAATAAGTTATATAATGAACAATATAAAATAATTTATTTCTACTATTTCTAGGCTAACAAATAATAATAATTATCACTGCCAAAACCTGAAAATCGAGTATCAATATTTTTTATTACTACAGGAAATGAGTGCGATTTTCGAATAGTAAGAAAAAAGTGTACTGATTCGCTCTTCAGGCTGTTCTCATCGTCAACGTCCACCCACAGTTAGCTTTTGAGGAAAAAGTTGAGAATATGTCCAATAATTTAGAAAAAAATATAAATTCCAACGAGTATACTAGAACGTTTTTATAGCTCTGGAAAGTCTCGAGCTATACCATCTTGCCAAATTTTTTCAAAATCAAGAACTTGCCCGACAAAAGCTGCGATAACTTGAGCGTCCAAAAATCCTTTGGCAAAATGCCTTCGAAAATACGAATACCCCCTTAAAATCCCCAAAACTCCCTTAAGATTTGGTTGAAGCGAGGCATTGTCAGTCCAAAATTGATTTATAGTGCAAATTTATTATAATTAATTATTTTTATTTTACCAATATATTCAATTCCCAAAAAGAATGACCCGAAAAAATTTTTAAGCCTACGTAATCCAATATTTTATTGATAACTACTTTCATCAATAAATTTGCGAATCGGAAAATTCTGGGAATATAATCCGTATTCGTCATTTGGTCACAACTATTTCGAAATTCGAATTTGATAGATGGATTTCCTTGAACGAATGATTTTACTGCGGGAAGAGTTCTATTTTCGAATCCAAGGGGAAGAAATATCGTAAAGGTTCGAAGCTGGTGGCGGCTGATAAGGTCCGCTCAGAAATGTTGGCGAGATTCGAAAGCGATTTATTCCTTCTGCATAGGAATCACTCGATTTCTAATTTATGTCTAATTTGTTTTTATCCGTTTTGATTTTATGCCGAGTTTTTACAACTTTCGTTCGGGTAGATTTTGTATTCGATTAGCATAATTTGTATATAATATCAAATTATACTGCTCAGGGAGATTTACGTATTTATTTGATTTTGTTAATAGTATCAAAACTTTCAAACGTGTAAACGTGTAACTAAATTTCCTTCCGTATCCCTACAGAAATAATTGGAAAACCCTGCAAATATTGTAAAGTTGTTCAAAGCAAAGTTAATATTCTTGGATTTGATCAAACGATCATCAGATGGCGAAATCTATTTTGATAAAATTAAACTCATCTTCGAGCCATTATTCCTGGCTTGGTCAAATATAAACCGAAGGAAACTGAGTAATTTTTAACTGGTATTTTCGCAATCCTCGCGCAAAAACCCGAACCGCGGGAAACGTTTTCGCGAAAAAAAGTCAATTCAATCAAAGAACAGGTTTCCTTTCGCTTCATGATCCAGTCACTCACCTTGTCACTCTTTCCGACAGATCCTCCGGAATAGCGAATGATTTTGAATATCTCCCGCGAAGCTGATGAGCCGGATCTTCCTCTAACAAGATTAAGGTTGAAAGCGCTGAAGCGTATTATCCTCCCTCTTCCCGACGAGCAAGTGATTAATGCCTTTTCAACTTGCTTCGAACTTTGAAAATGAGGAAAGCCAGCGGTATTAGAAAAGCGAAAAGGAGGAAACGGTCGAGGGAAAAAATGAAATGTGCTACTGCTTAATTACGTTTAGTTTTAATGAAGAAACCATCCGTTTATATTAATTTCCGCAGTTACCGGTATTCCTGCGGTTTTCAAGAATCCGTCCATATTCATAAAATCCTACCGTCTGTATTAAGCGCTGAGTAGCGTTTTGAAAGCCTGCCATCGGATAGTTAAGAGGGAAATTCGAAAAAGATTCTGACTATTTCCGCGATTTGTAATGTTATCAATTTCAACAAAAATTGTGGTTCATAATTTGTTTTCAAGGTGAAGACCCGATTGGTTTTATACCATCAAAGGTCAGTAATTTCACGCGATGTTAGCAAAAATTTGAATACAAAAAGTAATACCATCGTGTATGCCTTTATTGTTTGAACGAAGTTTCAAAATCACTTGTATTTGGGCTCGACCTAGCCCAAAAAATACTTTTATAATCGTCTTATTGCGTTCGACTAGCGATGAATTTATTACGACTTCTCTGAGCTCTGAAGCTAGAATCCGTTTTACTGAATTTCATCGGCAGAAAATGTTTTTATTCTTCGCAAAGTTGACGCCGTTTTACAATTTTTGAGATCTCTTTAAATCAGAAATCTCGGAAAATGCGGTAGCCATGATAAAGCATGACAATTATGAGCGAACGCTTTAAGCCCTGACGCTCCGCAATGATGAAAACGGTATCCCAAGTGCAATAACAGCGGAACGTGAGGTGCAAAATGTTTTGTTAGCTCTACGTTAGTCTGAGCCAACGCCGACTGCGGTACGGCGGTTGTCACCTTCAACCCGGCACGGCAAGGCAAGAAACATGATTGTAGCCAGGGGGAATTATAGCTTTTAATTACTAACGAACCTTCTTCCATGTAGATGTCCTGCATAAATAGTCCGCGCGTGGAACAAAGGCGAGATAACAGAGTGCTGGTTAAAATAAGGTAGGTTCAACTGTTTAAATGTAGATTCTTGCCAAAGCGTCACTTTCAGGGCAAACGGACGAAATATATATTACTGTATTGATGGAAATTACGAAAGAGAGGCTTGATAGTAACTAATGTCAGTCGAAGGAAGAAGTGCCGATAGACAGATGGCCAGGCGATCACAAATAACTCGGTTTCAATGACCAGGAGATGATTTAACAAGAACGGATACATTAGGGGGAAATTGAACGAAAAAAATGAAACTAGAGAAGAAAAAAAAACTAGAAAGAATGTCTAAGCAAAGAATGGCTAAGTAAGTTTCAACCTTTACTGATACGCCTTGGAGAGGTCCCACTGGAGTTGTTTCAGACATACATTTCCTCTTATTAAGAGGATATGTCTCAGGGAAGTCCCACTGGAGAGGTCTCAGAGTTGTTCCACTGAAAATCTCCTAGAGACGTCCCAAAGTTGAAGTTTCAGAGACATCAAACTGAAGATCTCTCAGAGAAGTCCCAGATATATCTCAAAAACTGACTCCAGCTGTTTCGCTGACGTTTCATTGGAGCTCTCTCAGAGACGCCCCACTGGAGATGTCTCGAAAAAAACACACTGGATATGTCTCAGAGACATCCCATTGGAGATCTCTCAGAGACGTTTCACTGGAGATCTCTCAGAGAAGTCCAAGAGATATCTCAAAAATGTATGACTCGAGCTGTTTCACTGACGTTTCATCGGAGCTCTCTCAGAGACGCCCCATTGGAGATGTCTCAGAAATGCCCCCCTGGAGATGTCTCAGAGACATCCCACTAGAGATCTCTCAGGGCCGTTCCACTGGAGATGTCTTAGAGAAGTCCCATTGGAGATATCTTGGAGATGTATGACTCGGGCTGTTTCACAGACGTTTCATTGGACCTCCCTCAGAGACGCCCCATTGGAGATGTCTCAGAAATGCCCCGCTGGAGATGTCTCAGAGACATCTCACTGGAGGTGTCTTAGACGCGTCTCACTACTATTTTACAACTTTTCAGAGACGTACCATACGTCTCTGCTTAGTAGGCATCTTCTTTCCATACATCACCATTAAAAAGTTCTCCGTTGGCATCATTTTCAAACAACCGATACGAGATTCATATATTCGCCATATTTCGCGAGTCTTATGACAGTCCTAGATGGAGCGACCTCGGATGAAACTCGAGACAGAAGTTCAAGACGAAACGAAATAACCTAGCGTTGAAGATGATGACTTTTTGCCAACGGCTGGCGACGACTTTTCTTTTACTCGGCTTCACTTTCGCCTCGAGCGTTGGGTTTCTGTCTTCTTTTAAACTTAACGAGAGCATCTTCAATTTGTGAGAGAACCTCTGCGAAGGTGGTAGCCGATGGTGGGTATGAGGTAAATGTTCACCTTCAAGGTAAAGGCGCTGTAAAAAAAGTGCTCCCTGTGTATAGTACTGGGAGACAGAAGAAAGCAAAAAAGTAGAAAAAAACAGGAAATGGTCCACCTATCTTCATTTTCTACGTCGTACCTTTCCTCTAACGTTCCACCGCGTTTGCTTTATTTTGCAATGTATCTTAAAAAAACATTTTGTTTGTTCGCTGCGTGAAGTCGGTGTAGCTTGGGGAAGGCCCTTGGAGTCAACCGTGTTCAAGAAAAATAAGTCAAAATGAAACTTAGATTCTCCCCTTCTCAGCTCTGTTAGACTTTTCGAGGTTCCTTTGAAGGGGAACGGTTTCAAGCGCATAGAAGGAATTATGGATTGGTTGGAAGACTCTTATTCTTGAATACCTCCTGCATCGGAATCGAAGAGCTCTTAAGAAGATTCGTCTAAAAATTATTTTTATCGCTTTCAGTGTAATATTTTTCTTTACTTGATGGCTGACTCGAGGTCAGAAAAAAAAAGAAAAAAAAGAAAACTATAAGCAGTTACAGCGGTCGAATTATTTAAGCAGTTACAGATCAAAATAATAGTTTTCTTCTTTTCTTATCTTCCTCTTTGCAGCACCTCTAAAGTGAATTCCATCCCGACCGCTTAACTTTCTGCAATTCCGTCCCTTGAAAAACCGCGATGAAATCTCTTTCCTTCTCTACTCGTAGTTGTAGAGACGGATCTCGAAAATGCAAAGCACGACGTTCCACTAGCCTACTTTGACAAACTTGAAAACTGATAATGCATGACAATGCGGTACAACTTCAACGTCGACCTCTTCACCGAGAGAAGGCGAATTGGATGAAACAAAGGCAAGATGGATGTTTGCAGGGAAGATCGACGATGAGGAGAAGCAGCTGAGTTGAACGAAGACGCATCCCGGCATCCTCATCCCTACAAAACCATCTTACACGGTCCCATCTCCATCCCAGTATTCTTGACTTGTCAATATTCTGAAACTCTCCTCGGCCGAACGGAGCTTTTCTTTTTTGTTTGCGCCAGGGGAAGGAACAAGGCAGAAAATAAGCTAAACGCGTAGGGAGAAACGTATCTTCTTTATATATGTATTAGAAGGAATCTACGGATGAGAAGAAGAAATATAGAGTAACACGGGACGTGGTTGAAGAAGAAACATGAATACCATGCGGTTACCATTCAACCCGTTTTCTCAGAAGATCGTTTTATCAAACTTCTTTCGCCTTTTGGAACTCCACCGCCTGGAGGAGTTTAGCATATGAAAACCCCAAAAGTTGCCGACGCAAAGCTACTAACCCCATGAGCGAAGTAGATAGCAATTATTTACAAAAGCCGCCCAATTTTTCAGGCTACTAAATGCGGTGAAGAAATATGGAAAAAAAATAAAATGAAAAAAGCTGAGTGAGTAAACGAAAAATTAAATTTGATTCCCCCAGTTCCCGATTTTCATTTGAAACGTTCAAACGTGTCAAGTTCTCCAACATTTTTCTTTGATATCTTCAACAAAATAAATATTTTTTTTTATCAATTCGAATGTGCGAATATACCAGGAGGGAATCTATTAAATTATCTTACTTCCACTTGAGTATTAGACCAATTTGGCAACTGTTTATATACGTGATTCATGAATATTAGTCGAGTGTTGACAAGAAAACGCAATTTGATAAAAACATTTTTTTTCGGTGATTTAGGGTGTTGAAAAAAATAAACCCGTGGTCTGCATGATCACACAGTACTTCCACGTTCGAGTCGGTAACAAGTATAACCGATTATGAAATCTAGAAACTCAAACGAAGGCAGCAACGTTAGTTAACTACAATACTTATTGAAATATAGCTGGGGGACCCCGAAAAAAAAAGAAATACGCATAAATTAACGGATGTACGGTTCCGTCCTCCAGCGATATAAAACGTACTTCACTCACAACCACAAATAAGTCGGGACCTCAAGCATAAAATATAATAATTCTATTAAAAATTTGTAAAAATCAAAATACGCATCGTGAAATAGCGATAATTGTCATATCGTGGAAGTACGGCCTGCGAGCCAACAGATAGAAAAAATCAAGGACCATCTGCCACCCATATCGAACAGTTTAAGACCTTATATGTTGAAAAATAATGACTGTACAAATGAAAACAGAAAAAAAAATTTTGAGCGGTTATATAATATCTCGGAAGCCCATTTGAAATCCGAAAATGGCTAATTTTGCACAGTCACTGGGAGAATTTCTCCGAAAATTTCATTCATGACTTTTTTTACCAAAGACATTTATTCGGACACTTGTTCAGGAAGTGTTTCTGATTACACAGGTCTGCGACATAAAAATTGTTTAAAATTGAATAAGTAGTGATTCTTATAGTATTTTCAACGCTAATTTCGGGAAAAATAGTGAAAAAATTCCATCACGTACAGTTATTCCACAAACTGCTTGTCTGTTTTTAGCTTTTTTTCGATATTTTATACATAGTTCCGTACTCTAGTGAGTTTTTCCTGGTTTATCCGAGGCAAAACTAAAGGAAGGAGTCTTTGTCGGACCAGACATTAGAAAACTGATGAGAGATCCCAATTCTGGTGAGACTGTAAGGACTTATGAGCTTAAAGAGAAATGTAAGTGTACTAGATAACTATGTAGTTTATAACGCGTATTATACATGAAATAAAATCCTTTAACTTAAGAAAAAAATTGAAAAATTGCTAACAATTTTTTATTATACCAAAAGTAATTCCTTTTTTGTGAGAAAACTTACGTGATAGAAAAAATGGATTGCATTTTTGCAATCAGCGCTGAAAAATACATAAAAATCAGTTATCAAACAATTTAAAAAAAAAATTTTTTTTTTTTGTAAACCTGTGTTATGGTAGTGTTAGAGTTATGGTCGTTGAGAATGGAAGGCGTTTATTATTGAACGATCATTATTGACACCTCGCAGTTGCGGAGCTCTGATGAATTTCCTCCGAACCACATTTCTCGAAATGCGAGAGTTTCCGGCTATGATTATGGCAGAAACTCCTACAAACTCTACGAAGTGGGGGACCGCACTCCTGAACCGTTCTGAGGTGCTCAGTCTTGTGACGTGTGACAACGTCATTAAACTCTCGCGTTCCCACTTGAAGCTGAGAACTCTCGTCCGAACAACTTCGATTAATCTGACCATTAAAGTTCCTGTAAAATTTGCTCTTCTCTGAAAAGAGCTTTACAAAATAGAAATTCGACGTGGGAATGAGGTCGAGATGAAAGTAGCGATGTTATCTCATTTTGAACTTCTATGCTTCGAGTGCTTTAGCCATTCAAGGTCTCTTCAGGATACATCTTCTTCATAATTTTTTTTTTAAATTTTTTTTTATTTTTTTTTTTTTAATTGGTCCTGTAAGTAGCTTCACAAGGCTGGGATTGTCATGAATAGGAAATTTCCCAAACACTTCCGCATTTAGAACTTAGAGTCTAATTCGTCGCTGCTTTCACATAGATCGAATCCCCACATCGAATCAAGTAGATATGCGACAAATCTCAAAGAATAGAAATTGATAAACTGACAAATATTCGAAGCTTAATAAATCAAATACAAAAAATATTCCGATTAAAAATGAAAGAAATGTCAGTAAAATAAATCTTGACCCTCATTTTGTTTGGTGATAAGGTGAGCATCGAAAAGATGATAGTTCGCCAGCATCGTCACAGATACTTGCGTTGGAATATTTCTATCCCTGTAGGAGGAAGAGAAATCAATTTCTCCTTACATGTCACACCTGCACGTTATGTAAACTTTTCTTTCTTCGGCCCCATTTGCGAGAAGTTCGACAGGACGAAACGGAGAACGAATAAGGGGACACGTGAGTCGAATCCGACGGCTGATGTCCCCAACATTTTCTATATCTTTTTTCCTCCCCCGAATGCTAGCCGAAGACTGACACCGCTCAAACGCGAACAAATGAGGCGGGAAATTGTGAGCGCGGAAAAGGGAAGCACATTGTTCCGAGGAAACTCACCGAGGACCTTCGCACTTTTTGTTGGCATGACGCTCTCAAATCATTTTCATACCCTGATGTCGGCTTTTTACTCAACGACGTTCTATAAACCTTTACGTTTTTTATTGTTCGTACTTTCAGACATTTATTCGGTAGATGTTTTGAAAAATCATCGAAACCTTTACATAATTTTTACTTCGTCGTCCGCAGGAGCGAAATTTTTATGTTCGAGTGCCAATTATTTATTCTCCCGAAGTTAACACTCAGTTTCTTATTTAATCGATTGAGTCGCCACTCAGGTGAAATTTTATCAACGTGTGAATATAATCCCCTTCCTCTTCTTGACAGCGATGGAAAACGTCTATTTTTCCGTTCGGTTATCGTAATTAACTGCCGTTGCAGTTAATCTGGTTATTATTGAATAATGAACCAAAATCTTTCCGTCCCCCGTCAACACCAAAAAATCAATCATGGCCTGGCAATGGCCCAATTCCTTAGCCTCGATTTTTAGAGTATTATTTGGTAGTTTAGGAGGTGTTTAAGACAAAGGTGAGTTACGCATCGATTTTTACAGATTTGTGGACGCCCAAACAAATGAAACCATTGCGAGGTTGACAGCTTTATAATTCCAAGATATCACAGTTTGCAGTGGCATTTTCAAGATTTTGACAAATTGGCAAAAAGGTATAACCTGAGAATTTTCGGAGCAAAAAAAAAAAAAAATCGTTCTACGTATGTTCGTTGGAATACCGCCGAACCTTGAGCTCGTTAGATAAATATTTTGACTTTAAATTCGGTTAGCAAGATAAATAAAAAAGATTTAAAATACGACGTTTGCAAAAGTTTTTCCCTTTTCAGTTACCAGTCTGTTGGAAAAGTTCACAATCTTTTGGTTTATTATTCAATAATAAACCATTCTAATCGCCCAAGAAAAAAAAAATTCTAACCCCCCCTCAAAATTTGATGTTTTACGTTTCAAGGCATGTAGAATCCGAATATCCAATAAAAAAAATTCTGTCCGTCCGCCGTACGCCGTCCGCCGTCCGCCGTCCGCCGTCCGCCGTTAGCAGTTTTCCGGCCAAACTGTAAGAGCTAAAAATTTGAAATTTTCACCAAAAATCAATCTCGGTCCAAGGACGGCCCAATTCTTGAACCAACTTGCTAGCTCAATTTTAAGGGTATTTTTGGGGGGTTTTGAGGGGGAGAAAATTCATATTTTCCAAGGTTTTTCAGAAAAATGTGTACGTGGTATCAAATTATATAGATTTTTGGACGCTGAATCGAATGAGACCATCACCGGGTCGATAGCTTTATTGGTTCTCGAGTTATCGCAGCTTTTGTGCCGAATTTGGGAGATTTTCACAAATTTGGCATTAGGGTATAACTCGAGAGTTCTTGGAGCTATAAAAATCGTTCTATCATCATTCTTCATTGGAATGGTCGTCAAACACTCTCTCCAGCTGTATCGTTAGGCAATAAGTTTAGCTTTTAATTAGGAAATTAAGAAAAATAAAAATGATTAAAATTACAATAGTTGCTATGGAGTTTTCCCCTATAGTTACCATCTGCTTTTCGGTGGGAATGTTCACAAATGATCGGAATATTTAAAATGACAAATGGATAGTCTTCTTAAATCAATATTGAAGCGAAATAATAATAAACCACTGTACAATCATTTGCAGCGTTTTTGATAGTTATTATTTCACGTGGATGTTCCCATCAATCCATAATAAAATCTAAGTTATAATTCGAAAAAGCACAGTAATATGCAGCGTTTCTTTCCTTCATTTGAGTAATTTTTAGCAAGAAAAAAATCTGGTGGCAGAGTCTGCTTTTTTGGCCGCACTCTCAATTTTAACGTCTTGTCCAATTCTATCCATCAATTGACGTTACTAGGACATAGGAGGCAAGTAATTGGAAGAAAACCTGTCCCTAAATTCTGCTCTCAGTACAGGTTTAATAGGGTGATTTCGGCTAGGAAGGTAAAGATGCTTCGAAGCGAATGAGTTTACCCTCGGCATAGCCAAGAGTTTCTTTGCATTTTGCACCGTTATGAGACCGTCATTGCTCTGGCCTCGGTGCCATCTCCGAAAATCGCACCGACTCTTGGGAATAGTTATCAAACACTCTCCATCCCAACGGTCGCGGCAACCGGAAACGGAACAGCTCCAAACTGCAAAATAAGTGCGTCTTCTCGAGTTGGACGACTCTGAACAGCATGCAACGCTAACGTTTATCTCCGTTCCGCTTGAATCCGTTACTGAACTCAGCGCGGAAGCCATTTATCCGAATTGGAGCAGAAAGTTCGCAATACAGAGTTTTAAATTGCAATGTGTCTTTAGAGATCTCCTCAAGCCGAAGCAACATATACAATAAAATATGACTTCACATAATAGAACATTTTTGGGAGACAGCTGAAGCAGCCATATTTTGGAGCTAGTAAGCGTCAATATTTTATTGAAACGCTCTTCATCATAATTCCAAGGTTTCTTCACAATTTTTTCGTGCACCTCGTCCTGTAGGACATTCCTTTTGTACAATAGCGAGTTCGAAAGAGAAAATTGATTCTGGACTTTCGAACGGGGGGATATGTGCAGTATGGTGGAAAGTATTACAGCTTCCATGTTGTTGAATACGACATCAGAGATGATCGATAGAGCTGTCCGTTCGGACGATAATTCTCTTTCACTGCGGTACGATCGAACTCGTGTTAAATAATAAAATAAGAAAAATATCATGCTCGTTTGAGTGAATAATAATGCTTTTAAAAATTGATCGATTTTTGTCAAAACGTTTTGAGTTGTTCCCCTTTGCGAAAGTATTCCCTTAATCAAAAAATAATTATCTGTTATTAAAATTGTATATTCTTACCTCTCTAATATAAAATCTTTGACTATTTCACGACCAGATTTTCCCTTGAACCACATCTAATAACAACCCCCCCGGACATTTCGATTGAGCACTTACGTGTTTGGTTTTTTCAGTGACGAGCTCAGTTTTTTGCCACTCCTTCCAAAACCGTTCGCATGGACACTTGTCCTTGGACTTTTTCCACTTTGTCTTGTGAAAAATAAATTTTCAGCCAGCGCTTCTCCCAATTGCCAGATTAAAAGTCTTGGTTCAAGCGTAATGCCCTAAACCGAGGGATGTAAATGTACTTCGAACAAACTGACGATTGCTTGGCACTGTTGTGCTGTAGCTATACATTTCTCGCACGCTGCTAATACTCGTCCCGTAATATTCGCAGGGCATAATCCTCCAGGGCATAACACCCGTAACAAACTTCGAACACAGAGGGAGATAAGGTGCTTCAACTGGGAGCTTCAAGCTCTTGGAACGTACCCGATGGGAAATTACCGCGTGGTCGACAAAACTGACTGAACGAACCAAGTTGCGAGTAGTTCAAAGTTGTACAGAAGTACGAGGCCGTGTCAGTTCACATGTTGAAGCAAGAAAACTCAAATATTCTTGGATATTCGAGGCGCTTCGAGACTAGTGGCTAGAGTGAGGGGAAATGGCGGAAATAATTCTTCATGCATGCTGGCCTAGAGAAAAAATGCCCGTAGAAAAAAGGAAACAATTACTGCCTTCGTTTCTATATATTATATATTATAGTAGCGTGCGTATTGAACCGTTGAGGCTTCTATAAACAACTCAATAGAGCTAATTATAAAACATGTAGCTACTGCTGTAAAATATTTATTGTTGCTAATTTATGAACTGTACTAGGTAAGTACTGTAAAATAATTACTGTTATTAATCTGTTACCAACTGCTTTTTTTTATTACTAGAACACATTGATAAAAACAAAAAATAGAAGGTAGTTGTAAAATTATGATAATACTATTCTTATGGTGTCGAAAGGAAATTCTCCATGAAACTAGAACAAACTGAACCACATACATAAAAATAGATATAAAAAAAATAGATGAATTCATTGAGAGAATTGACTCGTTAAAATTATTGGAGAAAAGCCATACCTTTTTTGATTTTCTGATACCAAAATTTACATTTAAGAAGAATTTATTAATGTAGGTATCAATGGGCAACTTTACACTTACCTGCATTTGCCACTATTATATTTGACATGATTTGCGTTACATCATTGCAAGTGTATGAAAAGCAATGTGTGAATGAAATTCCAGTAAAAATAACTGTTATCGCGGGGTTATTGAAAAAAAAAATTCTGTTCTCTTTCTCTCTCTCTCTGTAACAATTCTCTCTAACTTATTATTGTTGTTATTATATATATATATATATATATATATATATATATATATTTATTTTTTTATTTATACGGATGGATAATTTATTTTTTTCAAAACGGTTCCCAAAAGAGTTCCGCGAACAAATTCTTCGAGACTCCATCTAAAAAATCGTATCCGAGGTATTTTATGCAACCTCATGTCACATTTTAAGGTTGCAAATGGGGAAGAAGTAGGAAATATATTCAATCAGCCGCACGCCACAATATTATGCTTCTTTTCCGACGTACGGAGAGGTTATATTATATAGGTAGATATATCCATATAAAGCGTTGAAGGAGACGAGGAAGGAAGCCATTCCAGTTCACTATAGAAGCTACGTTATACCCTACAATACCCCCCCCCCCCCGGTAGCACGGTTGGCTCATCACTCGCATGGAAGCCGTAACTATATGGAACCCTCGTTTAAAAATAGACGTTCGAATCAACGGAGTTACGTCGGGTGGGACAGGAAGAATTTCCAATCCAACGAAAAGGGGTATTTTCTTTGTCGTCGTTATCCGTCAAATCCGCATAGGTTTTCCTCGAATGCACCTTACTTTTAAGACGGGTTTATTATTATAGGGAGGGAATAAAACCTATTTATCTCGTTGAAGTTCCACAAGCCTTTTGCCAATTGTTAAAATAAATGCGACCAATCAGTTAGCATTCCTTTCTTTGTTTATATTTTCTCACGATTTTTTAACGCTGGACCGAATGAGAACAGAACGGGTTCGATAGCTTTAATGGTTCTCGAACTATCAAAGTTTTTGTGTGGAGTTTTCGAAATTTTGAGGTATTTGGCGAAATGGTGAATCTCTACACGTTGGAATGCTCGACAAACAACCCAACAATTCCAAACTTTTGTTGTTTTCCATTTTTAAAAAAGAAAAACCCAGATTGTTTACTGAATAAAAAAAAAAACTAAATAATTCTTCATGCCGAATTTCTGAAAATATCTCAAATTCTACACGAAATCGGCGAAGACTCGAGAACCAATAAAGCAATAGACTTAGCATTGGTCTCGTTCGATTCAGCGTCCAAAAATCCATAGAAATTGATACCAAATTAACCATTTTTCGGAAACGTTGGAGAATACGAATTTAGTCCTTCTCAAGACCCCTCTAAAATACCTTTAAAATTGAGGTAGCGATTTTGTTAAAGAACTGTGTCCAATCAAAATTCATTTTTCTGAAAATTTCAGAAATTTAGCGCTTATAGTTGGGTCAGAAATCTGTTGATGGTGTAGGGCGGACGAACAGAATTTTTACTTCCATCTTTACATAGTAACTGGAATATTTTATTCGATAATCGGATTCTATACATATCTGGAAATGAAAAACATCACATTTTGAGGGGGTCAGAAATTTTTTTCTTGGGCGATTGCAATGGTTCATTATTAAATTATAAACCAAATGTACGATTTTCACCGAAAAGTGGACCCTTATAGTCTAATATGTTGTAAGGTGGGAACGTTCACAAATTGTAAGGATATTTACTGTTACAAGTGGTTGGTTTAAGGAATAATATTGCGCTGTACAGTCATTTGCAGCGCTTTTTATACGCATCATGTCGAGAGTTGAATGCTTCTTTCCAATATCCCATCTCACCTTCATTTAATTCAGTACGAATTGAATCAGCATTAGATAAACATTACTGACGTCATTGCAATCCGATAAGCGCCGACCTAGGATCAAACGTCAGAAAGAAATGCAAAACGGAGAAAATGTAGTCGGGAGACTTTTCGAACTTCGAGTCGTTGTTTTTCCGCTGAAATAAGCGGTCACGTAAAAGATTAAACCGTTCAGGCGACACGAGACACGACGTGGATGGTGAAAAGTGGAAGTTCGGATGTTCTCTCGCATTCCTGTCCCTCGTGCGGGAAGTAGCAGGATGCGATAGAACCAATATCTCGCAAGGATTGAAGTAAAACCTCGGCCGCAACTCTTCCTTTTTCACTGGGAAAACTCGCCCTGCAATCCTGCGCTTTGCACGCCGGCTGACTTCTTCAACAGATTTTCAATCTGTCTCCCGTACAGGAAGTCTCACGATGTGAGGATATGAAATGCGTTTCGCTGCAGCGTTCAATCGTGAAAATCCGAGCGACGCGGGGAAAACTCGCGACCTTTGACGAGACGATGGTCTGTGCGCGAATCAATTTCTATTCCGATTCTATCGACGGAGAATCATTGATAGTTTGCCGCCGCGGGATATAGATTGCATTTATCCTTCGGAAACAAGACTTCCGCTGCAGGCGACAAATGTTAACGTCAAGTCAAGGCTGGTTTGAATTGGAAACGCAACTATTACGCGAGACGACGTGCGTTAATTTTGAATGAATAACCTACGCCGTGTAAAACCCAAGCTTCCGTTCAACTTTGCATTTCTCGCGATACGGTTTCTTGCGTAACTATAAAATTGACCGTATAGCATAAATTGTCTGCTTCATATTATCATAATGTTCGGAATATTATGAAGTATATTAAGTTGTCTACCCTACTGAAAAAAAAAATTAAATTAAAAGTCGCTTGTAATTAAATTAAATAAATAAAAAACTGAAAAGTACAACTTAACTCAATTTGCGCCTGTATAATTATTATTATTCAATTATAAACCATTGTAATCCCTTACGAAAGAGACAATTTTCTAACCCTATCAAAATGAGAAGTTTTACGTTTCAAGGTTCGTAGAATCTGAACATGAATGAAACCCTTGTACGTCCGCCGTACGCCGTCAACATATTTTGACAGAACTATAAAAGATTGATATTTGAAAATTAGCGAATAATTTTTCTGACATTTAAATGACTACATTTCTGAAACAAAGCATAGGTAAATGTTGTAGTTTGCGTTCCTCTGAACATCAAATTGTGGGTTTTATTACACCTGCTCACGTTACAGTTTTTATCACTGGGATGCTCGTGTGGTAGAAAAATTTATTGTTCTATACTCGTTGGAAAGCTCGTCCCGCACTCACTCAAGCTTTATCGTTAGGCAATTAATTTCACTTCAAATTAAGTAATTGAGAAAAATAAGATATAAATTGCAATATTAAGTAAGCGGATGGTATTAGCAAAAAAAAATTATGATTGAAAGCTAAGGAATAAATAATAAACCGTTGTTCAATATAATTTGGACCGTTTTTACTTTGCGTTGTAAAATGAAGAATCAGGATCGTCCAGTCGAACTCGATATTGAGGTGAATATTTTGGAAAAAATTAAGTTGTCCTTTTTTCATTCTTGTCTTGGTGACGAGCCAAACACGCAGAAAAAAATAAAAAATGAAAACAAAGCGGAGTTTCCGGCTGATTTTTGGAAACGATCCGTTTTTGATTTTCTACTTGATTATTGTATCAGATAAAACTCCAATTTTCGAGGAATTTTAATTTAACCAATTTATGATTCCATGATTTTTTTCAACGTTTGGAAAAACTGCACGTGATTAAAAAGAATCAGCTTATTTAGACTCCTCAAAACAAAGAGAATTGTTGAAAATTTAATTTAGTATATATTTTTTAAAATTAACACTGATTTCTCTCTCTTTTTGAGTTTTTTTCGGCTTAACGGATAAAAAATCTTTTTCTCACCTCTTCGCTATAAATACTACTACTCGTATATAATTATGTACTATAATATAAGAACTGCCATAGTTTCAACCGGTTCTACTCGTTCATTTCCACAACAAAAAAAAAAAAATATAATAATGATAAATAAAAAAATAAAATAAAAGTGAGTTTGCTAACTTGCAGTATTGCTATGGAAACACGCCTTTAATCGAATTACCGCTGAACACAAATGCTGTTTCTATTTCTAAATTTATACCACTGAAGTTTCATTTACTCGGACAATCCCCGGCCGAAGATTATCGCGCCGGATATGTTATTACTAGCGAGAGAACGCGTTTTAATGCAGAATGCAAATTGGATTTCGAACCAACCGAAACTGTTGCGATATTCTGTTCGGCTCTATTTCCTAATACTGGTTATTCCTCATTGCGATGTGTGAATTTGACGTTGCAAACGAAGTGAATCGGAAATTCGGAAAATTTGCAGTGAAAACACGTATAACCTAGTTGCCTGTGGAAAACGTTGGGGGGATTTGATTCGATTTTTACTCGCTGTAACGAATATTCCTGTTATGTATTGTGTAGGAGTTGCTCCAGGAAAAAAACGCTGCAAATGATTGTACAGTGGTTTATTATTCCTTCGCTTCAATATTGATTTAGAAAGACTATCCATTTGTGATAGTAATTATTTCGAACATTTCGGAACAATCCCACCGAAAAACAGATTGTAACTATGGGGGAAAACTCCGTAGCAACTATTGTAATTTTATTCAATTTTATTTTTCTTAATTTCCTAATTAAAAACTAAATTTTTTGCCTAACGGTACAGCTGGAGAGAGCGTTTCACGACCATTCCAATGAGTATAGAACGATTTTTATAGCTCCAAGAACTCTCGAGTTATTCCCTCATGTCAAATTCTGAAAATCTCCCAAATTCGGCACAAAAGCTGTGATAACTCGAGAACCAATGGAGCTATCGACCCCGCGATGGTCTCATTCGATTCAGCGTCAAAAAATCTATATAATTTGATACCTCGTCCACATTTTTCTGAAAAACCGTGGAAAATATGAATTTTCTCCCCCTCATAACCCCCCAAAAATACCCTTGAAATTGAGCTAGAAAGTTGGTTCAAGAATTAGGCCGTCGTAGGACCGAGATTGATTTTTGGTGAAAATTTCAAGAATGTAGCTATTATGGTTTGGCCGGAAAAGTGTTGACGGCGTACGGCGTACGGCGTACGGCGTACGGCGGACAGACAGAATTTTTTTTATTGGATATTCGGATTCTACATGCCTTGAAACGTAAAACATCAAATTTTGAGGGGGGGTTATAAAATTTTTTTTCTTGGGCGATTACAATGGTTTATTATTGAATAATAAACCAAAAACGAATTTCACCTTTCGAGCGGGAGTTTAATTTCAACGTGAACACTCATTCATTGTTGATAGAGGAAAGAGATTAATAAATTGCAACCACTGCAACTTTGTTTTTCCCCCACTGAAACGCTCGAATATACTGTTTAGGAGGCTTGAGATGCGTTTGAGTCAACTCTTGTTCCTCACAGCATAGTCCTCAATAGCTAGTCTCTATGCGCATAATTAATTCTTTTGTCATTTTTGTTCATCATTTTTTGGTTTAGGGCTGAATACCGTAAATATTCCAGCTCATAACCGAAGCGGTAATGTCCCGATAATATTTCTAAAATATCCGATCCGTGTAAGCTGAAAAACGTATCCGAGGAAGTTTTAATTTATTATTTCTTCCATAATTAATATATGGTGATTTAACATCACGTTATCGCTCAGTGTTCAAACATTTCTCGTGAAAATATTAATAAAGGTATTCGAAGAAAAATAATTCACCACTTCTCTGAATTCTACATACGTTCTCGAATATTTTCGGAAAGCGCCCGAAGCATAAAATTCTGCCGAAGAAAGTTTTTCATCTTAATTTTTTGTTAACTCTCGGATTTAAAATTAATTATTTAGCGAAAAAAACGGGTAATAATTCAGCACACTCACTCCCACGACTCAGTTTTTTACGTTATTATTCACTCTGTTTCGAAAGAATACTTCATTGTTTAATCTAATGTTTTCCCTACGCCGGTAAACATGGAACAGGATAATTTTACCTTTAAAATTTCCCTGGGGAAACCGATAATTCAAACTAATATGTTTGCTAATCCCTTTGTATGAATGAAGAGGAAGTTTAATTGCAAAATAAATACTCAATTACCAGTGGCAAATGGGTAAACATGCTCAAAAAACCTAACGTTTTCCCTCCCTGCAGTGGAAAAAACTTGAAAATCCTTCGCACGGGATTCAGTGCGCACAAATATTACGGCCCCTTTTGAAAAACAAATTTACTGCACGCATAAATCTCGGAAGTAACACGCGTTGCAACATGAGGAGAAAAAAAAAATCGTGGGGAAATAAAAAGCCAACTTTCGGAACGAGGTTCACTGTTGGGGCGAATTGGGTTCTGCTGGGGAGGTAGTTGAGTGGCCCTCTGATATCGGTAGATTACATGGCCTCTCGGGTTAAACGTTAAGGTTAGTGGCGGAAAGGTTTTTTTTCAGTCTGAAGTGGCGAAAAATATATAGGAAGCAAAAAAGAGAAACAGAGGAAAAAAACCATTGAAGTGATAGGACTCCGATAATCTACCGAGCGGAGCGAAAAAGTTGCGAGAGTTTCTCAACGAATTTATGGCTTCAGATGAAGTTTAATTATGAAAACAGAAACTGTGAATTGCCATTCAGAAAGCGAAAGATTCGAGTCGTGTAAACTGTTCGTTAACTACGGAATTAACAAATTGCCTTCACGAAAGAGCGATCGCGTTTTTTCTATACGTCTTTCTTTCTCCTCGCTTTTTTCGCATCACGGGCGACTTCTTTTTTTTTTAAATTAATTACCTCCTCTTGCGACCCTCATGTAGACTCTTCGTTGGGATAGGATGGGCATTATGAGATATGACCAGGAACGCACGCCCTCGTGGCGCCGCATTAATTTTTGTCTCGGTCGGCTAATGAACAGTAAGACTTCATAGTGTACTTTATGCAATATACTCCCCCTTTCGCTTTCTTTTTTTACTCAATCTTTTCTCGCCATGAATTGAATAATATTCAATAAAATTTTTGCCGCATTGAACTTTTCTGTCGAGTGATTACATGTGAAGAGAACATAAATATTGTAACTTTAGAAGTACTAGAAATGAGAGAATTTCGATTAGTGTAATTTTTTTTATTCGTGTTTCGCTATTTTCTCGCAAAGAGAGAGGAAAAAATTGAAAGAGGAAATCGAGGAAAACCTCTTTATTGATAGTCATTTAGCAAGTATTCCAATTCTTATAATAAAGTCGTATATTCTATTAGTTCCTCATCTCTTATATTCATCTTAATTTATTCTCGTAGAATATCTTGCAGATCTAGCTCTCTTTGATTTATCAATAAAAACGTTAACTATTATTAAATAAAAATAAATAAATAAATAAAAACCGATGGCGCAGTTTTATTAATTCTTGACAGCGGATTTACTCGTTTCTTAAAGCTCCACAGCAAACCAAGCGATTGCTACCTTGCTAAGGTTCTTTTCAAACACGTCAATAGATGCGGTGTATGCTTCCATAAAGAAGTTTAACCCTTATCGGACTTCATATACCTCAATCGACCCGAGAACTTACGCTCTCTCAATTCCAACTTACGAGAAAAGGCTTCTCCAACTTGAACCAGTACCAAAACACCGGGAAACTCGGCTGTTCGCACTTGGCCAACGCCGAGACAGAACTCGCTATCTCGACCGACCCACCTATTCAGTTCATGGCATTTTCTCATCATTAGAGAGTTTTACTCAAGCGGTGGAAATAATTTATGGACTAAAACTCTTCCAAAGAAGGCGCATGCGATGGGAAAATATCATAACGCTCTCTTTGTAGAGAGTAATTTTACGCCGAAAGGCGTCCAGGGTTTCAGTATTAAATTATTCAAACTTGCACTGAACAACACGTGTACTCATCATTAAACATGTCATCTTCATGGCGTAAGAAATACGTGTAATGTTTTAGCTTGTACTCCCACTGTGTAAATACTGATAGTTGCTGATTGTTGCCTCTGTCCACAGCTTGTTAATAATTACAGATCACAATTCTACGCTTTACAAAAACTAGGGCACATTCTTGAAAACTGAGTTTCCAAACTTTAGAATAAATTTATCGGTTGCCTCAACAGCTGGCCAAACGTTCTCGTTCTTTAAGGGCATATGATGATTTCGTTTCGAAAATCATTTGCACTGGGGACGTCAGCACATTTTAAGAAGATTGGGAAATGATTCGGGACAGGATTCGCGGAAGACTGCTTTTTGAACTGCGTGATTTATCAAGCGCAAGGAAAGAGGAAAGTTTTCGCTAGTATAGCCGCAACTAAGCAGAATTGAATATAATAACCCTTTATTTATAATAATCCTGGCAAGATTTGGTCGTACTCGACCATTCTACCAGCTAACCAGGAATGTATAACATCTCATTTGAATAAACTACATCCAGCTTCCTACGACATAAAAATTAGAAGAAGTGCCTCTACAATAATTACGGTTACTAATTATATAATTAGAGTAGTAGAGGGGTTGTGAGGGGGAGAAAAACTAGGCGACTTATTCTCCAGATTTTTAATGGCTGGCCGAGCACTTTCGCCCATTCGGGCATCTTCAGGGTGACGTGGAACCATGAGGTCCACAGCCCTGAAGATGCATGAATGGGCGAAAGTGCTCGGCCAGCCATTAAAAATCTGGAGAATAAGTCGCCTGGTTTTTCTCCCCCTCACACCCCTCTACTACAATAAATGCGACGACAACCAAACGAATAATATAATTATTTGAACAACAAGTGCAAGACGACAAATAATAGTATTAATAATGAGAAATTAAAAGTTCCTTCAGCCGTTTTTTGAATAGCTTTGAGCTGTTGATTTGCTTGAATTCGGTGGATACTATTATAATATTGAATACTCTGAACTAGAAGCGACTCATGGTATATTCTATTTTTGAACAGAGGTCATCTAAATGTAATGTCGCTATTCTGAGTGTTCGCTGTATGAACGTCAGACTATAATATATATAAATAATGCTTTCAATAGATAAGACTGCAATTAGAGCTGGTTGGCGCTGTTGAAGACATTATCTGACTGAAAATCTTTTGCATTTACCCTCGGTCATCTTGAAATTTCTAACATTACACCGAACCACACAAAGTGAAATTTTTATTGTATGTTTTTCCCTGTACATGAACGTACTTTTGCTTCAAAATAATCCGTTGCGATAAAACTCGTCCTTAGTTCTATCAAAGTCATCCCTTTACATTTTATCCCTTGGCGAATCCTCACCCGTAGGGCGAGCAACGATTTTCGAAAGGAAAATGAAAACTATTCTTCACCGATATTTCCCACTCCGTTTTTTCTCGTGGCGGTTCCTCGCACATATCCATGTGCCGTGATTTTCTCTATATGTTCGAATTTCTTCCTTTATTCGAATAGTATTTATTTTATTTTTTAATGTTATTTTATTACGTGCATTAGTTGGGAAATTCAACTAAATCTGAACTACCTATTTAATCTCGTGACTGTCCAGCCAAGAAAAACAGCGCTCTTGTCGGACAGCAGTCGTCCTACTAGAGAAGATATGCACCGAAGCTTAACTGCTTGTTGAACCCTGGTAACTGTCTCTTGCGGTGAAGCTGTAGCTCTCGAACTGCGAGTTTGAATGTTCGGCTTAGAATCCGCCACTCGGGCAATGTTATGTGACAAGTTCGACAGTTTCCACGTGAAGCAGACTCACACGGAACCGAAACAAGCTATTCAACAGTCAGCCATCGAACTGGGAGCAGGGCGTGTGAAGGAGAGAGCACGTCTGACAGTGTTGGAGAGAGAGCGACAGTAACCGTCAAACTAACTTGCCAGTGCTTTCCTTCATTGTCCCTGGTTGCTCTACCGGTTAACGAGATAATACCGACGTAATTGTCAACTTAGAATGGTGAGGAATTAGAACCGTCCAAGACCAAGTCGCTGCTACAGCGAACCCATCACCGGCTATTAACCTGTTGTTGGCCACGAATTGGAACTGATTTTGAACTGACGCTTCGGCCTGTTGAGGTTAATCGTGGGCCCTCGTATAATTCGAAACTCAAAGGAAATTGGGCAGGCTTCGAATAATGAACTCCGTAATTCCAAACGATGAGGGTCGACTTTTCGTCGATGGACGAACATAAAGTTGTCCTACTAGCACAATTAGTTGTATTTCGCGCTTGGAGGTCCAACAATTCCTGACGCAGTTGCCGTTTAAGTGAGAAGGCAGAGGAGTTTAATGAGCCAGTTGTAACTGTGTGGTTGATCAGAGAGAAAATCAGCTTTTGACTGTTTTTTTTCCTTCAATGAAAAAACAATCAATCGATGAATCCAGGGCTGAAACGATAGGAAGAATGATCATGGATTTGTATACATCGTGTCATCAATGCATTTCTATCGTGAACCATGCCACGAAATCAATGTGGGGGAAAAAATCGTTGGCCATGGGTTGGCAGCCATCGAGCTTATTCGTAGCCACTTGTTTTGGTTTTTTGATTGTGTTTGCCTGAGCTATGAAATAAATCGTATTTTTTACGCCTACCTTTTTTAATCTAGAATAAATTTGCTAAAATTTTAAACCAATACCAACTCTGTCCGTCTGATCCGAGCTCGAAAAATTATAAATTAGCCATTATTTTTTACCAAAAATTGATTTTTGTGTTTTTTCTCTTTTAATTTTTTTCTCAATTTCGGCGGAAAAAAATTGAAAGAAATAACAATTGTACGTGGAAAGTAATTTTAAATGAAGAAAGAATAAGAAGCTATTAATGATCTGTATCCTGAGCGCTTAACGACGTCTGTAGGTCAATTACGTCCTACAGGCATTGAAGTATTCGAAGTTCGCTTCGATGCATTACCTAGAAACCTCGTCATCGTTTTTCTTTACACACAGTACTTCTGCGATATCAGATATGAAGCAGTTTGTTAATTATTCAGTCCTTAAGTTCACTTATCAACAAAAAATAAAATAATCAATTCGAGTTCTGAGTATAAATTCAGAGTTATTGACCATGAAAATAGACGTTAGTTAATAGTTCATAGTTATTGTAATCAACTATTTCAATATATGAATATTTGAACGGTGGCATAAAACCTTTTTTCTTCAGCTCCCCCCGAATACTTCAGCGTGGTTTTTTAATAAGTGTTCATCGGTTTCATATCAAATTCATGCAGTTGTGATGCACGGAATTGGCAAATTGATACTGAAATCCAAATTGAACTCTATTATTAATAATTTGTAATTATTATTAACGTAATTATTAATAATCCTATATTACTTCAGTATTTTGTACCCACAAATCAAATCTCAACGAGTTTAACTGGAATGAATCGCGTCGAAAAATACTATGCGGCTGAAATCAAATAACGCACCTTTTTTTGCATTTCGCGCTGTTGTGCATTTTCAAAATAGAAATCGCTGTCGGTTTTTCACTTCGAGGACGATATAGCAAACATCCCTTCACACCAGTGCGGAATATATTTCCAACCCTATGCATAGGTCGGGTTTTCCTTTTTTTTTCAATTTACGGGATTTTTACGGAAATCCTCGCATCACTCATCCTTTATGGTGTCGGCTAGGAAGGTTCGAGGGGGTTTGAGTTAAGGGCTGGTACGACAGGCCTACTACCCTAGTTAAAACAGTATCCCACCAGGCGGGGTAGTCGAGTGGCTGCAGGGTGAGAAGTGGTCGAAGGGGGGAACTTTCAGGGCGGGGCGGGTGATCGACCCAATGACGCTACTAACCGTTTCGCCTTATGTGGGCTATGCTGCTTCGTCTAGGCGGAGAATGTCGGCTACTAGGATTATACTTTGGGTTTTTTTGTAAAATAATAAACCATTGTAATTGTCTAAGAAAAAAATTTCTGCCAACACTATTCTGAGGAAAATATAACAGCTAAACTGTTGAAATTTTCACCATAAATCAATCTAGGTCTGACCATGATTCAATTCTTCGAACGAATTGCTATCCCAATTTTTTGAGTTTTGGGGGTGGCTTGAGGGGGAAAACAATACGTATTCTCCAACGTTTTGTACAAAAAGGTGTATTTGGTATCAATTTCTATAGCTTGTTGGGCGCTGAATCTAGTGAGACTATCGCGGGGTCGATAGATTGAATAGTTCTCAGCTCTTGTGTAGAATTTTCGTGATATTGGAAATTTGTCATTCACTCGACTACGTTTGAAAAAAATCGTTCTATATTCATTGAGACGGTCGTTAAACATTCTCATAAACTTTATCATTAGTAGAATAATTTAAATTTTTTTGGATAATTTAGAAAAATGAAAATAATTGATATTACCATGGGTAAGGAGTTTGTCTTTTCATAGTTACCAATCTGTTGTTCGATGGAAACGTTCACATACGTTTGGAATAGTTATCATAATCTTCTTAAATCATAAAATTGAAGCAGAGGAGTGTTGAAGCACTTGGAGCGTTTTTATGACGCTTTGGTAATTTTGACGAATATTGAATTCGCACGATAATAACGGCGAGAAATTGAACACGTTATAAATAGGGAGCGAGGCTTTCGGCTGAATTGATTAATTTCCAGCATCCAGGAGCTATGAAATCACAGGTCGAATAGAGTTCGCAAACATTTAGACATTTTCAATAATATAGATCGAACTCATATTTATCCTTAAAAGGGAAGTTAGGTAAATGCCCGCTTTGATATTTTTGCTGCTTTGAAGTCCCGCATTTATTTTATAATTCGATTCCGATCGACAGGGAGCATTGAGTCTTGAAAGGATCCTCGGAATCACAAAACAACAATCAATTTATTTTGTTAAAATGCAAGGACCAGAATCGAGAATAACCGTTTTCACATGAACGTCCTTAAAATCACAATGATATTATCGTCATTGAGAATCTGCCAAAGAAGCTATTATTAGTTCAAAACAGCTTGAAAAAAAGAAGGATTTTCCCTGAATGTTAATTTCATTTTTGACGTTCAGAAAATTACAAATGCCATTGAAATGTAAATGAGTACAAAAAAAAAAAAAAAATTGAATCGAACACGTATTTTTTTATTGAGGACTACAGAAAAATACTGTCAACGGATTTAAAAATGGTCGCGCTCGATCTAATTTTCATCTCCTTTGATGCCATTTTAATTTCCTCACTTCAGCTGTCAACGAGTTCACCAAAAGCCTAAAATTGACAAGCAGCAAGCCGTTCTCTGATAACAATTTCCCAAAATGGAATGGATTTATCGGCGCAATAAAATATTTTTATTCGTTCGTGTTTTTAATTGAACAAGTTTCCATCCAACAAACGAAATGGCTTCATACGCGAAATGGATCTCTATTTTCCTCTTGATCAGGTTCATTTTCATCGGCGAATAAACTGTCCGCCGTTTTCGCTCTCGGGCGTTAAAAAATTCCTACGTGAAATTGACTGACGGCGTCATTTGAAAAACAGAGCGCATAAAATAGCTGATGTCAGCGAGTGAAAAAATGCCGGACGAGTCTGATGGGAACGTGAGATTTTTCCTGACGTGAGCAATGGCTCGTGGTTTTTAACTGAGGGAAAAGAAAAATTCTGCTCGCGTCGAAAAATGTTGCGGGTCAAAAGTTGTAACATTCGACGCTTCAAAAGTTGCAAAAATGCTATTCAATTCGACCGATGCGACATTTGACGTTGAAACGCTTAATTGAAGTTTCAGCAAGGTTTTGAATTCAGTCATAGAATTTAAATTACCACTCTTCATTATTCGCGTTCACACTCGGACGCCATTTTTCTAGCTCTGCTACCAATTTCATATAAGGAAAAAACTGTAAATAGAGATGTGATTTGCACCATATTTTATAAAGCACACTTCCTCTTTGATGTAAAAATCGAAAATGGTTATCTCGTTCGTATCACTAATAATCTTATCAAAACTTGCATTAAACAACGGGAAACTTCCAAGCGCACTTTATAAAAAATTGCCTTGCGTGTAGTTGGCACGGTTTTGATTTTCAATTCAAATCATATCGCATTTTCTATTTATTCCGTTCATTTTCCACGTTGGAAAATCGAATCGCAAAGAGGGTAGATCTCGGTTGATATAAAATACCCCAGAATTGCGTTCGTCTTGATATTTCCGTTTGGAAAAATCCTTCGATCAAACATCTTGCGTGTATCGCCTGCACGAGTATTACGTGCAAAAAGCTCGCATGTTCTTGAAAGACGACTGTTTTATATTTCCAAGCTGCTTCGGATTCATTTTTCAGTTCCATCAGACCGGTAGGTCTATGTTATCGTCATTCCACATTGTTGAACTTCCTGAGATGGATTCATGCTTTGGAAAGCGATGGAAAATATCTTCAAATGAGTGACAGGGCTAAGATGGAGAAATCGCCTGCTTCAAGATGACAAGAGAAGTAAACATTGAGCTTTTTAGCGAGGATTTCCACCAGAACTGGCGATGGAAAAAGGGTGGGTTTGCTTTCTATAACGCTTCAATATTACGCTTCGAGCTATTCGGGTCGATGGAATAAAATGCGCCTTCACGATTCCAAATGCTCGACCTCTGCGTTGTTACTCGTTGTAGGACAAAAGCGAAACTCAATAATTCGGAAAATATTCATAAAATTCCACGGCTAATTATTTTTACTTATTTCGAAAAATTGCCACGAACTCCAACGGAGCGCTGAGATTTGTTGAACCGCAATAATCGACTTTTCTGTTCAACCTTGATTTCCCTCGTGGCAATCAAACTTTACCGTTATAACTACGAAGAAGCAATCTCTCATTCGAATTAGTTTGCCTGTAGATAAGTTCAGGCGCGAAATCCTGAAGATCAACGAGGATTAAGCTCCCACTCGTGAAATCTCCCGTTTCAAACTCGAAACTTGGGTGTCCCTCGAAATGGCGATCGCGCCGCTCGCTGTCCGATGAGGACTGCAAAGCCCTTTTCGCTTCGAATAATTTGGTTTGTAAACAAGTTCCTATCCGTCCCAGAAGCGGGACAGGAGAGCGGTCCAGTTTCTTGAGTCCTGATTGCCACCCGGGATATGCTAATCAACGGAATTAGGGCCAAGGGTTTGCCGATGCGAATCGTTTGACGCCTTGTCTTTGATCTAATTAGACCACTCAAAGCCTTCCGACGCTCTCAGATCTCAAGAGTCCGACGAGAAGATAGATTAGTAACCTCCGATTGCCTGCACTGCGAGCAATTCACTAAACGCCATTGCGAGATAGTATTTACCAGAATTCAACGTTTTTCGAGCAGAGTCGATGAAAATCGAACGATTAAAAAGGCGAAGTATTGAATTAAGTATTTTGTTAGTTAAGCTCACAGAGATGATCAAATTTAGCTCGAATGGGGTGATTGTATGGTTTTAGTTTGTTATCCAGTTTGTTATCTAGTATGCTTTGGATTACGTTTTGTATTATTATTATTTTACTATTTATGATGCTTTACATTTTAACGCATGTAGAATCCGATTATCCAAGGAACAAATTATCTCCACCCGTATTATGTTTCTTGGGTTTGAAAAAAATCATTTTCGGTCTGACAAATGTTCAATTCGTTCACCAAATTGCTACCTCAATTTTGAGGGTATTTTCGGGAGGATTTGAAGGGGGAAAATAAAACTCATTTTCCCCCTTCAAATCCTTCCGAAAATACCCTCAAAATTTCCGAAGCTTTTTAGATGAATTCGTATTTTTGTATCAACTTCTATAGATTTTTGAACGCTGAATCGGAAGATTCAATTGTAGCGGAGTCGGTAGCTTAAATTTTCTCAAGTTATCGCAGTCTTTGTATACAATTGTAGAGATTTTTAGAAGTGTGGCACTAAGTAGAGAATTTTCGGAGCAATAAAAACAATTTCATACTCCGTTGTTGGGGCTGAGGGGAAGAAAACAAAGGTGACTTGTTCTCCTGTTTTTTACTATCAGCCTACCAAGCACTTTCACCTCTTCGGGCATCACCAGGGCTTTGTAGCACCATTACAAGTTATCGACGGCCCAAGGTGGCCCAAGGAGGCCTTGTGATGGTGATACAAAGCCCTGATGATGCCCGAAGGGGCGAAAGTGCTTGGCAGGCTGATAATAAAAAACAGGTCGCCTTGATTTCCCCCCTCAACAACGATGCGACAAAACTACAACGAAAAAAAAATCATACTCGTTGAAATGGTCGTCCAACACTATCTTCAGCCTTGCCGTAAGACAAATAATCATACTTTCTATTCAGAAAAGTAATAAAATTACCATAGTTGCTACGGAGTTTCTGACCGAAACCAACCAGCTATCCAGATAGTTACCAATCTGTCGTCGTCCGTGTTTTCACTCTGTATCAATTGAACGGTACGATTTATCGAATTGTTATAGATAGAGGTTTTAGCTTTTTGAAGATCGGCGAATTCCCTCGGATTATTTATCGATGCCCGGGCAACTTCGAGTTCGACCTCCCTTTCGATAGTTACCTTTCAGAACGGAGGTCGGGATGTGGAACCTTTATATTATCTGTTCCCTTCTTCCACTCTTGGGACAGGGTTGTTGGGAAAGGAGCGCAGATTTACTGCTGAAGCTCTTTTCCAATTTATAGATCAGCTCCGAAGACACCACCCCCGCACTTTTGAGTTTCCAAACAACCTCCTCTACCTTTACTTCTATCTTATAGTTGCTCTGCCTCTTAACGTAGTTTGAAGAAGGTTTAAGGACGAACTTTACCTTTAGAGCGCTTTCTCGACAAACTTTGCGCCAAGACGTCGCGTCCTTTGCATATTGATTAGTTTTTTCCCCCGGTCCCTTCATCGGAACTTGCCCTCGTCTCGCCTAAACTCGCCTAACGCGATCCGCTCGCCGTCATCCTCCGCTTCCAATCTAAACTTCAAAAATAGCTATAACGGCAGTATTTTACCGGCGTGCACAAAATGAGCGAAAGTCAAAGCCTACGCCGTCGCGAGTTTGATCAAAAAATTATAAATAATGTCGAAACAAAAGAACCATAGCGCGGTTCGGTGGAAACTTCGCCTCAGTGCTCGCTGGACGAAATTATGACTGAAGACTATGACAGTTTGTTTTTGCGTCTCAATTAGGTCAGGAGTATGGAGCAATTTGTTGGAATTAAAAATTTTATCGTGATACTTGTTGAAATGAATTGCAGAAGATATTAACGCGATCTTTCAAATAAAATTTCGGGCGATTCTGTAAAAATTTTTGTTTTCAAAATGGGGAAAAAATCTCGTTCCTCCTCACGCGAAGAATATGCCAAATAATATTAATAATCCCAGCGGTTAATGTCCAACAAATATCCCTTAAAAAGGAATCAGAAAATCATCACGAAAAAAATAAATAAATAAAATAAAATTAAGGAGAACTCGGTAGCTTAAATGTAAGCGAAAGAAAAAAGAAACGCAATTAGTAAGCTGTCTGGAACGAGGTCAAAACTCGGCTGGGGATAAGCTATTCATTGGTAGAGTAAAGTAAAAAATGCTGGCTAATGTTCGCAGGAGTTAAAGCAGAAGTGGTGCGCGGGAAGAACGGGCGAGTGGGAAGTAAGTGGATTTCCGCGCTGTCATCATTCGGTTTAAGCACCCGCTCGCCGCTTTCTAAATCATCAGCTCAGATCTAATGGTTTGCAAAAGTAGTTCATTTCCATATCGTTAGAAGCCTCTCGACGAATGATCATTTTGATGGAGTGAGATGAATCGTCGGGCAGGTATTTATCAGAGAAATTCACTACCGAGCGGGGAAATAAATACTAATCGTATCGTCCAATGATTGATGGAAAGCGTTGCAAGTGAATTGACGATACGATCGCTGAACAACATAATATTAGGCTGATGTAGATCTGTGTGTATTATACTCGTGAACTATGAAAATAAATTACTCCGAAAATAATTTTTTTTTTTTAATTCGAATGAACTTTTTATCATGTTAATTGATAGATTTATCAAATTCGCAATATAAATTATGAAAACTCTTCACTTTTCGTCTTTTTTTTAAATCTTACTCGCCGCAATCCCGTACAACTAGTTTGCAACGCGGCTTGCGAAAAAATTCGATTCCGTGCCCCTACTGCAAATTCATCGCTTCGGATTTTCGTCTGAAGTTAGAAGCAACCGAGTTTTTCCCAACGATTTCATTCAATTCCCTTACCGCTAGTTTTTCAGAGGGAAAATCAGTTGCCAAGGACAACCGAGGAGAATTTCCGCGCTAACGTTCCATCAAAGGTTTTTCCTTCAAAAAGGAAGAACGAAGGAAAGTTTCTTCATCACGTTGATTGCTGATTCCCCTTAACAGATTTGAAGGCTCCTAGTCCGTGTGTAGCTTTTGGCCAACGTGACGTGGGTTCGAAAGAAACGAGCAAAACCTTTTTACGGCCATTTTGTCGAAAAGAAGACGGATCACGTGAAGAAAATGTTCTTAGACGACTGCTACGCGCATGCCACGGTGAAATAGTTTAAAGAACCGGGCGATTCTTTCGATATAATTAGCATTTACGTTTGCAGAAAATTTTATCGTACGTTAAGAATCAGAATCGGGTAGCAGACGATGTCACATAAGGAGGCCCAAGCGTGGAAGAGCGCTTGAGAGCGAGATTGATTGATTTATTTACCCACCAGGAAGAATTAGGGCCCAGTGGTCCTCTCTTCCATTCTCCCTGGCTACATATAGGTAAATTACAATATTCCTCTAAATATAGCTGGTCAATAATTTAAAATTAAAATAAGAGGTAAAAATAAAGTGTTCTTCGATGAATCAGCAATTTAAATAATAAAAACAAAGTAATTTAAATAATTTTCAAAATAGAATTTCCTTTGATTTATTAGCGATAAAAAAAAATAATGTAACGTCACATAATTTCGTCGTAAGTAATTACCAAAATTAAAACATGATAAAATAAATATCAGTTACTATGCTCCACATTTTTTTGTGGTTCCAACAATAAAGCTTTGAGCTTTGCTTTAAATTATTTGGTCTTCACCTTCAATTCAAATAGCTGTACAAATTCATTATAAATTTTCTCACATAGGACAATTATCGAACGATTAAATACATTAGTTCTATGCATTGGTCTCAATCAAGGAAAAATTGCGTTTTACACTCTCGGTACTAATAAAGAAAGTGCGCTTTTGTCGAATCAAAATCATTAGAGAAACGAACACCTCAGTTCCAGGTATCCAATCCTCAAATCGGAAAATTAACTCCAACAAGAAAAACCCAATTTGAGTTCCTTCGCAAGAAATGATGAGATAATAAAATTACTCTTTTCCACTCTCTTCGTCGACACATACAAATATTTAACGCATTTAGGGACATCGCTGAATGACTCGAATGAGAAACAATTGGCTTTGCATCACTTGATTTATCACACGCATAGGATTTCGCCTGTGCATACTACTGGGCCACCAGCCGCTCTGGTAAGGGAACTACAATTAATTGAGCATCTCCTTAATTTACCTCAATATTCTTGAAAGTTCGACCATCACAACTAGCCGCAGAAAGGTAAAAAAAAAAAAAAAACGAGTTTTCCATCTCATTTTCCCAATCATTGTAATCGCCTAAGGAAACAAATTGTCTAACCCTCTCAGAATTTATTGTTTTACACGTAGGCATGTAGAACCCCAATATCCAATAAAAATAAAAATATATCCTTTCGCCGCATGCCGTCAATACTTTTCTGACTAAACTATAATAGCTAAATTCTGGACATTTCCACCGAAAAATCAATCTTGGCCTGACAATGGTTCAATTCTCAAACCGAATTGCTACTTTAATTTTAAAAGAATTTTTCCGAGTTTTGAGGGGGAGAAAATTCATATTTTCAACTCTATTCAGACAACGGTGTATTTAGTATCAATTTCTAAAAGATTTCGGATGATGAATCCAATGAAACGATAGCGGGTCGATAGCTTTACTGGTTTTCGAGTTATCTCAGCTTTCGTTCTGAATTTGGGTGATTTTCAGAAATATGACATGAGAACTCGAGATTTCTTGGAGCTATAAGTAGTTCTTGGGCGATTACAGTGGTTTATTATTGAATAATAAAAAAAAAATTGAAGGCGATTTTTGAGAAACTTGTTCATTTACTTAGTAGCAAAAATTATTTGTTAATGGCCATACCATCAAGATCCTTACAAGGTGATGCCGAGTTCCCTCTGAGCGCAATGTTTAATCTAAAGTCAAAAATTAGCGATAGTGTAGAAATCAACCTTTCGCTTCGGGCGAGCGGCGTCCCTCGACTTTTCCTTGACATAAACGAGCAACGCTAGTGTACCTAACTTGAAAATGCAGACTTCCTACTTCACCTTGGCTCAGCCTTAACGTAAATATTTAAAGTCCATCTCTGACTTGGCTGGAACATGCAAAATATGGACCGTGCCGAGACTAAGACGCATTGCTGCGTTGTGAATAAGCTATTGCTTCCTCATGTTAATGTATCTCGTGCGTATCGTTATAATGGAACTACAACAAGCTCATGTAATATTCATCATATAATTCCCATGTTAAGAATCATCAGGTTCACACTTTCTTGTCACTATTATAGTAATCCTAGTAGTAAATAATGTATCCTACGACCATTTCAATTTTTTTTTTTTTTTTTTTTTTTTTTAAAGTATTATTTTAGTACTACGGGCTGAGCGCCCCTGGTGGCTTCCCGCCCAATCCCCTTCTCGGGGGGCTGCACCCTCACTGGCTGCGCCCCCCTCAGCTATACTCACTATACTATACTATACTATACAGTAGTACACTCACTATACTCACTGGGCCCGTCGGATTGTCACTACTATATTATTATATGTAGGTAGGTAGTAGTTTATTATTTCTGTATGGAGAGTGAGAATCTATAGTTGGATTTCCAAGATTTATGTAACTTGCACAGTGGATATCTCAAACAAAAAGTCGTCAATTCAGATGTTTGAATATACCAGAAGATAGATAATTTAATTGCCCGCATTTTCCTAATGTAATGTACCTATCCATTTTTCAACCGTTTTTGCGATATTCAACAATATTAGTAGACTATACACGAAAACATGACATTTTTCAACTTCAGCCGTTCTTTTCATCTATTTAGTGCAAAAGAAACAAAAAATGAACCATATATTATTGATATACACATCATCAACTATCACTATGCTGAATTTGAGCAAAATCTATTTCAAAAAATTTTTCGCGAAAAATCCAAGGGGTACCCCTGCGATTTTTTCCCACCGAACAGTTAACGATTTTTTACTCCTCTCTCAATGCAGATAAAAATCTGAAATTTTCAGGAAAGTTGTATCTAACCGTGATGTATTTTTGTGATTTTTTTTATTTCTCGGAAAAATCTGCAAGTGGTCCAAAAAAATCGGTTTTTTAAAGCTCGAAAATCGGACTTTAACCGTGGTTTTCGGGGTCAAAATTCATGTGAATCAATTGTTTTGTTATGCAGGGGCCTTCATCTGAACGCCTTACACACGTATATAGCAAAAAATCTGGTGACAAAAAATTAAACAGCGCCAGAGAAATTATTTTCCGTAAATCAATTTTTTCACCAGCTCCGCTGGCAGCGGCCGTAAAGGTGAAAAAATTAAATTTACGTATTCAAGCGAATTTGAAAGCTATTCTTATAGTAAATGTAACGCTGAATCGGAATTTCACGTCAGAACGGCGGAAATTTGACGACAACTTTTAGTTTTTCATATTTTTAGTGTTACACAGTATGTTTTTCAACTTTGAAAATTCATTGCAAATACTTACAGTACGGTTTGGTTTTTTTAAAATAATGATTCCTACAGGAAATTGGACGAAGAATTCAAATTCAACGTGAAAACTACAAATAAAGATATTTTTTGGATTTTTTCGGTTTTTTGTCCGTTTGAAGTTTTACCTTTGGAATTTTTTTTCGTCCCGTTCGCCAATTAAAAAAAAATAAATAGTTTTTATTAAGGCAAATTGAAAATTTAATTTAGAATCGATTAAAAATAATAAAGGACAGTGATTATTTTTTTGTTTTTGAGATATCCATTTTCCACTTCCTCTATTTTCCCGAATTGTCGTGAGGAGTTTTTTGCATCGTAATACTCCATATCAGTTCGCGTTGTTTCGTTTTAAATTCAGTCAAGAATTCAATAATTCGAAGAATTATGATTATTATTGTTATGTATTTATTCTATAGGTAACGAATGAGGTGTCATTTCTAACCGAAGACTGTAGATCAACTGATTTGACGAGGATGGGACAATTTCGATGCGGGAGAGAATAAAATCCCTCGTCCTCCTGGGAATAAGATAAATCTGCAACTTCGCCATCGCAGAATCGACCGGAAATATGATCCCTGGTTTGTTCAATTCTCCGAGCATCTCATGGGAAATTTATCATTGCAGTTCGCACCAACTGTGATATCTCCGCCTTATCTCGACACAATGCATTCATGATTCCTTCAACATTCGCGGTTATTGGAGTACATACGTGTGGAAATTAATACGAAGTTTGACTTCGGTGTAGCGTACTGACAATGAATCGCAATTTCGAGTGACTTTAGTGTAACTTACTATAATTTTCAACGCTCCGAGCTGTAAAATGTTGATTCGAAGTAAGATGACGTTTGATAATGATTTTGTCACGCAAAGTGCTTCAGTTTTATTCGTATTTCTTGGTGGTTTCGCGCATTTTTCTATTTTTGGGGATTTTCGAGTGTCAGCAGCACGTTTTTATGGAATGTAATTCCTCCCAGCCAGACTGCCCATTTAAATCGCGTCCTCGTTCGATAATTATATCATTCTCGATTCCATTCACCGTGCGCAGTTTCCCAATAATTATTTCATCGATTCTTCTCAACGTTCGCTGTCGATCCGCTAAAGATTCTACTATTGGCTTGAATTCCGCTTCGTTACCGATTATGTCAATACTGCACGCCGTGCAATCTCCGCCTGAACGAACGTGTACACCCTGTGTACACTCAGTTACGCGGAAATGCGAGGCCTTGTCACTCGAGAATTGGACGGTACAATCTTTGAAAGCAATCTCGCCCTAGGCGAGAAACTCGGCGAAATTTTCAGTGAATATCTAACAACATTGTTGCCTACACTTGTGCAGAGGGAAAATATAAGGAAGAGAAACGAGAAGCGGCCTACGATCGTGGAACATTTTTGAAACAAAAGGTGCGAAAAGAAAATTGAGATAAGAAAATCGTGAACAAGAGCCGAACTGGTTTAGGTTTTTGACGACGGTGGAATGAAAATGACCAGACAAAAAAGCGACCTCTCGGTAGAAACAGTCGTGAACAGAGGGCGAATTAAAAGGAAATTTATTTAGCAGTGGAAAGTTTTTGTTCTGGAAGACACTGGAAAAACGTAAGTTTACCAACTCTTTGTTCTAAAAAGCTAATTGTGGTTCGCTTCGTGTGTATTTTTCTAATCATACTGAAAAAATTCAAATAAAATTTAAATATTTAACCAAACATGTCTGGTTCAAATTCGACAGATACGCCATTTATTTATTTTTTTATGGCTTTTTTATTCTACGAATTTTTTAATTATTTTAGGTTTTTAATGATTTGAATGCCTCTGAACTTTGATTTTTATTCTTGACTTTTGACTTTTACCTAGAAGTTTGACATTTTTCTTGGACATATGACTTCGACTTTTAACGTTTGACATTGACCATTGTATTTTGCTTTGATTGTGACCCTTGAAGTTCAACCATTGTATTTGAACCTGACTATGACCTTAAACTTTTACCTTCCACCTTGATATTTGACCATCAACTTTGGTCTTTAATTGTAGACTTTGACCTCGACTTTGATCCTTGATATTGATTTCGCCCTTCGCCTTTAAATTTGATTTTTTTTACCGTGGACTTTTACCTGGAGCTTTGACAATTCACTTTTACTTTTAACTTTGCCTTCGATATTTGAAGTTCCATTTTATCGTTTGAATTGGCCTCTGGCTTTTGATTTTTGACCTGTGGTTTTTATTTAGACCCTTGACCTTGATTTTGACCCTTTTTTGAATTTTTGAACTTTGACATTAAATGTAAAAAAAGTTTGTTTTTCATTTTTCACTTCGACATTGACCTTTGATGCCTTCCGCTGACATGGCTTTTGGGTCTGTCACCTAGACTTTTGACGTTCTTCTTTGATTTTGACCGTTGTCTTTGATTTTGAGTATGACGTTTGACCTAAGACCCATGACTTTGTCCTTGTTTTTTTTTTTTTTTTTTTGACAATTTGATTTTGATTTTGTGCTAGTTCAATATTTTTATTCCAGGGATTTTGAGGGGGAGAAAAACCATGTGCCTCATTATCCGATTCTTTATTGGCTGGCAAAGCACTTTCGCCCATTCAGGCATTTTTAGGGCAACGTGGAGCAATAGGGTCAACAGCTCGAATGGCTCCACGTCGCCCTGAGGATGCCCGAATGGGCGAAAGTGCTCGGCCAGCCAATGAAGAATCGGAGAATGAGTCGCCTGGTTTTTCTCCCCCGACAAGGAAAATGATAATTTTATTGTTTCGGGCCATTTCAAATACGCTCGATAAATCGACTGAATATTCAAAGTAGTTCTTATCAGACGAATATTTCACACCGCGCCGGCTCGCTTCGGTGAATTTAATATCGTAGGTACGAACGATTGTGATGCACTGGCGGAATGAGCTTCGATCTAATTGCAAACTCGGAACTGCTTGAGATAATCGTCTTCGCAGTAGACGCTGAAGGAGCCAGATAGGAATGCGAACGCGAAGTAAGCAGCGACGTCAGATCAAAGCGAAAATTATTCTGAATCACCTGAGGCGTTTGCTGCCCAACGAGATGAAAATACATGCGAATTTGAGGCATGTCAGATCTGGAGCTCATTGGTGAAGCCGGGGGCGTTCATTCTGAATAGTTTGACACGTATTTATTTGTTCGGTTTACGGCAAACATATTACTCCCATCTTTGTGTTGTAAATGGAAGTATTGCGATCACCCTGAAGTCGAATCCGGAACAGAGGTGGATTTTGAAAGTATTTTCATTGACCCAGATTAGAACAAACTTAGGTGTCGGACGTTAGTAGATGTGTTTGTTTGAATGTGGTACAAAAGTACCACATCTCAAAATTTGTCAAATGTCAAATTTTAGTTAGGTATAGGTGAATTTTAGTTTTTTTTTTTTTTTTTTTGTTTTTTTTTAATTTAAACGTTGGAGTTTTGGTTATTTTGTAAAATCATAAATGTTTCTAGCAGTCACCATATTTTTTTGACAGCTGCATTATCTCCCAATAATAGCGAGAAAGGAGAATGATCTCAAGCCTCCTCGGCTGTTCGCGTGCGCTCATACTGTCCTCAACACAAAACTATTATTTCCCCCGCACACAAGAGCGCTAATGTAATCAGCCAGTTCCACATCGCCCCGATGCTGAAATGGGCGAAAGTTCTGGAAAAAATGGGAAGAATGACTCTTCCAATTTTTCTCCGCCCTTACCACTTCAACCGATTGATTTATGGGGCCATAGACTCCTCCATATCTACGCCCATAGTAACGCCTGATAAGAACTTTGCGAAAATGCTCCGCCTAAAAGCTCACAGAAGTATGCACGAAAGGTGGCAATCAGGGTAATTGGCACGAAATACGTATGTTACTAAGTCTGGTAGAGTTCGTTGTTCCCGAGAGAATTGAATGGAATATTGCTAAGCCTTATCTAACCTCATTAAAAGCCGAGGATAACGAGTTCGCATATTTACTGTTCCATACGAAATGCGGCCGAGCCGTCGGCTGGATAGTATTCGTTTTAATTATAAGCGAAGAAGTCGTTTCAAAATAGAACATTTGAAAAGCAAATAAATGCAATCCAATCGGAGTTCAGGAGGCTTGAAACCAGGCGAATCATTTTCTAATCTTTCTCGGCCAGCCAATAATTAATTTTTCTCCCGCTCACACCTCCTGGACATCAAATAATGCGCCAAGGAGAAGAAGATCAATCAGAGTAGCTAAAAGTCCATGGAGTACATTTTAACCTGTGTTCGGTCCCTATAGTTTTCTGTATTTGAATTTTTAACACGGTGGTCGAGTATGGGGAGACGGTTGCATTGTTCGGTCGAAAACGTGCAATACCTACTAAGCGCAGCGACGGAAGTTCATCAAACTCCAAGGATAAATTCAGGCGTAGTTGTCAATCAAAAGGGTGTCTTTACTTCCACGCTTTCTTTACTTCTTTATTTAATGAGTATTCAATATTTCTAAGCCAGAACCAAAAACGCTGCAAATGATTGTACAGTGGTTTATTATTATTTCGCTTCAATATTGATTTAAGAAGACTATCCACTTGTCATTTTAAATATTCCGAACATTTTTGAACATTCCCACCGAAAAACAGATGGTAACTATAGGGGAAAACTCCGTAGCAACTATTGTAATTTTAATAATTTTTATTTTTCTTAATTTCCTAATTAAAAGCTAAACTTATTGCCTAACGATACAGCTGGAGAGAGTGTTTGACGACCTTTCCAATGAGTATAGAACGATTTTTATAGCTCCAAGAACTCTCGAGTTATACCCTCATGTCTAATTTCTGAAAATCTCCCAAATTCGGCACAAAAGCTGCGATAACTCGCGAACCAATAAAGCTATCGACCCGGCGATGGTCTCATTCGATTCAGCGTCCAAAAATCTATATAATTTGATACCACGTACACATTTTTCTGAAAAACCTTGGAAAATATGAATTTTCTCCCCCTCAAAACCCCCCAAAAATACCCTTAGAATTGAGCTAGCAAGTTGGTTCAAGAATTGGGTCGTCGTAGGACCGAGATTGATTTTTGGTGAAAATTTCAAATTTTTAGCTCTTACAGTTTGGCCGGAAAACTGCTAACGGCGTACGGCGGACGGACAGAATTTTTTTTATTGGATATTCGGATTCTACATGCCTTGAAACGTAAAACATCAAATTTTGAGGGGGGGTTATAACTTTTTTTTTCTTGGGCGATTACAATGGTTTATTATTGAATAATAAACCAAAATCTAATAAACCAATTTTTCAAGTAAAACTCCTGAACAACTATTGTAATTGTAAGTATTTATTATTCGCCCTACGGTACTGCTGAAGAGAGTGTTTGACAACCGTTCGAACGAGTGCAGAACAATTTTTATAGATCTAGAAAGTTTCGAATTCCATCGAGTTGCGAATTTCTCGAAATTTCGAATATGCCACACAAAAGCCGTGCTAGAAATTCAAACGATGCTGCGAAATACACCTTTGTCTGAAACACGTTTGAAAATACGAATTTTCTCCTTCTTAAAACCTCTCAAAAATACTCTTAAAATTAAAAAACCAAGACTGATTTTTGGTGAAATTTTCAAGAGTTTAGCTGTTATAGTTTCCTTTCAGAAAAGTGTTGACAGCGGACGGACAGAATTTTTTTATTGGCTAATCGGATTCTACGTACTTGAAACGTAAAACATCATGGAGCTTTTTTCTTGGGCGATTACAGTGATTTTTTATTGAATAATAAACCAAAAAATTCTGTTCCCCGCCATCAACACTTTTATGAGGAAACTATGATAGCTAAATTCTTGAAATGTTCGATAAGTTATTCTTGGTCTGATAATGGCTCAATCTTTAGCCAAATCGCGATATCAACTTTAAATGTATTTTTGGAGGAAGATTCATTATATTTTCCAATTTTTTTGAAACATGGCAGGTTTATATAGAATTTCGAAGCCGAATCAAATGAGACCGTGTCGGAGTTGATAGCACTAATGGTTCTAGAGTTGTCGGAGTTTGTGAGTGGAATTTTTAATAATTCAAAAAATTTCCCATTCGTTGATATAACTCAGTAATTTATGGAGCTATAAAAACCGCTCTTTACTTGATGTAAAGCTCAAAACGCTCTCTATGAAGCTATATTGTTTGAGTAATTTATATGTTATTTAGAAAAATAATAACAGTTGAAATTACGCTATAATTGCTGAAGGGTAATTTCCCTTATACGAGTAGTTCCATTCTGTTGTTAGGTGGAAACGTTCACAAATAATCGGGATAGTATTAAGAAAGTTTTGGAAATAATTAAGTAAAGTTAAGAAATTATTATAAGGAAATTAAGGAAAATGAAAATTATTACAATTAAGTAGTTGCTACGGAGTTTTCCCTTAGGATTTTGGATTTATGGTACGATATTGGTAAAACTGCTCATTCAATCATGGAGCAACGCCTTTGCCACATCCCTTCTCAAACTCTTCCAGCTCATGTTCCACGCAACGAAAACGAACTGCGCTAACGTTATTGAGCGATCCCAATACCATTGGATTATTTATAGCACCGATTCGCTGCTGGTTTTTTCTCTATTAGCTAGACTCGTATTCGGATGTCTGATTGATTTTCCGAAATGCGAGAGACTGAGAATAAGAGCTCGTCCGCCTGCCCTTCTACATGTGAGGTGGCTTATGAATAGTTAAAAATGAGTTCGGTTAGAGCTGTGACGGTGGATTCGTGAGAATTTTACAGGCTTCACTTTACGACCCGAGGATATGTACGTGACGGTTGAGGATACACCGGTGCTGGCTTTTCTGCGTATGGCTCCTCCATTAACGTTGAATTCTGTCGACACCAACAGAGATATGCGCTCGGAGAGTCCCTCTCCCGTCTACATATCTGACGAACGAAAAGTTGATGGGAGCGAGAGAGATGAAGATTTTGACAGTACATCCCTCCGCTCTGTGTTCAACCGTGCTCGAAAGTATGCCTCGCAGTTGCCTAAAAGTAGTCGTTCAATTGCCCAGTCACGATCTCATTGTTCATTGATTAGGTGAGGAATATTCAACTCTGGAAAATTCACGCTAAATTTTCGGCGCAACCGTTGTTTTGGCTCGAGATGAAAATTTTTCTGAACTTAACTTCGTGTATTATTTGAGTATAATTTTTATTGTATTTTACAGTGATATTTTCAAGATGCAGGTGTGTTTGGTATATTTATTGATAGATTTTTAACCGCTGAATCGAATAGCTCGACATAGACGCACGTTCTTTCCTTAGGAAAATCACGGCGTGAGAAAAAACCACTAATTGAAAAAATCGGGAACCAATAAAACTGACAATTGGTTTGGTGCGTTGTCAGCCTCAAAATTTCAAGATGAATAACGTAAAATCCAGGAGATCCTTACCAGCGCTAACCAGCCCTAACCAACGCCAACCAGCCCTAACCAGCGCTAATCAGACCTAACCAGTGCCAACCAGCCCTAAACAGGCCGCAATAACTCTATGTATTTATAGTGACCCTTTCCTCTTTCTTTGCGCGTGATTCATCACGCGATCATCCTTTTACGACTCATTCGCCGATTTTCAAGGCGTGAGTTGACGTCCACTAAGAAGAATGATTTTTGAAAGAAAATGTTCCCATGCCGCTATTTTCAAAGGGAAAGAACGCGACAGCTTTAGTGATACTCACGTTTTTTAATTTATTCAGTTTCCTAGTTTTGGTTTATTATTCAATAATAAACCATCGTAATCGCCCAAGAAAAAAAAATTTCTAACCCCCCCTCAAAATTTGATGTTTTCCGTTTCAAGGCATGTAGAATCCGTATATCCAATAAAAAAATTTCTGTCCGTCCGCCGTACGCCGTCCGCCGTACGCCGTACGCCGTTAGCAGTTTTCCGGCCAAACTGTAAGAGCTAAAAATTTGAAATTTTCACCAAAAATCAATCTCGGTCCTACGACGGCCCAATTCTTGAACCAACTTGCTAGCTCAATTTTAAGGGTATTTTTGGGGGGTTTTGAGGGGGAGAAAATTCATATTTTCCAAGGTTTTTCAGAAAAATGTGTACGTGGTATCATATTATATAGATTTTTGGACGCTGAATCGAATGAGACCATTGCCGGGTCGATAGCTTTATTGGTTCTCGAGTTATCGCAGCTTTTGTGCCAAATTTGGGAGATTTTCAGCAATTTGACATGAGGGTATAACTCGAGAGTTCTTGGAGCTATAAAAATTGTTCTATACTCATTGGAATGGTCGTCAAACACTCTCTCCAGCTGTATCGTTAGGCAATTGGTTTAGCTTTTAATTAGGAAATTAAGAAAAATAAAAATTATTAAAATTACAATAGTTGCTACGGAGTTTTCCCCCATAGTTACCATCTGTTTTTCAGTGGGAACGTTCACAAATGTTCGGAATATTTAAAATGACAAATGGATGGTCTTCTTAAATCAATATTGAAGCGAAATAATAATAAACCACTGTACAATCATTTTCTGATTGTTTCACACGACGCTGCTGATGTAATTTCCTACATGAAAAATACCATACCGCGCTACTCAAAGACTTCAAACTATTACGCTGCGATTTCATCGGTCGATTTCCGTTGTTTATAAACTCGGACGTTAGCGGCCAACAAGCACGAAGAGGCAAACGTGAAATCGCTTGGGAAAAATGACATTTTCCCTAGAGTAACCGCTTGTTAAGCAGATCGGTCTTCCCTTTATGGAAAATTGAATGCTTATCGCGGTAACATGATGACCGCCTTCATATTCCCTCTGGTTCGATGTATAAATAATGTATTTGATAGCGTCTCAGTCGACTTCATAGTGGGTGACTTTCCGCACACGATACCGCGAGATACATTCATGTATTATGTACGATATTATTCAGAGCATACGGCGGAAAGGTCCGCGAGGGATCGCACGGGTAAACTGTTGATGACGTGAACGTAGGAATCCTTTTGGTATCGCTATAATTTCCGCTTTGATCGTCTGTATGTAAATACAACTAGGACGCTCAACTATTATCACTAGTATATCCGTGTCAGAAACATTCGAAAATTTCGTATTTCGGTTTCCGTCCATCGCATGAAATGCTTTGAAATAGCGAAACTTGAACGAATCGTTTGAATCTAAAGTGCTTGTCAGAGTCGAGAACAAATGCAAAAATCTTCAAGCAAATATGGTACTCGAATGAATTTTTTGTTAACGATTTTTATGGCCTCAAAATGAATTTCATACATTTACAGCAAAACGCAATTTCATCATGTTCGTGCTTTTTCGTCAAATTCTTTCATTCCTACAACCAAAAAAGAGAACAAATAGCCTAGAGCAGTATTCAAGCACGAAATAACGAATTTTCTTGCGAGTAATCAATATCGAAAAAGCAAGGCAAAATCAACAGGAAAACGTTCAATTCCGAGTAGGAATTTGCCGATTAAAAAAGAGACGATTTCGAGCAAAACTCAGCTTTCGACTTTGGAAGAATTAATATTGAGCGTTCGCCCTGCGGTAATTTGAAAAGAAAGGGAGGCAAAAAGGGCATAATAAGAAACACGGTCTGGCGAGATTGTGCCGGAAACGGAGGAGTCAGCTGGTATTTTTCTCGGTCCCTTTCTCATCCAGTTTTTCGGTTGAATTTGTTATTGAAATATTTGCCACGCACATCTCGCAACTTCCATCTGATCTTATCTTGTTTTCTTGAACCTTGTATTATCTTGTTCTTGTTTTCAACAAACGAACGAGTCGAGTCGAGTTCAATTGTAAAACGAGCGAATGCTAGGAGAAATCGTAAAATCAGCGGTGTACATAGATCACATACCATGTTTGAGTCGGAAGACAGATATATTATAACATCTAGAAACTCATTCGAAGGTCACAATGTTGCAATACTTACTGCTCTTGACAAAAAAAAAAAAAAAAAAAAAAATGAACGAATTACGTTTATAGTGCGGAGTTACGGTGTGTGAGCCTAACGATACTGTAAAGGATCAGTGAACGGATCTACTCATAGCAGGGGATCCAAAAATAAAATAATAAATTATAAAATAACAAAAAATTCGAACCACTAGGTGTGATAAAAATCAGGCGCCTTTCACTCGCCGTAACAAAAAATTTTAGACCTTACGCGTTCGTATATACCTGTTGATTTTTGCGGCCTGAAAGATCAAAATACGAAATACGCACGAGTGAGATAGCAAAAAAGAAGGAAGTACGATGTGTAAGCTAATTCATAAAAAAAATTATATCACTTTTTACCCTCAAATATACGGACAGACGGACACTGAGACACTTCTGGAAAGATTTATGTTATGGTATGATGAAAATTTCTTCCAAATTCACCTCCGTTTCGAATTCGACATACTGCACGATTACAATAGTTGCACTTACTACGGAAACATGAAATGGAAAAATAATTTATCCCATAAAATCACAAAAATAAATCTATCTAGAATCGGACAAGAACATTTTTTGTCGGGAATTTTTGAGATTAAAGAAGTTTTGGCATTAGAGTATAACTCGAGAATTTTTAAAGCTATAAGAAGCGTTCTATACTCGCTGGAAATAAAAAAAAATCACTCATTGGGCTGTATCGTTTGGAGAATAATTTAACTTTTAATTACTGTTAGGTGAAAACGCTTACGTTCGAGTTAGAATCATAATTGGATTGTCTTGTTGATTCACAATTGAAGCAAAGAAATAATAAACTACTGAACAATCATTCGCAGCGTTTTAAAAAATATATTTAATCGATTATTTTATGAATTCGAAGGATAGATACTATGATTGGTGATTTTCCCTCAACAATTGTCTACATCATTTCTTTCAGCACCGCTTGCGAAAGGAAATGTCCAAATCGCCTGCACATTTTCATTCCGCCCCCTGTCAATTTTACCATCCCACTATTCTAATGAGGGAATTCTTCCCGCTTAATGCGTTCTCTTCCGGAAGATTTTTTCCTACCCTGCGATGGTTGAAAAAGTCTTCGAAGGGTCTTTGAGACAACACTTCCGGCGACTGTTCATCTTGAAGGAGATTTTCCCAACATCCTCTCAAACGGGAGAGTTTCTGATCTTCTTCCACGGACATCCTCGCCCATTTTCATAGTACACCACTTGGCAGCCTCTTTTCTCTACGTAGGGATTACCATGCCATTATGTAAATACGTCGGGGACTCAACGAAACCGCCTTGTATCTTGTGCCTGGCCGTGGAAACTTTCGCCTGATCTTCTCGGAATTAGAAGGTTTTTTGAAAGACTCTTACTCGAAAGGGAAGAAAAACCAACGCAGCGTTCGTTTATATTTTCGGCAAACCGTCTAACTCGTTTTAGTTACCATAAAAAGAAACACACGTTTTACTTAAACCCGAAAGACCTTAGACAATGATTTTATTCGGCGTTGAAAAAGGCTACAATGTTTGGCAAAACGCACGCTTTGGGGGGGGGTGGACGCACTTATTATTTAATTAATTTTTTAAATATATTTTTTTTAAATTTTGGAGAAAGCCCGCTTACAAAAAGCTTAGACCTTTTAACGACAGTATTGTTATTTTGACTTAAAGCTGGTAAATTTCATGAACGTTGCCTCTTAGCATGATATCGAAGAATAACATTTTTAAGGCTTAATGGTAAAAAAAGCTCTTTTCATAGAAGCTAGCGCCAAATTAGGCTGTCAGCCTTTTCGCTGTTGCCGTTCTTGCTTTTGAGTAATTCAGCTCTCAAATCCCCAATAGATGGCAACTCTACCGTCCAAGTTGCCTAGAATCGAACGAAATTCACTGTAGAACTCGAGCTTTCACTGACAGAAGGGTGCAAGATTGATAGTGCGAAGAAGTTGCAAAATCCGCGCTTAATGAACGGCAAGAGTCTTTGTAAACTGTTCTCTGGAGATACTCGCGATTGCATGTGTAACTTCGAAGTGACTTATTATTCTGCATAAGACCTGTGGAATCGGCGTTAACTCCTCGTACGTATTTCGGTATCCTCTCCTCACGGGCTCTGAATTATTCGAAGCGAAGGGGCTGCTCTCCGGCTTTCTGAATTACTAAACAAGTAATCAACCCGCGCTCATGCGATTCACGATCCTCAGCTGAGGAAGCCCAAGTCCCAAATTATTCGCAAACTCTCGTCATTTATTTATCATACAACGCAGGAAACTATAGCTAGAGGGAACATTATCTCAAGCCATACTCGAAACGAGAGCCCTTAGTGGTTGTCTGCCTTAATGGTGTCTTGACAAAATGACTAACGAGGTCAACAGACGAAGTTTGACGTATTAAGATCTCCGGAATGAGGCCTGAATCGCCGACCTCGTATATCTGAGATTCTAGAAATTAATATTCTCGAATTCTACTGGTTGTTGCTCTTTTTCTGATATTGTCAGGATGAGGAGGAGTGACCCTAGGTACCCGATGGACCTATGCTGCCCAGAAGATGCCCGAACGGGCGAAAGATCTCGGCCGACGAATAATAAAAATAATATGGAGAAAAAGTCGCACTCTCGGTCTCCCTCTCATCCTGACAATATTCTTGAATTATAAATGTATGGGTGTAATTGAGTCAAGATAGGAAAAATTCAGAAAAAAATACAAAAAGTTCGAAAAACTAAAAACAATGTTGGTTAGTTATTAATAATGGAATAATTTACTTATTTTGGATTCTTAAACTTGGAAAGATAATAAGTTTTTCTACGTTATTATTTATAGTTTTATTATTTTTTATTTAATTTATTGTTTTAATAACTTGCACAGACGTTTCAAGCTGAAACGCTCCAGACGTGTTTTTTTCAAATTATCACACGTTCAAATGTGAAAAATTTGAAACTGTTCCACTGCAAAAGCTATTGGTTCCAATTTATTAGCGACCCTTCGACTAAAATCGTCTCACTCGCATTCTTTCCCGCCCTGCAAGTCTTTCTCATTCTAAGTTTCTCGAAACTTGGAATGAAAACAGTTTGTCATTGATTTACCCGGATAGAAACGTCATGGTCGTTTCAACTCAGTTCGCCTTCCTGGTTCAACTTTTTCCTCCTTGCGCCCCCGTTTTTCATTCTAGGTGACTTTGACAGTTTCAAACGCCTTTTTCATTCTCAGCTGTTGTTGCGGACAGTCGAAAAGTTCTTATTTCGATCCAGCAGAGCATTGTCCTTTCTGAGACGTCCAAGAAAGCGGTACACTTGGGAGAAGTTGTTGGTCCGAAAATAGAAAAGCGTCCGAGTTTGAAGGAAGTTTACTGCGAAAACAGTCGAAGACTTTCTTTACATGGGGTATCTTGGTTTTTATTTGGAGCAACCAAAGCAATATAGCTACAATCGAATCCTTTTTTTAATTTAGTAAAAATAATTTTTGGTTTCGGTACATTCTCCAGTAGAAAATTGTTCAAAACTGAAAGACGGTTCTGGGGAAAATTGGAGATCTTTCAATGACTTTCGATTTTAGAGATTTAATGCTGTTTCAGTGTATCCAAAGCTTTACATTTTGTCGATGAGGAAGTCCGTGATTAGTCCAAAACACGATAAAATCATCAAGTGAGTAAAAACAATTTGAGAAAGTAGTGGATTGAGAAAGAAGTTATAACGGAAATTGGTTTTGGTTTATTACTCAATAATAAACCATTGTAATCGCCAAAAAAAAAAATGTTCCTACCCTCCTCAAAATTAGATGTTTTACGTTTCAAGGCATATACCTAGAATCCGAATATTCAATAAAAAAAATTCTGTCCGTCCGCCGTACGCCGTCAACACTATTCTGTCGAACTATACGAACTAAATTATTAGCATTTTCACCAAAAATCAATATTAGGCTGACAATGGCTCCATTTTTTAACCAAATCGCTACCTAGATTTTTAGAGTGAGAAAATTTGTATTTTCCAGCGTTTTTTTTTTTTTTTTTTTTCAAAAAAGGTGCAATATATGGTATCAATTTTCTTAAATTTTTGGACGCTGAATCGAATGAGACCGTTGCGGGGTCGATAACTTTATTGGTTGCAGCTTCTGTGATGAAATTGTCCCTTTTCCCGTCAAAATGATTTACCTCAGAATGACGATACCAATCTCTTAGTTTCAGTTTCATACATTTATTGCATCGATCCTCTGGTACTCAAATTCAAAATTACCTCGGTACGAAATATCTTAATTGTATGAGGCATTCATACATTCATGTCATCAATAATATTTATAATCAACGATGTAGTGGGCGTTAGACAGTACCCACGCACAGAAAATTAAGAAAAAATTAAAAAGATGATTTTTAACTAAAATAAAAATAATTATTCTTAAAAAAAATATTTTAGTTAATTGGAATTAATGAAATTAAAAGAAAGAATTAATCCAAACCTAATGGGACTTACCGAAATATGAACGCTAAAAAGGATATACCTAATACATTAAAGTTTTCTCATGTTCTATTGAACAGTAACACCAAACTACTCGAAAATGAGGTGTATTAGATGAAGGACAAAATTTGAAAATGCTGTGGTGTTAGGAATCAACGTCTAAATAAACGGGTGCTCATTTGCAACCCTGTGAATGCTTTCCGTGTGGAATTTAGCTCCAGAATAGCGTTGTAAGTTTTGGAAATAACTGTGCACTCACCGTAGGAAATTAATACCTGAGGAAAATATGTTCAGTGGAGCCAACTATGAATAGCAGTATCTCCCACGGAACTCGTTAAGTTTAAGTGTGTCTGCGTTGGAGGAGATTGATCGGAAAATAATAGTAAGTCTACACTCGAGTTGCGAGAGAATACTCACAGCAGTCTCATTAAGAATCGGAATAAACCGTCTCAATCTTAGGAGACTTAAATCTTATATTTCCAACAAAAATGATATCCTTGTGAAAAAAAAAAAAAAAAAAAACTTTCCGATCATAATTATTTTCACAATGGTTTCATCTTGGAAGAGAAAATCGCACGAAGAGATAGAAACGCGAAAGAGCGAGGATTCCTAATGAAACTGGAATCTGGCTCCCGAGACAAATGGCTGTCCACGAATCATAAAAGCATTAAGGAGGAAGATACTTTTCCCCTTGCCCGGTATCAGATCTGGCCGATGTTTCTCGTTATAAGCAAAGCAATTAAACCCTCGTTGAAACTTAAAAACTGACTATCCGCCGACCTTTCCGTACTAATTGGAAGATTCATCTTGTTCTGCGACTGAGCGACAAAATTAGATATGAGACAGCGGTCAGGGAAATGCCATCGAGCGCCTAAAGTTCGTCGTCCGAATTAAAATTGGACGAGATTTTCAACAAGTTGGGTAATTTTGGATTACTGGGGCAGAGTTAGGAGAAAATGAATGAGTTTTATATAGGGTGTAACATGAGTGGCGGACGACCCCTCTAATATTTGTTTCACAACTAATTTCCGACCAAATTTGTCCAAATAACTTTTTTACTCCACTAAAAATGAGCTTTTTCACATTGATTTTTTTCATGTTTCCGCGACATAGCTTCACTTAAATGGCCATAAATCACTTTTTAAGCAACTTACAATTTGATTACGTTCGTAAGAGCGTTAAATTTCCTGACTGCCTAACGCCTGAGATTTTTTTTAATGGAATCGAAACGTGAATTTTTTCAAAATTTTAAAACACTTTTTTCCAGCGGTTTGTAATACTATTAATTCATGCTACAGAAATGTAAAAGTAAGTATGAAAATGCTTCAAAATGTTAGCTATCTAGAGCACTTATCCAATTGCTGCAACTTTCTGCTCTTAAATTTCAAAAAGTAAAGGAGTTTCGAATGCGAAAAACGTGTTTCTTCTACTATACCCCGAGTATTTTGACAGTATATGTTTCAGGCATCATTTAAAAATAATACGTACATTATGCATTGGAACTTAAGAAAATTTTACATCAGTTCAAAAAGTGTAATCACATTTGAATTCGAACGTAAATTAAGTGAGTTATAGCCATTTAAGTGAAATGAGGTCGAAAACATGAAAATTAATGTCAAAGAGTAATTGATAATAATAATTGATAATGATAATAATAAAAAATAATTATTTAATGAGTATTAATGTATTATTATTTTATTAATAGAACATTAATTTTTATTGATGATAATAATTTAAACATTAATTTGGCATTTTGATTCGAGCAACAAAAAATATTATCGGATACTTTAGGTCGGAAATTAACCGTATAACCCGTAAGAAACATTTCGGTCACGACAACCTGTATAATATAAATTTTTATTCCCACGTTTCAACTATATGGCTTTTCTTGCAATTGATGCGGTTATAAAGTAAGACATGGCTCGATTTATAATTCGACAACCCCCGCACTTTATCACCGGCCTCGACATATTTATATTTTGCCCTCATTGATAAATTGTCGACCGTTTCGCAACTTCAGACACTGGACGGACTCCAAAAATCGCCCCTAAAACCTCGAGACCGTTAATTGAAACGTTTTAACTCACCCTCATTCCACGACCAAGATGTTTTTCTTAGCCAAAGCGGATGAAAGTTTTTGAATTCGAACTGGGTTGAGTGTTCCGAGTCTAAGACTCGAGTTTGAAAAGAAACTTGCGCTCCGGCCAACAAAAGGGAGAACTCGTTTTCAAAGTGCTTCGCTCGCTTGTTAAGCCGCCTCGACCATTTTTAGAGCCGAATTCGACGTTACCTAACACCTTGGTATTGTGTTTTATCTCATCCGCGCAAGATCCAACTTCTGACGAAGAGACGGAAATCTTCCCAGCGAGAAGTATCGTGATTTCCTTTGAATAACTCCCTCGCTTGTTGTTCCCTTTTTAATTACAGAGATAAGCTTTGCATTGTGGTTTCTCTTAATTAGATTACTTCCATAATAGTAATGGCGATTCTGCTGTTTAACTTATCATCTTTCAACTGTTGTCGATTTACGTTGTCTATATTCGACCGTTCGGTATCAACTAAAGAAAAACCCTTGAAATATTTTGTGAAAGAAAAAATACCAAACGGTAATTTACTTCCAATACATGCGAAGGGATGAATTAGCTGGCCATATACGCACGTTCTTTTGTTTTGAAAATGCGGAACGGGGTGATTTGCTTTCGAAAAATAATTTATGTTAGTGGTAATTTGTGAACGCCATGATAAAAGGCAAGACTAGAAAGGATTCGCGGAAGACTGCTTCCAATCGATGAATTTAGGTGACAAGATTTATCACACGCGAGGAAAAAGGAAGAGGTTCGCCAAGGGATAGTCGACTACTTAACCGCAACTGAGTAGACTGGTTAGCAATGGTTAGGGCTAGTTAGCAATGATTAGAGCTGGTTAGTAACGGTCAGAGCTAGCTAGTAATGATTAGAGCTGGTTACCAATATTTAGGCGTTGTTAGCAATGATTTGGGCTTGTTAGCAATACTTAGGCGATGTTAGCAATGATTAGAGCCGGTTACTAATAGTTAGGGGATGTTAGCAATGGTTAGGGCTGGTTAGCTGTAGTTAAGGCAAGTTAGCAATGGTAATGACACTGCACCTGACCGATCGATCGTCTTGAATTTCCAGCATTACAGCTAGACGCACCTAAACAGTTTAATTGAACGCTTTTCATCGCTGTACATAGTCGCTTTTAATTTCAAATTATGACGCACCGCTCCAACTTGCACTTTTTCCATCCTCTTTTCGCTCGTTGGTTAACTCACCCGTTTCCACGAGCCGTGATTTTCGAAGGAAAATAACGTACTTCTATGGCCAGCTATTATTTCTGATCATGGGAAAATGCCTTTTAAGATGTAGCTTGTAGCCATGTTCAGCGGAAAATACCGTTTTTCCAATATCTCACCGGAGGATATTTACTTCTTATCGCATAAGCTAACTTCCTTATCCTCTTTTGGGTTAACCTGATCAGTTTATTAGAAAATAAATTTTAGCTAATAATCTAAAACTGGAACTTGAGGTGAAAAGAAACCACGATAAACACAACAATTTCCCCTGTCGGACAATACAGACTTTAGGGTCAAGGTTTCTATTGTGTAATTGGCGGCATCGTACGCCTACTGACCAAAGACGACTTCAGATACAACGTTACTTCCGGTCTGCTCGTTTTTATAAGGCAACCGACCGGAAAGGCGACCCTCCGCGTCGCTGTCTCTCTCTGTTACACTCCAACTTCCAAAATTGGCCGCGACGAGGAAAACGTGGAGATTGCAATGGTAAGTAGGTAGTAGTGGTGGCTTTTTGCAGAGCTGGAGTCGAGTCGACGGTTGTAAAGTGGACGGTGTAGCGGAATCAAACCTTAGTGAGTTGAGATGGAACACTTCTGCTGCTAGGTCGTCCTTCTGAGTAGAAGCTGTAGCTGAAACGAACGAAGAAAGAACCATTCGACTGAGTGGGTAAGACGGGGAGTGAGTCGAGTGAGTCTGAAGTAGCTTGCGGGGACCCCTTCCATTTGAGTGGGCTCCATCCACTCGAGTACCTACTATAAAAAAGTATTCCTTCGAGTATCTCGTTCTTCAAGTCAAAATAATATAAAATTCAGCGAGCGTCTCTCTACAGGGGACGAAGAACTAGAAAATGACTCCGGAAAGATTTTTACTCCTTCCTATTATTCTCAAATTGCCTTCCCATATCGATTGTACGTTTAATTTAACAGCGCATTTTTTACCGCTAGAATTATTGCTACCGAAAGTCGGAATTATCGACAAATCGTTAGCCAGTCGGTTGAAGATGAAATTGTAGTGTGACTGTAATCCTCCAGGTTTTATTGAATTGTTACTTACACGTTTAATAAAAAATAGAAGTATCAATTAGAATCGCTTTAAATGTCGAATTCTCGTATTATTTGGTTCGGCTCGATGTGATGCTCGAAATCTCACGAGGAAACTTCCAAGAGTTTCTCCGGCATAACTACCCAGAACTCGTAACTAGCCTATGCTAGTGTTTACCAGCCCTAACCAGCTTTAGCTAGTCTTAACCATCCATAACCTGCTTGCATAACTGCGGCTAAGTAGTTATACTATCCCTTGGTAAACCCCGTCCTCTTTCCATGCGTGTGATGAATCACGTGGTTCCAAATCATTGGTTGGAAGCGGTTTTTCGCCATCCCTTTCCCAAATAATTCACCTATTTTCTTGCCTTGCGCCAACATTCACTGACGCAAATGATTTTTGAAATGAAGTGATCCTTTCTTTTAAAAGTAAAAGAACGAATGTGTATGGCCAATAAATTAATACAGGGGAATTTGTAGAAAAAAATCATGCTACCATTCAAAGAAATATTTTCTGAACTGGTGTACTTTACGTGTCTATGGTCGAGTAGTGACAAAAAATTGACAGAACATTATTTATTCTTGGTGAGTAATGTAAAATTAGCCCTCATTGCATTTTAGATGACACACGGTCAATTACATATTTGAAAGCCTAAAGTTGTGAAATGTTGTTCTCGATTTCGGGTTAAAGACCGCTTGATTTTTACAGCAAGGGTCACACACCGCACTTCCGCCATGTTCGTATAATTCACACTTTTTTCTATTTCCCTTTTTTTTCTAAATTTTACCGTATAATAAAATGGGGATGGAAATCGCATTCGAGAACCTTTTTCTTTGTTTTTATGGAATTAAACTCAAAAGTTTGGCTACCGTTTGAAAATTATTTCTCAGCTCGGAAAAAATTAGTCCCTCGTGAATTCGCATTAGTAATTCGAGTCTGATTTAATTTCAGCGTAACTTCATTTGAAACTCGCGCTTTCAATTGAATTACCAACCCGTGCGGACATCGGCCGTATTCTTTTATTAACTAACTTCCTCTTTTTTCAACTACCCCGTTCAATTGTCTCATTTACATTTCTTCCTTCGGAGTACGACAGTGCCCTACAACGAATAGGAAAACTATAAATGGTCTGGATTCCATACTGCAAAATGATTGCATTCAGTTGAATCCAATGCAATTCAAATGTCTTCCAGTCGAGGGAAAACATGCTGCGGTTGCTCGATTGCATTCCGGCCATGTTCTTTCTACTAGACGTCTTCGTTTTACTGCCGCCCGCACGTCTGTTTTCATTGCAAGAGAACACTGAGGTGGCAATAGACCACCATAGAACCTAGGCTATCCGTCGCAAGTGCCACACATGTAAAGCAATTTGTCTCGTAGGATAAACTATAAATAGACTTAAAGTTCCGTAATGGATATTTTTGGAAATAGTTTCAACCGATAGATTGAAATTGAATGGTGAATATATATTTTCACACTATTCCAATGAAAATACTACTAGGGGATACGACGGCGAAAAGGAAATAGGATAAAACACCTAAGTATACTTAACAAAACTACTACATAAATTGTATGCCTAACAAAAGAAGGTGTTTTGAAGAAAAAAATTTATTTTTTAATATAATTTTTTTTTTTCTGACAAAACAGCGCGACACCTAATTGATAGAAATCGAGTTGATTCTTATACCATCTAATTTCGTACTTCCAGTATGCAGAGTCGTACAGTCGTACATGTTAATCAACTATGATGGGGACGTTCAGAGTGGTGAAAATGCCAAGAGATTGGAAGTGTCCGGAATTTAAAATAATTAAAATCAACCACCTTCGTCTCATGTTGTCTGAAACGCAAGATACCTCTTTTTGACATAATCTTTCGTATGTGTGATGTATAGTTTATATCCTAGGCTCTTAACTACGTTCAACTGCTGCAGGTGTCGTAACCGTTGCCTATAAAAAACGCTGTAAACTGGCACTTCTAGACACCTCATTTCACCGTGGCCAGCTCAACATTTGATGCTTGCAATTATTAAAATAATGTCGTCGAAAATATAAATTTTGAAAAGATAGAGTGTAGTGGAAAATGTTGACAAATTCCTGATTCCAAAAATGCGATTAAATATTTTTTTCTGAAATGTATTTATTTATGTTTATTTTCTTTTTCTTTTAAAAGTCGTAATGTTATTGAATATGCATTATACAGACTCAGAAAAGAAAAAATGGTTTTGGATTTTTGGAAATCACAAAGAAAATCAACTATTTTGGCAATTGTCCATACTCCGGGTTTAATAACTCGGCTGTTAGTAAAAAAAGTACCTATAACTATTTATAATTATTCGTTGTAACTTTCCATGTTTATCCTTTTTTTATTCAGTCATCTTCAGTTCTCAGTTTCCTGTGAGCCATAGCATAGATTTAAAAAAATTAACTTACTTCGGAGATCAGTTCCGCCCTTATTTCGTGCTTACTGATAATTGGGGAGAAATATTAATTGAAAAATATTAACCTGGAGGAGGAATAATGTACTAATGACTATTTTATCTTTTAGTCACATTACCCCAAAGTACTAATGGCTATTTTATCTTTAACCAAATTACCCTGAAGTAATTTTTTTGCCCAAAATCATTATAATTTATTAAACTAAATTATTCTAATTTTAACCTATTTTCCTTATTTGACATTCGGCAACTATAAATTACCTGATCTTAGAGCTTTGATTTCAATGTAACACCTCCTTAATTAAATAATAATTTGAGCTAGATTATGACCACTAATTAATCAATAATAACCAGTATGAAATCCAGGCAATTTTGAACTTTCATAATTGACCAATACAAAACCGAGACCGAAAATATTTTGAAAAATATTTTCATAGATACCCAAAGAACTTACGTTGCCCTCAAGATGACCAACAAAAAAATAATATTGGCCGAAGAAAGCAATGGAAAAGTAGTAGCCTGGTTATTCTCGCGACAATTGAACGAATAAAATTAGGTATGTTAATTTCCTAAACTAAATTAAATATTTAAAAAAATGGTTGCGTACAATTTCACGAATTTCGACTTTTTCTATTCCTTTACAGTAGCGCCGAATAATTCAAAGAACTCCACCGTAACCTAGGACGAACCTATTTACGTTTACAGGGAACTCTAATTTGATTATTAGGAGGGGAAAAAAGCGTTTCGTTCCGACGGAAAATACCGACGAACGGGTCCTATTTCTTTTATGTCTTCGTTGGAAAGGAAGACCTCCGTAATGGCCGGTTCACTTCGATTCGAACGTATGAGAGTCAGTCGAATAAAACGAGAAAAGCTCGACTTCTAAGTGGGATCCGATCAGAACAGCCGGCGGACACGACAACGGAAGACAAAGGTTTCCTAATGACGGCCGCTATCACGGCAGTCACGTGATTCTGGCGTTGGGTGACTTTCGGTAGGAAAACTTGGTGTTGGAATGGAAAGATTCCGGTGTAGGGTGTTTTGGAATCGCTGCAGGTGATAGGGCTAGGTCGAGAGTTGAACATTCAGAGCACGTGCTTCAGGAGGCCATCGTTAGCCAATGAAATTAGCTTCACCTTTTTACCTTTTCTTGCCCCCTCGGACTTTTTTCAGCATTTCGCAGATAGCGTTCCTCTCTACACGTTATTTGTTCGAACTTTGCTATGAGATCCGCCGGTAGGAGCTTGATAATAATGCACTGTAATTTTCTAATTTTTTTGGCGATGTCTGCAGAAAATTCGAACAATGCTCGAGTTATTGCAGATTTCAACTACATTGTTTTTGTTTTGAGATTATGCATACGTATGGAATGATAATAAATTGAGGTTTTTATTGCATTTCATGTATTTTTAAAACTTAAACTCATGATTTTTGGTTACTTTGTAAATTTGTATGTCTCCATGTCATCCATTAGGCGTTAACCATACGAAATTTATGCTCTAATTAAGTTAATTGCTCGAGCTAAATGCGCCTATATTCATTGATATATTTTTTAATGAATCAAAAATACGCTTAAGAAATTCACTCCTAATTCCCTTTCTGCATGACTTTTTGTTAAGTTTCAGGCACATATTTTGTCGAATAAATTCTTACTCCCTAATTACAGTACCACAATTCGAAATTGAATTTTCGTGGAGTTTCTACAGCGATATGTATTTTTCCATTTCAGTTCCTCCAAAGAAGATGGTCATTGTCGACGAGAAGGGCAACGAGAAAAATAATTTCGCCGGACCGTACGAAGAGGGGGCCGATTTGAATTTGCGATGCCAAGTCACCGGGGGTGAGTATCTACGCTGTGCATTTTTTATGACATTTATAATAATTTTGTTCACAATTTCAAGAGCTGGGAGGAAGATGGCTGGAAGAGTTGGTTGTAGGGAGCACAATTCACCTGATTCGGTTAATAAACCTAGTGTTTCTTTTGTTTGTCGCATTTTTCACGTGTTTCTTAAGGTTGAAGATACCCGAAAGGGCGAAAGATCGAACAATGAATAGGAGGAACAATGAAGAAAGAATCGCCAAGTTTGTCTGCCCCTCACAACACATGTACTGTTCTACACTATATAATTCTCGGATAAGGTCATGGTTTTTTTTTTTTTTTTTTTTAGAACGAATTTATTGATCCCCATTTTCCCTCATGAAACTTTCTTATTTTTCTTTCTAATGTTATTTTCTATTAATCCTATTTCCTATCAATCCAAATCGATCTAACCCTCTTCATCGGACGGATGCTCTTTAAAATCGCTGCTAGAAGAAAAATTTACAAATCTCGTTTTCCGTGTCTATAGTGAATAGCTCAATCAGTGTTAACCTTATACCATGAATAAAAGTCTCTTAATTGAGATCGCCCGAGGAAAAACTGCAACTCAAAATATTCGCATTTTACCTTCAAAGTGAAACCGATCCATTTCAAAACGCTATGCAAGCTCAAAAAAGCGTCTTGAGACACGCGATGAATTTCAAATTATCCTTTGTCAAAGGTTTATGTTTAGGTTCAATCAAGTTTCCAAAGGGGCGGTCTTTTCTAGCTCAATGACGTTCTCCTCTTGGACGCGTAAATTCATTTTGATTTATTCATCTCAGCTTGAACTGGTAGTTTCATTTGACACGAACGTTGCAACGTTGTCGATTTTTCAAAGTGATTGCTTATGCAGTTTCACTTGAAACGAGACTGAAAAGTTCGCATTTCGATGGAAACGTTCGCATGGATCCTTGGCGGTTCAAATCAATGTCGTCAAAAAACTATGCGGCGAAATAATTAATTAAAGGCAAGAAGTTGGAGATTCGGAGGTGATTTTTTCTTATAATCCACAATACTATAAAGCTAGGGAAAATTTCAAATTAAATAAAATTACGTGAAGAGTGGACGGAATAACGAAGATGTATGAAATTGCGAAAGCGGTTGTATAGTATATCATGCCGCCTTTTTTTGTCACCCGTATAATCCAAAGCTGTAAGTGTATAAACCATTATTTTTATTAAACGGCAAAATAATTAATTAAAGGCAAGAAGTTGGATTTTTGGAGGCGATTTTTATCAAACGGCAAAATAATTAATTGAATGCAAGAAGTTGGAGATTTGGACGAGATTTTTTCTTATAATCCACAATATTATATGGTAGGGAAAATTTCAAGCGAAGAGTAAGAGAATTTTGGACTAACGAAGATACATAAAATTTTTGTCATCCTATAATTCAAAGCTGTAAGTGTATCCAAGTACATAAACCAGTATCTATTATTCGAATTCATAGTAAATAAAAATATTCAAACAAGTTTCATCTAGAAGTGAAAACATTCGACGCTATTTTGATAACGACTGGTTGAAATCCGGTTTCTGAGGGGATCATTATGTACTCGGCGCTTTAGTTTTGAAGCGCCAAGTTCAGTCAAATAACATCGAAAGCAACTCCGCTCCAAGTCTTAGAAGTAGAAACTTGATAAGTAAACTGTCAACTTGACCCTAAAATAACACGAGTTTGCTATTACTTAGCTATTTGAGCGAATGCGTGTTAACTATGAAGTAGACAAGCTTCTTAACGTACAAACAACCGCAATCGCACTTTCCTGTGTTCAGTATTGAGCGGTAAGAGCATGATGGAACAGACATTTTAACGATTAACATTTCGCCACGTTGATAGTCTTCTTTCTGTAAAATTCAGCATTAATTCGCTAAGCAGAATGACAGTTATTTAGTTTCTTTAATTTCAAATATTTTGTTTTTCCAATAATAAACCACTTTAATCGCCCTACGGAAAAAATGTTTTCCACTCCGATAACCTCTCGTTAGAAGCATTTTTCAATAACAATTCCGTTTCATTATTCAAAATAATACACTATTGTAATCGACCAAACGAATCTCCCCTTTTATATTTCAAATTAACGTTTCTAGGCTTGTAAAAAATTATACCAAAAAAACACCGCAAATGATTATACCATGGTTTGTTACTCCAGTGCTTGAATTCTAATTTTGGAAGACCGTCTATTGTTATATTAATTATTCTGACCATTATTTGTGAAAGTTTCCACACAACAGGTTTGTAATTATTAGGAATAATTCCTCAGCCACTATCGTAATTTTAGTTATTGTTATTTTTCTTAATTATCTTATTAACATTTAAATTAGTACCCTAATGATACCCTAATGATAGTGAGAGCGAAAGCGCTCGAATGAATAGAAATGATAAGGAGAACTTGTCGCGTTTTTTATCTCCACCTCAACCTCACAATTAAAAATCCTCTTTGGATTTCGTTAACTCAATTCACAAGGGGCAAAAGTAATATTTACCGATATAGGTAATTCTAATAGATTGTTATCGTCTTATGCAAGTAATTTTCGTTAAATTCAGCACGGTGAAATAACATTCATTTCAGAGGATATTAAAACCGTTTAATACTTGTTGGAACGCTAGTCACACACTTCCATTATATCGATGAGAGAATAATCAAATTCCACTCGATCCGGCCTTATTCGATCAAAACGGTCACATCCAATTCGCCGTGCGCTGCAAATATCTGCAAATATGCTGCAGTATTGCATCAATGGTAAATATAGCCGTCCACTGCGCTATTATCACTGTAGATGTAATGGCCAGGTGAATTGAATGGCCGCGGAGGGAAACGGAAGGAAGTTGAGGAGGAATGCGGGAGCGAATAGCTCGTTTGGCATACTAACTTCCTCTAATCAGAGGGTTACTTGATTCTTCTTAACCTGTGACAGCGACCGCCCTTCTGCTCTGCACAAGCTCGGATTGGCATTCAGCTCACGTTGACGCCCCGTGACCATCCCAGAGAACAGCCGTCCCCTTGCTTATGACTACGTGTAGGAGGATGCAAGAGCGGCTGAGTGAATTTTTCAAACCGAGTTTCGAATAATACGGTCCGCAAGCGAAATTCAAAAGCCCTGGTCCATATTTCGCAAAATCCTGGCAGGTTTGCAATAAAAATGACAGTGACGTGCATTGATCAAAATATTACTTCCTATACTTGCTATACTTCCTTACTTACTATAGTTAGTTTTGTGTAAGAGGATGATGTTTTACCGCAAAACTTCTAAAAATAAAATCATTGGTTAGTGGAGTTAGTGTACTGTTATGTAAATGGAAGGGAAGAAGGAGAGATGGGAAAGATATGAAATGTCCTAATGCGTTGCAGACTCTTGTATGCAAGCCTAACGGAACTGGTTCCGGAGCAGAACTGGTTCCCGAACGGAACTGGTTCCGGAACGGAACTGGTTCCGGAACTGGTTACGGAACGGAACTGGTTCCGGAACTGGTTACGGAACGGAACTGGTTCCGGAACGGAACTGGTTCCGGAACGGAACTGGTTCCGGAACGGAACTGGTTCCGGAACGGAACTGGTTCCGGAACGGAACTGGTTCCGGAACTGGTCCTGAAATTGGTTCCAGAGCGGAACTGGTTCCGGAACGGAACTGGTTCCGCAACTGGTTCCGGAAATGGTTCCGGAACTGGTTTCGGAACTGGTTCCGGAACTGGTTCCAGAACGGAACTGGTTCCGGAACGGAACTGGTTCCGGAACCGGTTCCGGAACTGGTTCCGGAACTGGTTCGGAACGGAACTGGTTCCGAAACTGGTTCCAGAGCGGAACTGGTTCCGGAGCGGAACTGGTTCCGTTCATTAATATATATCTATAGGTAGTTAGATACCTCACTTCTAAGAATCATAATAATCATTGAGCATATTTCGTTACGTAACGTGACATAACGAAAATTTGGTTGTGTGCCATAGCAAAGACATGAAATGTCAAATTAAGAAGAAAATATTACTATTTTGGCTAACGGGTGACAAAAAATATAAATCGAGAAACTCATTTAAAGACAGCAACGTTAATAAAATTTTGTCACTGAAAAACTGGCAAGGGAGCCCAAAAACTGAAAAACGCTCGAAATACGTTCAAAAAGCGGATGTACGGTGTGTTAGTCTACCTGAAGAAGTTAGTTTTGTGTAAGAGGATGATGTTTTACCGCAAAACTATTAAAAATAAATTAAGAAGAAAAAAATATAAAAACCCCGAGTAAAATAGCTACAGATGCAAATAACGTACTGGGTTTTACAATAGCAATAAAATTAAGTGTCATTCACTCGCCGTAAAAAATTGCAATAATTTTGGTCCCTAATTTCCTTTAGTTGATCATTGTTTAGAGATCAATGATAACATTAGTTAGCACCACATACAATTTTGTCGAAAATTTAATAAACTTTCTTGATTTTTGAACATATAGATTATATAACATTTCTTGGACGACGTTCATATATAAAAAATTCGAACGCTCCTCCATTTTCAAACGACTTACAGTTTCTCAAAGATGAGCGGAAAACCAGAAAGGGACACAATGGATTCATGAGCATTTATCTTACGTCTGAAAGATTTTTTTTCTATTTAAGGTGACTTTATTTTTAATGGTTTTATTCACTTTTTCACTTAGAACAGCAAAGGTTCCTTTCCTATCTATTTATTTTTTTCTAACCATCGACTATTATGACGGCCTATAATAATAGATGAAAAGATGTTTCTATATTTATAGCTCTGCATTTTGGTGACATTTTACTAATATCTGTTAAATCGGCATTGGAGCGGTCAATTTTACCAATGAATACTCAGAGTGATCTCATTCCATTTCTCACGTTTTCTCGTATATAATTGTCGGCGGACAGAAAGAATTTCAACCCGCGACCTCGAAAACGGGTTCGCCTGCCAAAAACTTCGTCTGCGAAAAAAAAACCGAAGCTGAACAAGAAGTTTTGGTAGAGTCGAGAGGAGAAAATAATATAGGGAAATTTGAACTCGGAGGTCAGCTCCCGTTCGGTTTTCCTTTGGGATCCAGCCCGAACTCGAAACAAGGTTTATATTTTCTCAAAACTACAACTTTCTCGTTCATTCTTCTTTCTATTCCCGCAGATATTTCTATTCTATCTCCGAGATCCACACTCTCTCTTCCGCTTTCCGTTGAACTTCCGTTTTCCGTTGAAACTCAAATTAGCTCCGCCCGAAACGAAAAAATAATTCAGTTCCCCTCGGACTCGAATGAAACGTCAGCGTGTAATGAAATATGGTTTTCCGTAGCTTGGAAGATTTTTTTTTTTTTGTTAATTTTTCTGTTCATTATTTTCCCTTGTCCGTGGTTAATCCTTGGTTGTATAATATTTTGTAAATTTATTCAGCAGTTCGAAATAGGACCATGCAATATCAACTGTTATAGTTACACCTAAAGGACTACTCCAATTTTGAGGTGAGGAGACTTTTTAGATCGGTATTATTGAGAAAACCAGAGGGTTCCATTTTGGGAATAACATTTTACTTGCTAAAAATGATAGGCCTGTTGGCCATCTTTACCTCCAATATCTGGTTAAAAAAAATTCAATTCAGACGACAGTTGGTGCTTTTCAATGTTTGCAATTATTTTTCTGTTTTTAAACCACACAAAAAAAAATTATCGAACTTATGTCACATATTATTAGGTACCTTAAAACTATATCAATAAGAATCTGAGTGAAGGAAGTGTTCTTTTTTTCTCATACAAAACGATTCTTTTTTCAGGAAAAATCATTGATAAAAACATACCTACATTCTAAAAGATTAGCGAAGTTATGTAGCCGACAATATTCTGTACATTTGATTTAATTTATTATTGCAACGTCAATCGCTCACTTCGGAAGTGTTACATTTTTTTTCGTTGAATGAAAAGTATACAATTTTGGTTATTATAAAAATATTCAGGTGATGAAAGTAGCTTCGTACACGGGGCAATATTAAAGTAGCAGCAGGTTGGCAATTTGCCTGTTTATATTGAACGTGATTCCCACAGTTGATCTGTCAAAGTGAACCTTGACAATATTTGGTGGAAGCTTGTGCCTGCGCCAAGCAGATAAGTCGCCATTTCCTTCGATCCTCCCGTTAACCCTTCCCATAACCGTCCCATAACCGACTTCGCTCGTTTCCTTTTTGGCTCTTCTTTAACGCATCTTAGCATTATCTTCCTTTCAGCGTCTCTCCGCCCAATTTCGCTGCGCGAACCTTTTTACATTTATTACGGATTTATTAGTTTTCCCAAGCCAATATAGGTCGACTCAGTGTAATCTTGTAGTCGTCGGTGATTTTTTTTAATGTGCTCCAAAGAAATGCGTTCAGGCTAATTTATCTTGTAGCTCACGTGACCGGGGGGAAATTTGACAAGATAATTACGTTCAGAGGCAATGTCACACTTTGGATAATAGATTTCACACTCTGGAAAATATAATGTAGAATATCTATCAAAAGTGTTTCATAGATTTTTAGCTGGAATAAGATAGAAACTAATAAATTTGTTCCATAGATGGATACATAGAATTATCTTAGTGTTTTCAATTTTTTTAATAAATTTTTTTTTTAAATTTTTTCTCTGATTTTTCACAATTTTTTTAAACTTATTGTTCTTGTTTTTCAAATTTTATTGTTATAGTTTCTTTAGACTTTTGGAACTATCGCTGAATTTTACATTTTTTTACGAGACTTTTTTGATGGAATTTAATGAGAATTTAATAGGTATATTTTTTATTCGAATTACTTATTTTTTGTAAAATTGTTTTAATGTGTAAAATTCGGTGAAGTTTTTATTGCGTTTTTTTTTAGAAAAAAATAGGATTTCACTAGTTATCTATTTATTTTTTTTTTTTGGAATTTGGAACAACTTCACAGCTATTGAACGTCTGATTAGCCGCTAATAAGTAACAATCATATTATCTCATTCATTTTTACTTGAATGAGTATTTATCAATAGTTATAAAATATTATTTGTGTTGTTGTTTACGGGAGAAAATACAATTAGCCCAGTTAAATGCATGAAAAAATCCCAAATTCAAAAGGTTTAAAAATATGTTTAAGTAGTGTAAAAAATTATGTCTTCTAGCCATAAATATCGAATCTCCTCTGAAACGTCAATAGGAAGATTGAATCATCTTTTTTTCAAAATTCATATTTTATCATATTTTTTCCTATATGATAATCACCTCTTTTTCTTAATTTTTTTTTCGATAAAGATACCCTGATTTCAGCTCTTTTAACCAATCGCTTCCTAATTTGAGATCTTAACCGGCCATGCTCTGCGACGAAATTTAACCGACGTCGTCACCCAATAAGTTACAAGAAAATATTTTTCGAATATTGGTGAAAACCAATTGATTCGATACATTATTTAAAATTAACACGATAGCGAAAGACCTCAAAACCGTAACAGAGGAAAACTCGCAGATGAAATTCTGCGTAAACATTCTCGCCTTCAGGGGAAGCATAGTAAATAATCATCCCCTTCTGCGGCAAGAAAGTTGCCGGTTTCATAATTTCGATCGAACCATTTTCCGTTCCACAAAAGGCCCCAGCGGCGAAATCATGTGACAAAATGAGTCGTCCCAGGCTGAAACGGGGACTAAATTTTCTCCGAGGAGCCCATTGCCGAAAAAGAGGTCTATTTTCAAAAGAAATTGATGTCGAGGGAAGACGTTTTGTTTGGGACAAAGTGGAGTCCCTAACCATTACCCGGATTCTTCCGAAACGGAACGAGGGACGAAGGGGAATAAGAGCCATTTCATGCCTATTAAATCACAATAAAGTCCAATTCTCGTTTTTTTTTCTTCGTTTTTTCTTCCATCTCTTCAGCCCTCCTATGTGCAGACGAGTCTAACAAAACCTTAAACGTCGTATTCTACACATTTCCCTTCAAAAAAGGCAGAACATTGACTCGGATGATGAAATAGATCCGCCGCTATCTTCGTCTTTTTTTCGCTCAGTCGCGAAAACTCCATTAAAAGTTGAGAAAGGAAGTTGGGAACAGGAAAGTTGGCAAACTGGACGAAAAGCGGCCTTTTCTAAGGATGGGATTGTGGAAAATGTTTTGTCTCCGCGGAGGAAAGTCCCATTTCCCGGCTAATTGATTGAGTGTATCACCTCTTAACTGAACTGTTTACCTTCTCGGTTTTGTTATATCTTTTTCTTCCGAAAAAAACTCGCCAGCCGAGTTGGAAAATGTACAGAAAGCCGTTTACATAACTTGAAAATCGACCGGTGAAATTATTCGGTTTCATATATTTTCCATGGCTTGGAAAATGTCTCATATGAAATGTTTTCGCGGATGATTTTAGAGGAATTTTCAAGGCGCATTTTTACTTTGTGTCGAATGAAATTTGATTGGGAAATTAAAGAAGAGCAAAATATTTTCATTTATATCGTTAATTTTTCAAAAAGTAATAATTCGAAAAGAATTTATCTGAAAAGATTTATATTTCGACATTTATTTGAATAATTTGAAATTGGTATAGTAATATTAATTTAATGAATTTAAAATTTAAATAATTCAAAAATTATTTTTTATTTTTATTTTTTTTTTTTTTATTTTTTTTTTTTTTTTTGAGAAGAATTGTATTTTGGATAGAATTAATTGATTCTCTCACTTCTTCTTCAGATGATGAACAAAAAAATTGTTATATACATTTCCAAACTGTGTTTTATAAATAATGCTTGAAACGGAAGGACTGAAGATTTAATGTAAATCGTCACGCCGAAGAAGTTGATTCTTACATCTTCCGAGAATCCCTCATGAGAAGAAGCGAGGGAAGTAAACTGAATAAATCAATATTTAAGACGAATTAATTAAACTCCGAATGAGACTTCGGCTTGTTAATTCTGAGACAGTTCTGCCCTAATGATTCAAACTCAGCAAACACCTTTCATTCGAGTTCGCTCAAGCTGCTGATGCTCAGATCGGCTAATTCAATAATGCCGAGCCGATGAAATTCAACTTTCTCCACTATCGTAATGAGCTTGAGATTATTATTCAAATCTCTCGCTTTCGACGTACAGAATCGGCGTTTCTACATTTTTTACTCTGATTGAAAAAGCTGAACGTTCTTGTTCACTTGGAATTCAGATTGTCAGTCAAATTCTGAGGTTGTTGCGAATTTATATGGGAAAATAATAAAATCGCTTTGAGAGGAGCAATAAATATTTCAGAGTTGAAAAAGAAAAAAAAACACGAATACAGTGAAAGTTGAAGTATGATTGTTTTCAATTTTCGATGTCGTTCTAATTTAGCGGAATGACTGTTGGTAGAATGTATATCAAGAATATAAATGTGACATCATTCGATTCTACAGCAGAATACGTTAAGAACAAATTTTAACAGTTATTATTTTAACGATTTATTTAAAAAAAAAATTTTCTAACCATCTCAAATTTTGATGTTTTGAGGAATATATACGTAAACCAAATATCCAATTAAAAAATTATGTCATTCCACCGTACGTCTTCATCATCTATCTGTAGCAACTGTAACAGAAAAATTGATAAATTCTTGAAATTTTTATCATAAACCAATATTTTTCTGATAATGGTTCTCTACCTCGATTTTAAGGGATTGTGGGAGTGTTTTGGGGGCGAAGAAAATTAGTTTTATCCAACGTTTTTAGACAAAGATGTATTAGGCATCAATTTCCATAGATTTTCGGCGCTGAAGGAGTCGATAGCTTTTTATTACATTACTATGTAGGATATTTTTAACTTATTTTGATGATTGCATAGGCGATATTCCGCTGACGTTATCGAGTGAAAAGTTGAAAATCACTAAATCTTGAGAATTCCATTGGTAGGAAAGTCAGTTGAAAATTAGCAAAATTAATGGTGGTAAAAAATTTAACTCATAACATTATAAAGCCATATCTATGTAAAGGATTATCCATATATACTCAAATTATACAATTAGGTTTTAAAAGCCAGTGCAGTTAAAATATTATATAATTGAATTATCAACAACTTCGTGTACGTAAAAAATTAAAAATTGAAAGGAAAAAGGAGAATAAATTTGAGTTTCGAGGCTGCAATTGATTATAACGAAACCGACTGTGTGATAACCGACGAATAGTTCTAAGTAAATAACCTACGTCTCATCGTACTGGGTTGGTGAGGGGGAGAAGAACTAGGCGACATGTTCTCCGATTTTTTATTTACTGGCCGAGTACTTTCGCCCCTTCGGGCATCCTCAGGGCGATGTGGAACCATAGGTTACCACAGCCTATGGTTCCACATCGCCCTGAGGATGCCCGAAGGGGCGAAAGTACTCGGCCAGTAAATAAAAAATCGGAGAACATGTCGCCTAGTTCTTCTCCCCCTCACCAACCCAGTACGATGAGAGATGCGACGACTCAACCAAGAAACCTACGTCTCTATCTAAAACCTTTGTATCCTTTATAGTAATGGAAATATTGATTTTTCCACGGTTTAGATTTATTGTGAGGATTAGGCTCGGCACTGGCCGCCGATACACATCCTATTTCACCGTCTTATTCTCCTCTTTTAGACAAGCTGACAAGTAGAACAGACCTTTATAGAAATAGAAAGAGCGCGGTGGAAAGAAAAAAGAGAAAGGAAGAAACAAAACAAAACCCTTTAGAGAAACAAACACAAAACTCAGCCTTTCAACGCGCATCCAAGTTTATCTATCTTCCGTTGAACGGTCCAACTTTCTCAGCAGCTTGTCACTCGAAGAGTGTGTGTGTGAGCTGGGCCTTGGCCAATCTTCTGCAGCGTCCTTTCCGCCTTGTTTGGTCAAGTTTTTCACGTTATGTACGTGCCTTGAAAGTGGCGAAGAAATGGACTTTTTCGAAGACATCCGACGAGACATTTCCAACCTTACTTGACTAAGAAGTACTCGCTTCGAGAATTCCCTCCTCGATTTTAATTACAGAACGGTCGCGTATAATTATTTTCATTCCTACGTAATTTTTTTATACCTCATTATTCTCGAGTTGTTTTATTCGAATGATGACTAAAATTTTTATTCCGACTGGATACATTGGACTCGTGTGCGAGTCGTAATTAGTTGAAAACAATTTTTGAAGTTCAGAAAAAACCTTTTAGAATAGCTCGCGCTAATCAACAACGCTGAGGGGTCACTCGCCGTAGATTAATATTGAAAACATTTTTCGAAACACTAATGTAATCACCGCCGGATGAATCTGCCAGTAAAAGCGTCCGGCTGTAGTTCGAGTTGTTAATTAACGTAATGCTTTCCAATTACTACAGAACTGTTAATGGAATCACTTATAATTTCAACGGCTCCAACTAATAACCGGAATAATGTTTTAATGAAAAATCGCAATCGTATTCCATTCGGTTGAGTTGGCCGACGATTGTTCGGCGGAGCGTGAAAAATCCCATTTATTACTGCAGAGGCTAATAATCCCGCACAATCCATTATGTCGAATGGCGTTAACGCCAAGTTCAATTATGAAGTTTTCATTCAAAGAGATTACCGTGTTTTGCGAAATTTAATATTAATTTTGGACTTTTTTCTGTTTCGGATTCAATCACTCTATAAATTCATATGCTTTCAATGAATTTTCAACCAATAATGACACATACCTACTACTACAACTAGGAATGAATGAGGATCTGTTAAGTACATTTCCTTAATTTGCACAATTTTTTTTCGCAATGTCATGAGCTGCTTCTGAGAGGCGTGAAATAGAATTGCACGCAATTTGAATCAAAATGTTAATATCAAATCAAGACTGAAACCGTCTCATCTGAGGAAAGATGAATCATCGTGAATCATGAATGATCATTTTCATAAAAATCGCCAATAACCCAATAGATGAATTATGCTGGATGAAAATGAGCTTTTTTGCCCATCAACTTACTAGGCCAGATCGCATTCCCGATTCAAGGAAGCTGGAGCTTCACAATAATTCTGTACTGTTCAGGAGTTTCACGTGAAGAAGATTCTTTTACAGTCCAACTTACGTAATCAGTTGGATCATAATTTACACGCACGACAATATCCTAGGAAATCGCGGCAAGGGATCATTTCCTTCTGAAAATAATTAGCGTTAGTGGCCGTTAGCATGCTCCATGAAAATGCGAAAATCGAAAAATCGACGAAGAAAATCGGCGAATGATTTAAGAAAGGAAGACTGCTTGCGAAGGAAAAAAGCTTTTTCATCACACTTTCCATTTCCGTCACCTGATTCCCCTTTCGTTTCCACGCAACGCATGGCCAGCTATTATCTAGTGTGTAATTTGTCTCTGACTCCACATCACAACATTTTTTGTCCGTCGTTTTACTGTAATTTTTGGTTTATTATGCAATAATAAACCATTGTAATCGCCCAAGAAAAAAAAATTTCTAACCCCCCTCAAAATTTGATGTTTTACGTTTCAAGGCATGCAAAATCCGAATATCCAATAAAAAAAATTCTGTCCGTCCGCCGTACGCCGTACGCCGTTAGCAGTTTTCCGGCCAAACTGTAAGAGCTAAAAATTTGAAATTTTCACCAAAAATCAATCTCGGTCCTACGACGGCCCAATTCTTGAACCAACTTGCTAGCTCAATTTTAAGGGTATTTTTGGGGGGTTTTGAGGGGGAGAAAATTCATATTTTCCAAGGTTATTCAGAAAAATCTGTACGTGGTATCAAATTATATAGATTTTTGGACGCTGAATCGAATGAGACCATCGCCGGGTCGATAGCTTTATTGGTTCTCGAGTTATCGCAGCTTTTGTGCCGAATTTGGGAGATTTTCACAAACTTGGCATTAGGGTATAACTCGAGAGTTCTTGGAGCTATAAAAATCGTTCTATACTCATTGGAATGGTCGTCAAACACTCTCTTCAGCCATTTTCTCTTATAGTTACCATCTGTTTTCCGGTGGGAACGTTCACAAATGTTCGGAATATTTAAAATGACAAATGGATAGTCTTCTTAAATCAATATTGAAGCGAAATAATCATAAACCACTGTACAATCATTTTTTCTCTTCAGTTTCTTTTTTCAAAATCGGAAACAAACGGTTGAATTTAAATCGCAAGACTGTCGAGAGTAGATGAGATCGGCGACGATAGACTGATGCTGCGTTGTCAGGTCTAAGAAATCCAACGGCGCCATTAGAATTCTCAACGCGTGTAACTCAGCGTTCAAGTCGTGACTCGTTCGGATGAGAATTCTCCTCTGACCCTCTTGACATGTGTGGTACCTCTTCAACACAGATCTACCCGTCAAGCTCCGCTTGTGCGGTACTGCTTCCAGGTAATAGCACCGGCAGGAGTCAAACGATTCCTCGTATCAGGTTCCAGAGCGATCAGGGCTGCGTTGCGTGCGGCATTTGAAAAGCGACTACGTTTCAAATTCACCCCGCGATACAGCAGGTCGCAAGTCGAGTACGAAAAGCAACCTCGACGAAGCTGACAGAGGATCATCAATAGAGAACAGAATCAATGGAGAAATCCGTTCAGAACGGTAGACCACTGGTATTTTACCAATTTTAATTGGATTTTGAACAGGTTTATGGCTTTTATTAAAATCCTCAGTGTGCGAAGATAGATTTTTAACTTCAAAACTACTTTTGGTTTCGGTTTTTTAAGAGAATTTTGCGAATGAAAATAATTTCGCCACAAATTTTTTACACACTTTTGTCAAAGCTGTTTTTTTATTATTTATTTATTTTTTCATTTAGCTTCCTTCTTATTGGTCGTACTAAATTCGAATATTTTTAATACTGGCACACACTTAACATTACAGAAGAAACAGTTTAATACTACCAAATTCATTACCATCAAACTTTAGACAGTAGAAACGAAAATATTCAGTTGCTTGCTTGGGAAGAGATTTCATTAATCGGTAGTCACTGAAATGTTCGAGAGAACGAAGAGGGGCGAGCTGTTCTTCATTATTTATCGTTATTTATCACAACGCAAAAGAGACCTTTTGAACTCGCCCTTCGCTCCATGCAAATGTTCCCCCCAGGGCCGAAAAGAGTTGGAAACTTGCAAGTAGGCTGAGTTATAGGAGAACGGCGGTTTAAAGCTTCGGGTGAAGACATACCTTACCAAGTACTTCCCTCAAGGGAGTGAGCTGGTACCGCTAAGTTGAAGCTCAAGGTTGAATAAAGTAAGCGTTCCTCTTGGGAATAGGTTCAACACGAGAGAGTTAACTTAACCCAGGGGTTAGCTTTGCTCGAGTGATGGAACGGTTAAGAAACTGTAAAGTAACACGACTGAAGTTGAAGAGAATGAAGAAGCGTTACGGATTTCCAACTGTTAACTCTGCGACAACTTGCCACTGTATCGCGAGGGTGAGTTGTTTTCGAGACTCACGTACGAAATGTATTTCGTCGCTTACGACAAGAGAAACCGACTATGGAGGATAGAGGCATAATATTTAGAAGGAAATTAATTTCGTTACGAGAGAGCAAAAGAGGTTTACTCGAGAGAGGAACATTCAAGTAATTGATTGCTATATTTTCATTCGATCAAGCGCTAAAAAATCCTGTTTCGCTGAGGGAGCTATATATCTGGGTGCTAATTTGGAACAGTAATTCAAACATTTTTTTTTTGTTCAATTCAAACATTTTTTCTTTTTTGTTCAATTCAAAAAAAAATTTTTTTTTTTGTTTGCCTGAAGGGTTTTGTGGGGGGTCAAACCTTCAAGCGGATTTATTTTGACTTACTTACATTCGTTCCTTCGGAAAATCTTGGCGCGTGTAAACATGAGATGAAACCCCAAAAAAACCGAGAGGTGCAAGCCAAAAGTTTTTTTTTCGTTTGGAAAATCAAGACGTATGGAAGCGGATTTGCGGAGGGAAGAAAAGTGATGGGAAGGGTTATTGTTGAACTTGAATATAAGGCCTGAAGAGATGAGTTTGAAGAGATGCTGCGGTGCGTCATCATTTGTGAGCAATTTGGTGTAAAAAAAAACCGTCATTTGGTGCGACCCGGTACTGCACAGAACTTGAAGATGATTGAGGGCAAATTCAAGTGATTTTCAGTCTGGTGTAGTGCCCTCACCAGAGCTATCAAGCCCTAACCACTCGGCATGTAAGAAACTTGCTGCTTTGAAAAATCAATTAAAAAAAAAGTACTCCCTATATCGATTTAATTAGTTTTTTTTTTTTTTTTTTTTATATATATAGTTTAGTGCACATTTGGAATGTCTGTTTTACGTTGTTTTAAAAATTACAACGGGCGAATGACGGCCCTCATTAATGATGCTTTTGATCTAGCCTACTCTTGAAGAGACTTTTTCTATTACACCGTCGAGAATTTCGGCGATCGCTTGTCGGATGTTCTCCTTCAAATGTTGCAGGGTTTGTCGGTATACGCGATGGATTTCAGGTATAGCCACAAAAAATAGGGCGCCAAATCGGGAGAGCGCTGGCCACGGCACGTCAGCCCCCAAAGAGATGTTCGTGGAAGTTTCTCTCAAATGTTCCATCGAAAGTCTCATTGTGTGTGTCGTGGCTCCTACTAGCTGGATCCATACGCCCCAAGGTCACTCAAGCCCCAAGGCCCAAGGACCAAGGTCATTTATCTCGAATAAATGAGAGAATACACTATCCTGTGGCGAATCCCTCAATTTTTCCTTGCGTGTGATAAACCACTTGATATAAAATCACATTCGCCGATTTTTATGGAGTGTGTTACCTTCCATTAATGCAAATGAGTTTTGAAAGGAAATGATCCCGTACGGTGCTTTTTAAAGAGAAAGAACAGTGGCCAACCACTGTCTTAAAACGTAAAATATCAAAAGGATTTTTTTTTTTTTTTTTTTTTTTGTGAAAATGTGAAATGTGAAAATTTTGTCAAATTTTATAAGAAAATAACCAAATTAATAATTCTATTCAAATGTACGCTATCATAGTCTCTTCATCAAATTATTCATCGTGCGTGTGTATCATATTACTTCCATTCTTCAACTCACAGTTCCTGTTCCGCCTACATAACGCATTCATACACTCGAAACTCACTCTGTTGCTTGCTCGCGGAAACTTGGTCCGAGATTTAGATCTCCTTCATGCGCCGGGTGGATGAACATGGCGAATTCGTGGAAATTAAAGTGGAGATTGAAGACCGCACCGCGTGGTGAGAAAATTACGGTTCAGAATAATGGAAGGTTGTATTGCGAATTTTTCGAGCCCAGTATATTTGAAAACAAAGGTAGGCAGAAGTGGTTCGAATCCTGAGAGGCTGCTGACCTCCATAGTAGGCAATGAAAATACGCGAATGCATAAATATACAGCTAATATACATTTAAGGCACGATATTATGCAATTACGATACTGATGAAATATTTTATGGCAACCTCATCGGATAGGGATAGTAATATTTTACTACAGAATAGGATTCGAAACCTTAAATTGTATGAATTGCCCCTTCGGCCGTATTACTCCTATCCGATTTTATAACCGTTGATATAAATTGGGCAATATATTTTTAATGCGTTTTCGAAGAAATGTACGCTATTTATTCGGCTCGTCTCTAAATTTCTAAAAATTTAGTTCTGTCTCATTCATCAGAGAACCGAATTTCTCCAAGTTGAAGTAATTTTGAGTTCAATGACCAGCATCATCACATCTTGAACGGGGCAAAAGTAATATTTTTAAAAAATGCTGAATTGAGCACATTTTTCGAGAGTGAAAAAATTAATTTAAGTCATTTACGTCAAATCGGCGATAATGCTGTAAAATTACGTTTTTCAACTTTTGTAGAAAATATTATTTCTACATTAATGTCAAATTTGAACAAATTAAATCGACAAGAAAAAATGAAGAAAAAAAAGATAAATCAATAGAATGTTCTTCCCGGTTCGATGAGTATAGAATTAGAGTAATTAAATGAAGTGCTGTATCCAGTTAATGTTTTACTAACGAATTTTCTAATAATTATATTCAATGAATCGGTATGATAATCATGATATTAAACCTTTACACCTCCGCATGAATTATAACCCAAGGTGTAATACTGTATCAAATTCAGGCTATTTTTGTTTTCGGAAAACTGCCTCCGCTCGTCGAACGGCAGATCTTCCATTGATCGGACTTGTTTGGTTTCTGCAGAGCACGCTTTAATGATTGCCCGTTTCGGGTGTCAATAGAAATGTGAATCGTCAAACGAGAATTGTTTAACTCGAACTTGAATACCAGAAATAATTGCTCCAAGTTAACACAGAGTGCGCTGCTGACTGAGTTTAATTGCAAATAACAAAGCACAAACTGGGCCCGGCGACGTCTAGAGCGAGCATTGCGACTCGAAACGGCCATTTGCAAGTCATGACAAATTGACTCGACAATACGTTCGAGTCCCCGCTTTTGGATACGTTATAAGTAGAGTTTCCCAAGGCAAATATTTGTCCTCTAAAGCGTAAACACGTTCCCTTCGTTTCGTAATCAACCTCTTTCCTAGAGTTGATGAATTATTTGATATAACGTTAATATCCGCTCTCCCGAGTGGAAACTTGGTCGGATAAATTAGCAGCTTTGAATAGGCAATGGTCCAGTATTCGCTCTGGAATGGGTTATTTTTGTAAGCGATTTGATATTCAAGCGTTAATAGTCTCGTCAAACTGTAAAGTGCTGAACTTGGGCTAAATCTTGATGCGTCTGAATATTTTTTATTCATCGCAAATAAAGGGAGAAATAGGGTAATAGAAGAGAGAATCGTGTGGATTGAGTTCAGTTGATTATTTATTTAGAGTCTGTTACACACATTAAAGAAAACATTTCCAAACGGCTCAAGACGTGCCGAATTCTATACGAGATGAAAATAATTTCATATTCTCTCAGATTTTATAATCAATGCTCTGGTGTTCTCGGTATTGGATTACTATATTATAATACTTGAAGTCTAAATTATAATTATGTCCTTAATTTATTTTCCCGGACTGTGATTTTAGGCCAAGCGATTTATCACGCGCAAGGAAAGAGGAAATGGTTCGCCAGGGGAAAGTATCACCACTTAGCCACAAAGATGTAGACTAGTTCAGCCCTGGTTAGTCTTGGTTTAAGGCTCGTTAGCACTTGTGAGAGCTGGTTGATCATGGCTGAGGCTGGTTAGCCGTGATAAGGACACCACATCTGACTGAAAATCTCTTGGATTTCCTTTGATTTACACAAAATGAAGATTTTATTGAAATTATTTCCCCATACTTGGACTTTGTTTTACTTCCAAATGAATAACCTCGGCAAAATCCTTTGCAACACCAGGTTTTTTTGAAGTTTTGGCGAATCCTCTTTCATTTTCTTTTCTAGTAGAGCGAGCCACGATTTTTCCAAGAACAATAATCTTATTCTTCATCACACTTTTCCTCCCCGTTGTTACCGTTGGTGATTTCCTCCAGGTTAACACTGCCTTGATTTTCAAAAGGAAAGATCGAAAGCGTATCGGTTTATTATCGACTTGCGCCTTGAAATTTATAAATGGTTAGTTTATGGCGTTTATAAATGCTCCATCCCAATGGTGTCGAATGGCATTTGTTAAAATGAATACGGGACACCGAAGATGATCACAGCAAACCGCTATTTTGAAGGGCCAATAAAAAATAACGAGACTTGAGAATCTCAGGTTCGTCATAGATGACGAACTCAAGTAACGCTATAAGATCACCGTTGTTAATAAGCTGTAAATATAAACCTTAGCTACTCAAACAAAGAAGTTGATCCGTTTCGTTACTCGATTTAAAAAACTTTACCGTGGTTTATTATTCCTTCGCTTTGATAATGATTTCAGAAGATTATTCATTTGTGATAACAACTTGTTCAAGAATTGAGTTTCAAGAATGGTGAAAGAATTGAGCCGTTTTCAGGCCGACATTGATTTTTGGTAACAATTTCAAGAATTTAGCTTTTATAGTTTTGTCAGAAAAGCGTATGACGACGGACAGAATTTTTATTATTGGATTTTTGGGTTGAACATTCCTTAAAACGAAAACATCAAATTTTGAGGAGTTTACATTTTTTTCCTTGGGCGATTACGCTGGTTTTATATTGAATAATAAATCAAAAGTTGATTTTTCCAAGAAAAAAACTAAATTGTTCGCAACGATTTCGAGCTCAATAGCTCAACTTCCTATTGGAAGCCTTGTGCTTCATCAGTAGTTACTAACGCTGTCAAAACTACCCCTTTATAGTTACGTGAGACCTTTCGCAAATTCTCTCGAAGGTATCTTTTGGGGTTGCTTACCTCATCAACAACTCTCGGTTTTCCAACTGTAATCTCCAACTTCTCTCTTCCTTCCCAACTCGTCTCTCCTTAGAAGTTGAACATCGGAAGCTGCGGACAGATAGCAACACGAAGCGTCCGTTTGCTCCAACTTGATCTTTGATCTTCACTCACCTACCGATTGGAGGTAAAGCGGAGAGCGCGTACGGACAAGTTGCGCTGTAACTGCTGTTTGAATAGAACCTGATCGAGCTGGTGGGCAATAGCTGGCTCCATTTACCGAGAGTTATGTAGCCTCTGAACTACGAGTAAAGGCAGGAATTGCAGGCCTACCAAGCATCGCTGCTGAAGGTTTGAAATCACCTTTTGACAGCTCGTCAGCTCGTCTTACAAAGAAACAAAAGCGAATATGATCCGTCGAGAGAGTCTACACATAGCGAAAAAATACACGCGAAACGATTATATTAGGTATCATTTTAATTATGGATACTATTAGTATGTTTTCTATGAAAATAATGATAGAGAAAATATTTCTGTAGTTAATTGCTTTAATTATATCTTCTGTAAGAATTTATGAAGGGAAGCATTTGGGTTTAACATTTAATAATAATCCATTCTAATCAATCTCAAAAATGAATTTAACCTAACTCTAGAAAACGTTTACATTTCTTACCTTCGTTACGTTTCAGGGTAAGAAGAATTATTACCCCTATAAATATCGCACCCTTGCGAGAATAGTGTTACAACTCGAAATTTCTCTTTTTTCGGGAAACGCAAAAAACAGTTCTCACCCTGAAATCTTGGTATTTTGAGCTCGCAATTATAACATAGTATCAGGTAGCCTTAAAAAATCAGGTCGAAACCCTTAGTTGGTGTCCCCTGCTGTATAACTATTTGCAATCGTAAAATGCTCAATTTTCAAGTTATAACAGTGTTCCTGACTCATCATTGTCATGTCTACCAGTGTCACGCTGTAAGTGACACATAAACAAGAATGTAACCTGCGAAGAAGAATATACTTTTCAGTTCTGTGATAACCACGTCTCAAGTAATTGGAACCTAGTCCTAATGACTGCATTAATTGCTATAATTTAATAAACTAAAATCCGAAATCTCACAATCATGGCCTAAGTCTCTGTAACATTTTGAGTTGTGACTGTATTGCTGAAAATATTTTGAGATACAACTACTCTTGATGAAAGAATGCTGTTACCACCACTACTCGTTATTTTGAGTTAACACTATTTGGATCAACTCGCACCGGATAAATGGGTCAATTGTAAAAAAAAGTCGTTTAATCAAATGAAAAATACCCGCCGCATGAAATTAGAAATAAAAATCTATAACAATAACAAGGGAATATAACATAATGATAACTATGAAAGTTTACCTCTCCTTCAGGACATATATGTCTTGCGGGTAAAGTATACCTATCCACACGAGCACACTGGGAGTGATTTTTCGTGAGATCGATCATTAATACGTGAAATACTATCAAAATATCGTAGGATTTAATTTACATTGTTCGTCCTATAACATATTTACATACCATTTTATTTACCATTACCTTCACCGGATTAAACTAAAAACCATGTACTACATAATTATTAAATTTCAAAAAAACGCTGCAAATGATTGTACAGTGGTTTATTATTCCTTCGCTTCAAATAAAATTTCAGAAGACTATCCATTTCAGATAGTCATTATTCAGAACATGTGTGAACATTTCAACCGAAAAACAGATTGGTAACTATCGGGGAAAATTCCGTAGCAACTATTGTAATTTTAATCGATTTTATTTTTCTTAATTTCCAAAATAAAAACTAAATTTTTTGCCCTACCGTACAGCTGGAGAGAGTGTTTGACGACCATTCCAATGAGTATAGAACGATTTTTATAGCTCCAAGAACTCTCGAATTATACCCTCATGTCAAATATCTGAAAATCTCCCAAATTCGGCACAAAAGCTGTGATAACTCGAGAACCAATGAAGCTATCGACCCCGCAATGGTCTCATTCGATTCAGCGTCCAAAAATCTATATAATTTGATACCACGTACACCTTTTTCTGAAAAACCTTGGAAAATATGAATTTTCTCCCCCTCAAAACCCCCAAAAATACCCTTAGAATTGAGCTAGCAAGTTGGTTCAAGAATTGGGCCGTCGAAGGACCGAGATTGATTTTTGGTGAAAATTTCAAATTTTTAGCTCTTACAGTTTGGCCGGAAAACTGCTAACGGCGTACAGCGTACGGCGTACGGCGTACAGAATTTTTTTTATTGGATATTCGGATTCTACATGCCTTGAAACGTAAAACATCAAATTTTGAGGGGGGGTTATAAAAATTTTTTCTTGGGCGATTACAATGGTTTATTATTGAATAATAAACCAAAATTGACTCGGGCCAAAATCAGCGACAGCCGCAATCGAAAATTCGGTCGTCAACACAGTTCCCAACGGTTTTTGTTTTCCACTCGGTTTCCTCTCCTTTTACCGGGCTTTTTCGGCAACGATACGGTAACGTGGCGGGAGTCTCTAGAGATCATTCATGTCGCGTTCACTTACGGCCTGTTAGTGAGAAGCTGATGCGGAGCTGGAATTTTCCACATAGTTGCTCCGTAAAAAGCATCGCTACCTCTATTTTCCCGACGTTATTTCGAAACATGGAAAGGCAGGATCATAATTCAAATAGAAATAATCTATTACGATGCCTGAAGCGGCGAAAGTGGTAGAATTAAGGAAAGGATAAGAAGAAAAGAGCGATAAATATGGCTTCTTGACAACAACGGGAGCTATTTTTAATTTATTCATCGAAAATCGTGGCGCACAGTGCTTGAAAATATTTGCCTAGGGATGAAAATGATCTGAAAACAGTGATCAAATTTGCGCGTGATATATATGAGATGATTGTGCAAGTTACGGTGCTGTGCTTCGTCGTTTGAAAGTAAATAAACGGGAAAAACTTTTAAAACATTTACATTCGGAGTGATGCGTTAATTGCTTGAAACTTCAAGATAATCTAAGGAAAATCCAAGAGATTCTCAATCATAGATGACCAGGCCTAACCAACCTCAACCAGGGTTAACAGGCCCTAACAAGTCCTCGTCGAATTGGCGTAATATTTATTGTATGGAATCTCTTTTTTTTTTTTTTTTTTTTTTTTTTAATAAAAACTCCGTGATAGAGGCCCTCTCAGAAAAGCATTATTCCAGTATTCAATCAGAAACAAAATTCACTGGCATCAGAATTTCAACGCTAAATACAAACTGAATCGACACGAAAAATGTGTCACCTATTGGCAAAATATTTTTCAATTGCATCGTTCGTTCATTGAATTATAATTCATTGAAAAATTATATATTCTATGTTGCAGGTATTCCTCGTCCGAAAGTAGCTTGGTACAGAGGGGACGAACTTCTTACCAACTATACAACACCCGAAGGCCCGGCAGCTGAAAGTATTCTGCTATTAAACAATTTAGGACGAGCTGATTTGCGATCAGAACTAACGTGCACGGCGACCAATAATAACCGAACGCTTCCGCTCTCAGCAACGATACAAGTCGACATGAATTGTGAGTGAAAATGATTCTATATTAAATACCTAGCTCTCTCCAACCTGTCAGTTCTACAGACTGATGCATCGGAAATAACGTTTAGTCTTTTTTTTTGGAATTTAAACAATTTTCTGCTATAATTCCGTCAATACTAAGGGAATTCAGTGAAGTACTGAGATAAAATGTGACTGTTTGCTTATCATTAAAAAAAAAAAAACTATATAAATTTTTCAAGGTGAGTGATTTTTTTATTTTTCATTTTATTTTTTTAAATTGTTTTTCAGTTTTTTTGAGGCTACGTTGAGCGAATCTGGTCGAACACCGAATTGAACATTGAAAAAAGGGTAGAAAATATCAGGCAGCCTTAGACCACACTTTTAAAAAAAAACTTACAGTAATTATTTTGTTCAGTAATCTTCTAATTTACTTCCGTGAACAACTTCTTCCAGAAAAATTCTCGCTTCGCAATCAGAAATTGGAAATCCGACGATTTTTTCATCTAATACAAAGTTCAAAAGCTACGGTAGGCTTGCGAAAACATGGGCTTGCAAAAATTCGACTCTCATAAAGAGGCTTTTAAATTATTCAAGCGTAAAAGCTCCCCGGCCCCGCTGAAGTATTGAAATGCGCGGAAAGTCAATAAAAATCAAAGTGCTTCGACTTAAGTTGTGATTTTCATTAGCAGCCCTTCAGGAAACGCTTCTCGACATGGCGCGAGACAATATTAAAATCTTTCGCTGACGACGTTTAATTTACACGATGCTCCTGCGACATCGTAGCGATGAAATTTGAAAATTGTTATTACACCGAAGATGAAAGGAAGATTCTCGAGTGAGAACGTAATTGCTAGAAGAGATCCGCCTGCATGATTTTCCTTCAACGTTTTCATATATCGCCATCATAAGTGGGTGAAATTTCGAACTGTGGAAAAGTTTTCGGAAGCCGTACTCAACAATGGGTAATATTACACGAAGCTGAAAGTTCTTCATTTAACTGAACATTTTGCATGTTAGCCTATAACTTCGTAAAGGCGTTAAGCATTTATACTGAGCTGCCTACTTGTTTTACAACTTGTTTTCGACCAAAAGCGGCCTATAAAATTTTTTCACTCGATTTGAAATGGCTTTTCTCTCGATGTATTTTTTTTCCACTTTCACTCCTTCAATTTGGCTGCAAATTCAAATATATTGCTACCCCTCCCACGCCTTTTGCCGAAATCGATTGAGTTCATTTTTTTAAAGTACCAAAAAAATTAAGCAAAGTTTTCATTCTTGAAAGAATGGGAGCTAAAACCGGTGGGGTGTGCTTCCATGTTTGAGTCTGTATGAGGGTTTGACCATTAATAAAATCAAGAAACTCGTACGAAGGCCGCAACGATACTACAATAAAATTTTTTTTCAAAACTAGCCAGGAGACACGAAAATAAAAAACCGCTCAAATTAGATTAGTAATTTGATTAAATTATTCGGAAGTGCCCTTTCCTTTATTAAACTGCTTTCCAAAGACGTTAACTTTTCATACTAGTCGATAACTTTTGAATTTATCGTAAAAATTCAATAAAAATCCGTCTTTATAATTCTAATGTTTTTTCGCTCTCCAAACATCGGTCCGCTTTGGAAAACGCCGTCCGGCCGTTATTGGACTGTTTTATACGGCACCTATAAGAACGACCAATCACAATGCTCCGTTCCCAAAAACAAGGTCGAGCGAAACCTTGGGGAATTCTAAGGTCTCTGGGTTCAGGTCTTCCTCTAGGGACGTCTCATTCATTTCAGGTATCGCGGTCCGCTCTGTCCGCATAAAACACAACTCCAGTTCAATCACTGCTCACTAACACTCGTAGAGAGCACGCTCGTTTACGAACGTGTATTGAGTATACGAAGGAGATTGCACTAACGGCTTCGCGTGAAGGATCGTGTGATCGATCAGAGTTTACACAAAACTATAGTTTCGAAAACCCTTCCGAACCAATCTCGCAGTTGCTCGAGAGCTACGGTAATTTCTCGAGCATTTTCAAAAGCAAATATCCCCTCAGCCGAATGGAAATTCGGCTCTGAAAAACTACCAAAAAATATTCTTTTCACGTCAGATAATTAAGTTTTTTTTTAATTTTTTTTTTTATTTATTACTTTTTTTTTTAATTCCAACATAATACAAAAAATTTTTCGAATGACCAATCTAAAACTCGTTATTAATCAAATATTATCTTTATTATAAATATTTTCTCCAACAAAAAAATGCTCATCATTTCGAGTAACACTGATAAATTCTGTCTGTAAGGCTTGCCCTAGATATTACTTAAATAATTCCCTCCGCTAGACTTTTTAAATCTTTTCTTTACCTATGGGAAATTAATTTATGTTTCAGTTAATCCACTGGACGTGCGGATATTGGCGGAAAGTCAAGCGCTCTCAGCTGGGAGACGTTATGACATACCTTGTCGCAGTTCGGGGTCAAGACCTCCGGCCAAAGTCACCTGGTGGAAGAATGGGCAACGGCTTGACAAGACCAAAGATACAGTACGTATTAAATACAGTCGATGAAAATAACTAAAGCCAGAATAACGTTGAGAAAATTTTCATCGTCGAAATTGAGAAAAAAGAGTTACAGTCACTCAGCATGGCAAATTTTCCAAGCGTTTTATTTAAAAAAAAAAAATCGTTACGTGCGTTTGCATTTTTCAAAACGCTAAAATTCTATAAAACTACAATTACTTTGTAACCGTAAAAGATACCGGCCCCAATATCGTCTCATTCGACTCAGCGTTGAAAAATATCTCACGGTATTTCATTACCTCATATTGGAGATTTTCAAAACTCAAAAATCTCCATAAAAAGTGCAATAGCTTGAGAACGTTTAAATATTCCCTCACGGTTGTATTCTCATTCGATCCAGCGGGAAATATTACATGAATTGAAATAGAGAAAATGCCTTCTTAAATCGGGTACTAGTGGTTTTTCGAATTTCGAGCAAGTTCAAGGTTGAATTTACTCCGATCTGGTTGCCCAACAACGAACTCATAATTACTTTCGTCGAGATAGATTTTTCTGCAAAAAAAAAATCGGATTTTCATCTCGAAAATTACGACAGTTATCGGGCGACAGTTATTCGACTCTCCGATGTATGAAACGGATTTTGTAGGTGTTTTAGGGTCGAAATTCGATAGTCGTTTTTTTCCGATCGAGCCCAATAGCCACATTTTCTCCATAAATTCGCTAAAACTTTCTTCATGAGGAAATTGGTTGAAAAAATTATAGTTGAAGAACGTTTCGAGTTACTAGGAAAAGGACGTTGGGTAAGCTAAAATCCACGCAAAAAAGGAAGGAAAAATCAATTTTTTGCAGAATTTTGAACAGCAAAAATGTTATATCCAGTTATTCGAAAAAAATAGGATCAGCAGAAAAAAATACCTAGTCTTCACTAAAATTTATATTCACACCTGCTAGATATTTACACCTGCTGACAATTCCAAGTCACTCGAGCTTTTAATGTTGGCGTCACGCTTTCAAATGAGGTGAAAATGAAGTTTCAACGCGTCGCTGATTTTACCGCTGCTGCTTTTCTCTTTTTGGTCTTTTATATCCCATCATCGCATTCTTGTAATTTGGACGGTTATTTTACAACCTCATGCGACGACAACTGTCAACAGGTGCAGTGTTTTTAGAGGGTTAAATCCTAATCGCATTATCATTTGGATGACATTTTTCATCTTGAAAAAAAATTTTCATTTCATAAAAATGCTGTAATTTCCTTCTTTATCAGAGCGAGTTGAACACAAATAATCACTCAAAATTTGAATAAATTCCCGAGTTTTTATTGGCATTTTTTTACTGAAATTGACTTGAATATTTTTATTGATCGTCGAATTCGACGAATAAATTTTATTAGATGCCAGAAATTTTTCTGCAAGTTGAACGGTTGGTAACGAAAAATCTCCTCAATTTTCCTCCGACATAGCTCAACTAGAGTTAAACACAATCCATCTTCCGCAATTTTAATAAACACCCCAAATTTCAATTGAATATTTTTATTGAATTCCATTTTTCATTGATGAAATATTGTAAATTGAATCGAATATTTATATTGATCTCCAACATTTAACAATTGAATATTTTTATTGAGTTTCCATTTTTCATTGATCAAATATTGTAAATTGAATCGAATATTTATATTGATCTCCAAAATATATCGGCTGGATATTTTTATTCAAAGTGATTTGAATATTTCTATCGATTTTCGAATCGAAAGAATATATTTTCATGAATCCCTGCAATTTTCCTCCGACTGAACACATTATTACTGCTAGTTAAACACGAATAATTTCGATTAATAATGTCTCGGCGATTTTCCGGTTCAGGTGAAATTGTACTAACCTTTTGTATCATCGAAAAAGCTTGCGCATTTGATATTCATCCGATCCGTTCGAACAGAATGGAACGACCGGGTAAAATGAAACGAGACCACTTGGCAAACGCTTTGAAACCGGGAGGGGGTCTTTTTCACCGTAAAAATGGAAATGAGACTGCGACTGAACACAAATCACTCGTAGAATATGCATTTTAAGGAGACGCCGTTTTAACAGTACGCTGCCCGGTCAAAAATGTATATACTCGAATGAGAGGGGACGTTGATTTCTATACAGACTCTATCATACCCTTCCTTCTTTCATTCGATACAAAAACTGTCTCCTTGAGGGCTATAAAACCCCACTCTTTTCATAACCTGAAAGAAGCAACTGCTCCACGAATGAAAAGGTACGTAACTGGTAGTATTCACACTGCTCCCCGTACACCAGTGGATGCTCTTTTTGGACATTCGCTTCTCAACAAAAACCGTCCTCGACCTCGAAAACTGCTGAACCGCTTTCAACGTTAGGATTCGCTTTATTGAGGTAAAATGTTGCGGGCTGAGGGAGAAAAAGGCGATTTTTTTTCTGCCTTCGCCGAAGAAAATGTCTGCGTCTTTAGTGGGTAAAAGAAAATAATTTATGGCTCGTAGGGTCATTACGCTCATCTTGAGACGATCTTCGCCCCGTGTATACCGCAACCCTGCTATACTTTATCATCGCCTAAATCACCTATTCCTGAATACCGAGGGATCTCCCTCATGTTTGTACGTATCCTTTATCGTACGGAAATTCCATCTCTTTCCCTGTGCGCTCCGTATATTTGAGTTCTTCCTAAGTCTCCGAAGTTTGCATCGTTCCGCTCGAGCGAAAAGATGGTTCAAATTGAGAACGCCATTTTTCAAGCATTTGTAAGTTCAATGATTTTGGAAGTTGAGTGAGTAAATGCAGTGAATACACGAAATGCATAAATATGGAAAGATATAGGGTGGCCATCCAGAACACCATTCAATCTATTTTTTTTTTTTGTTTTTTTTTTTTTTTTTAGCTCTGTCGCTTTTTTTGTTCTTCGTTGTTGGGGTTTAGGTGACCTGTTCTCCTGTTTTTTATTGTTGGCCCGCCAAGCACTTTCACCCATTCGAGCATCATCAGGGCTTCGTAGGACCATTAGGCCTCTCCAAGACCTCTCCAAGGCCGTGGATACCTTGTAATGGTGCTACGAAGCCCTGATGATGCTCGAATGGGCGAAAGTGCTTGGCGGGCCAACAATAAAAAACAGGAGAACAGGTCGCCGTGGTTTTCTCCCCCTCAACCCCAACAAATCTGAATTTTACTAATACTCCGAGAGCAGACAAGGCCAGGCGGTAAATTGGTGAGCTCCAAGGGAAGAGTATTTTTCATCAGGCGCAGATTACTCTTCAACTTAATAGAAGAGTGAATTTCAACTCTTCTCGAAAAGTAGATACGAAGGGGATCCAAAAGTAACCGGAATTTCCTCATAAAACGTTTATTATTCAAAAATGTTGACGACAAATTTTGGTCACCTTCAAAGTAATTACCATCGACCTCAACCCACTTGTCCGATCTTTTTTGTGAGAAAGGAAGATGAACAATCATTTTAAAGAATATATTTTAAAAATTCCCACTCGGAGAGCGCGATCTGAGACGAATTTTGCAGCAACCCTTCTCATGTGCAAATCATCGCTCGAAATTCGTTGCACTGAGCACCAGGGCGTTCCACTGACCTCACTGAGTCGGTCAATGACACTTTTTCTTTTTTTTTTTAGTTGACTACAATCTTTTTTATGTGGACCTATCATATAAGCATGTTCGTAAAAACGTAATTTTCACGTCTACCGTGGATAGACGACCAAAGTATCGTAAATTGTCAGGCGAGGCTAAATATTGTTTGACTATCGTTCCCAAAACAGAAACAAAAAAAAAACCCCAGAAGCTACTGAGCTAATAAAATTGTGAGTTGTGTTCAGCTTGTTAGAAATATGATAATGCGACGTTGCGTGTTCTAGTCCATCAGCCGAGGATGGCAAAGAAGGATTTAATAATAGTGATGGTGGTAGAGGTAATGGCATCTTGAAGAGAACCAGTATCAGAAGTACGAAAGTGGTGCACCCTTCCACCCCTTCCTCGGCTATTGTTTTCAGGTTGTTATAGATGAAATTAACGTCGACCTTTTGTGAGCAGGCATTGTGATTTGGCCCGTAGAGATATAACAGATTTAATGAACATTGAGCGGATAACACGGGGAGCAGAAATTGTGGTGTGGCGAGGAGCGCGGTTCACAGCGGGGTTGTTGGAGTGCGTGCAGGTCCCAACCACCGCCTTGGCCTTTCATCTCAATATTTCCTTGGCAACCTTTTGTTTTACTGATTTATACGATAAGATATCGATATAATAAAAAACGCAGGTCAACCGAACAAGGAAAACCGGAATGCGAATGCAAGCGAATTGTTTCCACCGTTGAAAAGTATTTGAGTCGAATCCAACTGAATAATTCCCTTCTCTAATCTTCTTGAATCATTTTTACTTGAATTTCTTCGTCTTCATAATTTCTTCGCACTCTTCATTTCTATTAAATCGAATTATCTACTTGGTGCGAAAGGGAAAATATTGTTCTTTTCCTTCTCGTCGCATTTCTTGATGTCCGGGGGTTGTGAGGTGGACAACAATATAAGAAGTCAGTTATCAGTTGGCTCATAAAATTGGGGTATGACCGAGGGGATTTTCTCTTCAAAAGTATTTATGTTTAATTTATCTCGTTGGATTTTTTATTTTTTTTTTAACAAGAAGAGTTTTATTATGTTCCTATAATGTAAAGTAGTTTGACGTAGCAGGCAACTCTTGTCCAACAGTACAGGCCTGGCCTAAAGTTGGACAATATATTCGACTGTATTTTCTTTGATTATTTTTTATGTGAATGTTTTTGTGAATAAATAAAAAAAATTTAAAAAAAAAATCCAGGCGACTCATTCTCCAGTTCTTTATTAGCTAGCCGAGCCGCTGTGGACCCTATGGCTCCACGTCGCCCTGAGGATGCCCGAATGGGCGAAAGTGCTCGGCCAGCTAAGAAAGAATTGGAGAATGAGTCGCCTGGTTTTTCTCCACCTCACAACCCCCGGGAAAATATTGATTCATCGACGTCATCGGAGAGTACCCATGTTAGGGTAGTCGAAGGGATTTATAACGCGTCAGTGAGGACGGATTAGTCGCAGAGATGGAGGAACGAGATGGAACGGAGTATCGTCATGTTTGCCTGTAGGCCGACGAATAGGAGCAAGACAAAGAGCGCATATGGACGGAATGCGTGCGAAAGAGGGAGAAAATTTACACGTCGAGTATGACTAGGAAGGGGAATGCGAGCGAGAAGGAGGAAGGCGTTGGTTTTTGTGTTGTCGCGCCACAGCTGCCAGCTCGACCTAAATTCAACAGTGAAATATTTGCGGTGACGTCACGCGAGCGTGATATACAACCCGCGTCCACGACTGCACGTCCGCAACTCGGCCTCTGTTGCTATGTGGCCTCTTGTTTTTCCTCAGAAGCAGCCGTCGTCCACCGAAGCCCGTTGGAGATTCGAACACACGTAAGACATAATTTCGACGCGTTTTCGAATGAAAAACAAAGATTATTTGACGCTTCGATTAGTCGTGTTGAAATGGTACATTTTCAGGATGAAATCGACCTTCCTATGAGTGTCGAATAAACTAGCCTTATTATTTCCCTTAGAAACTCACGTCGCGTGGACAGTGAGAGGAAACCGCGTATGAAAAAACGGAGGTGAAAGAATTTCGCCTATGGACGAAACGTGAAGGAAAATGTTGACCATCGCGTATGACAAAATGAGGTATGGCGCGGTGTGGCATCGTTTGGAAGTAAAAAATGCTGCAAATGATTATACAGCGGTTGATTATTCACTTTTTTTCAGATGGTTTAAGGTTTAAGAGGACCAAAAAGATAGTGATAGTTCCCTGTCCCCAATATTTGTGAGATTTCCACCTATAAACAGGTTGATAATTGTAAGGGTAAACTCCTTAGCAACTATCGTAATTTCAATTTGTTTGCTTCTTAATTATCTTATTAAAATTTCATTCATCCGCCTTACATAGCTTAAAAAATAGTTTGAAGAGCATAGGACGAATTTCATAGCTCTAGAAAGTCTTAAGTTATACCTCATTGTATATTTGTCGAAATCGCGAATATTTTAATCGAAAGCGGCGATAACTTCAGAACCTTTAAAGCTATCGACACCGTTTGATCTCATTTGATCCAGCGTCAAGAAATCTATATAAATTGATACTAGACTCACCTTTGTCCAAAATACTTGGAAAATCCGAAGTTTCCTTCCCTTAAACCCCCCAAAACCCCCTTAAAATTGAGGTAGCGATTCGGCTAAATAATTGAGCCGTTGTCAACCCAAGATTGATTTTTGGAGGAAATTTTAAGTATATCGCTCAAATAGTTTCGTCAGAAAAGTGCTGACGACGTACGGCGAAAGGACGGAATTTTCTTTCTATTGGATAGGTATACGGTTTGATAAAACGTAAAGCGTATTTTGAGGAAGGCGTTTCATGACGTGTGCTAACTTCCTCTGAAAAAGGATTTTTCAAAGGAAATGACCCCATGTCGCGGTTTTAAAAGGGGAAGAACGTCCATGAATAGCAGCTATTGAGAGAGAATACAACTGGCCAGAGAGTATACATTTTCTTCAATGTATCAGCATTCGACGCTCTTCTGACGTCTTCTTCACTAATATAGTGAGCTGCTAAGCCAAGAAAAATTCAGATATACCAAAAAAGTTTATGTGTTGATTTAAGAATTAGCAATAGTAACATGAACTTGAACATGAATCTTTACTTAATATTAGATAACATATCCTTTAAAAACGGCCTACTTTTCTTCTTTCTTCTTCAAAATGGCAAAGGTAAAGTCAAGTGAGTAAAGTAATTTCAAGCGTCAGAGATTCTTTCTAAGAATTTTAATAGTTTCGTAAACTTATGAGTTTAGCCTATAGTTGCTGATATCCTCGAAAATTTCCCGTTTAAACTGCTACAACGTGACAATCATTGACTTAATAACCTCTCTAATAAATTAGGACAACTCACAAATATCTCGTGAAAAAATTATGGGTTTTTTGTTTCTCTACCTCTTAATCATTAATAAAATTAAGGCAGCAGTTTGGCCTAGAAATTGAGCAGGTTCGAAAATTATTTTTGGTGCAAATGTTGAACGAATTGCTCTGAAAAATCATCATCCGAAAAGTGCTTAAGGCGTTGAGGCATTTTTTTAAAACCGTTTCACGCTATATGCCAAAACTGTGGCAATTCCCTATTTAAAAATTGTTATTTATTGGATTATATTCGAGAGGTTTACTGCTTGATCGACGCTATCATCATGATGGTATTGAAACGGATAAAAGTTATAGTAGTGATTTTTTCGCCGGCCTGAATTCCTGTCTCATTTTTTAGTCTTTCACGTTAACTGTCCGAAATAACGTGAAATCACGTACATTCAGTGCATAGGCTGAGTACGGCGCGGAATCCAATTACATTCCCATTGCGTTAACGCTGCGTTGAACGTGACGTATTTGATTCTACCGGCCAACATCGCAACATGATTGTTGCGAAAAAAAGGATCGTTTACAAATGAAAACTGTTGCCCTGTGACGGAAAAACGGTTAAAACAATCCAATATAGCAAACACGGTACGATTCCTTGAATTTCAAACAGATATACCTTCGGTTGATTTTCAATTTAGCTCGCTCGCCAAAAGCGATTCATTCAGAGGGATTTGCGTTTTCTCCATAACGGACGTTCTGTCTAAATGAGCTGTGAGTCGTTTTCATTCTAACGAGAAGAGGCCTGCAGATGAGTCCTTTGTTCGCATCGCAGCTGACCGTCATAGAGATTGGTCAAGTATTAACCGAAGCCCTAGCAACACATGTGTCCCGTCGTGAATAATCAACCGCACAGATTGTCGACGAATGGAAAATTTTGTGATGAAAATGTCAACTATTATGAAACGGCGCATCAAATATCTCGCGGTCCATCTTGCCTCTCGAATGCGGCCATTCGAGACAAATTCGGATTATTCAATCTTATTCTTGATAAAAATGCTAAGGAAGAAATGGTACACAATACAAAACCTTCACGTACGTGATTCGTGATATGAAAGCTCACCAGTTACAAAATTATAAAATAAATAAATACAGGTAAAGAAATGACCGCAATTCAATAATTGACAACTACTTGAAATTTCACTCAAATAATATTTTTTACCCCTTCTCTCTCAATTTTAAGTGTGTTCAAGCTGTGCATAGAGATGGGACAATTATGTAAAAACACATTTGGAGTCAATATCAATAGATTTTGGACGCTGAATAGATGATGACCATAACGTCAATGATAAACTGTTCTCGAGCCATCGGCAAGTTTGCGAGCAATTTTCGAAAATTTGAGACATTCTTCAGCACGACACTAATGAATTTATCATGCTACGAGAACCATCTTACGTTAAAATGCGAGTCACCCTTGTCCATCATATCGATAGCAAATCATATGGCTACAACTTTGGAATTTCAGGAAAAAATTAGAATTCGTAGATGATAATAATTGTTAATGACTAATTAATAAAAATTAATATAATTGGTTAATAGGAAACCACGTCTTTTTTGGTCAATAAACAAGACAAATATTATACAACTCATTTCTAAAAAATCTTACTTTGAGACATAGTTTCCTAGTCCACTACAAAACCCTGTTTTTGAAATTTTCGTGTTTTCGACCATTACTCACTAAGATGGCTGTAAAGAGGCCCTCATTTTTTGAGTAAACTCAACCTGAGGTCTCGTTGGAAATATCGTGAATTTTGCTATGCATGGAAAGTAAAGTGCAACAAATTAATTTTTTTCTGCAGAGCAATGCGGGGAAAATGAGGCCAAAGAGGAAACTGGTGATATTTCATCTTCATCTTTCAATTTCATCTTAAAAAAAAAATAACTTAGTTTTTTATTGGTACGGCAACTTTACTGGCCCTGTTTTTCAGTAGCAAAAATCAGGAAATATGAGAATATTAGGAAAAAATAGGGAATAATAAATATACATTTAAAATAGAAAATTATTATAATTAATCTGAAATATTATTTCATTTAAAATAATTTGATGAAATCATAATTTTAAAAAATATGAATATTATTTATTGTTGCCACAGTAGCTCATATATTTATGTTATTTGTTGTAAACTTTCAAAACTATCCTACTCGGTATTACATAATCATGAATAATGCAACGGTTAGATAATAAAACCTTTGTACAACTGGAGCTCGAGGCTAAATAATTACTAAGATAAGTTGGCTCATCGTGAAAAATCTAGTTGTCTCCGATCATCACACGCAGGGCGAATCACGTGTCAAAGATTGTTACTTCGAAAAGTTCCAGTAAAACTCGACCGGACACGAAAAGACTTCGCGACTTAACTTTTTCTCTTACAAGACAAAATACCCTAGATGTTCGAGCTGATGCTGAAGTTGTGACAAGAATGTTTTCCGTTAACTTTGACTCCTACTTTTCCCCAAGAGTTAGGAAGATAAACATTTTGATGGGAATTTCCAAAACGACGCTGTTGATTCGAAAATCAATTAAATGCCATGACTTGAAGCTAACAAGCGCCAATAATTCCACAAATTACTATTCTAAATAAACTATTTAAGTGGATAAATAAAGTGATAAAGTCTAAGATAAAAACTGATAAATTTATAGGAACCAAATGTAATAAACAAGACAAAAAACTGAATATATAGAGCTGAGTTAAAAAGTAAACTACCTACAAAAAATTCTGTTTCATTACTAATAGAAGAATATAAGTAGGTATACAGAATATACGCAAGAAAAAAATAATAAAACGTGTAAAATTTAACGAATCGGCGACTCATGTCTGATACATGTGAATCCACCTATACGTAACATGAAGTTAGTCAGACTGTAGAATTAAATGAAGGGGAGTTCTTCCGTACAGACACGACGTTCCCGAAGGTAATGTATCTTATTAACTAAGTTTCGTCGAAAACTTGCCCGTATGGAGGCAAAAACTCCCTATTTCCACTTTGTTAATGCATTGTACAGTTCGAATGTCGGATGGGTGGAATTAACGGAAAGCATCGCACGGAACGGTATTAAACAAGTGAACTCAAACCGACAAGTTCCAAGGGTGAATAATAAATAGTATATTCGATACCGATATTTCTTCAGATAATACTCAGATCATATAATGATAATAAACTTATTTTTGTTCCTAATTAAAATTCTGATTTGCCGAAAAAAAGTATGAAACAAAAATTGGTGTGGTTTATACATTTGCTTCTATTATGATTTATGAAGACTGATTTAACTAGACTTGAAACAGTTTCTATCCCGAAAATTAGCGCAAATTTCCACCGTACAGATTGGTAACTATAAAGAGAAACCCCTTAGCCACTATTGTAGTTTTAATTATTTTTCTTTTCCTAATTATCTAGTTACAAGTTAAGTTATTCGCCTAACAGTACATGTTAATCGTGTTTTATGAGCACACCAACGAATATAGAACTATTTTTATAGCTCCGTAATTTCTAGCGCCATCTCATCATGGCAAATATTTCAAATCTCGAAACGTTCACACAAAAGCTGCGATAACTTGAGAACTATTAAAGCTATAAACTCCGTAATGGTTTCATTCGACTCAGCGTCAAAAAATATAATATAAACCGATACCAATCACACCACAAACCTTGGAAATACGAATCTTCCTTGAACCCCCAAAAATACCCATAAAATTGAGGTATTGATTTGACTAAACAATTGAGCCGTTGTCCGACCAAAAATTATTTTTGGGGAACATTTCTAAACGGAAGTGGCAATAACTTGGGAACTATTCAAGCTATCGACAACGCTATGGTCACATTTGGTTCAGCGTCCAAAAATGTATAGAAATCGTTATCAAGCGCACCAATCCTTCTAGAACATCGGAAAATACGTTTCTCCCCCTCAAACTCTCCCAAAAATACCGGTAAAATTGAGATTGAACTATAAAAAATTGCGATTGTCAGACCGAGATTGCTTTTTGGTGAAAATGCGAAGAATAGCTGCGATAGTTTCCTCAGAAAAGTGTTGACGGCGGACGGACAGAATTTTTTTCATATTGGATATTCGGATTCTACATGTTTTGGAACGTATAACATCAAATTTTGAGGGAGGTTGTAATTTTTTTCTTGTCTGATTACAATTTTTTATTATTGAATAAAAAAACAACATAACGAAAGATTATAAATAGATTCGTTCAGTATGACAAAATTACATTTTGTGACCTCTGGACGAAAACAACTAACAAAGAAAGGTAAAACAGCCTTTACATCGAAATTTCATAAAACAATCGAAAATAACCAAATTTCCAGTTTTAATTAGTTATGATGGAGAGTAATTCGAAAACGGAATAACAGAAGCTTTGCTTTAGGGTAAATTGCTGGCACGGATGGAAATATGAGAAACTGATCGGCACGTTCATAGAAACCTTTTTTCCACACCAATCTCTGCCGAATTTGGCCTATCGCGAACGAATGAGTGGAAATAAGTAGAATATGGATAATTCAAACATAATAATTCATCAAAAACAGGACCACCTTTCTGATGGTGCAACAGAGGAAAAAATATTACGCCAAGAGATACCATATTGACCCTCAAACCACTGATGAAGCCCATGAGGTGAAAGTGCCCGGTGGACAATATTTTTGGAGAATTTCTCCCTTTCCAAAACAATTGATTAATAAAAAATATAATGCCACTCTGTTGTTTCAGACGTCAAACGACGGGAACACAACGACGTCCACGTTGTCCTTCATAGCGAGCAAAGACGACGACGGGAAGAATCTTACTTGTCGTGCTGAAAATGCTGCCATGTCTAGCGAGCCAATTTACGATTACTGGACTCTGCAGATCCACTGTAAGTTTCACCGAATCAACTTCTTATTTAGTCGGATTCTCCGGAAAAAATTCCGTCGCGAATTCGTGCAATAGGTGAAATTATCTTTTAGCGGAAAAAATTATTCAGACCTCAATTCCGAGTAATTTTTTCCAATTATCTCGGGGGGGAAAAAAATTAAAGAACCAATTAAAGGCGGTGTCCCGCGAGAAAAGACAATTCCGTCGTAAAGAAAACTGTTTTCCCAGCTCTGGCCGAGTTGGAAGTCGAATTAAAACGACGATGATTAATTATCTTTTTAATTGTTGTCCGTTATGATGGTCGGAGGAATGAGGAGCGGATAATTCTAGTGAGGGGAGTCGGAGTAATCTTATGATTAATAGCTAGCTGCGTTGGCTTTGTGCGAGACGCGCTCTGCACCCAGTTTCTGCTCTGCCACGCCCCTCATCTTCATAGCGTTTTATTAATGACTGTCGAGAGCCGAATGCGCTGACCGTTTCTGATTCTGATATTGTTGCAATTTATTCGCACCAACGGTTAGCATATGTCCATACTTGAATAACAAGATATTATGTTGGGCGCCACTAATTAATGCGTTCCCGGTTCAGTTCTTCAAGCTGGCCATAGAAGCACGAAAATGGCGGCATGGTATAATTTCCTTTTAAAACACTGCAAATAATTGTATTGGTTACTTTGCTTCGATTATGACTTAGGTAGACCATCTACTTGTGATAGTCACTATCCCGAAAATTAAATTTATAAATCGAACTATGTACCTATAGGAAAACTAAGACAACTATACTAATTTCAATTGCTTTTATTTTGCTTGTTATCTAATCTAAGTTGTATAATTTTCCCTGCGATACAGATTAAAATGGGGTTCATAAATAAATTCAATGAACTAAAAATAATTCGTTCAAATTAATTACAAAATCGTGCAAATTAATTACATTACATTTTCAATTTATTATATTTACAATTAAATATTTGTTTGTTTATCTTTTAATGCCATCAAGTATAGAACGATTTGTATAGCTCCATAAATTCTGAAGTTATACCATCTTGGCTGGTTTCTAAGATCTCGAAAATTCCACACAAAAGCTGCGATAATTATAACATTGGAACTATGAAAGCTATAACTAAGAGAGAAGTATAAAACTGGAGACTATAACCTCCGTTATAGTCTGAATAGATTAAGTAAATCTATATTAATTGATATCAAACACAATATGGCACAAAAACATTGGAAGGTACTTATTCTTCTCCCTCGAATCTCCCCAAAAATACCGTTCAAATTGAGGTCGCTATTTGGCTGAAGAATTGAGCCATTGCCCGACCAAGAATTATTTTTGGTGCATATTTCAAGAACTTGGCAGTATAGTTTCCTTAGAAAAGTGGTGACAGCCGGCGGAAAAATTGGATTTTGGATTCTACATGCCTCGAAAAGAATTTTGAGGCAGGGTTAGACATTTTTTTCTTGAGGAATCCCAGTGGTTTGTAATTGATTAATGAACAGAAATTATTTGTGTTAATGGACATTAACGCACACCATGATAATCGAGAAAAGATCGAGGAAAATTGCTTCCAAACTATGATTTTAGGCCTCGTGGTTTATCACACTCAACGAAAGTGGAAGAGGGTCGCCATGGGATATTATAGCACTTTAGCCGCAACTGTGCCAACTTGTTACTGAAGTGAATTGTCCTCAGTTACAGTTCAAGTTACGGTTCGAAATAAAGTAGTTAACTATTAATTAAATAGTCTCACCCCGAGTAATTAATTAAATAACCAGCCCAGACTGAGAACTATTTTCCCTGAACCTTCTGAACCATCTTATAACTCCCTCGCTCTTACTCAAATTTCGAGCTTGACAACGCACCAAACAATGGTTTTATTGAACGTCTTTTCTGCCAATTTTAACATTCGAATGGTGGAGCGCAAATGATGACGTCACGCCATCCCTTGCAAAATCATCTTCTGCCCATCCATGGAAGTTAACCAAAGCTGTACCTTCTCATTTCGTCCTTTGGCGAATCGACTCCTGTACCGCGAGCCACGATTTTCAATGGGCCAAACAAAAACAGTTTTTTTTCGCTTGTTTTCACAAAACTCTCCTTCTCCGTTTTTTTTTCTCTTGGTGAATTTCTCTCACGTTTCCACACACCGTGTTTTTCCAACGGAAAGCTTACTCTTTCATTCTCGCTGTATAGTTTTATTAATGGAAAGAGAGGATAATGTCGTACCGGTATCCCGGGTTGCGTAACCCATTCAAAATCATTTCCCTACGCTGGCTCCCTAAAAACACATTCAGGAGTTGACCAAGGTTCCGTTCTAGCGCCTGATGTGCTCATATTCATTACTGTGATATGCAGACTCGGCAGCCAACACGATGCTATTAACCCTTTCCCGGATAACGTGACCTGGAGGTCACGCGATTTTCTGAAAATTCCCAAAAATAGAATATTACAACAGGTACACCAACTTTTTGCTCTGTGTCCTACCGTTCTCTTTATCTCCATGTACCGGGAGTCACATTAGCGTGGCTCCACGATGAAAACAAAAACATGCTGGTGAATGGAGTAGGTTATCAGTTTGTGAGACGCCCGCCCTGAAGACACCATGTCGGTAAGTTTGCTGAACGAATTTCGTTGTTTTTACTGTGTTTTTCCACAGTTTGATTTTTTTTTCGTGTTTCTGGCATTGTTGGCTTGCGATTCATGCTATTTTTCAAAGCAAACGACCCGTTATTGAATGACGATGCGCGATTTTAGGTTGGTGACCTGGAAGTCACATTGTCCGCTTTCGGTATTTTTCTGGTGACCAATTATCTTCAATGATGTTCAGGAAAGGGGACAACGTGACCTTCAGGACACACGACACGAGATGACTTTATCTATTAGTGTACATGTTTTTATTTCTCTATAAAAGCTGTTATCGACTGAGTCTCTACTTTATCCAATATTGGGTTTCCACAGGGGTATCGAAGTAGGGCTGAAATGATTTTGGCCGTGGTCCCAAAGTGCAACATACCTTCAGATGACGAGGATTCTAGTTCGAGCGAAGTTGATTTGGACGACGACCAGCTCCAAAGCCGAATTGAAGAATTTTTTGACTACCTCGGGGCAGATTTCAATGAAACCTATACTGATTCACTCGTTGGCGTTCCAAACTTATTGCCAGAGCTCCAACAAGCTAATGAAAACCAATGCCTGGACGTTGATACCATCATTGTTGATGGCGCAATTGGAGATTCTCTACTCGAAACAGGTGTGATTGTTGAAGAGATTTATCATCCCCCTGAATTTCCAGATGATGCTCAACCCGTACCTTCATCAGCCGAGCCTATGACCCCCAAACACCACCTCTTTCCTGATGATCAAGAAGCTGGTCCGTCAGCACTCTGTCCACCGTCAATTTCCTCCGTCCCGCAAATGGTACCAAAAAAAATGAAGAAAAAGGCTAAACCAAAAAGGAGAAGTAAACGAGGATCAAACAAGAAAAAGAAAACCAAGGCGCCTCGTCAAGTGTTCAACTGGCAACGTGGAGTGCCCTTCCTACACGAAGTAACGATGCCCTCCCCGAGTGAACCAAAGGGCAACAAAAGTCTCTTTGAACCCATCGAATACTTTTCGCAGTTTTTCAGTGAAGAATTGGTTAGGCACATTGTGTACCAATCAAATCTTTATTCGACACAAAAACATCTTGCTGCAGAAAATAAACCGAAGTCTAAGCCTGTTGGTTCAAATCGAAAGAAAAAGAAAAATTCGACACAAAAAACAAAACCACTAAAGAAGAAACCGGAAGGGAGAAAAGCAACGATTATTGACACACATGACTTGTATGACTTCCTGGCCATAGAAATCCTGACGGGTATTGTTCAGTTTCCCTCACTCGAAGACCCATGGTCTAGGGAATTGAGGTACGCAGCGGTCGCTGACATCATGCCCCTTCAGAAGTACAAGAGCATACGAAAAATTCTTCACTTCAACGATAATACTGAAGAGCCGTCCAACGATCCATACTTCAAGGTTCGCCCACTTATCGAAATAGTCAGGAAGAACTGTTTAGCGACACCTGGGGAGGAAAGATATCGGTAATATTCTTCAGAGTTCAAGTTCTTGTTTATAGTTCTTTCGTCTCTCAGCTAGAAAATTTATAGTTATCTACCTATGTCAATAGTTACCAGGTCACTAGTCGTGTTATTGTAACTTAGGTGAATTTTCTTAGAAATAAAAGTAGGTATCAGGGGTTTTTCCCCCATTATTCGACTGTGAAATTTTGAAGAGACTGATATAAAATGAATATTACTGTTGAATTTTTGAATTATAATTTTGGAATACGTTTGAACCCTGGAGTATCATTTATTTGACACCCATCGACAGGCAACGTGACCTCCAGGTCACAGCCGCTGTTGCCAGATAAACGGACAACGTGACCTCCAGGTTACACAATTTTAAATTTTAATTTAATGGTTATTAAATTATTTTTCCTCCATAAACCATTCGTTTGGACCTCCTAGAAGAGGAAACCACAGAAGAAAAAAATATATTATCATTTTCTCAAGTTTGTCCGGGAAAGGGTTAAATAATTTTGGTGCTGCCACTTTTTGTCTCCTCGCGTTCGTCGGTGTATTCTGATACACGCGTGAAATTATTTGGCTCACAATTCGCCCTCAAAATCTTTCTGCTTAAACGCTCATCACTAGAATGGAAGCAAAAAAGGTCACTACGTCCAGCTAACGAATAATGCCATTGCATTATCTTAAATATCAATAGCAGTAGACGAAATTTTACAAATTTACAACATCCGCCGCATCTCATCCGTGAATCGCCGGATCGCGGTTGTAATGGGTGGCAAGGCGAATCTCTAATTTAGCAAAATCCATCCTTTACTTCCCGTCCTTGGAAGATCTGCGGCCTCGTTACATATTTCATAGCGTACGATGAACGCGGTTTCCCACCTCGCTCCTTCTCGAATAACACTTCGATCCTGCGAACATCTGAGTAACAACCTGGGACCACTTTGCTCTCTCTTGCAAGTGGAATAGATATTTAGCTGGAATTCCGTTTCATCCGAACAGTTCGACAGTCGGGACGGTTTATAGGATAGGGATTACCAAAGGGTTTTCGCGGATGATCTTGGGTTTTGAACGTGTAAATTACAGTTCGCCTTTCAAGGGAGTAGTGGAATATCGGTAGCGATGACTGCGGAGCAGGCACGTCCGACCACCTTAATATTACATACGACACCTGGTGCTTTCTGACGGTAATAGAGCCAACGGTAAGGTTAGCACCAGAAGATGCTACCAGCTTAGGCTACAGCCCTGGCTTCTCCTATCTTGATGCCTCTTGAAACACTCGGCGACGCGACGTTTGAAATATGCAAGTGGATGAGATGGTAGCTTCAACATTAACCCCCTTTAGCCTCTTGTCCCTGTTTTGCCCCAGTCAGAGAACAAACACCTGCCACTGTTCTATACCTTCCCTTATCTCAGAGCGCCACTACCGTTACTAATATCACTATAATCGTAGACAACCGCCATTATCTAGCGCAATTTATAGAACAGAAGCTACTTCTAGGGAAGCTGGTTGATCTAAGACGTAATGTAAATGAGCTTTGAGTCAAGATTTCAACCCATTAACGTGACAGAGGCGCTTTTCTAATAATTGAATGGACTAATCTGAAAGGGTCACGAGATTCATCGTGAAATTTCCAAGCTTCAAAGGGAATCGAACCCACAAACCTTGGCAGGAGGAAGCTAAGTCAATAACGCCGTAAACGTTCAATCTCTGGTGTTATAGTAAGATCTTATAGTAAGGATCAATTTCACTAAAAGCTGTAGACGGTTTAATGCTGAACATTTTTTCGTTGTGAGTGTGGGATATAGTTGCTCTTATTCTAGCTCTTATTAGTTTGAGCGCTTTCGCCGAGCTGGCCTCTCAAGGAACAGTCTAAAAATACAGGCCCCCCACAATCACCTGTCAGAATTACCTTGATTAATATCCTGACCTCTATCACGGGCGAAAGATTTGATACCGGATGGTTTTCCCAGGCTCTCTTACCGAAAAATCAACTCCATGTGAGCGAAATATGAAGTAATTTATTTTTAATTTAAATTAATTTTTAGTTTATATTTGATTTACCAGTCGATCTGACCCCCTTGTAAATGTTCAAACGACGAAGCAAGAGGTCCAGGAGAGCCGATTTAGTTCAGTGGAGAAAATGATGGAACAGGTTCACCAGGCCAGGTGCCAGCTAATTTCCAAGACGAGGGAGGCTCGGCATCGGGCGAAACTGCAAGTAATTTTTGACGAGAAAACACAACATGGCTCTTGACGAGACGAAAGCCAACGTGTAGCAAGTGGGGCTTCAGTAGGGTAAAATAACAGGTATGGCGTCAGAGGTGTACCAAATGTTGTAGGGAAACTTTCCCAAATAATTTCTCTGTTAGGGGATTTTATAGGGGAAACTTTCCCAATAGCGGTTTACGCCTGATCGTTGTCTGATTGTTTTGTTTTTTCGGTTCCCTCCCTCTTTCTTTCATCCTCGATCCACGACCAAGTGGGAACGTTTTTGAGGATCAGGAGGTAGGGAGGCAAAAAACTCTTCGATGGGATGGGCGTTCGAACCGGAGACCTCTGTTACGCGATTCGCCCTGAGGAAAGAAATAGGGAGGGAACCAAAAACAACGATCAGCCGTACCAACTGCTGTTGGGAAATTTTCCCCTATAAAATCCCCTAACAGGGAAATTATGTAAGAAACTTTCCATACAGCAGTTTGTACACCCATGGCGCCATTTGCGCGTTTAATTTTATCTACCGATACCTACTTAATTTTTTTCATTCATATAATTGAATTAAACTTAACTTTCCGATATTGTATGAATGACTCATTTTAGATCAATTATTTTATTTATAGTACCCAAAAAAATGGAATTATACCATTTCATCGTTTATTATGTAATCTAATTTAATATATTAATATATTTAATTTAATATATTTAATATATTGATGTATATAATTACTCATTCACGACATTCTTTTCACTATTTACAAACTTCTATGAATGAACGTAAGCATTGGAAAAAACCTAACCTCTACTTACTCGGGCGCCTGGGCAGACTGTGAAGGAGACCGGTGTAAGACATCGAGCTCGAGATCTGCTGTCAGTGTCTTGAGGGGGCTTCGTTCGGCTTTTTTCGGCAACGGTCGGACGCCTTACTGGTACCACGTGATGGGTAGCCATAGGAAGCGTTTACGAACTGAGATTCGATCCATTATTTCGGAAGAAGCTCGATACTCTGCATTTTCTCCCAATGGGTTCTCCAATCGGTTGAAATACAAGGTGTACTCAGCTACTCGGTGAGCTTTCGATTTATCGCTTCCTCGAATTCAGTTTCTCCTCGTTCTGTTCGTTTCGATGCTAATAGATTATTTAGCCGGCATCGTCGGGATCTGGGAGTGGAAAACCTTTCGGAGAAGTGTATTCATTCGGACTACGAGGAACCGCGCAACTACCTATGACTTCTAAGCAACTCAGATGAAATCCACCTTCCGACGGATACGCTGAACGGAACTCTCACCTATCCATCAACCGCCCAATCGTCGTTCGATTGATTAACCGTCTGGTTGCCCGAGGCCCCTGTAATGAATACCCGGTGTAAACACTTGGCAGTGGAGAGCTGATGAGGAGCGATGTAGTGGTAAAATGGAGTGCTGGGAGTGATGGAGTAGGCCAGGCCTTCAACTGTAAGTAGGATAGAGCAGACAACACTTGAGTTGATTGATAGCTCCGCGAAGAAGAGGAGTTACATCAATACAAACAGCAACTGGAGACGCTGTTGAGCCAGGAGGATTAAATAGCTATTCGCCATCAGCAATAACAAAAGCGATGAACCTATGACGTCATTGGAGTGTTAGAACCAAGCAATTTAATCGTAAACAATTATGTCAGGACGAATGAGGGGCGAAATTGGAAAAGTTGATTATTTATCGAAGACGATTAACGACTAACTGCAAGATAAGAGAAGCAAAAAAGATATCGATCATAATCAGATAATAATTAGTTTCAGCTCTGATTGTTCTATCAAAATCCATTCATAGGCACAGCGTGAACAAATCTAGAGAGTATTTTTTGTGTGTCCGGTTATCGTCACTTGGTAGACACACAGCAAAAATGGAATTTTTTCAGTTAAAAAATTTTAAAAGGGCGATTTTTGTAGCAAATTAGTTTTACAATGATTTTTGGAAGGTAGGAAAAAGTATCAATCATGTAAATTCAATTGAAACTATTATCGAGGTAATTATTTGATGAATTTCAAGTGCTTCAGTGTTCGATGAAAATATTGTTGTTTCTGAACGTGTCCTTTCCGTGCACCATGTCGAACGTAACAATTATTTCAAGTTTACATGAACGGCAATGATGTTCACGATGGCTATGAATTTTTTTTACAGATACTCCCGAAACAACGATACATCTGGGAACATCTCTCAACCCGGAGAGCATCCGAGAGGGCTCAGATGTTTATTTCGATTGCTACGTAAAAGCAGAACCTCCCGTTTACAAAGTTGAATGGCGGCACAACGTGAGTCTGATACTTTTGAGTTGGACGAAGTGAAAATTACGTTAATCCTGTGCTATCGTATAAATAACGCAGAATTGTGTAAAAAAAAAGAGTTTCAGTTTACCATACGTGATGTGCGTGACCATAGAGCGACTAGTTCTCGTAATTGTGTATTAATTATGGGATCCTTGGGCACATATCATCCGACGGAGTGTCTAAAGGTCACGCACGTCACGTACGTTAGCCTACTCGCAAAAAAACGAGCTGAAAATGCTTGAGTTGGAATTTTACCCAGATATTTTCAAAATTTGGTGTAATTATAATGGTTGAATTCTTAGAGCTGGTGGATTTAACAGTGAAACTTACTAAATTGGTAGAATTCAAAATCTTAACAGAAATCCAATCCAAAATATTTTATTTTTAACTGTATTTTCCATACTTAGGAAGTATTATTTACGATAAATTGAAAACATTAGAAATTCCATTACTTCAGTATTGATTTAATAAACCCATCCATTTGTGATAGTAATAATCAGGAATATTCCCATGTGAACGTTCCCACCTTTTTTAACTGTTAGAGATAACTCCGTAGCAACAATCGTAATTTTTATTATTTTTATTTTTCTTTATTATCCAACTAAAAATTAAATTATTTGCCTAACGATACAGCGTACGAGAGTGTTTCGTGAGCATTGCAACGAGTGTAGAACTATTTTTATAGCTCCATAAATAATGGCAACTTGAAAACCAAGTTCTGTTGAAATGCCATGAATGGATCTGATGTTTTATCTTGTTACTGAAAGTTAGTCTACAGTTTTGAACTGGCTCTACGAACAGTCTCCTGAATTGGTTGCGTGTCATACGTTTTTGACATTTTTCCCGACAACCTCACTGGTCAACTCTCGATATTGCTTTTGAATTTCCTCCTCGGACTTTTCCAAAAGCCTTTCGAACACCGTGGAAAACGTTCCTTTGAGCATTTTTTTTTTTTTTTTGCCGATGGAAATTTTTTTCATTTAACCGAAACTTCGTCGCTCTCGTTTGCCGGCGAGGGAGTGACAGAGGAACTGAAAAGGGGAGCGTGAGAAGGGAAATCGAAATAAGTCCATCTTCCCTTGAAGACTCTCCATTCACTTTACACTCTCATGCCGACGTTTGATGAAGATATATTGCCATTTCCTCAGTTCGAGAGTATTTTCCTTTAGGAAAGAGCGAAGAGGGGAGAAAAGTTGGAAGAAGTGGAAAAAGACTCGTCTTTCCCATCCTCTGATTGACAGACTTTCGACCTTTGCAGTCGCCATCGAGTGATTAAAAAGTTAATTATAACTTTTCACAACTCCATCAATAGTGATTAATTTCTTTTTTTCCAAAGTTCCGAAAAACGACGTCACTTTACAAGCTGGACGAAGCGATTGGAAAATAATTGAGGCCATTACGAGTTGATAAAAGTTTACGATTCGGGCGGAAATATTTATCGGTTTTACGTTTCAGTAGTACAAGTCTAGTAGTATTGGTAGTCTTACAGTTCAACATTGGGCTTTTGATCAACTTTCCGAAACCCTTTTCCACAACTTATCGGACGAGATTTACCCCAGTGGAACTTATTATTATTCGAACGATTTCTTGCGAATTTCGATCAAACCGACCGATCTGATACCTCTGGTACCTTTTTCGTTGGTGTCGCCCTTCTTATTTAGACGAGAAATATCGACGAATGTGAGAGGAATGATCTCTCAACTAATGTCATTGATCCAGGCGACTTCGCTGACAGTGGCATCATCCGGGAACGAATCTAGGATTGGTGTTGTCGCTACGAGCCAAGGGGAATTGGGATGGTCTTGGGATAATGTTGCTTTGGGGTATAGACAGTGAACCCCCTCTTTTTCCCAAGTATCATCCCTCTTCTACTAGGAGGAAACTATGATAGCTACAAAAAAATCTGAAATCTTCACCAAAATCAATCTGGGACTAGTATTGGCTCAATTCTTCAGCCAAATCACTACCTCAATTTCAAGGGTATTTTTTGGGGGTTTGATGGGGGGAAATAATTATATTTTCCTGTGTTCTTGGAACTAATGAGATTATAATGGAGTCAATATAGCTTGAATGGTTCTCGAGTTATAGCAGATTTTGTGAAGAATTCTTCGAGATTGAGAAAAATTTACTGTTGGTAAAATTTGAGAATTTATGATGCTGTAAAATAGTTCTACGCTCGTTGGAATGCGCATCAAACACTCTCTTAAACTGTACCATTGGGCAAATAATTTATTTTTTGGTTGGATAATAAATAAAAATAATTACAATTACGATTGTTGCTAACTAATTTTTTACAACTGTTTGAACTTATTTCGACCTTTTCAGTGACACGTGAAAATATAGCCTGCTTTTTCTCTTGGTTCTCGGTTTCTTCAGTATCACATTATTAGCAACAAAGAGAAAAATCGACAAATATACGAGTGGTGTCAATAGGGTCGGCGAACAATGGTTGAATGTCTGTCCCAACTGCTCTTCAGATGCTCACTTTGATGTAGAACCGCCACCGAACCGAGTCTTAGCGGAGCACGATTCTCATACTCAGCTGTCCTCACTTGAAATAACCCGGCCCGAGCAGGTGCTCATGTGTGAGGCTCAGGCAACCAAAAGCTCAAGTAGTCCTGACACGGCTTTATAGTACAGACAGGCCTTCTATTTTCAAAGCAGCATCTCACCCCAAGCAGTAAAGGCTGATGAAGCCCCTTCCAGGGAAAGCGCTTGGACAAATACAATATTCGAGAGATGGATTATATCACTTTTTCACTTTCTACCTCTCTACCTTTTCACGTAATTCGTACAGATTCCATTGAAACGGCATGAACGACATTCGCCGATGTGTGTTTGAAGCGATAAAATCGAGAGAATATCTCCACGAAGCCAAAAACAGAACCCAGTCTTCCCAACCTCCCATCGATGACTCCTATTTTCTCCTTACTCCTCTTCCTTTTTCCTTCCACTCTCAGTTCATCTCGTTGCTTGCACAAATCAATATCGTTATGGGCCTTCGAAAAACAAGCTAATATTCTCGTTTTGGAAATTACAGGGGAAGATGCTGAGCCACAACGTCGGACATGGGGTCATCATCAGCAATCAAAGTTTAGTATTGCAAGGCGTCAGTCGTAGCAGCGCTGGCAACTACTCGTGCGTTGGTTTCAACACCGAAGGGGACGGAGAGAGCTCGCCGTTCTATCTCAACGTCCTATGTAAGTTATTGGGCTTATTTTTTGCTCATATAATTCTCAGTATGTAGCTGAGGAATCCCAGATATTGCTCTTGATGCCGGCTGGTTCTTAGGACGTGTTCAGTTGATTATCAAGAACTTGCGGTCTCCTAAAAAAATATATCATAACCTCTGGAAGTCTATGATCAAGAATACTTTTTGTTTCACCGAGAACCACTTCGTTTATTGATCAAAAGTGCTCATTTTTTTCCCAAGAATCGTCCAACACGATTGAAAGAGTCGCCCGTATTAATTATTCAAGCATTGAAATGCCAGCCTCAACTTCCCACGTTTTTTGGTCCTAAAAACGAGAGTGAACCAGTAGGCCCTTCTTTTAAGGAGACCTTCAGTTCGTAAACCTTATCATTGAAATTTTTCTGCAAAATCCGCTGAAGCTGATCATTATTCCTTTGAGTCCAAAATCAATTGTATTTTAGTGTCTATACTATACCGCATAACAGCTTAGTTTCAATTGCTCTATTGTTTCTATTGGTTAGACACCAGAGACTAATAGCAGACCATACCCACACGTTCTTTCTCTTGGAAAATCACAGTACGTGGAAACGTGAACCGCCAAGGGAAATCGTTGAGGGGAAGTGTGGCGAGAAAAAACTTTTCTTTTTTCGTTTGGAAAATCGTAGCGCTAGGGAGAAGAAAACGAGATGGGATTCGTCAAGGGAAGAAATGGGAAATCAAAACTTTGGTTTAACATGCGTGTTTGGCCAGATGAGATGATTTTGCCAGGGCTGGAGTGACGCGCCATTATTTGAAAGTGGAATGTGGAAAGACTTTCAAGAACTCATCTGGTGCGGCTCTTTGTTAAGCTTGACATGATTGAGGGCCTACGCATAAGATATTCAGTCAGTTGTGGTGTCCTTAACACTGCTAACCAGCCTTAACCGCTGCTAACCAGCCCTAACCACTGCTAACCAGACCTAACCTGTCTGCATAGTTGCGGCTAAATAGTTACAGTATTCTCTTTCCTCCTTACCTTTTCATCTTTCCTTGCTTGTGGTAAATCAAGCGGTCTACAATCAGTGTTCAGAAGCACTCTTCCACAAATCATTCGCCGATTTTCAGGCGACCGCTAACTTCCGTTTGCGCAAACAATTTTTGAAAGGGCCGCCATTTTTGTATAAACATTTACGTACCATTTTCAGACGCTCCAACATGTAAGCCGAATCAAAACCGTGTCCACGGGATCGCCAAACAGGAACGAGCCAACATCTCTTGTGAAGTGGATTCGAACCCGAGCGACGTCACATTTCGCTGGACGTTCAACAATTCGGCTGAGAGTATGGCGGTGGCTCCGACCAAAATCGAAATGCACGGGACGTCGAGTACAGTGACGTACACTCCAACATCAGAACTCGACTATGGAACGCTGCTCTGTTGGGCAACCAATCGGATCGGTCATCAAAAAGTACCCTGCGTATACCATATCATTGCTGCCGGTAAGTCGACGATTCAATTGTAGATTCAATCGAATTGGAATCAATCTATCGAAATTAACTCTTGGAATAACCTTGTGCTGCCATCTGATTGAAATTCCACCAAACGAAAGTTCGCCCATGTCAATGTTTTTTCCAGTGCTGAACAGTATAAATATATTCAAACATCATGGCAAACTTTTACTATATTCATCCGCAGGTAAACCCGACCCGGTGCACAATTGTTCGGTTGCGAACGTGTCGATGAGCTCTTTTTCAATCAGATGTCTTGAAGGATTCAATGGGGGTATACCGCAGCAGTTTTTGCTTGAAGTTCGCGACCCAGCAACTGGAGGAACTATTGCTGCCAACATGACTTCGACATTGCCAAGGTATAAGCAAGAGAAACGTGCAACGTCCACATTTTGACTAATCATTGCTTTGAATTGCGTTTCAAAGATGCAGACCAAAATAACTTATATGAAAACAACAGTAGCAAACGCTGCATAATTCATCGTTTTGTTCTTTGAAAGTACAAGAGAGTTACTCAATTTGGAGCTAATCAAGATTTCCATGTGCAGGTTCCAGGTCCTTGGAATGCTGCCGAACATGAACTATGAAGCATTCGTGTTCTCTTTCAACAGTAAAGGACGAGGAGAACCAGTCCAGCTATCAGCAGCTACGCTCAGATTACCTGAAAAACAACTCAACGAGCCGGGTAATAATAATGCTCTTGATGGGTTTTTGTCAAAGTTTTGGCGAAATTGCTTACAAATTTCGAGTAACTGCCTCATCTTGGGTTATGAGACAATTTTGAATAGTAGCACATTTCCTGGATAATAACGCTTAATTAGAAATTCAACGCTAATCATCTCGAGCTCGCTTGGTTTCACTGTCAGCGACTGAGCTAGAGGGACGGCTGACTGAAGAAAGAGCAACTCAATATAAAAGTTTCTTCGCAAAAAAGCCTTTGCGAAAAAGTGGGAGGAAACTTTTAAGCTTCTCAGGCTAGGGGACTTGCAGTTCATCGTCTAGGGCGAGCATGAGCCGACAGATGGCGCTGGTGCGAGCAAAGTTTGCTGGCAATTAGCTTGCCCCAGGCTAATGTCGATGCTGAGCTCTCTTTTCAGCTCTGAACACAACGCACATGTATGTGTGAAAGTTGGACGTTGCTTCTTCGGCTCCAATTCGATTTTCAACTTTTTCTATCAACCGAAAAATGTGACTAATTCAAAAACTTATTGAATCTAAGCATCTTTCAGAATTATTCCAATTTTTAGTATTGCACAAGAAACTCACAACATGTTATTGAGAAACTAACACATCGCTAACTTTTTAACTAGATTATTCGTTTTCAAACCCAATTTTCGTCATGGAAGTATAAAATTTTTGTTCTTCTTCCAGAGCGCTCCAGAGGGGCATTTCGAATGACGCCCGTCATGACTGTCGTCGTCGGCGTTGTCAGCTCATTGTTCTTGGTAGCCTGCCTAGTCGCTGCTGTCCTTCGGCTTCAGTGCTCGCGTGATGACGACCCACTTCGCAGAGCTCTCAAACAAGAAGTGCCTGCCGCGCATAAAGCTCCCGGCTCGAGTCCTAAAGGTGACTTACCGCCTGAATCAGACAATCCGGACATCATACCTCAGCCGAATTCGGGTATGGAACGTTCAAAATTTTCTCCTGAGTTTAAGAAATGATTGTACTTGGGTCTGCGTTTTTACGAATAGCTAGTCTACCTTTGATTTCTACCAGGATGTCCGTTTTCGGTCAGTTATAGATGAGGAAGAGCATGAGTTTATGAGGAAACGTCAGCTTGTGTCGACGATTGAAACGCGGACGTCGCCGACACGGTCATTGCTGCAACCTGGACCTTATCCTGGCTATTGTACGCTCCGAAACGGCGGAATGCCACTCCAGGATCTTAGCAATATTCCACCCAAACCACAAGTAAGAAATGTAAAAGAACACTTTTAGGTTTCAGTAATGAGGAACGTGCATTGAAAAAAAATTAATTTCTGCTCGACTTGCGCGTTCTTTTGGTTTCTAAAATTATATGATAGTGGTTGCGAGAGTAAGAAAGATTGATTGATTGACGATTCATTTATTGAACAAAATAAAACTGTGACAAAAAATAGGACCATAAACGGTCCTCTCTTCCTTCTTCACACAGTTAAAAAATAGAAGAATAAAATAAACATTTCGTCAGGATTAAAAAAAAAAAAAGTAATAAAAATTTAGAAATAAAATAAAATGAACGAAAGAAAATAATAATGATTCGGTGATATTCGCGTTACATTTACATACAACGTGTGCAGAGGAACAAAAAATAACTTAAAATACTTAACAGCTGTCGAAAGAGAGAATGAGAGAATGTATGAGTAAGCAATTTGGGTTTCTTGCTGGAACGACCGAAATTTGTGGGTCGGTAACTCGAACCATTGCAAATCAGGCTGTAGGCCAACCTCCTGATAAAGCTTGTTGGCACCGGTTACAATTAAACCATAATTATAATGAACCATAATATGACCCCAATTAGCTAGTTATAGATATCATTATCGCGCTTTAAGAAAAATCGAGTTCAGCCTAATAGTTTTGCCTAGTTTCCTTCGTCTCGATAGTTTTTTATGTGATTCACAGAATAGTGAAAAAATGGTCAAAAATGGGGTGTAAGTTGCCCTTGTCACTAATATTAGTAGTTTATTATTTGTGTATGGAGAGTCGGAATCTATGGATTTTATTAATTAGTAGTTGCTATAATTTGGTATGTAGTAGGTGGTGGGTATTGCATTGTACTAAGTATCATAAAGTATTGGGTTTTTTCAACTTACGCAAAGTTTTAGCCAAGGTAGACGTTTCAACTTTTAAGTTTTCCAAGATTTGTAACTTGCACAGTGGAAAACTCAAACAAAAAGTCGTCAATTCAGATGTTTGAATATACCAAAAGATTGGTAATTTAACTGTCCACATTTTCCCCATGTAATATACCTATCCATTTGTCAACCGTTTGTACGTTATTCAACAATATTAGATGAGTATACACGAAAAGATCACATTTTTCAACTTTAAACGTTCTTTTCGTCCATTTAATGCGAAAGAAATAAAAATCAACCATATATTATTGATATACACCTCATCAACTATCATTATGCTGAATTTGAGTGAAATCGAAACCAAAAAATTTTTCACGAAAAATCCTAGGTGTACCCCTGCGATTTTTCAGAACCGATCAGTTAACGATTTTTTACTCGTCTCTCAATAGAGATAAAAATCTGAAATTTTCAGAAAAGTTGTACCTTACCAAGATATATTTTTGTGATTTTTTTTATTTCTCGGAAAAATCTGCAAGTGGTCCAAAAAAATCAGTTTTTGAAAGCTCAATAATTGAACGTTAACCGTGATTTTCGGGGTCAAAACTGATGCGAATCAATTGTTTTATTATGAAGGAGTCTTCATTTGAATGTCCCACACACGTACATAGCAAAAAATTTGGTGGAAAAAATTCAAACAGCCCCACAGAAATTATTTTCCGTAGATCGAGTTTTTCACCGGCCGAAATCTCGAGCTCCGCTGGCAAAAAAATTAAGATTTTGTTTTAATGTGTTTTCGAAAGCTATTCTTTTAGGAAATTTAACGCTGAATCCGAATTCGACGTCAAAACGACGGAAATTTGACGGCAACTTTTAGTTTTGCCCAGTTTTAGTGCTACACCGTTATGTTTTTCAACTCTATATAATCAATCGCTTGCGGAGGTTTGAGAAAAAAGTTATTCGAGCTATCCTCATCTAACACCATTGACAATACTAATACTTAAGTACATTTTAGATCTATTGATTGCGCATACCGTAGATTCCACAATGAAATTGTTTGCGGAAGATGAGAATAACTTAACCTCAGCGAACTCGCACTGGAGACATCATTGGGGAACTTAAACTATTTAAATAAACCGGGGGAAACCTAATAACAAACATAAGTTTTAATAATTATCTTAAAGAAAGCGATTTAGAGCAATTAAAGAGTTTATGAGAGCAACTTGTGAGGTCGACTTTCGACGAGACAGAGAGTGGGAAATTCGAATTCCCTTGTTCCCATTTTCCAAATAAATGGGAATTTAGTACGCTCGCCCGCTCGTATATCTCGTTAAGTAATGACGTTCATAATGTTGCCAAACCATACTGCGATTAATCGCGAATAAAATTGTTTGTACAAGAAATAAGATTAGTTTTACTGAAGGATTCGAGAAAGCAAGCATTGCCTCTATACCCAAAATGGATTCCAACCATAATATCCTCCTAAGGTTTTTCTAATACAAGTTAAGAAATATATGTCCAGCAGGGCTGTACACACGATGAAACTGAGATCAGAGTTTGCGGTTCCATGGAATTCACAAGATGCTTCAACTATTTTTACAACTTTAATTTAAACGATAATTTTTGTTCCACTAAAAACTACAATAATAAAATTGAGGAAACCTGAAAAACGCAATCCAGGCCACAAATGAATCATTTTGGTTTATTATTCAATAATAAACCATTGTAATCGCCCAAGAAAAAAAATTTTATAACCCCCCTCAAAATTTGATGTTTTACGTTTCAAGGCATGTAGAATCCGAATATCCAATAAAAAAAATTCTGTCTGTCCGCCGTACGCCGTACGCCGTACGCCGTACGCCGTTAGCAGTTTTCCGGCCAAACTATAATAGCTACATTCTTGAAATTTTCACCAAAAATCAATCTCGGTCCTACGACGGCCCAATTCTTGAACCAACTTGCTAGCTCAATTTTAAGGGTATGTTTGGGGGGTTTAGAGGGGGAGAAAATTCATATTTTCCAAGGTTTTCAGAAAAATGTGTACGTGGTATCAAATTATATAGATTTTTGGACGCTGAATCGAAGGAGACCATTGCCGAGTCGTTAGCTTTATTGGTTCTCGAGTTATCGCAGCTTTTGTGTCGAATTTGGGAGATTTTCTGAAATTTGACATGAGGGTATAACTCGAGTGTTTTTCAAGCTATAAAAATCGTTCCATACTCATTGGAATGGTCGTCAAACACTTTCTCCAGCTGTAGGGTAAGGCAAAAAATTTAACTTTTAATTAGGAAATTAAGAAAAATAAAATTGATTAAAATTACAATAGTTGCTACGGAGTTTTCCCTTATAGTTACCATCTGTTTTTCGGTGAGATTGTTCAGAAATTTTTTAAATAATTACTATCACAAATGGATAGTCTTCCGAAATCATTATTGAAGCGAAGGAATAATAAACCACTGTACAATCATTTGCAGCGTTTTTGTCTCGATTTTGCAAGGAAATATTATCTTTATATTGTCTTATATTATCTATTGTATAATGCTTATTTATGACCACATTTATACGAAAATCTATGCGAATTTCTATACCACTGGGCGATACAAATTATTTTCTAATCCTTTCAAAATGTGATCTTTCAGGCTGCTGACGTCGGGCTGTTCACCGGCGGTGGAGGTTGCACTCTTCCTCGCCACTGGGGCGGTGTTCCACCCAGGAATGTTCCACTGGCTTACCAAACAGGGGCACCACTTCCTCCATCGCGTGGTATCGCAGTTCTTCCTCCAGAGCCAGCGCCGCATCATCCGCACGTCGACTCGAACCCTCAGACGCCTCTTATGAGCAACAAACGGGAGAGCCAAGTCTGACTAATGACCAAGCTGTAAGCATCGGGCCACCTATGGTTCGCCGATATGCGACAGCTTCCAGACGCTTACGAGCTTCAACATGCAGACGCGTGATCATGGACAATGAAATTTTCCTAATCAATCTAATGTAATTTTTCCGGTTATTTATACTAATATTTTGTAATTGCATAGTTACTGTAATCAAAGAGTGACGATTCGTTCGAATTCGATTGAATCAATTGTACAGAACCGACTGCAAGTCGAAAACGAACTGTCGTTCAATTTGGAACGAATTTGGTAAAATGCCGTCTGATAATTTTAGGCACGGAAAATTTGCTGTACGTTTATTTCTAACTGTACGTTTTGTGATGTCTGTAGCCCTTGTAATTTCGTTTATTTTCTGATAACTATCCGTTATTTTTAACGTAGTACCTGTCGATTTTTCGATTTTACAACTTTAGAAAATAGGTTTCAACCCACTGTGAAAATAATTTATTTGATGAAAAGAGAACAACAACTCTCCAAGGTCTGTCAGTGAAACTGTGACAATTTTCAACGGTGTTTATTTTCTAACCTACCGGACAATATTGTCGAGACTCTGTGTGAAGTTGGCTATGAGCTGGACACTAGGAGTATTTTTGTAGTCCAGTTTGTCTGCGTTAAACGTGCTATATCAGAATTGCGTTGAGGTCTTCATAAGGTACCCAATGGAGATAAGTCGAACCTAGTCACTGATCATAGGGAATGTTTCAGATCCTGGCTTGTGAGAAATTTTCATGCCGATAGAATTGTGACATTTTCACAGCAATTATCTGAGAGCACGTTTAGCATGTCGTATAGGGAGCACAAGACTAGCCGCAGAGCGCTCTAGGAGCAGGCAATGGATTTCATCCAAACTTCACCTGAACTGGAGCAGTTTCATCAGCAGCAGTTCAGCGAGCAGTTTCAGTTCAGTTTAGTGGAGCAAAGTGTCATATAGAAATATTCATCGGAGAAACAGAAAAATCAGCTTAAAAAATCATTTTTTTCAATTTACTTTATTTATTTTTTGTGCAATTTGGAATTCACTATTTGTGCAGAATACTGTTATGCAACCTAAAGCGCTGACTCCTATTGAAGAGGTCAAGCCGTTTTGTAGTACTATCTGCAGAACAGGCTTGTTCCAACCAGCTGGCAAAAAGCATTGGTTATCATGACTACATAAGGGGCCCGAAAATTGGTAATTGGGTAAATTTTGAACCCTGGCACTATCGATGCACAGCTCGATAGTGATTCCACCTTAATGTTAACTGCCATTTTACATATTAAACCGTCACAGTGACGAGTTTTTGCTTTCCATTAAGACAAGAAAAGCTAACAATAGACGCCCTATCGAAGTTTAAGCGTAGCGATTTATGCTAGTGGAAAAAGCATCCAAAACATTGCTGAACTTGAAATTGCAACAGTATACAGAAAAAAAAAAAGATTGAAAATTTCTGAAAATTGTCAACTCCGATTTAATTGAGAAACACTGACGAATTTCCACAAAGAAAAACTATTGGGATGTCCAAAAGAATTCCTGACACGAGCCAGCGCTCTTTTCTCTCAAACTGTGACGTCCTTCGGCATACATTAAACTGTGAGACAATGGACTCTGACCCGAATTCGATTCGCTGTACAGTATCTAGTACCTAAAAATGTTATCATCCATTTTCCCATTATTACTTGCTCAACGTTGGAAATGTGCCAATTTACGCGGGAGTGATCAATTCATTTCTCACGGATAGATTTATCAACTGCAAGCTATTGTTATTTTGAACCTGTGCTTTTACATTTTTCATTGGTTTTGAGTTGGCTAAAAAGCTCAATTACCAGGAAGAGATTGAAATGCTTTAAAAGATGGCTGCTGAGACATTTCGACAGTCCAAATAATAAGACTCGCACTTATTGTGGCGAAAGAACTGACAAAATGAGTTCTGACAGTACTGCAGCGCATTTATGAGCTTAGGGATTGCTGGTAGAAAGGTTTTGTGTATTTCGTGTTTTTTGAAAACTGAAACGTAAGAGTTTTGGTTACTAGGTACAACCATTTGTCTCTAATGGTCACCACAATCCGCCATCCACTAAACGGTAACCATAAGAAACGTATGGTTCAAAAAGTAACGATAACTCCTACGCATAAGTTAAAATAAAAAATTAATAAATAAAGAAGTTGAAATTTAAAAAAAAATGTACAACACGAAATGCACTAAAACTCTCCAATAAATCATTGTTTAATTGAAAAATGAATTATTGATGTTTTTGTAAAATGAATTATTGAAGTTTTTGTAAACGAAAACTCTTCAATAAATCATTGTTTAATTAAAAAAATGAATTATTGAAGTTTTTGTAAACTTCATAATTGATTTTTAATCCTTATTATAAGTTATCTTTCTTTTTTGCAACATTGTGATAGGTTCTGAATAGGAATATTTCCGTAAGGTAATTTAAGTTATCCGACGACTTTTTATTTATTGGTAAATTCTATATCGATGGCATCACATAATAACCTCGTATCAGAAAAGACAAAAACTGGTTATTTTGGCAGAAATTGAATTTTATATCGATTCCGAACATTATTTTGCTAATTGTAGGGCATATAACTTAGGGAACTATTAAGGAGTGAAAAATCTATAGAAATAATTTTCCATCACCAATTACGAGTTTATCAGGTGATGGTTCTGTCAGATGACCAAGAACGAGGTTATCATTTAGGTCGCTAGCGACCAGAAAATCAATATTCCGCCGTAATTTGAATCGTAGGGCGATGAGGTACGAGGTTCGCATTCCAAAAATGAAAATGGCCAAAAATTAAGATACGAGGTTATCATGTGATTAACATATTTTGTTAATTCAAACCAAGCTGAACCCATCCAGTTCATCACGCTGTAATAAGTTCCTACTACTTCAGTTCATTCCCTTGAGTTCCTCCAAACTCCACTATCCAGCCAGACTGCATACAAAAATGTGTTCCATCGGCGTCGGTTGTGCACTGAGATCTCACCGAGCTCTTGTAATCTTCACGCATTTGACTCAGTAGGCCGGTTCACGATTCGTTCAAATCATAACGTTTTTTTTCCTTGGGATCGATTTCCGACCCGAGAACGTGTTATTCGAGTACGAGTTCAGTTGGAACAAATCTAGGCGATCTCTCATGTTGAATTACTCGCTGTTCATTTATGTCGTAGAAAAAATGCCCTGTAGAATGAACAAATAACTATTTATTACGAATGTTCTGCGACTGCCAATTACTGTAACATCACTGTTCTAGAACTAACGTTTCAAACGTTGAGTTTACCCTAGCTACCTTTGAGTTAGACTCGAAACTCAATCATTATCAACAGGGTTATATTGCGGATTTTGCAATGACTTTCCGCGCTGATGACATTCAACATATAATTTATAAGCTATGATGAACGATCGGGCGAAATGATTTTTATTAAAATTATTGTCTTCCGTGATAATTGTTTGATTTTTGTACAAATCTGAGCTATTCTTTGGCTTAATTCAAGACGCCTGAGCAAGAGTGAATAATTTACAGTTCGAATTATCGTTTCCAAAATCGCTGGCAACACATCTGTGAGCTGATTTAGAGTTAATCTTGAGTTAAAAATAGAGCAACACGATCTGACTAGCCTTGCTATTCGAACCGGGCGTATAACAGATAATTTTGCCAATAATTTCCATAAATTTTTGTTTCTTGACAGCTTGCACATAATGTCAATACTTGACCCTTCAATCATTTTCGGTATGAGTAATTTATTTCTTAGAAGCTGAAGCTCTGGCTCGATTATGATTAAATAAAACCAAAATTAAGCTTTACTGAAATCTGAAGTTTTTTCAAGCTGTTGATTATGGTTTACTTTCATATTTTCCAATCCAATCCATCTTTTTTTTTTCTTTTTTTTTCGCTAATCTAATCCATCATTAATTTTGTGACTCGAACGATTCCACTGACGCACTTCCTTAGCCCAATCAAAACCGACTATCACGTGGTTTTTATTTAGTTAAGTCATAGTTCCATTGGAAACTACTCCAACGGCTGTACGAAGCTGAGTATCAGAAATCGTTCTGACTAAAGCTCGACGCTTTGAAAAATGACCCAAAAAAAAGGTACTCGAATATTGTGCTCCTATTTACCTCCTCAATTTCGTTAACTTTCGCTCTCTCTTTCTCGTGTAACTATTAATATGTATAACCCATTTGTAAATAAGAAGATGTAAATTTATATAGACGTCGATATATTTTTATGGACAAACGGATATACAAGAAGGAAAAAATTTTTTGAGCTTTTTGAATGGCAATTTTTAAGAAAACTCGATGTTCTTAAGGCGTAAAACGCTTAATTGTGGCTTCTATAAAGAGATAATTATTACGACGCGTTTGATTCAAATTGGGCGTTTTAAGTATGTTAAGGCCTAAGAAAGAATCATGTTGTAAATATGTACAGAACGAACTTTATGCGTAATTTGTTTATTATGAGCAGACGTGACCGTGATTAAACGAATTGTACAGAAAACTGTCCGTTTCATTTCTACACCCGTTTGTTATTTGCACGAAATTATGTCGATACAATTGTTTATTATTTTATTCCCCCATTATTTTTTTATTACAATAATATTTTTTGTTGCGTATATTCTTAGAGAAAGAAACACGTTTAACATGCAATGATCAATTCAAGTTGAAATACTCCAGAAAAAAAAAATTAAAAAAAATTTAGAGATGTTTTAAAGTTGTGAATATTTTATTATTGAAAGTTACCTATTAAATGCACTACTAAGAATTTTACCAATTCAAAATTCATCGCTGATTTATAATAATGAGGGTCCCGACCGAATTTTCGCCCAGATTTTGATCTCGAGGGCAACGATCTTTAGACAGCTTTGAATCGGCCCTTTTATCGCTGAACATGCGAATATGTTAATGAGGAGTGAGTATTTTAAGATTCAGAAGACGCCCGAGCGTGCGGCTTTTGCTTTGGGGATTCTGAAAATAGAAAACGCGTTTTCACTCGAGGCACTGCGGTGCTATCAATTTTGAAACAGCAGAAGTTTTGCACGATTGTGGGAAAAAATTATAATTGGCGGTTTCCCGCAAGAAAAATTCTTCTTCTTAAAAATTATCCTTGACTTTCAAATGAGAAATTGATTTTTCGAGATTGATACTCAAGTAACGGATATTGAAACGGAATAATACGAACATTGGAATGCTTGATGCCGGCTCAAGCTAAGAAGTCTGCCCCTGCAGAATGACAACCGGATGGTTACGAATAAATTTGAATATATAATAAATTAGTAGGTGCCTAAGCATTAAGGCGGAGAGATTAATAGAGAAATCTGAATTTGGCTGAAATGGTTTTTAGAATAAGGCGTAAATAGCCATCGTCAAATTGATATTGTTAAAAATCGACTCTCGTATAAATGCTGACTTGCTCTGTTCAAGTATCATGAAAACTCATGATATTTATATTCTTAATAATTCGGATTCTATCGGCTTCTACAAGAAATTATAAGAGAGGCGCCGACTACAAAAAGTGACCAATCTGGAGGCGATTCAGAGGTGAAAGTCTTTCAATCATTTGGGAAATGAGAAATAGTAGTTTTTATATTATTAGGGGAAGTGGGAATTAGGAAGTGGTCAGGTCAATACGAGTAGTAAAGTAATCCTTAAAATGTGTAGTTGGTGAATGAGTTGCTATGAAGTTGGGACAATTTTGTTATTTTTTTCCTTTTTATTTCTATTTTTATAGGCAATTAATTTTGAAATCGGTTTTATTTTTTCAAATAGTTTTTTTTTTTTTAGATCCCGTCTTAAAATCTATGTCAGATCAAACGAACTCATATTCCACTAGGAATTGGGGCGTAGAAACCTTTCGTGCTGTAGAATAACCTATTCCTCTTCGTCTTGTAAGATTTATGATAGCATTGTTGATACAGCAAGTCGACATTTCATATCAATGGGCAAACATTTTGCGATTGATCTCTACTGAATACTGACCCGCTTGACAAAGGCCGTTGATGGTTTCCTATTTTAAAGGTAATTTGGGGCAATGGTTCCAGCAGAATGATACACAATGGTTTCAAGGTTGTCCAAGCGACTGCAAAGATAAATTCACACGTGCGCTTGAACAGTGTTGGAGTGAAAACATTTGAAACAATTAATGATTCTATTCATTTCCACTTTGTTTACGGTTTTCAAGTCTCAGTTTTGAAAATGCACAGTTGAGTAAATTTTAAAAAATAGTACGCGTCATGATGTGCACAATGGTAAAGAAGTTATCGCCTCATTTTCTCCTTGAACCTCGATGAAAGCATGCTAATATTGCTAGAGAAGCAATTTCATAAGAAATAAATATTTTGGCATATTTTTGGGTTTCCAAAAATATTCCAAACATTTGTGGGATTTTCCTGTTTTGCAGAAGAGGTGTAATTGGTATCAATTGTGTAAATTTTTGGGCGATGAATCGAATAAACCATAACGAAGTCGATAGCTTTAATTGTTCTCAAGATATCGCAACTTTCGTGTAGAATTTTGGGAGATTTTCAGTAATTGGGAACGAAGGTGTAACTCGAGAATTTTTTGAACCATAAAAATCGTACTTTAATCGTTGAAATGGTCGTCAAACACGTTCTTCAGTTGTACCGTTAAGCGAACAGTTTAACTTTTAATTTGAAAATTGAGAAAAATAAAACTAGCTACTGTCACAGATGGATGGTATTCTTACACTATTATTGAAGCAAAGGACCACTGTACAATCATTTTCTGTTATTTATTTTTTATTATTTTTTATAATTATAAATTATGAGGTTATTTATTGAGCGACAAGAACGCTATATTTTTCTTTTGTCTGCGTCGAATTCTTCCGAAGAGCAGGTGATTTAAAAAAAATATATATCGAACCTTTTCGAGAATAGTGTCACAACTCAAAATTTGGAGATTCTACGTTTTCGATATCACAACTTTAGTTGTGACCCATTCTCCCTAGAGTGAACGTGCATTATTTCTTAGATCAGTTGTTTTATTTTGAGTTGACACAGTCACAATTCAAAATATTACTGAGACTGATGCCATGATGAATCATGAACACAGTTATAACTTGGAAATTGTGCATTTTTTACGATTACATATTTTTCTACTATGAGGGACACCAAAAGAGGGTTCGCAACTGATTTTTAAGCGCTATCTGATACTACGGTATGATTTCGAGCTCAAAATAACAAGATTTCAAGGCTATAGGTACAGTTTTTTTTTTTTTTTTTTTTTTTTTTGCGTTTCCTGAAAAAAGAGAATTTTGTAGTACCAACACTCTGCTCTCAAGGGTGCAATATATTACACTCGGTCGATAAACTGATCGCATTAAGAAATTCCCTCATAGTTTCTCACTGATTTACTTCCATTTAGACCAAAATTACGAACTGGGTTAACTTCGGCTGGTCGTAACAATTCTTGTGCATTACAATGCGTTGTTATTATGATAAGATCAAAGGCCCGAACTAGCATCGGTGTCTAGCTGTTTCGGCGCCTTCCTCTTCGTCGTCCAAGGTTGTCCTAGCGCGAATCAGTAGCCCTCGTCGTCACTGCATAATAAGAAAAGAGCACGCCCAGCCCCTCCCTCATCACGCAATCCGGCCAACCTGAGGACGTATCTGAACACGCAAGCTAGCCAACCTCTTTCCCTCGTCACCGCTGCAGCGCCGAGAAACCGCCCCTAGCGAAGTTGTAGAGTATTCAGATTCGAACCGACAGTCGAAGTTGGCACATCCGGACCAACCGAAGACTAGGAAACCCTTGAGAAACCCTTTAGACCAGAACGACGATGAAGTCGCCAGTTCACGTCGTCGCTCCGCTCGTCGTCGCGTCGGCCGTCGTTTTCGCCGTTGTGGCGACTGCAGCCGCTGCACCTGACATGTCTCCAAACAGAGTTAAAAGGCTGACGACATTTTCGAAACCCCAGGAACAGAATACGCCGACCATAGGTAACATTGACTACTCATTGTTCTTTATGTCGACACATTATAATGATTCGATTTACCATCGAATAAGAATCGCGGTGATCGGAAGATTTTAACGAGCTCGGTATCGGTGTGCTCGTTCGAGAAGATTCGTTTGAAAAATTTAGGATTTTCAGCGAGATGGGAGAGGTGGAATCATTTGAAATCCTTAGATCTTCCATGGCCGCAATGGAAAAGAAAGGGATTTTTTTTATTGTTTTACCGACTTTTCAGAGTAAAGAATACCTTCATCAGAGCCTTCCCAGGTGAGTAATGGCATCACAATAGCTGGCCAGACGCGCGTTCTTTCCTTTGGAAAATCATGCCGCGTTTAACCGTGAGAGGAAACCGCTGAGGGAAAAACGGAAAGGAAACGCGCCGTGAAAAAGTTTTTGTTTTCCTTTGGAAACCAAGCTTATGCGATTCGCCAAGAGAGCAAATATTAAGTTAAAATAATGGCTGAACTTGCATGTCCGGCCAGAAGAGATGGTTCTGCAAATGATGGTGCGGGCCAAATAATAGAAAAACGCACCAGGTTAATAATGCGGAAGTTAAGTATGTGAGCTTAACATAACGATACCAGTCAAGTTCTGTGAAGTGGGATAATTTTTATAAACCTCCAGAGCATAAGGCGGAAGTACGGAGTGTGATCCAATCGATACATAACAAGTATTGTGAAATGGAGTCAATTTAAAGATTGTCAGCCAGGTCCTTACCAGCTCTAACCAGCCCTCATCAGGATTAACCAGGACTAACTAGCCTGCTTATTTGCGGCTAAGTAGTTACAATTAAATCCAACTATTCCCTGGCAAACTTCTTTCTATTTTTTTGCGTTTGGTAATTCACTTTCCAAAATCGGTGGTCGGAAGTTGTCTTCAGCGAATCCCAAAGAGAAAGAACGTGCGTGTATGGCCAGCTAATAATAAAAACTATTATTTTCATAAACCACCAGCAGTTTACTTGCTGTGGTCTACCAATACTTTTCACCATTGTTAGTTGTGCCATCAACATGGCATGTTATATCAATTTGTTCACGTCCAGATATTTATTTCTCAAGGGCCTGTTGTTACCGAAGGAATAGTACTCGACCTGAGTTTCATTAATGCGAATTTCAGGTTTCATCTTATGTCAAAGGTGATTTTTTCACTGATTATTTTATACCCTACAAGAATAGCGTGAACTAAATTTAGCTTCAAGATTAATAAAATTAGTTGTGAGCCGATGGTTAAATAAAATGCCCTGCCATATTATAAGCGGAGAGATAGTCGATGCTCTATGTTGCGCCTTAAATCAGTCAGACCGATGAGAATTCTGGGCTTTTCGTAGCAGTGGGAAATTGAGTCGTGATGTTTACCTCATTTTGACCTGAATTCTGTGCACTGTTGAAGGTATTAAATTATACACAAAGTAAAAAAGAATGGCGGGTAATCTTTTAATACTGAGACACTCAACAGAACTAAAAACAATTGCAATTCCTCGTATCGTTTGAGCTAGAAATCCGTCGACTACGAATTATCGATTATTCGTTGAATTGATATCAAATCGTGTGGTTTTTCAAAAAATAAGAAAGCTTATTGGCCGGAACTAGAAAAAAATTTTGAGTTAAAAATTATAATTACTCCCTATTGATAATGTCTCCTTTTTAGGAAGAATTTCAAGACGTACCAAGTCCAATTTAGTTTTATCGAGTCCTGAAAAGAATTTAATGCATCGGTTAATACTTGGAATTTTTCCAGTTCAGCTTTTGTTACTACATACTAAGAAGTAAATCAGTGGCTCATTCGTTATAAATGTAAGCACGGCAGTAGCAGTAGTGTTGTGGGCATTCTATATTTGAGCGCTAGTCATTTGAATGGTAGAAATCGTACCATTGAGCGAAGCCCATTTTGAAACCGATTTATTCTCGTCGTCTGTAAATTTCCAATACGCTTTGCATTGGATTTATCGAATGTGCTGTAGCTGTATTTATGCCGATTCACCGCTATAGTAGGTTTTAAAATGTTTCGACTATAATGGTTATATTTTACGCCTTGTATATTCGCATAGTCAAGCCTCACTCGAATTAGATATTCTTGAACGATCAGCGCGCTTGGTTTACATAGTAGTTAAATATAAGTCTCCTTTTATTATTTTTGTAAAGGTATATGCTGGAACTCCTGACCAGCTCTTGTTTCAGGATATAGGATATGGAATCCTGAATAAAGACAAATGAAAAAAGAACTCGGGGAATCTGAGTAGGATTTGTGGAAAATGTGGAAATATTGGAAGTACGCTATTTATTGCCTCATGAACTGGTTTATTGAAAATTGCCCTTTTTGTCTTGTTTTAACATACTGGGGTTGCTTGGTCGTATAAATAAAACCATGGCATCTCTCTCGTTATTTTTGCTTCGGAAGTATTTAAAATAAATGCCCACGATAAATAGTACCGAAGACCCCAAGGCTTACAGTTGCAAAATTCAATCGTGCTTTATGAACTCACAGCGTCTCTCAACATTTCGAATTCCATTAATCGTCCAGACGATTTTTGGGAATTCCCTGCACAAAAAGCATTTCGTGCAATGTCAGTCGATAGGTGAAGGTGTAATATATCACGGCTTTCGACTAGTTCGGTTCTTTGAGCATTAACTAGGTCGGTAATCAATAATTGAATCACATAAGACTCGAAAAGATGCGGAAACCTTATAACTCCGATGGCCTGCGAGGTGATTTATTTCTGCGTTATTTTTCACCTCTAAGAAAGTCGAGGGAGCTGTTGAAAATTTCAAGGCTCCGCCAAAAGGTTTTCGTGTCCTCGACTATAATCCTCTTCATTCCTATTGGTAATGACGGGGTAACACGCCGGGGCAAGGTCGAATCCCCTTTTGAGGTGATGCTTCTTATCGAATTACGCGATGTGGACAGCCGATTGCAGCCTCGCCAACTTGGACGATCGTTAAATTAGATTCATCTGAAGGATAACGATGCACATTGAGTATAAAGTGAAACTAATAAATTTACGTCCGGGGGTTGTGAGGTGGAGAAAAACCAGGCGACTCGTTCTCCAATTCTTTATTAGCTGGCCGAGCACTTGTCCCCCCAACTTATGACATAGGGAAACCAGGCAGACAAGATGTGATTTAATATAAATAACCTAGTGACTGAGCCGACTTGGCTGTGGACCCTATGGCTCCACGTCGTCCTGAGGATGCCCGAATGGGCGAAAGTGCTCGGCCAGCTAATAAAGAATTGGAGAATGAGTCGCCTGGTTTTTCTCCACCTCACAACCCCCGGACATCAAGAAATGCGACGAGAAGGAAAAGAATAATAAATTTACATTCATGCAGTCGCAATACTTTCGATGATCAAGAGTTTGGCGGATTTTTAACTAGATGAAGCTTATTCGTGTGTAATCTCTTTCAAGTCAAAGATAGCGAATCGTGTTCTATCAAAAGGACAAAAGGATCTTTCAATATTGATTGGCTGGCCACGATTACGTCTCAAAAGACGCTGCAACCCATAAGCGAAAATGGCCAATCAAGACTACACACACGCGCCAAGACTCCAAACTTCCTGTGGAGTTATCAAGCGCTTTCGCTTTTATAGGTCTCTCCAGGATGATATACTTAGCCAGTAGATGAGTTTAATACCAGGTGCCAAAAGATTTGTCATTGCTAGTTATGCCTTCGTCATAACTTACAGCAGGTAATGGAGGAGGAAGTTTTTGGACGTCAAATCGAAGGCGAGGCTGAAGCAAACTGAAATATTGCTGCTTCCCGATCTTCATCCTCTTGCCTAGAGTTGGCTAATGCTTTCCAATGGCGGATCTTCGAAGCTATTTTCCCACTACGAGGACGATTGTTCCTGATTTTTTATGGAGACTGGAAGTGAATTCTATGGGGACGCCAGCACGGCCGTAGTTAAAGGTTCGAGGTTCCTGAACATTCAGCAACTGTAAATACTCTTTTCCTTGTCGTCGCATTTCTTGATTTCCGGGGGTTGTGAATAAAGAATCGAAGAATGAGTCACCTGGTTTTTCTCCGCCTCACAACCCACGGATATAAAGTATCATGATCAATTGAATCAATTTGCTTCAAAAGGTCCACAAAGTAATGCCTAAAGTTTTCTCAACCCAGGTTACCAACTCATTTGGTCAATTCAAACTTAACTTGCTTTTTGCCTCTGATCTCCGAAGGCCAGCTCAATCCCGTTCTCGTGTGTTACCTAAAAAGCGATTTTCGGAATAGTAAAAATACCTCTTAAGCCTCCAGAATTGACTCGTTTTTAGCTGGCAATTTGGGGTTTTCACCATTGGACAGAAAAGAATTTTAAAAGACACGGATTCTAAATCCTTTCAAACCGTTTCATAAAATAGTTTTAAACTTATTTCTTCTATATCAAAAAAAAAAAAAAAAAATAGGAAATATCAACCTGAAAAAAATGTATTTATCAACATTTCCACTTTCATATCAGTTTTTTCTTTTTTTTTTCAACCTGAAAGAAAGATAAAATTAATAGAGTCGTATTTAACTTCAACTTAAAATGATCTATTTTATCATAAAAAGGTATGAAACATGAATGTTCCAAAATAATGCATTTATGAATATATTTGAACCAGTTTTTGCGAACTACTGGAAAACGATTCTCTCGTCAGTAAAGGAACTTATGATTGAGCCACATTAACACATTGAGCCACGGATATGCTTCCCTCATAACAGACGTCAGTAGAAACGAACTCTCACGATCGTACATTTTCAAATCTTGGCTTTCTAACGATGAACCTGACGAAAATCAATCGCCCAAAAGGATATCCCGAAATCTGATTTTCCTTCATGCGTGTACTGATCGTTTCATCAAATTCATACTTCGAGTGAGGTTTGCCAAATTTTGGCGAGCGGCAGTTCGGTAAGCTGCCGCATCGCTTTCAGCAGCACGGGGTGACGTCATCAGCATCCCTGACTGTGTCTGACGGTTTAGGAACGCGCGAGTGTAAAGCTCAGGAAGACTGCACGATCAAAGGGACTTCCTGTCGCGAGGATCGACGCGACGCTAGGCGACGCTGCATCTGCGACGACGGCGACCCACCGAAGAACGGACAGTGCCCCAACAGGAAAAGAGGTAAGGTGGACAATCTCAAGGCTAGAAATTTTCCCTTCCGCAATAGAAAGGACTTGATGCCGAAATTTTTCATTTTTTCTAACAAAAAATAAGATCTCTCTAAATGAAAGGAAGAAATCTCTACCATAAAATCGAACAGCCTCCAGAAATGAAATGTCCTGCCATTATTTTTTCATATTTTTGAGTAAAATCGTAAATTAATATTAATTGATAAAATTAATTCTCGCATCAAACTGTACGAGTATCGTAATATCGATAGTAAATATTATTCTTAACCAGAGCAAAAAATAAGAACAAAAAATAACCATTTTTCCACATAGGCATATTTGAATCTGCAGATTTTTGTGATTACATTTTTTTTTTTTTTTTTTTTTTTCAACAACTTCCTTGCCATTTCGATGTATGTTCAAGTTTTAGGTATTTCCTCACCGAATTCGGCCCCATAGTCCTCTACGAGACAACTTCTCATTATTTCATATTTCCGCTGCTATTTTCGTTGTAATTTTTCGTTTCATTTCTTTACTGATAATACTAGATTGTTTCTTCAATATTGCAGATTGCATTTCAGTCAGATGCTTTGAAAATCAATTCGACATTATTTTCCTTCGTATTTTTCTTCCCTTATTTCCAACATGAGTATTTTATTCTTCAACAATGCTGTAAGCCGTATTTTTTGAAAAGTGTTGTTGGCGCTGTTTTTCTTTTTTGTATTTTTTTTTTTCAAAAAATCTTTATTCTTGACCTTCCCTCGCTCCCCTTTGAAAGCCTTGTAAATACACAATGCTACCTCGGATAGTTTCCAGTCCCATGCCTGCAGATCTTATCTATTTTTCGAGTACTTTCCGACGAGCGAAATTACTATCTAATTGTTTTATATATATATTCTCAAATCTAACGAGGGTTATTTTCACACATAAGCTTTCGAGAATTTTAAAAACTGTAATACAATGAAAAAAATACCTATTTATTATACAATTCACAACTAAATTGTTGATTTTTCTGTCAAAATGTTTCTATTTTTCATTGTCGTTCAAAAAGAATTAAAATATATTTTTCAACACAAATAAATAACACGCCACAATACCGAATAAACTAATAATTATTTTAATTTAGAAATAAATAGTAAACATAAGTTTTCATAAATAAACTGCAAGTCATAATTATGAATAAAAAGATAGATACTGGAAAAAAGAGATAAATAATGTATAAAAGTGATTATATGAATTATAATAATTTAATAAAAGATGAAAATATGATAAAAATAAGAACAAGAAATGATTAAAATAACATCGAAGAGCTCCCGTAGCTGACGTTTGATAAAGAATCACCTTACTTTCCAAAAGCGAAGACAATAAATTAATTACTCATTTTAAACACCAAAACAACTTACAATAAATTACAATAAGAACTTTCGACAATATAACTGATCTGAATCTGCAGGAAATTTTCTCAATGTATATACACCATGTTGCACTTTTTCTTCTTTCGATTTCTCTTCGAACTATTCGCTATCGTCGTTTCTTCCCGTCTATTTTTCATTGATAAAATGTCCGGCCAATTTCCGAACTTCCACTTTCCCTCTTCGAGACACTCGTTTTCAAAAATAGCCTTCCTGCACACGAAAAATCATTTCCAGAAATGACACTGTTGGAAAATATTATTACTCACTTGTTGCTCTTTGAGGAATTTGTGATCACAGCAAAAAACGCGTTTGATCAAAGAAAAAATACGAGTCTAATCAATGTATTTTGTTACCGCCAGTGAGGCGAGGATACATTCCTTCTTCGAATCCGAAGATTCAATTCAAAGGTTGGTTCAATCAAATTTCCGGTACACAAACGTTTTAGTTGGAATTTATGTTTATCATTTTTTGTATCCTATGTTTTCCCATTTCTTGAAATTATGCGACATATATCACATCGAGACACATTTTTCGATTAAATATGGCTTGCCAGCATGTTCTGTGTTTTCGTGCACATTGTACAAATCACAAACCGAAATTTGGTCGCTTGATGTTAAATGTATTCGGATTTTTCGCTGTCGCTGATTGTGCGTAATCACGTTCTACCGGTGTTTTCCGCATGCTTGTTGTCATCGTTGTCATTTTTTCGTGTACTAATCGTAACGCTATTTTGCCTTGAGTACGGCTTCGTAATACGTCACTGGTTCTATCGAAATAGTTCAAGATACGTTCAAAAATCTACCGAGCAGTAAAAGCAAGTGTTTTATTAGGATTGTTTGAGCGGTGGAATACTTTCACCATAAATTATTCGCCCCAGCCCATCCCGATAATGAGCCAATTCTTCGACCAACTCATAACTCGAAAGACAAAATAATAAATCCTCTTCTAATGTCATACATTGTCGAAATTTTTTTTTTTCATAAAATTATTATTATTTAAGAAAACACGCGTGTCGAATGTTCACTCGCAGATCACGAATATTTTTCTCATAAGCTTCCGACTTATCATCTTCATCAGCCCACTCATCGCCACAATTCATGGAACGCTGAAAAAATCAACCAGTTCATTCATTCAACCCTGATTTCGCTCAGTTCAGAAATAAAAATCAATTCGTGTGTGCAGAAGCAGAACTACCCCCGCTGTTCATGCCCGCTCCTCCTCCCGCCGGTCCTCAGTTCTTCCCAACGATCACGACAACCCCTGATCCAACAAAGAAGCTTAGCCGACTCTTCAATCCTTCGCATTTTCCATTAGGTACGAGTCAAAAACGAATTTCGCCCTCATAATATACAGTTCGAAGGCGCACTGAACAGCGAGCAAAATAAATCAGCGTTTTATGATCAATCAAAACGACAGCCACTTTTCGCAATTTTTTTACACTTGTTTACATGTTGTGATTATATACACGTATTTATTTCAGTGGGAATTCGAACAGGTAAGTCATGGTGTTACTCTAAGCTCTAAAGAACATCAAGCCGTTTAGAATTAATTTTCTTTTTTTAAAGCGCAAGTATTTGGAAGGAACTGATTAATGATGCGAATTACTAACCTGTTAATTTTGAGTTGTGAAATCTTCAAATCTTCTTTTTCTTCCCCTAACTCACTCGCACTTAGATTGGAACCCCATCTCACCAGGACAGAAGTCGAGTATTGTCACGAATTCCACTGAATTTAAATGAGTTTAGCACTCAATCAGTGGAATTCGAGTCAACCTAGCAGACAGGTGGTTGTGCGTATCAACCGAACCTATCGAGAAGGTAGTGGTAGCATCTTCGAATCAATCCTTCGCCTTTTTTTTTTTTTTTTTTTTTTTTTTTTTTTTTTTTTTTTTTGCTGGCTAAATCATCTGTTCTGTACACTGCTTGCTCGACGGTTATTAATTGTTGTAAGAGTTGCAATAGCTGATTATATAGATTCAGCCGGATACCTTTGGAGAACCAAACACCTCCAATATTTTTCAACGTATTGAGCTGGTTCGAAAATTAAATGGAAATAATTTACGAATGTGAATAAACATTTTGTACTCAGTGGACGAAGGTATCGGCTCCTCTTCTATACTGAAATACAAATCTCAGGCAATGCAAGCTAATCTTCAGAATAGTATCCACATTGAGGTAACGATAATGATGCTACTTTCCAAAATACTCCCAGATCCGCTTTCATGCTTACGTTTAGATTTTTCTGGCTCTTGAAAAATCCAAGATAAAGAGTTGTCAATTCGGGCATAGATCGCTGGACTGTCAGCCACTCCACATCCATAGCCCCAAGACATAACCCCGAAGAGCAAATCTTTACAAAGCAGAGGTCCACCGCTGTCTCCATGGCAAGGATCTTTTTCACCTTCACCAAATGTGCACATTTGATATTTTGTGTTGACTGATATAGTTTTACGTTTGAACTTTTCCCCGACCTTGTCCAACATATCGTTGCATAAGGTTGATGATATCAATGAAAGAGTTGTGGTCATCAAGAATTTCGAAAATAGTGGACCATTTTTTGAAGTCATGCCCCATCCAGCAGTAGTACATTCGACTCCCGAGTCTATCATTCGTTCGACAACAGCAGCGCTCTTTACTAATGACTGGATTGGCGACACGTACGCGGTAGGTTTGAAGGAAGACTGTGCTGTTACGACAGCTAGGTCATATTTCCACTGGAATTCTTGAACCAACTCGCATTTCGGATGAACGTTGATTTGACGGGAACGCAGTTTCTGGCGATTTTTTTCAGACTTCATCAATTCTATTATCCCTGCTTCCAAGAATAGTGAAGATGGAGGAATCACTTTGTAATCCGAACTATTAGATTTCGACGTTTGGCTGAGAACGCAATGACAAGCTGTAAGAACTTTGGTGGGCCGTAAAAGAGTTCCTCCGCAAATATGTTTCGACGTCGCCTCGTCCTGGATCGACACCATGAACGGAAACTCGCTCAATGTTGCTCGACGTCCACCGGATATTCTTGATGAAGGCAGACGTTGTGGATGTTGGGTAGTTTGATTCTTGAGCTTTGATTCTTGAGCGAAAGCGAATTGCGATCTAGAGTAGTAAGAATTTCTTTCGTCAAGAAAGCAGCACATGTAGGTGAGTAAGAACAGTGAAAACATTTTGATAGTCGAAAAGAAGAGGGAAAACTTATGCAGATAATAGTTCTATGTAATGACCCAGACAACGCGTTGCTAGGAAAATTTCCATTAGCAATCCAATTGACAGCCAAAAATGAATCCCCTGAATCTACTTTGAGGGGGAGAAACACCGTTGTCCTTTTTTTTAATTGAGACGAGAACTTCCAACCGTTGCATCGTTTTCTCCCACAACGCAGATACAGACAATGGAGTTGTGACACCCGAAAAATGAAAAATGAATCCTATTTTCAGGAGTTTAATTTGTAGCCCATACATAATAGTAGTTCGAAGCTTATAACCAGTAGTTTAGTATTTGTTGAATGTTAACAAGACGAATTATTGTGGTATGGATCAAACTTACTCATGTCATGGACTAATATGCCCTGAAAACCATAAAAATGCTAAATGGTTCAAGATTATCAATAGTCATGAACAACATCTTGTTTGCAATGCCTGGCCAGTTCAATGAATTCATGGGACATCCTGAGGGGAAATGAGATAGTCAAGATGAGACAGATTGTCACCAAAAGAGCTGTAATACAGTCGAGGAAACCCATAAGCCAACTTGTCAAGCGTCACTGACCACTGTAGTTGCCATCGCTGATGCAGATTCATGCCGGTAGAAAAACTCAGACAATTAAGGGCAATTTCGTATTCGGATGGCTCGCTCATGGAATAGAAATGAATTCGTCATTAAGGAAAAATATATTATGCTTCACTGGACGGAAGGTTCTTCCTTCCATTGATAGGAATACGAGGCCATGTTATCATTAGAGCAATGCCCACATCGATGTTAGAAGAATGATGTCACATCTAAGACCTCCTGTTCCGCTTTCGTGCGGACGTTTAGATTTCTCTTTGCCTGTTAAAATCCACGCTGATGCAGCATCGACTCTGGAAAAAACTGTTGGGCTGTTTAGCTCTGGGTCATCAACGCCGTAGGAATTCACACCGACGAGCAAATTATTGCAGATCAGAGGTCCACCGCTGTTTCCTTCTCCGGCGTCTTTTCCTGGCTCCATTGCACATAGCTGACATTTCTCGTTTATCCTCGCTTTAACTGTAAGATTTTCTTCTTCTCCAGCCTTTCTTAACGCGTCATTGCATACTTTGGAGGAAATCAAGGACATATTGGTTTTCAACAAGACTTTCGAAGTAACAGTAATTGTAAAATTCCTGGATATATTTCCCCATCCAGCTGTTGTACATTTGACTCTCTCCTTGATCATTCGGTTGACAATTTTAGCGTCATCTGCTAATAAGGAAAATATCGACACATATGCGTTGATTTTGAAGGGAGATTGCGTTGTTACGACGGCCAAGTCGTAGTCCCAATAGAACACCTGGCTGAACTCGCATTTTGGATGTACAATTATTGCCCGGGAACGCAGTCTCTGGCGGTTCTTGTCAGGTTTAAAAAATTCGACTATTCCTGCTTCCAAGGATAGTGAATCAGGGGGCAACATGGTGTAATTTGATCCAGGAGATGGTACGCCGTCGTCGTCGTCGTCGTCATCGTCCATCACGCAATGGCAAGCTGTGAGAACTTTTTCAGGGTGAATAAGAGTTCCTCCGCAAAAATGGCTCCACGTCCCTTGATGTTGAACTGAGACGAGAAATGGAAACTCGCCCGCATTTGCAGTGGTTCCTCCAATTATCCTTGATGAAGGCAAACGCTCGTCAGTAGTTAGATCCTCATTATGCTCAAGTTGGACCAAATCTGACGAGAACTTCTTTTGCAAAGTTGAGCTTAAAGACATAGATTCTGCCGGAAGGCAGAGCATGTAGATGAGTAAGAAAAGTGGCAACATTTTGACGTACTAACGGTGGATTTAACCAAAAAAATTGTTAAAGTTAGCCTATATAAGCAATGTAACTAGCAACAACCTTTGTTTTCACTAGTGATATTGCTTGTTGGAGTTGCCTGTATAGATAACTCAAAGGCTAACCCCAACTCAATTTTGGTTTATATCATCTCATATAATAAAACATTGTAATCGCCAAAGAATAGAAATTTCTTGAGTTAATTATTGAAGCGATGGAAAATAAAAACCTCAGTGCAAACCTTTGCAGTGGTTTTTTTTTTTTTTTTTTTTTTTTTTTTTTTTTTTTTTTTTTTTTTTTTTTTTTTTTTTTTTTATGGTGGAATTCTTTTAAAAATGCTCCCATATCCGCTTTCATGCTTTCTTTTATTCTTTTAGAAGAAAGAATTTTTTTCCTTTCTTTTTTTTATTCTTTTCATTTTTTCAGAAAATCTATGCTGAAGCTACATCAATTTGGGCAAAGATTGTGGGATCGTCAGGTCGTTTTTCTTTAATGCGAAAAGAATTAATACCGAAGAGCAATTGTTTACAAAATAGAGGTCCACCACTGTTTCCGTGACCTGCTTCTATTCCAGGTCTCGCTGCACATATTTGGCATTGTTCGTACATGGAAATGAATAAGAACAGTGAAAACATTTTGAGGTATGAAGAAAATGCATCGTTCAATTTAGCCCTATTTATTGATATTGGGACATGCAACGCACTTGACAAAATGTCTCTTGGTAATCTGATCAATAACAACAATATTATGGGCTATATTCGTTTCACCTACTTTTGATTGAAGTTACCCTTATCAACGGATATTATTATTCAATTATGACTATCACAATCGCCCTAGAACGTTTGGTTTTCAATATAGTGTTCACAGGCTCCGAAACTCTTCAGAAATCACAAAAAGCTTGAGGCACAGAAAGAATATCGCTCTGACGGAATAGAAATAAATTCATGAATATGGACAATTTTGTATTTCATTTGTCGATGAGCTTCATTTTACCAGATCAGAGGCTTCATAATTTTCACAGTATCGCCCACATCGAGGTTAAAAGAACAATGTCATTTCTCAACATAATCCCGGTCCCACTTTCATGCGACTTCTTTGATTTTTCTTTCCTTGCTAAAATCCAATCTGATGCAATATCAACCCTGGCATAAACAGTGGGAATGTTAGGGTTGTTTTCATCAATGCAGTAAGAAACAATGCCAACAAACTTCTCTTTGCAGATCAGAGGACCACCGCTGTCTCCATGGCCCATAGCTGTTCCACTTTCTTGTGCACATATTTGAAATTTTTCGTTGATTGACCAAGTGTTAAATTTTTTTTGTGCCTCCTTCATCAAATCCTTGCATACTTTCGGCCGTACCAATGAAAGAGTCGTTTTCAACAAGACTTTCGAATGAATTGTGCCATTCTTAGAAGTGTTTCCCCATCCAGCAGTTGTACATTTAACTCTATCGTTGACCATTCGGTTGACGATGCTTGGGGTCTCCACTAATTTAATCAGCGACACATGTGCGGTGATTCTGAACATAGATTGCGCAGTTATGACAGCTAAGTCGTACTCCCAATATAATTCCTCACTGACCGCGCATTTCGGGTGAAGAACGATTGCTCGGGAACGCTGTCTCTGCCGAAAAGCTCCAAGTGCTTTTAATTCAACTATACCCGCTTCCAAAGATAGTGATTTTGGGGGCCTCACTGTAAAGTTAGTTCCAAGAATGCTCGAACTGTTATTAACTGCGCAATGACAAGCGGTAAGAACTTTCTCAGGATGGAAGAGATTTCCTACGCACAAATGGATCAACGTTGCCTCATTTTGAATCGAAACGATGTACGGAAACTCAATCCTACTCGCAGGAGTTCCACCAATTATCCTTGATGAAGGCAAGCGTTTAGGTGCTTGGGTAATTCGATTTTGATTACGGTTGACTTGATTCGCATTCGATAAGAGCGCTATTTGCAATTTCGTACTGGGAGAATCTGTCCCGGCAGCAGAGTAGCAGATGTAAATGAGAAACAACTGATGGAACATTTTGAGGTGTGCAGAAAAATAAAAACATGTTATTCTAGTACGCACTAACTATTCCTTGGTATTGGAGAGACAACGCCTTACCTGGGGAAATGTTTCCTTGGCGATCCAATCATTTTTGGTTAACCGAAAACGAATCCTGGACCCTAGGAGTTTGTTGCATTCATCAATTGTTTATTGCAGTAAACGCCACCAAACATTATTGAAAATCAATCGTGACCATGGTCTTTTATTTTCAATATCTTCCTTGAATTTTTGTGTTCTCTGTTTTGAAACGTGTGGAATCTGAACCGTCTCCTGAACGCAGACTTCTTATCTCCATTATAAGACGAAGAGAGCCTGGGAACTTTCGTACTGGATTCAGAATACCTTGAACGACGAATCTCTAAACCAATAGAAGTGGTGCTACAGGTTTCCAGTGCCTGCAGCGGATTCCAAAGAGTCGGGTGGAAATCCGTATCTTGAAAACTCTGGTCCATGACGGTTCTATAGTCTCCCATGACTTTAAATTCTTCGATAGTGATTGATAAAGCATCGTAGGTTTTGCAATCGTAGATTAATCGAGTCAGCCTAATACCCATGGAGAACCGTTCCTAATACATTCATAAATATGGACAATTTCTTACCTAAGTGAAGGAAGATGTGGATCCAGATGGGATATATATTTCAGAGGAGCGCCCACATTGAGGTAAGAAGAAAGATGTCACTTCTCAAAATACTCCCGGTTGCAGTTTCATGCTTACGTTTAGATTGCTCTCTTCCTGTTAAAATCCATGCGGACGCAACATCAACCCTGGCATAGACTGCGGGAATATCAGGATCTGCGTTTCCTATGCCCCAGGATATAACCCCGACCAGCATATTTTTGCAGATCAGAGGTCCACCGCTGTCTCCATCGCCCACATCTCTTCCAGGTTCCAGAGTGCATATTTGAAATTTGTCGTTGATCGTCACATATTTATTGTTATGCTGTCTTCCAGCCTTGCGCGTCAAGTCGGCGCATATTTTTGGCGGTATCAGCGAAAGAGTGGTTTTCAACATGATTTCCGAATAAATTGTACTGTTCTTAGAAGTATTACCCAATCCAACAATGGTACATTTGTCTCTATTTCTGATCATTCGATTGACGACACTAGCGTCCTCTGCAATTGACTGAATGTGCGCCACATAGGCAGTAGTTCTGAACGGTGACTTAGCAGTAATGACAGCTAAGTCGTATTCCCAATAGAATTCCCTACTCAACGCACATTTGGGATGAACAACGACTGCCCGGGTACGGAGTCTCTGACGGTTTTCAAATTTCTTCAAATCCAGCATTCCTGCTTCCAATGATATTGATTTTGGTGCCATCACAGTGTAATTTGATCCTAGAACATTCGAATCGTTCACAAGTACGCAATGGCAAGCGGTGAGAGCCTTTTCAGGATGGAAAAGAGTTCCTCCGCACAAATCGTTTGAGGTATTTTCCTCCAGAACCCAGACGTAGAACGGAAACTCACCCTTGTTCACAGGAGATCCTCCGATTATCCTTGATGATGGTAGACGTTTTTGAAAATGCTGATAGTGATCGACTTGATTTGAATTTGATAAGACATTTAGTGGCGATGTTGAACTGAGAGAGTCATCTGGAAAGCAGCAGATGTACACGAGTAATAACAGTGGGCGCATTTTGAGGAATGAAGCGGGAAAACTAAAATTCGCTAACGTTTGCCTAAAATATTTCTAGGTATTGAGACGGACAATGTCTTATTTTTAGCGATTAACTAATTTGTTGATAATCAACAACGAATTCCGGACTCTAGGAATGTTCTTGGTAACATCTATCGGATGGTCACTGTAGTAAATGATTATTACATTCATCTTGGACCATATCAACTTTCTTTCTGCCTTTCGGCCTCAAAATTTGGTGTTTAACGTTTAAAAGTGGAAAATTAGAAGAATCTGATAGGTGTATGCTCTGAAACTCTCAATGTATCACAAAATACAGCAGAATAATTTCACAAAATGCTATAAATATTGCAACGTAACATGGACGCAGAGCTACAATTCCAGAAAAGCCTCAAGAGGGTTCGTCAATGGTTCAAAATGGCCGATACCCACTAACGATATTTTTGAGGCGATAACATAATCAGTTCAAGGAAAATAAGAACACCTCAAGGGCTTCGTTTAACTTGTACAGTCTCCCGTCGCTGTGGATTTACAATTGATAGTTACTGATGTAAAACCCATGAGAACTGTACCCATAACCAATATTGTTCAAGGTGTTTGGATATTTCTTCCATGAAATAGAAATAAATTCTCGAGATGGATGAAGATTTTGTACTTCAGCGAGCGAAGGTATTGGCGTTCTTCGTTCCATTTATATCGATCTGCGGCCATGTGAAATGTAAGCTTAAGAAAGCAACCAGATTGTTGTTAATAGAATGATGTCACATCTCAAAATACTCCCGGTTCCGCTATCATACTGTCGTTTAGATTTAACTTTCCCTGTTAGAATCCAACTTGTTGCAATATCAACCCTGGCATAAATTGAGGGTGATTTGGAGTCGCCATTTTGGGGGCCAAAAGATACAATTCCGACGACCATATCTTTGCAAATCAGAGGTCCACCACTGTCTCCCTCGCCCATAACTTTTCCCGGTTCGATTGCGCAGATATGTACCTCGTCGTTCATCGTCACATGATTGACTTGCCCATTGCTGGCCTCCTTGATCAGTGCCCTGCATTCTCTGGGGGGTATCAATGAAAGAGTGGCTTTCATCAAGACTGCTGAATGAATATCACTATTCAGCTCAGTGTTTCCCCAACCTGCAGTTGTGCAATGGAGTCTTTCGTAGATCATACGGTTAACGTCGTCACGGTTTTTTGCTAGCACTGGCATCAGCGAAACAAATGCAGTGATCCTGAACATAGATTCTGCAGTTATGACGGCGAAGTCGTAAACCCAATAGTGTTTCCAACTGACGGCGCATTTTGGATGAACAGCAATAGCATGAGATCGCTTTCTCTGAGTGAACCCTCCATTCGTTCTCAAGTCAACCATTCCTGCTTTCAAGGATAGCGATTCTGGGGGCCTCAGAGTGTAATTTGATTCCAGAATATTCGAATCGTTCCTAAGTGTGCAATGACAAGCGGTGAGAACTTTTTGAGGATGGAAAAGATTTCCTCCGCACAAATGGATGAATGTTCCATCAGTTTGAACCGAGACCATGAACGTTATGTCAATACTTCTTGCAGTTGATCCGCCGATTATTCTTGATGAAGGCAGACGATCCGCCTCGGGAGTTTTGCGGTCCTGATGACGTTCAAGTTTATTCGAATTTAATAAGATCACAGATTGCGATTTTGAGCTTGATGAGTTTGATTTTGCTGGAAAGCCGAAGATGTACATGAATATCAACAACGGAATCATTTTTAGAAGAAAGAATAAAATCGAAAGTGAACCATTCACTTTTGCATAAAATATTTCTATGAGAAACGTTTCCGTAGCTATTCAATCATTGATAATCGAACCTGACATTGAGGAATTTGTTGCATTTATTTGGATGTTATTGAAGTAAAACCCATAGAATTTTTTTTCTACCTCAAAATGTTATGTTTATGTTTGAAAAACCCTTTATGCCATATTCGTGTTGCTCAAGTAAGTATCACTGCCTTTGCGAGCGTCTCACTCCTTCTTCCTTCCAACAGCTGTCGATCGAAAGTGTTTTCTAGTGTTGGTTTTTAAATGCTATCGCGATTTTATAATTAATTCTCTTCTTCGGCTGCGACAACCCAAAAGTCTCGCAGCACAATGTTTGAAGAGTTGAACACAGTGTGAAGCATATCCGTTAGCCTTGAAAACTCGGTCAAGTCTTCTTGTGCTCTGCATTCGTCACCTGAAATTGCCTGAGTCAGCCCGAAACCTAGGAAACGTACCTAACACCTGTTTCTCAAGGTGATTGGATTGTTCCTTCCCGAAAAAAAATAAATGCATGTCCCAAGATTTTTTACTCAAGTCAATGGAAGTATTGCTCCTCTTCCTTTTACGGATATGGATCTGAGGCCATGTATTGCGCCCACATTGAAGTAAGAAGAATGACGTCACTTCGGAAAATACTTCCAGCTCTGCTCTCAAGCCAGCGTTTGGTTTTCTCTTTCCCTGTTAATATCCAAGGTAATGCAACGTCAACCCTGGCATGGACTGTGGGAATGTAATAATCGCCGAATCCCGTGGAATAGGAAACAATGCCTACGAGTAACTTATTGCAGATCAAAGGTCCACCACTGTCACCGATGCCTATATCTTTTCCCCGATCCAGTGTGCATATTTGACATTTATCATTAATCGATACATTTGTAAGGTTTTCCCATCGTCCATGATCGTTCATCATTACCTTGCATGTTTTAAACGGCAGCAATGTAAGACTGACTTTCATTAAGACGTTTGAAGGCTCTGTCTTTCTACTGGAAGTAGTTCCCCATCCAAGAGTGGTACATGTGACTCTGTCCTTGGTCATTTGGTTGACAACTTTGGCGTCCTTTGCTAGTGACGGAAACAGTGACACGTGTTCATTGATTTTGAAATCAGAAAGCGCGGTAATGACGGCTACGTCATATTCCCAAAAGAATGCCTGACCAAACCTGCATTTTGGATGCACTACGATTTCCTGGGAACGCTTTTGCTGACGATGCGGTCCAATTTTTTGTATATCAACTAATCCGGCTTCCAATAAAAGTGAATCTTGGCCCAACACGGTGTAGTTTGATCCCAGAATATTCGTAATGTTTTTAAGTACGCAATGACAAGCAGTGAGAACTTTGGCAGGCTGGATAAGAGTTCCTCCAAACAACAGGCCCAATGAGCCAGAATCATGAACCAGGATGATGAACGGAAACTCATCGATCCGAGCAGGGGATCCACCGATTATCCTTGATGAAGGCAAACGTTTTGGTGCGCGCATTGTTTGGTTCTGATTTCGGTGCACTTGGTCTGAATTTGATAGGAACGCTATTCGCGGTAATGAGTTCGAAGAATTGGATTCTGCTGGAATGCAACTCGTGGAGAAGAGTAATAAAAAGAAAAGTGGCAACATTTTTGAGAATGAAGTAAAAAAAAAGCAAATTTTGTTTTTTGTCGTTTTTGCTTTTTGTTTTTTTTTTTTTTTTTGCGTAAATACTATTTCTAGGTATTGGGAGTCACAACGCGTTACTGCAGGAATTTTGCTTAGCAATACAAATAGATTATTAAAAATGAATCCCAGACTGTGCTGGAAAAAAAAAATACAGTGATTTCTGCAGTCATTTATTAATTCGAACAACTTGTAACCCCTGGGAACGTACAGAATACAATATTTCTCTAGTGTTAAGACGTCTCTCTCGTAGGATAGAAGAAAATCATAGATATTGATAAAGATCTTGTACTTCTTTGAAGGTGTTTCGTTCTACCTTTCATTTGCCTGAGGTGATTTTCAGAACAGCGCCCACATTGAGATAAGAAAAACTGTGTCACTTCTCAAAACACTCCTCGCTCCGCTGTCAAGCCAAACTTTAGATTTGACTTCCTTCGATGATATCCAACCTGACGCGACATCAACCCTAGCAAATACTGTGGGGGATCCAAGCGTTGCTACGTTATACCCCATAGAATTAATACCGACGATGAAATTTTTGCAGATCAGTGGTCCACCACTGTCTCCGACGGCTGTTTCTGTTCCAGATTCCATTGCACATAATTGTATATTCTTGCTGACAGTATAAGTGAAGTTTTTTCGTCTTATAGCGTCTCTATATATTTTGCTGCACACATCGTGCGCTATCAATGAAAGCGTGGTTTTCATCAAGGCCTGTGGAAGAACTAAGTTTTTTCCCTGGTTCATGAGTCCCCATCCAGCATGTGTACATTTGACTTTCTCTTTGATCATTTGGTCGACCATGTTCGCGTCCTCTGCTATTGGCGGTCCCGGTGACACAAATTGATTGATTCGGAAGGGATTGCGAGTAGTTACGACTGACATGTCGTATTCCCAATAGAATGCCTTACTGAAAGCGCATTTGGGATGAACAGCGATTTCCCGGGAATGCTGTCTCTGTCGGTTCTTGTCTTGGGCTTTTCTATAAACCGTTCCTGCGTCCATAGTTAGCGAATTGTGGGGCAACACAGTGTAATTCGATCCCCGAATATTCGTATCGTTTACAATTGTGCAATGACAAGCCGTGAGAACTTTTCCTGGATTAAAAAGTGCTCCTCCGCACAGAATGTCGTAATCCCTATTTTTAACCAAGACCATGAAGGGAAATTCTCCGATTTCCGCGGGAGATCCATTGATTATCCTTGATGACGGCAGACGATTCTTGTGCGTTGTTTGATTCTGATTACGGTTGAGTTGATTCGAGCTCGATAAGAACGCTACTGACGACGATGAGCGAGAAGAGTTTGATTCCGCAAGAAAGCAGCACATTAAAACGAGCAAGAAAAGTGGCAACATTTTGTGGGACGAAAAAAAAACAAATAATATAAAAACTTTGTCGTCCGATTTTGTGTAAATACCTACTATTTGTAGATATTGGGTCTGGCAACGCGTTACTGGAGGGAGTTTTCATTTAAAAATCCTCATTGATGGTCAAAAAGTTATTCGAAGCTGAGTGTATTTTGATCGATGTACATCTTTTTCAATCCCCTACTCAAATTTTGATTGGTGGAATCTCAAGCATCTGCTCTGGTATTTTCAAGATATCACTCAGCTTCACACTCACAGCTAAAAATCGAATCTCCAAACCGATTGTTAAGTCTATCATCTTTGAGCCCGATGAATTACTAAAATATAGATCAAGTTTTGTATTATCGATGGAAATTAACGATATTCTGATGGCAATGACTGCCCGTCTAAACGAATTCATCGTTTGGGGTCGAATCCAGATATTGCGACCTCATTGAAATATCCTTATCTAACTGATGATTTGCATCTTTTCGACCCTGAGAAGGATTGACACCGAACGAAGTGCAATAAAGCAAGATTCATGTGGACCTGTAACCGTGAAATCACCTCGTCAGAGATCACATTACTCCTCTCGTTTTGCTGATGTGGTTATTTCGAGTCGGTAGGAAGATCCAGATACTCGAATCTACCATCAATGGGGATTTTTAAATGAAAACTCCCATCAATCTCCACCAGCTGCTCTTGCGTCTCATAAAGATTAAAGAATCAATGTTCTTCTAAGTGTTCAAATGGTTACCTTATGGAAAAGAAGGAAAAATCATTGATATCGAAAAAGAATGTACTCCAGTGGACATGAGCGTTGCCGTTCTCTTTCTCGGTTCCACAGCCATTGAAGTTGTAATTTTCAGAAAAGCGCCCACACTGAAGTAAGAAAAATGATGTCACTTCTCAAAATACTCCCGGTCGCAGTTTCATGCTTACGTTTAGGTTGCTCTGTCCCTCTTGAAATCCATTTTGATGCACTATCAACCCTGGCATAGATTGTGGGGAGTGGATGTCTGTAGTGATTAAGACCCATAGAATCAATACCGACGAGCATCCCTTTGCAGACAAGAGGTCCACCACTGTCGCCAATGCCTGTATACGTTTCATATCCCACAGCACATACATGCAGTTTCTCGTTGGCTGTGAAAAAGAAATTTTCCTGAAAAACAACATCCCTCACCAATTTGCTGCATAAATCAGCTGATATCAATGACGTAGTGATTTTCATTAAAACGGCCGATACAAGCATGGTCATATTATTTCCAGCCGTATTTCCCCATCCAGCCATGGTACAGTTGGCTTGCTCTTTGATCATTCGGTTGACGATGCTCGCGTCCTCTGCTATGGAATTGATCGGGGACACAAATGCATTGAATCTGAACGGAGAGCTGGTAATGATCAGAGAAAAGTCGTATTTCAAATAGGATTCCTGTGTGAAAATGCACTTAGGATGAACAGTGATTTCCCGAGGCCGAAGCGTCTGACGATTCTGATCGGGTTTAAACCTTTCAACCGATCCCGCATAAATCATTATTGACTCTGGGTTGTACAAAACGCGAGTCGTCATGTTTAGAATTGTGCAATGACAAGCGGTGAGAACTTTTTCTGAATGAATAATAGTTCCTCCGCAAATACTATCCAACGGCCCTACTCTCCAAATCAAGACGAGAAACGGAAATTCCCCGTTTTTCGCAGGAGTTCCTTTGAATATCCTTAGTGAAGGCATACGTCGGTTGTTCAATAGTTGATTCTGATTAACGTGGAGTTGATTTGATGTCGTAGATTCCACTGAAAAGCAGCAAAGGGGCACGAGTAACAATATGGGATACATTTTTACGAACTAAGAGAAGGAATACAATTTTTTCATTCAGAATTGCATTAACTACCTGTTTATTTTCTTGGCACTGGGACTGATAGCTCGCTGCCAGGTGAAATTTTTACTTAGCAATTCATTTTACATGGTTAAAACTGAATTATATTTGTTGCATCTACCTGGTGGTCACAAGAATAGGAGACGAAGAGATAGGCAAGAATTTTTTTTAATTGTAAATGAGTTACAATTATTGTTTTGTTAATTAATTATTTATAAATCATATCGTTAATAAATTAGTTGAACCTCTTCCTCCACCCTTTCTTGTGTAATGGGATTACTCAATCTCAGCGCGAGTGATATAGTAAAAATAAAAAATTACCTGATGGTCACTACTTTCCGAAGCGATATTGATCATTGTAAATTGACTTTTTTAAAAAGGCTTCCGCTATAATCGATTTATACCCAGTAAAATTATTTCTTTCATCAGAACTTGCCCAGATAAGGCGAATGAATTCTAATTTTTCACCGAAACTCATCGGTTGGATTTAAAATCTGTTCGGTTAGTTCCTTGCCAAAAGTAACTCCAACAGAAACATTTAAATATGAGGAATCCTTTGACTGTACAGATCAGGAATCGATTTGCTCGTTAATATTCTTATTTGTTCCTGATCTAACCTTTGCACTTATATTTTGGAGTCAATTTAATCAGGACAAAGCATAAAATCAGTGGATTCGAGACAAGCGCGCTCAAAGATTTTTGAAAGGCTCTCTGAAATTCATTTGTCCGGTGAAAATTTGACCGAATTGGGTCTTCAAAATCCGTCTGGCCCTATAATACACATTTTGAGTTTTTTTTTTTTTCTTTTTTTTTTTTTTTTTTCTTCTGGATGCTACCACATGGGAATTTTCAACGTTTATTAACCATAGCTGGAATCTAACCAAAATAATCTATCCGTGTCTTGAGAACTCTTCATCCCCCATCTAGTCAAAAGTCCCATAGCTCTGCATTCGTTGCTTGACAATAAATGCGGAGACATTTATTGTTGATTAATTTGACGAACCTTCAATAATTCATATGGTTACCTAATGAAACGGAAAATGCATTGATTTCGGTAGAAATTTTGTACTTGAGCGAACAAATGTGTGACATCGATCTAAGGCCATGAAAGACATTATCTTCAGACCAGCGCCCACATCAACGTAAGAAGAATGATGTTACTCCTCAAAATACTCCCGATTCCGCTTTCATGCCTTTGTTTGGATAGCTCTCTTCCTGTATAAATCCAAACTGCTGCTGCATCAACCCTCGCGAAGATTGCGGGAACGTCACCAGTCGTCTTATTTATGGCCATAGAGATAACACCAACGAGCGTCCCTCTGCAGACCAAAGGTCCACCACTGTCTCCTTTGCCCGCATATTTTTCTGGTTCGAGTGCGCATAATTGAATTTTCTCGTTGACCTTGAATATAAAGTCTTTCCGTTTTACAATATTATTCATCAACTTAGTGCATTCATCGGGTGATATCAATGAAAGAGGGGCTTTCAACAGAACGTTTGAGGTAATGGGGGGACCGTTCTTAGCAATATTTCCCCATCCAGCAATGTAACATGAGACTTTGTTTTTAATCATTCGATCGACGATTCCTGGGTCATCTGCTAATATTTGAATTGGCGCTACGAACGCCGTAGCTCTGAACGGAGAGTGCGCTGTCACCACAGCAAAGTCGTATTCCCAATAGTGTTTCTTACTGAAGGCGCATTTAGGATGAACAGTGATTGCCTTGGATTGCTTTGTCTGGCGGTTCGTATCTTCTATATATTTATCAGTCATTCCTGCTTCCAACATAAGTGCATTTGGGCGCAACACAGTGTAATTCGATCCCAAAATATACTGAGAACTTTGAACGGCGCAATGACAACCAGTGAGAACTTTGGCTGGATGGAAAAGAGTCCCTCCGCACATAAAGCCCGAATGTCTTCGTTCATAAACGAGGACGATGAACGGAAAATCACTAATTTTGGCCGCGGTTCCACCGACTATCCTTGCTGAGGGTAAACTTTTTGGAGATTGGACTCTTTGAAAACTGTCAAGTTGGTATAAATTTGATAGGAATAGTATTGATGATGATTTTGATGAAGTTGGTTCTGCTAGAAAGCAGCACGCGATTGAAAGGAGTGTGAACATTTTGAGGAAATAAGAGACTGACGGAAATTTTTCACTGATGCATAAACAAACTATTTCTTGGAATTGGGTTTGGGAGTGCGTTACTAGGGGAAATTATTACTTAGTGTTCGAGTTGAAAATTCCACGTTGGAGTTTTCAACGTTTTTTAACCATAGCTGGAATCTCACCAAAATAATCTATCCGTGTCGTGAGAACTCTCCATCTCCCAATCTAGTCAAGGGTCCCATAGCTCTGCATTCGTTGCTTGACAATAAATGCGGAGACATTTGCTTGTTGATGTAAAATCGTACGTACTTAAAACGCGCAAACGCGTACTAGTTGGGTCTAATATAATGTACACCAACTTAGATGAACAAAACGTTCTGAACTGAATATATTGAACTTTCAATTATGGATTAACAACGCCTTGAAATACAGAGCTACTGAACAGAACATTAACGCCAAGATGGCTAGACGAGACTCGATTTTACAGTTTGTTGTTTCATTTGAGTCAACCGGCAACCGAAACTTTAATAGTTCAGATGGTTACCTAATGAAATGGAAAATGCATTGATTTCGGTAGAAATTTTGTACTTGAGCGAACAAATGTGTGACTTCGATCCAAGGCCATGGAAGACATTATCTTCAGACCAGCGCCCACATCAACGTAAGAAGAATGATGTTACTCCTCAAAATACTCCCGATTCCGCTTTCATGCCTTTGTTTGGATAGCTCTCTTCCTGTATAAATCCAAACTGCTGCTGCATCAACCCTTGCGAAGACTGCGGGAACGTCACCAGTCGTCTTATTTATGGCCATAGAGATAACACCAACGAGCGTCCCTTTGCAGACCAAAGGTCCACCACTGTCTCCAAAGCCCGCATATTTTTCTGGTTCGAGTGCGCATAATTGAAATTTCGCGTTGACCTTGAATTTAAAGTCTTTCCGTTTTACAATATTTTTCATCAACCTAGTGCATTCATCGGGTGATATCAATGAAAGAGGGATTTTCAACAGAACGTTTGAGAGAATGGGGGGACCGATCTTAGCAATACTTCCCCATCCAGCAATGTAACATGAGACTTTGTTTTTAATCATTTGATCGACGATTCCTGGGTCATCTGCTAATATTGGAATTGGCGCTACGAACGCCGTAGCTCTGAACGGAGAGTGCGCTGTCACCACTGCAAAGTCGTATTCACATATGTGTTTCTCATTGAAGGCGCATTTAGGATGAACAGTGATTGCCTTGGATTGCTTTGTCTGGCGGTTCGTATCTCCAATATATTTATCAGTCATTCCTGCTTCCAACGTAAGTGCATTTGGGCGCAACACAGTGTAATTCGATCCCCAAATATTCTCAGTACTTTCAATGGCGCAATGACAACCAGTGAGAACTTTGGCTGGATGGAAAAGAGTCCCTCCGCACACAATACCCAAATTTCCTCCGTCATGAACGAAGATGATGAACGGAAAATCACTGATTTTGGCCGCGGTTCCACCGATTATCCTTGCTGAGGGTAAACTTTTCGGAGATTGGACTCTTTGATTACTGTCGAGTTGGTATAAATTTGATAGGAATTGTACTGACGATGATGATTTCGATGAAGTTGGTTCTGCTAGAAAGCAGCACGCGATTAAAAGGAGTGTGAACATTTTGAGGAAATAAGAGACTGACGGAAATTTTTCACTGATGCATAAACAAACTATTTCTTGGAATTGGGTTTGGGAGTGCGTTACTAGGGGAAATTATTACTTAGTGTTCTAGTTGAAAATTCCACGTTGGAGTTTTCAACGGTTTTTAACCATAGCTGGAATCTCACCAAAATAATCTATCCGTGTCGTGAGAACTCTCCATCTCCCAATCTAGTCAAGGGTCCCATAGCTCTGCATTCGTTGCTTGACAATAAATGCGGAGACATTTGCTTGTTGATGTAAAATCGTACGTACTTAAAACGCGCAAACGCGTACTAGTTTGGTCTAATATAATGTACACGAACTTAGATGAACAAAACGTTCTGAACTGAATATATTGAACTTTCAATTATGGATTAACAACGCCTTGAAATACAGAGCTACTGAACAGAACATTAACGCCAAGATGGCTAGACGAGACTCGATTTTACAGTTGATTCATTTGAGTGAACCAGCAACCGAAACTTTAATAGTTCAGATGGTTACCTAATGAAACGGAAAATGCATTGATTTCGGTAGAAATTTTGTACTTGAGCGAACAAATGTGTGACTTCGATCCAAGGCCATGGAAGACATTATCTTCAGACCAGGGCCCACATCAACGTAAGAAGAATGATGTTACTCCTCAAAATACTCCCGATTCCGCTTTCATGCCTTTGTTTGGATTGCTCTCTTCCTGTATAAATCCAAACTGCTGCTGCATCAACCCTTGCGAAGATTACGGGAACGTCACCAGTCGTCTTATTTATGGCCATAGAGATAACACCAACGAGCGTCCCTTTGCAGACCAAAGGTCCACCACTGTCTCCAAAGCCCGCATATTTTTCTGGTTCGAGTGCGCATAATTGAAATTTCGCGTTGACCTTGAATTTAAAGTCTTTCCGTTTTGCAATATTTTTCACCATGTTAGTGCATTCATCGGGTGATATCAATGAAAGAGGGGTTTTCAACAGAACGTTTGAGAGAATGGTGGGACCGTTCTTAGCAATATTTCCCCATCCAGCAATGTAACATGAGACTTTGTTTTTAATCATTCGATCGACGATTCCTGGGTCATCTGCTAATATTGGAATTGGCGCTACGAACGCCGTAGCTCTGAACGGAGAGTGCGCTGTCACCACTGCAAAGTCGTATTCACATATGTGTTTCTCATTGAAGGTGCATTTAGGATGAACAGTGATTGCCTTGGATTGCTTTGTCTGGCGGTTCGTATCTCCAATATATTTATCAGTCATTCCTGCTTCCAACGTAAGTGCATTTGAGCGCAACACAGTGTAATTCGATCCCCAAATATTCTCAGTACTTTCAATGGCGCAATGACAACCAGTGAGAACTTTGGCTGGATGGAAAAGAGTCCCTCCGCACGTATTGCCCAAATGTCTTTGCTCATAAACGAAGACAATGAACGGAAAATCACTAATTTTGGCCGCGGTTCCACCGATTATCCTTGCTGAGGGTAAACTTTTTGGAGATTGGACTCTTTGAAAACTGTCGAGTTGGTATAACTTTGATAGGAATAGTACTGACGATGATGATTTCGATGAAGTTGGTTCTGCTAGAAAGCAGCATGCGATTAAAAGGAGTGTGAACATTTTGAGGAAATAAGAGACTGACGGAAATTTTTCACTGATGCATAAACAAACTATTTCTTGGAATTGGGTTTGGGCGTGCGTTACTAGGGGAAATTATTACTTAGTGTTCTAGTTGAAAATTCCACGTTGGAGTTTTCAACGGTTTTTAAACATAGCTGGAATCTCACCAAAATAATCCATCTGTGTCTTGAGAACTCTTCATCCCCCAATCCAGTCAAGTGTCCCATAGCTCTGCATTCGTTGCTTGACAATAAATGCGGAGACATTTTTATTGTTGATGTAAAATCGTACTTACTTAAAACGCGCATACGCGTACAAGTTCGGTCTAATATAATGTACACGAATTTAGATGAACTAAACGTTCTGAACTGAATATATTGAACTTTCAATTATGGATTAACAACGCCTTGAAATACAGACCTACTGAACAGAACATTAACGCCAAGATGGCCACACGAGACTCGATTTTACAGTTTGTTGTTTCATTTGAGTCAACCGGCAACCGAAACTTTAATAGTTCAGATGGTTACCTAATGAAACGGAAAATGCATTGATTTCGATAGAAATGTTGTACTTGAGGGAACAAATGTGTGACTTCGATCCAAGGCCATGGAAGACATTATCTTCAGACCAGCGCCCACATCAACGTAAGAAGAATGATGTTACTCCTCAAAATACTCCCGATCCCGCTTTCATGCCTTTGTTTGGATAGCTCTCTTCCTGTATAAATCCAAGCTGCTGCTGCATCAACCCTTGCAAAGACTACGGGAACGTCACCAATCGTCAGATTTAAGGTCAAAGAGATAACACCAACGAGCGTCCCTCCGCAGACCAAAGGTCCACCACTGTCTCCGTGGCCCGCATATTTTTCTGGTTCGAGTGCGCATAATTGAATTTTCTCGTTGACCTTGAATATAAAGTCTTTCCGTTTTACAATATTTTTCATCAACCTAGTGCATTCATCGGGTGATATCAATGAAAGAGGGGTTTTCAACAGAACGTTTGAGAGAATGGGGGGACCGATCTTAGCAATACTTCCCCATCCAGCAATGTAACATGAGACTTTGTTTTTAATCATTTGATCGACGCTTCCTGGGTCATCTGCTAATGTTGGAATTGGCGCTACGAACGGTGTAGTTCGGAACGGTGAGTGCGCTGTCACCACTGCAAAGTCGTATTCACATATGTGTTTCTTATTGTAGGTGCATTTAGGATGAACAGTGATCGCCTTGGATTGCTTTGTCTGGCGGTTCGCATCTCCAATATATTTATCAGTCATTCCTGCTTCCAACATAAGTGCATTTGGGCGCAACACAGTGTAATTCGATCCCAAAATATTCACAATACTTTTGATGGCGCAATGACAACCAGTGAGAACTTTGGCTGGATGGAAAAGAGTCCCTCCGCACTTAAAGCCCGAATGTCTTCGTTCATAAACGAGGACGATGAACGGAAAATCACTAATTTTGGCCGCGGTTCCACCGATTATCCTTGCTGAGGGTAAACTGTTTGGAGATTGGACTCTTTGATTACTGTCGAGTTGGTGTAAATTTGATAGGAATAGTACTGACGATGATGATTTCGATGAAGTTGGTTCTGCTAGAAAGCAGCACGCGATTAAAAGGAGTGTGAACATTTTGAGGAAATAAGAGACTGACGGAAATTTTTCACTGATGCATAAACAAACTATTTCTTGGAATTGGGTTTGGGAGTGCGTTACTAGGGGAAATTATTACTTAGTGTTCGAGTTGAAAATTCCACGTTGGAGTTTTCAACGGTTTTTAACCATAGCTGGAATCTCACCAAAATAATCCATCCGTGTCTTGAGAACTCTTCATCCCCCAATCCAGTCAAGCGTCCCATAGCTCTGCATTCGTTGCTTGACAATAAATGCGGAGACATTTTTATTGTTGATGAAAATCGTACGTACCTAAAACGCGCATACGCGTACAAGTTCGGTCTAATATAATTATTGAAAATATTCTCCAAAGTCGGGCAATTTATTCAACTCTCGAAATTAAAGTGTGAAAAAATTAACTTGGATATTGGAAACGTTGTCTGGTTGATTTTCACGTTTCCAAAGATTAAATCCAAAATATATAAACTGGCGAGTGCATTTTCTACACTCCCCCTCACGAACAGTTTTCGCGTAATCCGAGCATCTTCCGGAATTCAGCGAATTTTGGAATTGGTAACGCTTTGGTAAATATGTCGGCTGTCATCCTCTCCGTTGGGCAATATTCGAGTTTGATATCCTTGTTTTCAATCACTTCTCGAATGTAGTGATCTTTGATAGCGATGTGTTTCGATTTCGAGTTCACTATGGGGTTAGTTGCCCACATTTGTGCAGCTTGATTATCCGTGTTGATCGTCATACTTTCGTGAGTCAATCCGACATGGTTGGCGATGTTTTTTAAGTGAATGGCTAATTTTTTTACAATAGGTACATTGTTTCTTGATCATCCTTTTAGGTGAATGATGGGTGCTAGGTCGATGTTTCCTATACTTCCCAAAAAATGCATCTTCCGTGGATTGGGTTTCATCTTGAGTGCGTGCTTGATTCTCCACTAAGATTTTTATTTTTAAATCTTCAGGGCTGGGCAATTCATCCCGAGTTTCGATTGCAATTCGGAAATTTTCGAACGATGGGGGTAGTGAATATAACATCATTATACTTAACAAGTCATCGTGTATATGAATGTCCATTTCCGAGAGTTTGTCAGCTGTATCGGTAAGTTTGTTGAGGTGATCTCGAACATTATCACCCTCTTTCATCTTATGCACGACTAAGGTTTTAAGTAAATTCGCCTTCCTCGTGGGAACTTTGCTCTGATAAATTTTTATGAGAGCATCCCATATATCTTTTGCGTGTTCACAGTTCTTGACCTGTTTGAGTTCAGACGGCGAAATTATCAATAAGAGTTCAGACTTAGCATCCAAATCATCTTCAATCCATTGTCTGAAATTGACACTGTCACTTGGCGGTTTAGGTTTTTTACCATTTATGAAGTCCAAGTATCCCGCTCGCCGCAGTAACGCTTGGGCACGGATTTTCCAAGTATCATAATTGTCAGAACGCAGAAGTTCGATTCGATGAGTTGTCTGACTCATTTCTTTTGTTGATTTTCTTCTTAGTCTCTCTGCTCTTCTTATTCAGAGGCGCAGTACTGGGCCCATAACCTATTGAAAATATTCTCCAAAGTCGGGCAATTTATTCAACTCTCAAGTGTGAAAAAATTAACTTGGATATTGGAAACGTTGTCTGGTTGATTTTCACGTTTCCAAAGATTAAATCCAAAATATATAAACTGGCGAGTGCATTTTCTACAATAATGTACACGAACTTAGATGAACAAAACGTTCTGAACTGAATATATTAAACTTTCAATTATGGATTAACAACGGCTTGAAATACAGACCTACTGAACAGAACATTAACGTCAAGATGGCTAGACGAGACTCGATTTTACAGTTGATTCATTTGATTCAACCGGCAACCGAAACTTTAATAGTTCAGATGGTTACCTAATGAAACGGAAAATGCATTGATTACGGTAGAAATTTTGTACTTGAGCGAACCAATGTGTGACATCGATCCAAGGCCATGGAAGACATTATCTTCAGACCAGCGCCCACATTAACGTAAGAAGAATGATGTTACTCCTCAAAATACTCCCGATTCCGCTTTCATGCCTTTGTTTGGATAGCTCTCTTCCTGTATAAATCCAAGCTGCTGCTGCATCAACCCTTGCGAAGATTGCGGGAACGTCACCAGTCGTCTTATTTATGGCCATAGAGATAACACCAACGAGCATCCCTCTGCAGACCAAAGGTCCACCACTGTCTCCGTTGCCCGCGTATTTTTCTGGTTCGAGTGCGCATAATTGAATTTTCTCGTTGACCTTGAATATAAAGTCTTTCCGTTTTGCAATATTTTTCATCATGTTAGTGCATTCATCGGGTGATATCAATGAAAGAGGGCTTTTCAACAGAACGTTTGAGGGAATGGAGGGACCCTTCTTAGCAATATTTCCCCATCCAGCAATGTAACATGAGACTTTGTTTTTAATCATTCGATCGACGATTGTTGGTTCCTCTGCTAATGTTGGAATTGGCGCTACGAACGCCGTAGCTCTGAACGGAGAGTGCGCTGTCACCACTGCAAAGTCGTATTCCCAATAGTGTTTCTTACTGAAGGCGCATTTAGGATGAACAGTGATTGCCTTGGATTGCTTTCTCTGGCGGTTCGTATCTCCTATATATTTATCAGTCATTCCTGCTTCCAACGTAAGTGCATTTGGGCGCAACACAGTGTAATTCGATCCCAAAATATTCACAGGACTTTGAATCGCGCAATGACAACCAGTGAGAACTTTGGCTGGAAGGAAAAGAGTCCCTCCGCACATAATACCCAAATTTCCTCCGTCATGAACGAAGATGATGAACGGAAAATCACTGATTTTGGCCGCGGTTCCACCGATTATCCTTGCTGAGGGTAAACTTTTTGGAGATTGGACTCTTTGATTACTGTCGAGTTGGTATAAATTTGATAGGAATAGTATTGACGATGATGATTTCGATGAAGTTGGTTCTGCTAGAAAGCAGCACGCGATTAAAAGGAGTGTGAACATTTTGAGGAAATAAGAGAATGAAGGAAATTTTTCACTGATGCATAAACTATTTCTTGGAATTGGGTTTGGAAGTGCGTTACTAGGGGAAATTATTACTTAGTGTTCGAGTTGAAAATTAATAATGAAATCCGAAATTTGTGAATACCTCTAATTGCAACTGTTGGTGATTGAAGGATTTTACAAACGGTTATTATCAATCACTATGACCGTTGCTGAGTCCTTAGAATTGTTTTTCTTTATCCTCGTCTGATAGATGTGCCGAGTTTTGGAACTTGTACCAACCGAAGCATCAGCTCAGCTCCAAAATTTTGAATATATCACGTCAGCAGTACACTCGATTCACAGCAACTCTCTTCGTTGCCAATATTCAATTCTTTGTTGACTTTTTGTCGAATCAATATCCTGTTTATACATCAATTTTGCCTGATAAGTCGTGAATACCTTAGAAATATTCCGATTCGATATTCAGCGCAATTTTCGCTTGAAAGTTATTAAATTTGAGCTTGAATGTCATCATACCCCTGAGAGCTTCCTATAACCTTAAAATCTGAAAATGTTTGGATGGCTTCATAATGGAATTAAAATTATGCATGTCTAGAGAGATAATTTTTTACTTCAGTTAGGGCGGTGCTTCTTCTTTTACGATACAGATATAAGGCCATTCATGACATAATCTTTATAACAGCGTCAAAATCGGGGTAAGAAGAATAACCTCACTTCTCCAAGTGCTCGCAGTTCCATTAGCACTTTTAGCTTTCACTTTTCCCAACGAAATCCAAGCTGCTGCAACATCAACCCTGGCAAAGACTGTTGGAATGTCACCTGTAGTGTTAGCAATACCCATAGAACCAACACCTACGAGAGACTCTTGACAGATCAGAGGTCCTCCGCTGTTTCCTATGCCCAATTCTCTTTCAGGTTCCACCGTGCATAAGTGAAATTTCTTGCTGATCCTGAGAGTAATATTATGCGGTTTTAAAGCCTCATTCATCAAGTTGGCGCATATTTTTTGTGGTACCAATGAAACAGTGCTTTTCATCATGACTTCCAATGAATTAGATCTAGAACCCCATCCAGTAGCTGTACAGTTGGCTCTGTTTTTAATCAATCCGTTTACGATACTGACATCATCCTGTAATGAACCAATCAGCGACACATACGCAGTGATTTTGAACGGAGAGTGCGCAGTTACCACAGCAATGTCGTATTTCCAATAGTATTTCATACTAAATTTACACTTTGGATGAAGAGTGATATCCCGGGAACGCTTCCTCTGAAGGTTAAGATCATATTTTGCATTTTCAACCATTCCTGCTTCTAAGAATAGTGAATTTGGGGGCAGCACAGTGTAATTTGTTCCCAGAATATTCCTATCCTCTTCAATAGCGCAATGACACGCTGTGAGAACCAATTCAATATGGATAAGTGTTCCTCCGCAACGAATGTCCCGCGGCCCTTCATCCGTGACCATGACGAGAAACGGAACCTCTCTCCTTCTTGCTCGGGCTATTTTTAACTCTTCGCTGCCCCACTTATCTATCGATTGGTCGACCCAATGATCCACCAATCCACCGATTGACCTCAACGAAGGCGAATGCTCTGAAGAGTTGCTTCTGTTCTTCTGATTGCCTTCGAGTTGAGATAAATGTGATGAGAACAGTATGGGCGAGGATGAGCTTGAAGATCTTGATTCCGTTGGAAAGCAGCACATGGAAATTGCCAACAGTGAGAACATATTGACGGTCAAAAAGAAGGATTCAACTTTGACACTGTCGCATAAACAATTTCTAGTTGTTGGGTCTGTATGCGTTACTTTGGGACATTTAAACTTAGCAATACATTTGATTATCAAAAATCAATCCTTGACTTGGTGAATTAGATTAATTGAAACTACCTGGTGGTTTTTGAAGTTAAGTCCACTTATTAAGCCCCTAGAACATTATTATTATTGCTATTAGGGGTCAACGCTTCAGCTCGTACTTGGAGATTCCTTCACTTCTCCGTAATTCTTTTCCGTGCTTCCAATTTGGCCAGTTCAGTATGGCCACTCCAGCAAGGCTTCTCAAGTTGATATCATAAGCATACGCTATGCGTCATGCTGGAAAACGAACATATAAACCTGAGATGTATCACATTCTGAGCAACAAACTCACGAAAGCAACCCTGCTCGAGTCGCCATTGGGACAAGCACGTTTGATAGCACCATCTAATATTACTCCTTCAGTCAGAATTTCAAAGACCACCTTGAAACCGATCAAATAAAATGAGATTCAAATAGTATCACGCGAATCAACTCCTCGTCAAGCAGGGATACTGACCGGTGAAATTAACTGCTGATTGATGATCGGCTGCAATACAAAAGGAAAAAAAGGTTTTTCGCATAAGAACGGCAGACGGTAGAGAGACTTTACTACGCAGGTTTGGTCAAACATCCATCCTCTACAATTACAAAAACTGTCCTAAAATTATGCTGGCAAAGGACTTGAGACGCTGACAGAAAACCACCATCTACGACGCAGACGAAACTCGACGCTTTTCAAGGTCAAGCGTGAACGTATACCACATTGAATCACCATTCTCCACCGCATCCATCAATATTCATTCGTCAGCATGCATAACCAACGAGAAATCGGATCAAATTTTTTTTTTTTAAATCAAAAGCTTGATCAATTCCAAGAACTCCACTAAATAATGATTACGGCTCAAGTCACCCGATGGCGAGAGTTACATGATTGTCAAAATGACAACCCATCACAATTTGACCAGGATATCCTCAATCAAAAGATCAGCTAGGGTATTCCAACCACTGCTGGTAAATCACCTTCTGCTTATTGGCGAAGATTCCAATTGACAACTCAAGTGAGTATTGACAAACATATCTCATGGCCTGCTGGAACGCTTGAATTTCCAACAAGGAAGCAATCATCTCCAAATATCCCCCTCTGTTATTAATCAAATAGACTTACTACAATCATATAGACCACTCCACGGACTCGCTGCTTTGTTCCCCAAAAAATAACAGAAACCTTCAGAATGTTTGAAGACTGAAGTTATTGTTGATTGCGATAGAGCGATCCATTGATGCCATCAGTCTCCACAATTCAACGTTAACTGAGCAGCAACAAAATAATGACAATATCACCCACGGGAACCTAATAAGCTTGTTTCTAAAACAGCTTGAATGGCTTCACAATGCAATAAAACAAATCATGTCTAGAGATGCAGATTTAATATTTCGCAAGTGAAGGCGTTCTCCCATTTACAAATACGAATACGAAGCCATGTAAGACATAAGCTTCAGAACAGCGCCCAAATTCAAGGTAAGGAGAATGATGTCACCTCTCAAAATATTCCCAGTTCCACTATCACGTGCCTTTTTAGATGTCACTTCCCCTTTAATCCAAGCTGCTACAACATCAACCCTGGCATAAACTATTGGAATGTCACCTGATGTGTTATAGATACCCATAGAACCAACACCTAAAAGAGAATCTTGACAGATCAGGGGTCCACCGCTGTTTCCTAAGCTTGAAAAGTTTCCTGTTTCCACTGAGCATAATTGACATTTGCTGTTGATCTTGAGAGTATTTTTGCTCTCTTTGAAAGCCTCCTTGAGCAAGCTGTTGCATACTTTATGTGATATCAATGAAACGTTGGTTTTCAACAAGACTTCTGATGAACTATTTCTAAAACCCCATCCAGCAGTCGTACATTCGGCTCCTTCTGTGATAAATTGCTTGGTGATGCTCTCTTCCTCCACTAATGATGGAATCAGCGCCACGAATTTCGTGATTTCGAATGGAGACTCCGCAACTATGACAGCAATGTCGTATTCCCAATAGTATTTTTTATTGAATGCGCATTTTGGATGAACGGTGATTTGCTGGGAACGCTTCTTCTGGAGGTTCTTATTATTTCTTGAATTTTCAATCCTTCCCGCTTCTAAGAATAGTGCATTTTGAGGCAGCAGAACGTAATTTGATTTCCGAATATTCCTGTCGTCTTCAATAGCGCAGTGACAAGCAGTGATAACTTTTTCAGGTTGGAAAAGTGTCCCTCCGCAAAATATGTCCCACGTCCCTTCGTCCTGGACCAAGACGAGATAGGGATTCTCGCTCTTTTTCACACGCAAATGCCTCTTTATAGGCTGACGTTGAGAGTTGATTTTGCTATTTTGTTCAAGTTGGAATGCATTTGATAAGAACACTTTTTGCAATGTCGAGCTTGACAAATTTGATTCTGCTTGAAAGCAACATAACATGAACATAAGTAACAATCGAGGAAACATTGTGAGGAAGGGAGAGAAGAATGAAAAAATTTTTGTTCACTGAAAAAATAAACTATTCTTAGGTCTCACGGGTTTTTCAAGGTTTCCTAGGTTCCTGGGGATACTTTACAGACAAAACGTTACTTGGGACAAGTTTCACTTAGCAAGCCAAATGACGATCAAAAATGCATGTGGAATATTTTTTGGCTTAATTAATTTTTCGTCCCTGAAACTTTTCTTTCTATAATCCTCTTTTAATTTTAATGTTCCACGACAAACACGAATTTAAAGCAAGCACCGAAACCTTTGCTAATTGAGTTTATTTAGCTAATTGAGCTAATTGTGCTAATTGAGATTGTTTTGTGTCCAAGACTGTTTGCAAGAATGGAATTTAGATCTAATCTGTGTGTTCACCTCTGTTGACGCAAAATTCACTAATGGTGTATTTTACCAAAAATCAACGCCAACAAGCACAATCTAACTAGCAACAATCTTTGTTTTCTCCAGTAACACACAACTTAATCAAGTTCGATCGTTCAAAATCAGATAGCCCTGCTCGCCAGACTTTCTGTTCCCGCTTACGCAGGACGTCACTTAAAATTCAAACGCCATCGCAAGCGTATCTACAAATGCCTTGAAACCCTACTTATTGAGCCTCAGAAACGTTGAAAATTTTCATACAAGTGGTTCGAGGTAAATGGTACGCGTGAAAAATATTAGGTTGTTCGATAGTGTGTTCAGGGAAACCTGATAAATGAATTACCATCACAATGTTAGTCTGAAAGCTTGGTAACCTTTCCAAAGTACAATATTTCTCAGGATGTTAATGGAGAGTATTGTGGTGGCCATTAGAGACATATTATTTAACAAAGCAACCAACTCAAAATGCACTAAAACTCATCGTTAAAATCGTCCCCTCGTGGGATAGAAACGCTGCAAATCATTGTACAGGGTTTTACTATTGCATTGCTTCAATATACGATTCAAGAAACCATCCATTTGTCATAATAACGTTCCCATTCAACAGCAGATCTGTAACCATAAGACCTTATTATTCACAGTTGAAGAGAATGCTTGACGACCATTCCAACGAGTCTAGAGCGATTTTTATAGCTCCAAAAATTCTCAAGGTATACTCTCCTGCCAAATTTTTGAAAGTCTCAAAAATTCTATACGAAAGCTGCAGTAACTTGAGAACTATCAAAGCTGTCGACTCCGCGATGGTCTCGTTCGATTCACCGTCCGAAAATCGATAGAAGTTTATGTTAAACACACCTATGTTCCAAGAACATAAAAAGATACGATTTTTCCCCTCAATCTCCCCCAAATATACCCTTAAAATTGTGGTAGCGATTGAGCTAAAGAGATGAAATAGTCTCACCGACATTGACTTTTGGTAAAAATTTCAATAATTCAGCTTTGCTTGTTTCCTCAGAAAGTGTTGGCGGCGGATGGACAGAATTTTTTTATTGGATATTGGGATTCTACTGGCCTTGACCGTGCCTTAGAAAATTTTTCTTCTCGCGCGGCCAAAACCAGACCAAAACCAAAAAACGCTGCAAATGATTGTACAGTGGTTTATTATTATTTCGCTTCAATATTGATTTAAAAAGACCATCCATTTGTCATTTTAAATATTCCGAAAATTTGTGAACGTTCCCACCGAAAAAACAGATGGCAACTATAGGGGAAAAATCCGTAGCAACTATTGTAATTTTAATCTATTTTATTTTTCTTAATTTCCAAATTATAAACTAAATTTTTTGGCCTACCGTACAGCTGGAGAGAGTGTTTGACGACCATTCCAATGAGTATAGAACGATTTTTATAGCTCCAAGAACTCTCGAGTTATACCCTCGTGTCAAATTTCTGAAAATCTCCCAAATTTTTCACAAAAGCTGCGATAACTCGAGAACCAATAAAGCTATCGACCCGGCGATGGTCTCATTCGATTCAGCGTCCAAAAATCTATATAATTTGATACCACGTACACATTTCTCTGAAAAACCTTGGAAAATATGAATTTTCTCCCCCTCAAAACCCCCCAAAAATACCCTTAAAATTGAGCTAGCAAGTTGGTTCAAGAATTGGGCCGTCGTAGGACTGAGATTGATTTTTGGTGAAAATTTCAAATTTTTAGCTCTTACAGTTTGGCCGGAAAACTGCTAACGGCGTACGGCGTACGGCGGACGGCGTACGGCGTACGGCGGACGGCGTACGGCGTACGGCGGACGGCGTACGGCGGACGGCGTACGGCGGACGGACAGAAATTTTTTTATTGGATATTCGGATTCTACATGCCTTGAAACGTAAAACATCAAATTTTGAGGGGGGGTTAGAAATTTTTTTTTCTTGGGCGATTACAATGGTTTATTATTGAATAATAAACCAAAACTAATACATAGATGCGGGCAAAGATTTTGTACTTCTTGCTGGATAGTATTGATCACCGATGTTCCTTTCTCCACGATTCGAGACCGCGGGATATGAAATAATAATCAGAACAGCGCCCACAATGAAGTAAGGATAATGATGTCACTTCTGAAACTGCTTTGAGTTCCGCTGTCGAGCCAACGTTTAGATTTGTCTTTCCCTGTTAATATCCAAGCTGATACAGTATCCACTCTGGCAAACACTGTTGGGGAAAACGGTTCTCCGTGCCCGGTGGCAAAAGAAATGACGCCGACGAGCGACCCATCGCAGATCAGAGGACCACCGCTGTCTCCTTTGCCTATTTCTTTTCCAGGCTCCAGTGTACATATTTGACATTTTTCGTTGATCGAGGCATCAGGATTGCTGTCACATTTTTTAATCTCATTTATCAATTTGGCGCATAATTTGAGGGATATCAATGAAAAAGTGGTCTTCATCAAGGTTCTTGAATTAGTTTTACTTCCTTTAGAATTTAAGCCCCATCCAGCAACCGTACATTTGGCTTTCTCATTCATCTTTTGGTTGACAATTTTCGAGTCTTGTGCTAACGACCGAACCAGCGAGACTTGTGCAGTAATTTTGAAAGGAGATTCCGCAGTTATAACAGCAAAATCGTATTCCCAGTAGAATTTCTTAGTGCACCTGCATTTCGGATGAACAACGATTTCCTTGGAACGCTTTTTCTGAAGTGACGCTCCGGTTGATTTTAATTCAACTATTCCCGCCTCTAAGAATAGTGCGTTCGGCTGCAAAACAGTGTAATTCAATCCCACAATATTCTTATCGTTTATAATCGCGCATTGACATGCAGTGAGAACTTTTTCTGGATGGAAAAGAGTTCCTCCTCCCAAGTGATCCGACTTCGTTTGAACCGACACGATGAACGGAAGCTCGTTTATTTGCGCACGGGATCCACCAATTATCCTTGATGAGGGTAGACGATTCGGAATGTGCGTTTTTTTATCCTGATTGCCGTCGACTTCATTCGAGTACGATGTGAGCAATATTTGTTTTCTCGAGCTTGAAGACTTCGATTCTGCTGGGAAGCAGCATATTGACATGACTAAAAATAGTGGAAACATCTTGATTAAAGATGGGAGGGAATAAAATGTTTGTTATTGTTGTTAGCATAGAATGCGTTACTTGGCAAGTTTCTCCTTAGCAATAGAATCGATAATAGGAAATGGATTTTGGACTGGAATTCAATCCGTTGCGCCTACATGACAATTGAATTAGGCCCCATAAATTAATATTATTAATAACTGACCGTAGGAACCGCCCCAGATAATTGATTTCTATTTCCGTTGGTTTCTTGATGGAAGAAAAATTATTGGAATGAACGTGAAAAATGTTGTACTTCAGCGAGCGAATGTATCAATTTTTTATTTTCTGTGATAACATCCTTGGGCAAGTGCGATAAGGAAGGTCGCACTGTGCAGGTTAGGATATTAAGTGTTGTTTGTTGTTGTTCGCCTCGTTGTATTTCATCGTGATTGAGTACCCACTGTTTCTGCGTTCGTCCTGACAATTAATCGAGTTACGTTCTTCCTTTCACGGTTACGGAATCATAGCCGTAAAGATAAAAATAGCAGCCACAAGACAGTGAAGATCATGAAGTCGCTCCTGGAAATTCTTTGAGTTCCACTTTCAGGCAAACTTTTGGATTTCACTTTTCCTGTTTTTATCCAAGATGAGACAGTATCAACCCTGGCGTGGACTCCTCCGTATCCAATGGTAAAAGAAATAACACCAACGAGCAAGTTATTGCAGATGAGAGGTCCGCCACTGTCCCCTGTGTTTGTGTTCATATGAACACTGAATATACATATGTGGCATCTTGGGTTGATCGACGCATTAGTAATGTTCTCATTTTCTCCAACCGCTCTCACCCACTTATTGCATAGTTTATGTGGTATCAGTGGGAGTGTGGCCTTCAGCAAGACTGATGAAAGATATATACCTCCTTCTTCAGTCATGCCCCATCCAGCCACGGTACACTGGATTCTTTCTAGGATCATTCGGTCGACGATCTTTGGGTCCTCTGCTAATGACCGAACCAGCGACACTTGTGCTGTGATTTTGAAAGGAGAGTGAGCAGTTATTACAGAAAGGTCGTATTCCCAATAGTATCTCAAGGAGAACCTGCATTTCGGATGAACAACGATTTCACGGGAACGCTGTCTCTGAACTGACCCTCCAACTCCATATAAATGGTGCAATCCTGCTACCAAGGTTAGTGAATCTTGAGCCTTCAAAGTATAATTTGATCCCACTATATTCGTTTGGTTTGTGATTACACAATGACAAGCACTGAGAACTTTTTCAGGAAGGAAAAGAGTTCCTCCACAAATATGAACCAACTTCATTTGAACTGAGACGATGAACGGAAACTCATTATTTTTCGCTTGGGATCCATTGATAATTCTTGATGATGGTAGGTGATTTGGAGCTCGCATTTTTTGAATTTGATTTAAATTTGATAAGAACAATGTTGGCCGTGTTAAGCTTGACGAATTTGATTCTGCTGGAAAGCAGTGCATGGACATGAGTAAAAACAGTGGAAACATTTTTGGAAGGAAGGAAATCCGTGATTCTTTTTTGCACAAACTATTTCTAGGTTTTTGGACTGAAATGGGGTTGCTTGGGAAAGTGCAGAATGATATAGCCACACTTCTATGTTAAAAGTTGAAGCCTTAGAATTGTTATTGCTCACTGTGTCCCAAGTAAATTTAGTGCTCATTCATCAATGGTAGATAAATTTGAGATATTTTAGAGTTAGCATTACCACATACTTATTTGTATACTTACTCACTGACGATAGAATTGCTTGATAACTCTACCACTAGCATATCTCGGTTTTGGACCTTAGTCGTAGGGAGAACCTTAGTCGTAGGACCAAAATTGGACGACAAAAGTTCAATAACAAGGAAGTTATGAGGAATTTGAAAGAGCAGAAGGTTGTACTTCAGCGAGCGAACGTATCAATTCTTGATTTTCTGTGGTAACATCCTTGGGCAAGTGCAAGGAAGGAAGGTTACACTGTGCAGGTTAGGATAAGTGTTGTTTGTTGTTGTTCATCTTGTTGTATTACATTCTGATTAAGTACCGGCTCTTTATGCGTTCATCCTGACAATATGTAAATCTATTTTCGTTCTTCCTTCCTCGGTTACAGACTCAAAGCCTTAAAGATAACAATAGCACCCACAATACAGTGAGGATGATGAAGTTGCTTCTGTAAATTCTCTGAGTTCCACTTTCAGGCAAACTTTTGGATTTCACTTTTCCTGCTTTTATCCAAGCTAAGGAAGTATCAACCCTGGCATAGATAGCTGGGTTAAGTGGTTTTCCGTATCCAGTGTTATAAGAAATAACACCAAAGAGCGAGTTTTTGCAGATGAGAGGTCCACCACTGTCCCCTTTGGCTGAACTCTTTGTAGAATCCATTGTACATATATTACAACTTGGGTTGATCGACGCATTAGTAACTTTCTCCTTTTTTCCAACCTCTCTCACCAACTCCATGCATAGTTCATTTGGTATCAGTGGGAGTGTGGCCTTCAGCAAGACTGGTGAATAAAATCCTTCTGCAGTCACGCCCCATCCTGCCACGGTACACTGGATTCTTTCTAGGAGCATTCGGTCAACGATGTTTGAGTCCTCAGCTAATGACCGAACCAGCGACACTTGTGCTGTGATTTTGAAAGGAGAGTGAGCAGTTATTACAGAAAGGTCGTATTCGCAAAAGTATCTCAAAGAGAACCTGCATTTCGGATGCACAACGATTTCCCGGGAGCGCTGTCTCTGAACTGACCCTCCAACTTCATTTAAACGATGCAATCCTGCTACCAAGAACAGTGAATCTTGAGCCGTTATGTTTGCGATTACACAATGACAAGCACTGAGAACTTTTTCAGGAAGGAAAAGAGTTCCTCCACAAATATGAAACACCTTCGTTTGAACTGAGACGATGAACGGAAACTCATTCTTTTTCGCTTCGGATCCATTGATAATTCTTGATGATGGTAGGTGATTTTGAGCTCGCGTTTTTTGAATTTGATTTAAATTTGATGAGAACAATGTTGGCAGAGTTAAGCGTGACGAATTTGATTCTGCTGGAAAGCAGTGCATGGACATGAGTAAAAACAGTGGAAACATTTTTGGAAGGAAGGAAATCCGTATTCTTTTTTGCACAAACTATTTCTAGGTTTTTGGACTGAAATGGGGTTGCTTGGGAAAGTGTAGAATGATATAGCCACACAACTATGGTTAAAGTTGAAGCCTTAGAATTTCTATTGCTTACTGTGTCCCAAGTAAATGTAGTGCTCATTCATCAATGGTAGATAAATTTGAGATATTTTAGAGTCAGCGTACCACATAGTTATTTGTATACTTACTCACTGACGATAGAATTGCTTGATAACTCTACCACTAGCATATCTCGGTTTCGGACCTTATTCGCAGGGAGAACCTTAGTCGTAGGACCAAAAATGGACGACAAAAGTTCGATAACAAGGAAGTTATGAGGAATTTGAATGAGTAGGAGGTTGTACTTCAGCAAGCGAATGTATCAATTTTGGTTTATTATAATAATAAACCATTGTAATCGCACAAGAAAAAAAAATGTCTAACCCTCCCTCAAAATTTGATGTTTTACGTTCCAAGGCATGTAGAATCCGAATATCAAATAAAAAAAATTCTGTCCGTCCGCCGTACGCCGTTAGTAGTCTTCCGGCCAAACTGTAAGAGCTAAAAATTTGAAATTTTCACCAAAAATCAATCTTGGTCCTACGACGGCCCAATTCTTGAACCAACTTGCTAGCTCAGTTTTAAGGGTATTTCTGGGGGGTTTTGAGGGGGAGAAAATTCATATTTTCCAAGGTTGTTCAGAAAAATGTGTATGTGGTATCCAATTATATAGATTTTTGGACGCTGAATCGAATGAGACCATTGCCGGATCGATAGCTTTAGGTTCTCGAGTTATCGCAGCTTATGTGCCGACTTTGGGAGATTTTCAGAAATCCGACATGAGGGTATAACTCGAGAGTTCTTGGAGCTATAAAAATCGTTCTATACCTACTCATTGGAATGGTCGTCAAACACTCTTTCCAGCTGTATCGTTAGGCAATAAGTTTAGCTTTTAATTAGGAAATTAAGAAAAATAAAAATGATTAAAATTACAATAGTTGCTACGGAGTTTTCCCCTATTATACCTAGTTACCTTCTGTTTTTCGGTGGGAACGTTCACAAATGTTCGGAATATTTAAAATGACAAAGAGATAGTCTTCTTAAATCAATATTGAAGCGAAATAATAATTAACCACTGTACAGTCATTTGCAGCGTTTTTATTTTCTGTGGTAACATCCTTGGGTAAGTGCAAGGAAGGAAGGTTACACTGTGCAGGTTAGGATAAGTGTTGTTTGTTGTTGTTCACCTTGTTGTATTACATGCTGATTGAGTACTGGCTATTTTTGCGTTCATCCTGACAATAGGTGAATCTATTTTCGTTCTTCCTTCCACGGTTACAGACTCAAAGCCTCAAAGATAACAATAGCACCCACAATACAGTGAGGATGATGAAGTTGCTTCTGTAAATTCTCTGAGTTCCACTTTCAGGCAAACTTTTGGATTTCACTTTAACTGTTTTTATCCAAGCTAAGGCAGTATCAACCCTGGCGTAGATTGCTGGGGTAGGCGGTTCTCCGAATCCAGTGTCATAAGAAATAACACCAACAAGCGAGTTTTTGCAGATGAGAGGTCCACCACTGTCCCCGCTGGCTGAACTTTTTGTAGCATCCATTGTACATATATGACATTTTGGGTTGATCGACGCATCAGTAATGTTCTCATTTTCTCCAACCTCTCTCACCAACTTCTTGCATAGTTCATGTGGTATCAGTGGGAGTGTGGCCTTCAGCAAGACTGATGAAAGAAATCCATCTTCAGTCAAGCCCCATCCAGCCACGGTACACTGAAATTTTTCTAGGATCATTCGGTCGACGGTGTTTGTGTCCTCAACTAATGACCGAACCAGCGACACTTGTGCTGTGATTTTGAAAGGAGAGTGAGCAGTTATTACAGAAAGGTCGTATTCGCAATAGTATCTCAAGGAGAACCTGCATTTCGGATGCACAACGATTTCCCGGGAGCGCTGTCTCTGAACTGACCCTCCAACTTCATTTAAACGATGCATTCCTGCTACCAAAAATAGTGAATCTGGAGTCCTCAAAGAAAAATTTGATCCCACCATACTCGTTTGGTTTGGGATTACACAATGACAAGCACTGAGAACTTTTTCAGGAAGGAAAAGAGTTCCTCCACAAATATGAACCACTTTCGTTCGAACTGAGACGATGAACGGAAACTCATTCCTTTTCGCTTCGGATCCATAGATAATTCTTGATGATGGTAGGTGATTCGGAGCTCGCATTTTTTGAATTTGATTTAAATTTGATAAGAACGATGTTGGCGGTGTTAGGCTTGACGAATTTGATTCTGCTGGAAAGCAGTGCATGGACATGAGTAAAAACAGTGGAAACATTTTTGGAAGGAAGGAAATCCGTGATTCTTTTTTGCACAAACTATTTCTAGGTTTTTGGACTGAAATGGGGTTGCTTGGGAAAGTTCAGAATGATATTGCCACACTTCTATGTTTAAAGTTGAAGCCTTAGAATTTCTATTGCTCACTGTGTCCCAAGTAAATTTAGTGCTCATTCATCAATGTTAGATAAATTTGAGATATTTTAGAGTCAGCGTTACCACATAGTTATTTGTATACTTACTCACTGACGATAGAATTGCTTGATAACTCTACCACTAGAATGTCTCGGTTTTGGACCTTAGTAGCTGGGCAAACCTGAGTCATTGGTCCAAAAATGAAGGACAATAGTTCGGCTATTCCTGAGACTGACTGTCACCAAGAGAGCTGAAGTAAAGAATGATTCTGCATTGAAACGTTGGATTACTCTAGCTTCTGATGGTCCCTTTAATTTAGTCCAGTCTTCTGTGGCTGGATTGATATGTGATGCCATCGGACTTATCAACCTAGTTTTCCTGTTTTATTATTATTTATTTATTTATTTATTTTTTTTTTTTATATATATAAGCTTTGTTAACGTTATTGGTTGGTCTTCATTCCATGCCTTTCCACTCCCAGGTCTACAGTGATTATCAAGAACCTGCAAGACGTTAGTTCACAATTTTTTTTTCCGAACATCATCTTTTTTGGAGATCACAATGATTTTCACTAGCAAGAAATTCCAACAGTGGGCCTTTTTCAAATTATTTTGCCTCTAGGCAAGCTACAACTACCCATGCTTGCAGAATGAAGTGTTCTGGCTCTCAATCATCGTGCATTCCAAAGATTATTTGATTTTTATTTTGCTGCAAAACCTGCAGCTCTGCGACCAATTATCGTGGACAAGTTATGAACATAAGACTACTACGTCACCGTATGCAAACGAGAAGGAGGCTCAAAATTAATTAGCAATTAATCGATCAATGCTTGGCAATTTCACAGTTGTAAATGTTTTATCTTCAGCTCAAATAAACTACCTACGTCATTAAATTTTTATTGTACGTGATCGAGCTAAAGTGAGAGAATTATGCTCTTCCTTTCTTGGCTTGGAAGATGTATTTCTTACAACAGAACCCATATTGAGACCAGAGGGATAATGCCACTTTTCAAAATACTCCCTGTTCCGCTTTCATGTTTATGTTTAGCTTTCGCTTTCCACGTTAAAATCCAAGCTGATGCAATATCGACCCTGGCATGGACTGTCGGGGTGTCATCCTCCCCGTTTCCAGGGCCCCATGAAATAACGCCGACGAGCGACTCTCTGCAGATCAGCGGTCCTCCACTGTCTCCATGGCCGACATCTATTCCAAGTTCTTGGGTACATATTTGCAATTTCTCGTCAATCGACACGGTAAAAACCTTTCTCCGTTTTGATGCCTCTTTCAACAACTCTTTGCATAATGTGGGTGATATCAATGAAAGAGTGGCTGTCAGCAAGAATCTTGACAAAGTTGTACCGTTCCTGGCAGTATTTCCCCATCCAGCAGTGGTGCATTTGACTCTCTCGCTGATCATTCGATTAACGATGCTAGCGTCGTCTGCTAATGACGAAATCGGCGAAACGTATGCGTTGATTTTGAACAGATTATCTGTAATTATGACAGAAAAGTCGTATTCCCAATGGAATTGCCTAGTGAACGCGCATTTTTGGTGAACGACGATTGCTCTGGAACGTTGTCTTTGCCGAAATCCTCCAACTGTTTTTATTTCAACCATCCCGGCTTCCAAGGTCAGTGAATTAGCTGGCCTCACCGTGTAATTCGATCCCAGAACATTCGAACTGTTCACTAATACACAATGGCAAGCCGTGAGAACTTTAGCAGGATGTATAAGAGTTCCTCCGCACAGATGCCTAAACGTCGCTTCATTTTGAACCGATACTATGAACGGAAACGCATTATTTTTTGCACGGGATCCACCGATTATCCTAGATGATGGCAGGCATTTTCGAGCTTGTGTTCTTCGACTCTGATCGCGGTCGAATTGATTAACATTTGATGAGAACCCTATTTGAGACGTTGAGCATGAAGAATTCGATTCTGCTAGAGAGCAGCAAATGTACATGAGTAAAAAAAATTGAAACATTTCGAGGAATGAAGAAAACAATGTTTCGTACAAACTATTTTGCTTGCTATTTGAACAGCATACTCGTCTCGTGGGGAAATTTTTACCTAGCAAAAATGGTTCGCTGCATCTACCCGGTGATCATTGAAGTAATCCGCATTAAAAAAATATGATTATAGTAGAGGGGTTGTGAGGGGGAGAAAAACCAGGCGACTTATTCTCTAGATTTTTAATGGCTAGCCGAGCAATTTCGCCCATTCGGGCATCTTCAGGGCGACGTGGAACCATGAGGTCCACAGTGCTCGGCCAGCCATTAAAAATCTGGAGAATAAGTCGCCTGGTTTTTCTCCCCCTCACAACCCCGCTACTACAATAAATGCGACGACAACCAAGCGAAAAATATGATTATTCAGTAACGACCATTGCATTCCTTCAAGAAAATTTTCCTTTTATATCCCCCCCCCACATCTATGATTTTTCTGTTTTGAAAACGGTAAAACCTTTTTGACGCATGCTCAAAAACTCCTATGATAATCACACAAACTTCAGATCCAGAGCTCCGATTTCAGAAAAATGAATCGAAAAACACCACCCATTCAACATTTAGAAACTGGAATGAGTAGCACATGCAATGGCAAGAAATTGTCAAGATCGGACGCAGATTCTGTACTTCAGCAAACCCAATATTTATGTTCTTTCTTCCACAGATGCCACGTAGGATGCGGCTTTTAGAATAGCGCCCATATTGCGATGATTATAATGACGTTACTTCTCAAGACACTCCCGGTTCCTTTATCAGATAAAATTTGAAATCTTTCATCCCCCGTGTAAATCCAAGCTGACGCGACATCAACTCTTGCAAGCACGCCTGGATTATGAACTCCTCCGCATCCAACACCCCAAGAAACAACTCCTACGAGCCACTTGTCGCAGACAAGAGGTCCTCCGCTGTCTCCGTTGCACGAGTCTTGCCCATTTTCGCCGAGCGAACATATTTGAAATGTATCATTGATCGTCAGACTGGCGTTTATTCGTTTACCAGCCTCTTTCAGGAAGTCAACGCACACGTTTGGCGATATCAATGAAAGAGTGGTTGCCATCAAGATTTTCGAAAAAGCCGTCGCATTTTCAGATACTGTCCCCCATCCAGCAGCGGTGCATTCGGTTCTATCGTCGATAATTCGGTCGTAGATGGCTGCCTCTTTTGCTAATGACGGAAATGGTGACACGAGCTCGGTGACCCTGAACGGAAAGCGCACAGTTATTACAGCGAGGTCGTATTCCCACTGGAATTTGTAACTGTACGCGCATTTTGGATGAACAGCGATTCCCCGGGAACGCTCTCTCTGACGACCGCCTCCGAATTTTTTCATTTCAACGAATCCTGCTTCTATGGATAGTGAAAACGCGTGCCTCACAGTGTAATTCGATCCAAGAATATTCGACGCGTTGACAATCGCGCAATGACAAGCGGTGAGAACTTTGGCTGGATGGATAAGAGTTCCTCCGCAGAAGTGTGTCCACGTCTTTCCGGTTTGAACGGAAACCATGTATGGGAACTCGCCTTCTTTGGCCGGGACTCCATTGATCACCCTTGATGAAGCTAGATGGTGCTGATTTTGAGTTGTTTGCCTTTTGAGGATGAGTTTATTTGAATCTGATAAGAAAACGCCAGTAGGCTTTGAGCTGAGAGAGTTTCCTTCTGCAGAGTAGCAGCAAATGTACATGAGTAACAATAGTAGCAACATTTGAGAAATTATTGAAATTTGAAAATTCTTCGCACATTTTTGCATAAATTATTGTCTAGTAATTGGGACAGACAACACGTCGCGTTGGTAAATTTTCACCAAGCAATTCAACTCATGATTGAGCAAAAGTGTAAATTTTCACCTTTCGCAATTTTCCAGCCGAAATCTTCTCCGACTCATCAAATTTTCCAACAATAAATTCAACTACTAACCACAATAGCTCCAAACAAGATATATTTCGAATGAATAGTATATTTAAAGATAGCTGAACTAATTATTTTACTGTACCTTTACTGTGTTAAACAATGACAGATAACTAAACATGAAGAATTTCCCTTCATGAAGTCAAACACTTTTTGTTGTTTCATAAAATTTGAACGAAAGTATATATATTTCAAAAGCATTTTTCGAATAACGATTATTTTCTGCCGTCGAGTCGGATGGAAATTGAATTTTTCAGGGGAGTAGAGAGTATCAAGATATAATATGGGTATTTTTTTGATTACAGAAAACAATTGCAAGCTGCAAAAAAATGGTTTTTGGATTTAGATAAATTCGGATATTTCCGTAGTCTTTTTTGCGACTACACAATTGTTTTCATTCAATCCGTTCACCGATCAATCGTAAAGGTACATCTCCTGTTTGTGCAGTATTACTGACCCATGCGAATGCTCTAAAATGTGTTTTCCATATCTCCCTCAAAATTAGTTGTTTTTCTCATTTATTTACGAACTCGTGGAATCTGATGCATCTGTTCGGCTCCAAAATCGCTTCACAACGTCAGGTTTACTTTTATAAAAACAACAGAAATACTTTTTAAACGATATTATTCTTATTCTTTCGCCCTTTCTGCCATAACCAAAGAATATCTTCTCAATGTGTTCAGATGGACGCTTTATGGAATAGAAATACATTCATGGAAACCGAAATTCCGTCCTTCTGTGTACGAAGATATTGATTTTCGTCGGATACAGATTCGAAGCCGTGTATGAAATAGTCATTAGAATAGAACCCACAATGAGATTATAGGAATGATGTCACCTTTGTAAATACTCCGAGTTCCGCTATCGAGCCAAAGTTTAGATTTCTCTTTCCCCGTTGTTATCCAAGTTGATGCTGCGTCAACTCTGGCGAACACTGTTGGAGAATCAGGTTCTCCGTGTCCAGTGGCAAAAGAAGCAACTCCGACGAGCAAATTTTCGCAGATCAGAGGTCCACCGCTGTCGCCTATGCCTATATCTTTTCCAGGCTCCAGTGTACACAATTGGCATTTTTCGTTGATCGACGCATTACTAACGTTATCAAATGTCCCAACTTTCCTCATCAAGGCCTTGCATTCTTTAGTTGGTAACAAGGAAAGCGTGGTTTTCAGCAAGATTTTCGAAAGCGAATTCGTACTCATTAAAGTGAATCCCCATCCAGCGACGGTACATTTGACTCTCCTCTCCACCATTCGGTTTACAATTTTAGCGTCCACTGCCAAAGCCGGTATCAGCGACACATCTTCGTTGATTGTGAAACGAGATTGCGCTGTTATGACGGCTAAGTCGTATTCCCAAAAGTATTTCTTTGTGCACCTGCATTTCGGATGAAGAACAATTTCCCGGGAGCGCAGTCTCTGACGAGAAAAAACATTCGAATTCAATTCAAGAATTCCTGCTTCCAAGAATAGCGAATATCCAGGTCTCGCAGTGTAATTTGTTCCTTGTATATTCTCATCTGTTGCAACAGCGCAATGACAAGCAGTGAGAACTTTTTCAGGTTGGAAAAGAGTTCCACCGCCAACATGAGTTTCTGCCGTTTGAACCGAGACGATGAACGGAAACTCATTCGATTTTGCACGTGACCCACCGATAATCCTTGATGATGGTAGATTATTCGAACCTAGTCGATTTGGCCTTGCTTGATATGAATTCGATAAAATCGCTATTCCCGTTCTTGAGTTTGAAGGATTCGATTCTGCTGCAAAGCTCCACGAGGACGTGAGTAACAATAATGGAAACATTTTGAGGAACGAAGAGAGGGAAAAAGTCGTCATTCACCTTAGTAAAACTACTGCTAGGGTTTCGGAATAGACGACGCGTTACGTAGGAACTTTTTACTTGGTGAGCCAATGGGGAAGACGCCTATTTTTTATTTTCGTACCTAATGGCCTGAATTCTGTTATTTGGTGTCAGCTAAAGACGGAATGACCAATTTCTCATGAAAATTGTGAGTTTCCGCGGGAAAAATCGCTAAGGAAAATCAGCGGTTTGAATAAACCCGGAGATGTAACTCCAACCGATTGAAGTGACTCCCTAGAGCGCTCTGCAGACGGCTGAGAGACAGACAGTAACAACAAGACGGTCTTTAAGACTGGAGTCATCGAGTAAATAACGCTAACTTCACTGCTACTTGTTAGGTTTTTTTAATCGTCGAGTTAGTACCGAAATGCCTCGTAAAGCAAATAAATTGCTGAGGGGGGTTTGGTAATCTCACAGCAACCTCAAATCATTGCTCCCAATGTTAGTTTATTCTCCGAAGATACAAGCGCTAGTGTCGATATTCACGTTCGACTGACTAGTTATGACGTAATAACTATTCATTTTTCGTTCAAAATCATCGGTTTTCCTTAGCGATTTTCTCCGCAGAAACTCACAATTTTCATGAAAAATTGGTCATTCCGTCTTCGGTTGACACCAAATAACAGAATTCAGGCCAAAAGGAAGGAAAATAAAAAATAGGCGTCTTCCCCATTGATGACCAAAGACGGTGCAAACAATTAACGTTGGTTTTATTATTCCTTTACTTCAATTAGGTATCAAGGAGTCCATCCACTTGTGATAGTGACTATCCCGAACTTTAGCTCAATGTTTCCAACAAGAGATATGTAAAAGGCGAAACTCCATTGGTACTATCGATAGTTTTGTTATTTCACCTTTTCTTAATCGTCTAATTAAATTTAAATTATTCGCCTAACGATATATCTTGATAGAATGTGTGTAGAGTATTTTAACAAATATACAACGTTTTTGGAGCTCAACAAAATCTCGAGTTATACCATTTTGCTAAATTTCTTAAAATCTATTTAGACATGAGTAACAACAGGTGAAACATTTTGAGGAGCGAAGTACAACGGCCCTATTTTGTTTTATCGTTTAAAAATAGCACGTTAGGAAGTCACCAATCAAGAAACAAGCACAAAAAAGCACATTAATTTCTAAGGTAACTAATATGACAATGGACAAATATGCAACCCTTGAATTTTAATTTCTATCTCACATTTTTTGTGCTTGTTTCCTGATTGGTGACTTCCTAACGTGCTATTTTTAAACGATAAAACAAAATAGAGGATACTTACACGTATCACTTCCAGATGTTTCCTGAAGAGGCCCGTGAGGGCGAAAGCGCTCGAATTAATATAGATGATAAGGAGAACTGGTCGCGTTTTTTGTCTCCACCTCAACCTCACAATTAAACAATTTCAAGGTTGTGAGCAATATAATTATGTTACATGGAAGACGTTTTACTTAGCAATAAATAATTGATGATCAAAATAACCTGTGAGACGTGGAGAATTTTATTCGTCGCGCCTGTAGATGGTTAATGAAGTAAACCTTATCCATTAATATTATTTTTCATTGATAACCCTTACAGTCACCCAATTTTTTTAACCTCTCAAAATATTTTCATGTTTTATATTTAGGTGTAATGTAAAGCACCAAAGCTCCAAGAAATTACCAATGTATCACCCACAGCTGCATTTCTTGAAAAACGTAGCGTTATTCGACCAGGTTCGCATTGACTCTTTGCAAGATGGATTATCAGAAAATATGCAATATTCTTGAATTCGGACAAAGATTTCATATTATTTTTCTTCCTTCCACTGATCCAAGGTCATCGTATAACTCATTAAAATAGCATAAACAATGACGTAAGAAGAATGAAATCACTCCTCAAAATTCCCCCGGATCCGCTTTCAAGACGTTGTTTCGATTTCTCTTTCTGTTCCGAAATCCAAACCCTCGCAATATCTACCCTTGTATAGACTGTCGGAAAATTTTCGAATTGTCCTGAGCCGTAAGAAATAACGCCCACAAGCATATTTTTGCAGATCAGAGGTCCACCGCTGTCTCCGTGGCCTATACGTTTTCCAGGTTCCAGTGTACAAATGTGACATTGCTCGTTGATTGACGCAGTTTCGTTTATCGATTGTCCAGCCTTTTTCACAGCCTCCTTGCAAACTTTATTAGGTATCAACGAAAGAGTGTTTTTCATCAAGGTATCAGAATAAATCTTAGTCGCATTCTTGGAGATATTTCCCCATCCTGCGGTGGTACATTTGATTCTGTCTTTCGTCATTTGGTTGACGACGTTTGTTTCTACGGCTAATGACGGAACCAGCGACACGTATGCGGTGATTTTGAACGGAGGATGCGCAGTTATTACAGCAAGGTCGTATTCGTTATGGAATTCATCACTGAACTTGCATTTCGGGTGTACGACGATTCCCCGGGAAACCCGAGTTTGCCGGTTTTTATCGACTTTCAGCAATTCAATCGAGCCCGCTTTCAAGTTCATTGCATTCGGTGACAACAAACTGTGGTTTGATCCCAAATGTTCTTCTTCTACTACGCAATGACATGCAGTCAGAACTTTTTCAAGATGGAAAAGAGTTCCTCCGCACAAATCGGTCAACGTCGCTCTTTCCTGAACCGAAACCATGAACGGAAACTCGCCTTTCTTCGCAGGCGTTCCACCGATTTGCCGCGAAGAAGGCAAACGATTTGTAGGTTGGCTTTTTCGATTCTGATAACGGTCGAGTTGAGTCGAATTTGATGTGTTGAAAATTGACAATTTGGAGCTTGAAGAATTGGATTCTGCTGAAAAACAGCACAATATGTAAATTATTAACAATAGTGGTAACATTTCGAGGAATGAAGAGGAACGCGGAAATTCTTCATTCGCTTTTGCCTAAACTATTTGTAAGTGTTGGGTCTGGTAACTCGTTACTTGCCAATTTTTTCCCTGACAGATCACTAATGTATCCTGGACTCCAGGTGTTCTCATTGCCATACAAACGAATTTGCCACCCAAACGAATTTGTGGTCACATAAAATTCGGCTCCACGCGTAACCAATTATAAAATCAAGAAACTCATAAAAAAGGCCACAAAATTAGTACATTACAATACTGTTACTAAAAACACTAGCCAGGGGACCCGAAAAATGCACGAATTAGATAATATGTGAACCAATAATATAATAATATGTGAACCAAACAATACAAAACACGTTTTGCGAAATTTTGTCATTTTTATATAGCAAGGAGGCCAAAATACAAAGCACTCAATTAAAATGACCGAAATCATGAGGAAGTACCATGTGTGGCTCCAATAATGAAAATCAAGCGACATTCAGCAGACATGAAGAAAATCTCAAGTCCCCAGCGTTGAAATACGAGTACATTGATTTTTGCAGTCTGTTAAAATCAAAATATTAGTGTTCAAAAAAAAATTTCTTTCAATCCGCCATACGCCGTCAATTTTTTTTTTTTTTTTGAGAAAACTTTAATAGGTACCTACCTAATTTATGGAAATTTTGCCAAGAATCGATCTTGAACTGACAATGGTTCAATTCTTTCCAATTCTTCACCCAATTCGCTACCTCAATTTTAACGTATGTGGGGGGAGATTTGAGAGAATTCGTGTTATATCCATGATTTTTTTCAAAAAGGAGTGTTTGGGATCAATTTATATAGATTTTTGAACGTTGAATCAAGTAAGACGACAAGTGTGTTTCGGAGTTGATTGCTATAATAATTTTCGAGTATCGCAACTTTTGTCGTGGTTTCCTTTTTCAACTTTTTGAGATTTTGAGAGACTTGTAGAGAGGCAGAGATGTTTGTAGCTTAAAAATTTGTAGAGCTATGAAAATCGTCCTATACTTATTGGAAAATAAATGAAAATAATAATAATAAATTTTGAACTCGTATCACACAGAAATACTGTGTAATCCAAATTTCAATGAAAGCCAATTCCGCTCATCAACTTGGACATCAGATTCTGGAAATTTCATTGAATTTTAGAATAGAACTAGGGGCTGAGCGCCCCTGGCGGCTGCCGCCGCCCAACCCCCTCAGAGGGGGGCTTCGCCCCCTCAGCTATCGCGCACGGTCGGCCCGTCGGAGGGGCTGCGCCCCTCCTCTCGGGCCTTACATATTCTTCGGGTGGGGGCAGTGTCCTTTTCACTACTATATATAGTAGTACTATATATATAGTATATAGTATATAAATATAGTATATATGTAGTATAGGTATAGGTAAAGGTAGGTAGTAGTGGTTTATTATTTGTGTATGTAGAGTGGGAATCTATGGTAGGTTTTATAGTAGGGAGTACTTAGTAGTTGCTATAATTTGGTATGTTGGTGGTGGGGATAGTATTGTACTTAGTATCATAAAGTATTGGGGTTTTCAACTGGTGCAAAGTAGGAGCAAAATTAGACATTACAACTGTAAGTTTTCCAAGATTTGTAACTTCCACAGTGGATAACTCAAACAAAAAGTCGTCAATTCAGATGTTTGAATATACCAAAAGATGGGTAATTTAACTGTCCACATTTTCCTAATGTAATGTACCTATCCATTTTTCAACCGTTTTTGCGTTATTCAACAATATTAGTAGACTACACACGAAAAAATGACATTTTTCAACTTTAAACGTAATTTTCATCTATTTACTGCGAAAGAAACAAAGAATGAACCATATATTATCGATATACACATCATCAACTATCATTATGCTAAATTTGAGCGAAATCCATTTCAAAAAATTTTTCGCAAAAAATCCAAGGGGTACCCCTGCGATTTTTTTCAACCGAACAGTTAACGAATTTTTACTCCTCTCTCAATACAGATAAAAATCTGAAATTTTTAGGAAAGTTGTGTCTTACCAAGATGTATTTTTGTGATTTTTTTTATTTCTCGGAAAAATCTGCAAGTGGTCCAAAAAAATTGGTTTTTAAAAGCTCAAAAATTGGACTTTAACCGTGATTTTCGGGGTCAAAATAAATGCGAATCAATTGTTTTATTATGCAGGAGTCTTCATTTGAACGCCTTACACACGTACATAGCAAAAAATTTGGTGAAAAAAATTTAAACAGAGCCAGAGAAATTATTTTCCGTAAATCGAGTTTTTCGCCGGCCGTAATTCCGAGCTCCGCTGGCATCGGTAATAGTGAAAAATTAAATTTTCGTTTTAACGCGATTTTGAAAGCTATTCTTATAGGAAATTTAACGCTGAATCCGAATATGACGTCAAAACGGCGGAAATTTCACGACAACTTTCAGTTTTTCCAGGTTTAATACTACTCCACTCCTACGTTTTCAGCTTTGAAAATCCGTTGCAAATACTTACAGTACTGTTCAAATTTGACTATTTAATGATTCCTAAAGGAAATTAGACGTAGAATTCGAATTCAAAGTGAAAAAAATCAAATTCGAACAATTAATAATATTTTTCGAATTTTTTTCGTTTTTCATACTTTTGAAGTTTCAACTTTGGGATTTTTTTTCATTACGTTCCCGAAACGGGACAAATTAGGTGCTGTGGAAGAAAATGTAGGAAATTTAACGTAGAATCCATTAAAAATACGAAAATGGCTAGCGTATAAGATAGCTCTCGAGATATATTCCACTTTATGTCAAAAAACGTGTTTTGACTTTTGTGTTGTATATTTTGAGTAATGTACCTACCTATGTAAAAGTGGTCGGTTCAAAAGTGATTGGCGGATAACATGCGAAAAAACGCAAAAAACAGGGTCATAAAATTTCAAATCGCAATAAAATTTGAACAGAGGCCTAAATAAAAAAAAGAAGACCTTTCCAGCCGGTGAAGTTCTCTCAATTGAACGGCACTATGACCAAAATTTGATTACCTATTCCCAGTTTCTCAATCAATCGTATACCCAAGGATTTTTGACTTAAACTTTGGGCCGCTCTAGCTCCGACTAAAATCAACCTACGAATGAATTCTTGTACTTTTTCGTTTAAAGAATTTATCCATGAACAAAATGCGCTCATAAAATCTAATCGCGTTGTGAGAATTTTTCGACAAAATTGCGATCGATTGCGGAAAAACGTGGTTCCGAAAAAGCTCAAATTTTGACATTTTCCTTCCTCACGAAAAATTAAGGTCGAAAATCAAAAAAGTAAGAATTAACCGCATCAGGAATTTCGATTTAATTGACGAATAATATATAGTGTCAAAAATTTTTTATCGGTTCACAATTTTTCTCGGCCCGTTTGAGTTTTTTCAAAACGAAATTTTCAAGTTTCGACTTTGGATCGCTATAGCTCCGCGGAGGTGAGATCAAACCTTACGATTGTAATTACAAAAATGTTCGAAATTTATCCGACTACAACTTTGCAATTCACTTAGTATATGTAAAAACGAATAGTTTGACCGCTAGGACGCCCGATCGCTCGAATTCCTGAAAACCGACTTTTCCAAAAAACGACGTTTTTCGATACATTTCGAATTTTTTCAAAAAACAGGAGGCAAAAATCAAAATTCGAAGATTTTTTCAGACGGTGGCCTTAAATTTTAAACAGCCCCTATTTTTTTCATCCAAATCCTTCCGGCCAGTTCCTCAATCAATAGTATACCTTCTCCTCCTCCTCGTTATGTAGTTTTATATATATATAGAATAGATAGATAGAATTTTTTTTAGACTACATAGTTCAAGTAGTGTTTCTGAGTATAGTACGGGCTAGTTCTGAGCACCGTACTATGAAAATGTCTTCCAAATTCACCTCCGTTCCGAATTCAACTTTTCAGACGATCAAGATACTTCCATTAAATACGTAAACATGAAAATAAAAACGAGCGCGGTACTCCCTCCTACACGGGACGAGTTAACGTTCTTGAGTGGGGAAATATCAAGTTTAAGGGCCGGTTCCAATGTAGGAGCAGCCTGAAAGTTAAACAAATTGTGTTCTGCGGGCGAGCTTCAAGTCAATCGTTTCCTGATTCGTTGGATGAACGGATGACGAAAGACGGAACCCTGTTCAACACTCTCCCTGTCCATCGATTGTCGCCTTTGAAAAGATTTTTACTCGTCATAGTCGTTAAATTTGAAAATATATTGCGCCAATATAGTATTCATAATCAAAACGCTGCCAGCCTTTCGTGTTGCATCGTTTCCCAGCCCGATTATCCAATCAATCGACGAGTCAATCCTGGCCATGACTCCGGGAGTGTCCTCGATTCCGCATCCGATACCCCACGAAATAATTGCGACCAGAATTCCATTGCAGATCAACGGACCTCCACTGTCGCCTTTGCACGTGTCGACGCCTGCTTCTTCGATAGTGCATAGTTGAATGTCAGGCAGTACTTCCATAAAGAGTCCTATTTTGGCTCCAGCTGTGGCTATCTGAGGAATGCATATGTCATACGGTACTAAATGGAGCTCAACTTTCAGCAAGTCAGGATGTTTCCCTTTTTGGCTCTCTTCGAGTACACCCCATCCAACTGCTGTGCAAACCATTTTGTCGTTAATCCACGCGTTGACAAGCTCGCGATTATCAGCGATTTCGTATATCGGTTCCAATAGGCCAGGAACGATTTCGAACGGATTCTTCGCAAAGGCGACGCCTACGTCGTACTCCCATTGGGATTTCGTCGTTTTCACGCACTTTGGATGAGCGGCGAGTTTCGAACAATTCCGTTTTTGACCTTGCGTGGTGCCTTTAGAAATATTGATGGTTCCCGCTAGTAAGAAAATTGCCGACGCAGGCCTCAACATCTGATTGAACTTGTAGAATTCTTTGTTAAGCACCAAACAATGACAAGCTGTGAGCACTTTCGAAGGTTGGATCAAAACTCCGCCGCAATAGCCGTCCGCGATTTCTCGCAATTGTACCGAAACTGCGAATGGAAACTCGCCCAAAGAAACAGTATTATCTCCTGATATCCTTGAAGAATTGTCTAGTATTGTATTTTCTGTCGTCCCGTAATCTGTTACGTTGTGAGGCGAACTTGGAAATTCGAAAGAGGAGAATCCCACGATCCGCATGATCACCGAGAAAGTAAGGAGATACGCTCGAGGCATAATTGTTGTTCATCGCGTTCGTTATTCGGAAATTTTGTTTACATTTTGTTAACCATTTTCTAGCTCATTGAAATGGGATCCTGGAAATTATTGCCTAGGGTGGTAAAAATGTCCGTTCGTTGACCAAGTGGATATTTCGTCATCCTCGTTATTGGTTTACTTGTCAACAATAATGTAGGTAATCACTCAATAAAAAATTCTAACCCCCTCCCCGAAAAAAAATATGTTTTACGTTTCAAGGCATGTATTGAATCTGAATATTCAAAGAATGGAAAATTCTGTCCATCCGCCGCGCGCCGTTAACAATTTTCTGAAGAAGCTTTAATAGCCCAATTCTTTAAAGTGTCGTATTTTCGCGACAATTCGTATTTCTTAAAGTTTTCGGACAAAGGTGTATTTGATATAATTTTTTTATTTACTCTAAATCGAATGAGACAATAGTGTAGTCGATAACTTTACTGGTCCTCAAGTTATCGCAGCATTTGTGTAGAATTTTCGAGATTTTTCAGATATATTGCATGTCTCTATTGTAGACGATATTGTACACTAGATATATATAGTATAACTCGAGAATTTTCGGAGCTGTTAACATTGTTCGAAACTCGTTGTAAGAGTCGTCTCTCTTTTTATCTTTAGGTAACTAATTGAACTTCTAATTATTTAATGAAGAAAAATAAAAATAATCAAAATTACCATAGTTGCTAAGGAGTTTTCTCTTTTCTCTTTTTTCTCTTGGTGGAAACGTTCACAAATGATTGGCTGTTGGTCTTCTTAAATCATAATTGAAGCTAAGGAATAATAATTGCTGACAGCCATTTGCAGCTTTTTTTTATTCCAGTAGTAAATAGAAGTTCGAAAAGTCGGAGATACATCAGGAGGAAAATTCTCTAAAATACTTCTACTTATTGTACAGAAATACTTCTGAACGAGGATCCGTCTGTCTGCGGTCAAAATGTGATTCTGACAGCTCACCGCAAGAGCCTCATTACTCATACTACTGTACCGATGACTCATTACTAAATTTAATCATTGTATCAATAATTCACTTACCATTGCATCCATTACATAAACTCAAATTGCTCACAATAGCTGTTACAAATCAAAAATTCGATGAAAATGGTGAAATTCGATTCAGCGTTCAAACGTCTATGTATTTTAATACTGTGGAATCAAATATTTATAAATATTTAATGGATTGTGATGGAAAAGAGGAAAGAGGAAAGGTTTTTTCAAATATTTCGAAAAATCTTGGTCATAGATAAAAAGAAAGAACATTTCTATAAAATCGAGCCATAAACAGCCAAGAATTTATAGTCATTTCCTACACTTGGCTATTCTACATTTAAAAAATTATTGCTACACTCAATTGCTAGTGGCATTTGATAGCGAAACTTAACGGTGCCCGTTTAGATACTTCGGATACATCTCGACTTGGTCAAAAGCCCATTTGCTACCCTTATCTGACCTTAACTACCGAATCGCATGCTTGCTCTTTCTTTTTTGAAGTTATATTCGGTGAGATCACAATTACTAGACGTTATCTTCGCATTAGCCGAAATGACGCAAGGCTGAGATGAATGTCAGTGTGCATCGACCTCGTAAATGAAAAACGATCACGTGAGACTATTTTTCACACAACGAAAAAACTCTAATTTACTTATTTTTAGCAGCTTTTTTTGTACAGAATTCTCAATAGAAATGTGTGAAAAATTATTGATAGCTCAAAAAATGAAATAAGAAAAAATCAAGTTACGAAAAATAAGTAAGAAAAAACCTAAGAAATATAACCTTAAGTCACACTTACTTAATAAGGTTCGTTATACCTACAAATATATAATTTCCATCATCAAAACCATTGCATTTTTATTAGCGAAGATAACTAATGCAACGTGACGTATAACTGCGAAAAATTTAACTTACCTCGACTAAGGTTATGATTCATTGAAAGCTACAGATTATCGCTCACGTTTATAATCCTTGAGTCTTAAAAGTTGATCTGAATTTATTACGCGCATGTAGGTACTTTATTATCTCACGTCGGAAAAGATTTTATTACCGATTGATTCATAAGCCATTCAAAGCAGAATTTATTGCAGGAAAATCCGTGCGGAAAACCTGCGATCTAAATTAGAATCTGCGTGTTCGTTCGCTCTACTAAGCGATGAATGATCGTTGGGTCAGCCAGAAATCGGCCGGGGTCAACGAACCGAATAAATTTCCTCTAGAGGTGTCCTAAAGCTTTTGTTGGGAGTCCTAGGTTCATTTGGTCGGCTGACGCACACAAGCGCTATCCAAGGAAAAGGATACAACTTGCGAAGATTCTTCGCGAGGAGCGCAAAGAATTCGATGTAATGAATAGTAGAAACGCTAAAACTTATTCTACAGTGGTGTAGTATTTCTTTGCTTAAATTATGATCTGAAAAGGCCATCAATTTGTGATCGAAAAATAGCCCGAACATTTATAAACGTTTCCACCCATAACAAGAGATATCAATAATCGCTCAAAAAAAATTCAAAACCCCTTCCCACCTAAAGAAATTAACGTTTTACAATTCAAGACACGTAGAATCCGAATATTCAATATACATAAAATTCTGTCCATCCGCTGCACGCCGTCAACACTTTTCTGAAGCAACTATAATAGCTCAGTTATTGAAATTGTCCCCAAAAATCAATTTTGGTCTGAAAATGGCTCAATTCTTTAATCAAATAGCTACCTTCATTTTAAAATATTTTTGCGCGGTTTTGAGGGGCGATTCATATATATTTTTTTTTAAACATGGATGTGTTTGGTATAAATTTCTATTAATATAATTGTAGAATTGTATTAATATAATTATATAAATATAATTTATAATGTAATATATTTATAATAAATAGATTTTTCGACGCTGAATCGAATGATACCGCAGCTTCGAGTATCGCATCTTTACTGTTGAATTTTCGAGATTATCAGAAATTTGGCATCAGGATGTAACTCGAGAATTTTTAGTTAGGTATAAAAATCGTATTATGCTCGTTAGAATACTGGTCAAACACGCCCAAGCTGTGTCGTTATTAACGTCATTTAATTATTAGAATAAAAATTTTTAAAACCACGATTTCCATCAAGGATTTGACCTTATAATTTCCGATATGTTGTTAGGTAGAAACGTTCACAAACGGTTAGGATTATAAGTGTGACAAGAGGAGGGTTTTCTTTGATCATAATTGAAACATAAAAAATCTAATTTTGAGAGGGTTAGACAATTTTTTCCTCGGGCGATTACAATGGTTTGTATTGAATAGTAAACCGAAAATTCTTAGGAGGGCGTCGAGAATTCCTTCTGCCCCTCGAACATGTATTATGCTCGAGGCCTTTCGAGCTGATCTATTCTAGAATTTCCATGCACGCGACGCGTGTTTTGACCGTGCAAGGAATAGACGACAGTGTCACCTAGCTCAGCGCCGCCAATTACACTGGTATAGCTTCATGACCACCTCGACACGCAGATCACGAAGGGTAAGAAGCTGTCGGAAAACTGAGGGAAGTTCAACGTGAGGAAAGGTTATCCTAATATAGCGAAGTATAATCAGTGTAATGACCATGCAAGTAGTGCCCAAATGAGCTCGATGGATTAAACGAAACCGGCATCGTTAATGTCTTCATCGTTAAATGACGTATACTTGACGTATCGATTTTCGCATTAACTTCTTCCATGTACTGTACCAAATTTATCCGACCGCTATTTAAATTGATGGAAATCACGAAACAAGAATTTTCCGCCAGAAGGCCAATTATTAAAATTAGGTAGTCATTGCGAGTAAATAATTCAAATTATTCAAGGGTCCCCCTCAGCGGAGCACTTTATTATGAAATCTATATATTCGAAAAGAAATGTCATGGAAAAATCAAAAAAATGAAAAGTAAATGAATTTTTTTTAAATATTTTGGTTTTTAGCCATTTTTTCGAATAAAATATTCTTTTCAGAAACTCGGCACCGACCAAATTGCTCGCTCCATACCTAATTTCAAAGACAACTATCTGTCATTTTTAAACGCTGAAAGAGCAGACACTGAATTCAAATGTAAATTTCCAATTTCATCCGTTAACACATGTTCGAATAATTACCGTAATGTAAAAAAAAAACTTATAATTTTCAAAAAATAAAACTGGAGCCGTTTTTCCGACGAATTACGCGACACATTTTTTAAAACAATGCTGGCGGTTTTTTGTCACAAAACTTTACTTAAACGGTTTGGAATTCGGTCAGGTCATCTTCGAGGAGAAGATAGGTCTATCAAAAACCTATTTATCCTAAATATATTTATGCCGGTTCATTTACGAAATATTTGCGTTTCAAAAATGCAACAGCACGTTTTTCGACGTTCAACTCGAAATATATCGAAAATAAAATGTGACTGTCGTTTTTAAGGGATTGTAGTGTTAATATCCAAGAGATTTGTATGGTGAAGTCATTCCATGAGCATTTGCCAGAGCGCCAATTTTCAGACTTTAGACAGAGTTGATGCGAAAACCTGAAAACTCAGGAAAAACTACTGTCAATTTGTTTGTCTTCTTCCTAGAGTTACAAACTTGATCAATTCCCACCTATTGGAAATATTCGTCAATGGATCATGGAGATATTTCATCGGTGAAAAAATAACGTACCAAAATAGTATACCTTTGCGCGGAAAGGGCTTGCACCGCAAGGGGCTTCGCCCCCTGGCTTAACGTAGCGGCGATGTACCAAGCGCTAGTATTCATATAAATTTATCAGCATAAAATTCCGAGAGTTAATATTTTTTCATGAACGGCTTGATTTTCATACTTGTACGATATCCTCTCAAAATTCTAATTACCATCTGATGTACTTATCTTTTTGAAATTGATCTACCAGGATTGAGAGAGCGGTGCACCAAGGACGACGACTGCATAGCTCAGGCCCATTGCACGCTGAACACAACGATTCAAAAGGGGTTCAAAATTTGCCTCTGCGAGCCTGGCATCGAAGAGGAAAACAACGCGTGCGGAGGTGAGCCGAATATTTTTTAATCTAAAAAATTCTGAAATTTGTTTTTGGGTTTTGAAAAAATACTTAGGTAGTGATGGCATTACTTGAGCATTCAGAAAGCTATAAACGTCTTCCTGTTTGAGGTTTTCGGGTCTAAATTCGACGGTGCATTTTCCGGAACGAGCCAAATAGCATCTTTTTCTGGGAAAATTAGTCTACAAATCGTTCACGATCGTTGACAAAATTATCGAATTTTCGACAGCTGAGACCAACTGTGCAATCGGCAGAAAATGTCGACTTTCTAAATAAAATGCGATGGAAAATATTTTTGGGTAAAAGTTTTCTTGATCTTAGTTATCTTCATTTTGTCACCAATTCGGTCGTAAAAAACCGATAAACCTTATAAATTTTTCTACCACAAATTTTTACGTAGCGCCCAAGAAAATTAAATTGAGCTTTACGTCATGGTTTCGATTATTAAGGCCTTTAATTGCAAACAATCTGGTATTAAAACTCATTTTTTTCTTCGAAGCTTTTTTCAGCTTTTTTTTTCAAATTATCCGCAAATTGCTCAACAAGTCGAATACACTTGACTTCCACGAGTGCAAAACTTTACTTTCGACGCGAATCGTTCACCTTTGAAGAAAGTTGTGTTTCGTATTGTGCGGAGGAATGAAGTTGAAACGGTTTTGCAGAAGCCGAGGAAAGGATCTGGCGCGATAATCCGCTACCGAATAGACTCGAGTCACGCTACGCCGAGCTACGATTAATGCCTTCTGTTTCGTGTAAACTATCAAAGGCGGTGAAAAAACGAAAGCAATTTCAACCATCCGCGCTGAATCTATTATTTTCCACTGTCGCACTAACTGTTTTGACGCAGATTATTTTTACTATTTTCCTGCTAGAGCTGGAAAATTATTTCAACCCGTCATCGACCGTTTTTCGCGTGCTTCGAGCTCCAAAAGCGGAGAATTCGGGGTTTTCCAAAATACTAATTTTATCTAGTTGGAAAATTGTACGAGTGACACTGCATAGTACCTTGTCATTTATAGATGCAATTCATAATTTATGTCATACGTCGTAATGGATATAAGTATTTACTTGGAATCTTCTGGAATCATTAATATTTAACAGTACTGTAAGTTTTTGCAACGAATTTTCAAGGCTGAAAAACTTAAGAGCGGCAGTGTATTAAAAGTCGGAAAACTGATAGTTGTCGTCAATATTCCGCAGTTTTGACGTCATATTCGGGTTCAGCGTTGAATTTCCTATAAGAATAGCTTTCAAAATCGCTTTGAAACGAAAATTTAATTTTTCACTATTACCGATGCCAGCGGAGCTCGGAATTTCGGACGGCGAAAAACTCGATTTATGGAAAATAATTTCTCTGGCTCTGTTTAAATTTTTTTCACCAAATTTTTTGCTATGTCCGTGTGTAGGGCGTTCAAATGAAGACTCCTGCATAATAAAACAATTGATTCGCATTTATTTTGACCCCGAAAATCACGGTTAAAGTCCAATTTTTGAGCTTTCAAAAACCGATTTTTTTGGACCACTTGCAGATTTTTCCGAGAAATAAAAAAAATCACAAAAATACATCATGGTAAGACACAACTTTCCTAAAAATTTCAGATTTTTATCTGTATTGAAAGAGGAGTAAAAAATCGTTAACTGTTCGGTTGAAAAAAATCGCAGGGGTACCCCTTGGATTTTTCGCGAAAAATTTTTTGAAATGGATTTCGCTCAAATTCAGCATAATGTTAGTTGATGATGTGTATACCAATAATATGTGGTTCATTCTTTGTTTCATTCGCACTAAATAGATGAAAATAACGTTTTAAGTTGAAAAATGTCATTTTTTCGTGTATAGTCCAATATTATTGTTGAATAACGCAGAAACGGTTGAAAAATGGATAGGTACATTACATTGGGAAAATGTGGACAGTTAAATTACCTAACTTTTGGTATATTCAAACATCTGAATTGACGACTTTTTGTATGAGTTATCCACTGTGCAAGTTACAAATCGCTCAGCCCCTAGTCAAAAATAATACCACAATCAAATCGGCTAGTTAAAAAAAAAAATTCCGATAAATATTAATTGATTAATTCTCCTATAAATCTTATATTATTCAGTAATTCCCTGTGTCTCGTAAAATTTTCGATTGCCACGATTGGTTCTATTGCTCTATTGATCGTTGAAGAAATAGCTTTGAAAACATTTTCCCGCTACACGAATGGAAAAATAATTGAATACTTCGTTCTCCGTTTTGAGATAAAAACATCCTTTAGCTAAAACGCTTCGTTTCACGGTTGAAATTGTTTCAGTTTATAAAGTTAAGAAGCAACATGTGCACTGAGCTTCGCGTGACGTTTAGTCGATTTTCTCCCAGCGAAAAAAGAACAGTTCACGCTAACCTAAGTCACATCACGTGTTTGCGTAATTATAAGGCATTCGAGAGCTTCAAGACTAATTTTTTTTTTTCGTTTTCCTCGACCGAAATATTTTTCCTTGTTGATTCTACAGCTTGGAAATGACTTCGGGAAACGGAAAACTTCCGCGGAGTTTTCAAAATGAATAATAGTCTATTAAATTAGACAATTCTCAAAAACAGCTCATTTTCAGTTATTTCGAATTTTATTTTTACGTCCATACTAAATCAGGAATGCTCACACAGCAGCAGGATGGTGCTGAAAGGAGAATATAATGAGCGTTCGATTCTAAAGAGCTTATTAAATATGCTGATCGAAAAATCGACTTTTTCATTCTAGGCGATCTCAGAGTGTCGCGATTCGATCCAGCGTTGAAAATACGTTGATTTCGACCTCCAATTACACATGAAATTATCTTTCACAAATTTGATTTTTTTTAAAGATTAAGAAAACTCTCATTTTCAGGTGCGAAACTTAATAGCCCTACGCACTGTAAATGTTGTCTGGCCCGAACATTGGTTTAGCAATAGAAAGATAGAAAACTTAACGCTCTCTCCAACTAATAATAAAACTGAAATTGACTCCAGTAATTAAAGGAGTTATAGCGGTTTAATGAGTTAGAAAAAGTCGAAAAGACGAGAAAAATTATAAGTTGAACAAAGTTGGGGAAGGAGTGCGTTAAAATATTATATCAGACGAATTTGGTCGGAAATTAGATGTAACAGCATTTCAAGAAAAATATTAATAAAATTCCAGATTAGGTACTCAAAAAAAATTAATTGTAGAAAAACTGTCCAACTGAGGTAAATTTTGGTTTCTTAGGTTTTCGGATATTTTCTAACTGGTAACAGTTGCACATCCCAAGGAACGTCAACATCTCTATTTACTGGCTCTTGAATCTTCCGCTTTTGTTACAAGGGCGTATTCAATGGCGTCGGCTTTTGACTCGTTTTCCGTTTGATCTTCGCCCTATTGAATGTAATCAGGAACCATATGAGAGGGTTTCGGCGTGCCCTTCTGTTTAATTAACCTCTTGAGGAATAATAATTACAGCCACAATTAGAGTGGAATGAAAACTAGTGACGAATTGTTTCTCGGAAATGAGAAATAATCTTGAATAAATTTTAGAATAGAATTCCATTGAATTTAGGTTATTTGAGTGTTATTTTTATGGCTCGATTATTCTAATAGTTACACAGGTTTACAAAAAAAATATTTTTTTTTAATTGTTTGGAATTTGATAACTGATTTTCATGTATTTTTCAGCGCTGATTGCAAAAATGCAATCTATTTTTTTTCTATCACGTAAGGTTTTCTCACAAAAAAGGAATTACTTTTTGGTATAATAACAAAATTTTAGCAATTTTTCAAATTTTTCTCAAGTTAAAGGATTTTATATTATGTATAATACATGTTATAAACTACACATATCTAGTACACTTACATTTCTCTTCAAGCTCATAAGTCCTTATAGTATCACCAAAATTGGGATCTCTCATCAGTTTTCTAATGTCTGGTCTGACAAAGACTCCTTCCTTTAGTTTTGCCTCGGATAAACCAGGAAAAACTCACTAGAGTACTGAACTATATATAAAAATATCGGAAAAAGCTAAAAATAGACAAGCAGTTTGTGGAATAACTGTACGTGATGGAATTTTTTCACTATTTTTCCCAAAATCAGCGTTGAAAATACTATAAAAATCACTTATTCAATTTTAAACAATTTTTATGTCGCAGACTTGTGTTATTCTCTGTACCTTATTTTTTCCACCCGCGCTTTCTCCTTTTCGACCTCTAAAATTTCATTCAAGGAGGAAAAAATGTCAAAGTGCACCTTTCCTGAACTCCTGAAAAAATATTCCTCGTACCTCTGCTCTAAAAATATTCCCCTTCAAGCGTGGAATTTGGCGAAAAATCGAATCGTTGCGCTTCATCGATTTGACGTTTGTTTCAGGTGGCGAACAACTAGTAGCGGCTGGGGGAATGGTGCTGGCCGTCGGTATCGTCGCCTACATTCTCGACAGAAGACCCTAAACAGCCCAGAACTGAGAGAAATTGCTGTTGTAATTCGACCCCCCGGATTCCGTTACATTTTCAGCGATGAAAACAATTAAACGATAAATTAGAGATGAATATTTAAAAAAAAAATGAAAAATAGCAGTCGACAAATTGAATTTCTCGCAGACTAATAAATTTTCACGAAAACAGCGGCCATTCGTTGGAAGATCTTTTCAAAAAACTTTGTACAGTTCCTAAGTATTCTTTTTTCTATTTCTATCCTTAACCTTTAGTGTAAATGCATTTTACTTGAGAATTCGCTGGTTGTAACATAGCTGTATCACATTCGAGCTTAATTGGCACCCTGAAAAGCACTCGCAGATAACGCAATTACAAAAAAAAACTCCGTCCCTGACATTATGATCAGACTTGGGAACTAATTAGTTGCACGTAAATTAAAAGTATTTTTATAGCTGATTCTTCTAGTGTATTGTATGCAACACATCGTTCAATTAGTGTTGATAGTCTTTGTCGAAATTGATTAAAAATCTGCTGTATAATGAAAAAATGTCAATTTTTATTAAATTTTGGCTAGTTCGCACGTAGCGGATTTTAGAATATTTTTTCGATAAGAACTTCGGTTATTTATTGGACTTTTTGAAGTAAAGATCGTAGCAGTTTCCACACTTCTATTGATCCCTTGTTTCCAAATGATTGCAACTAGTTCAGTACGGAAAATTGCTGGTTATGAGCTGTTTTGTCTTGCCTTGATGTTTTCATTAATAAATCGTAACCGATCCTGATTTGACGGCATTTATTTCAACCCCTTCCTAAAATGATGGACAACAGGAAAATTATTATCGGTAAAATACGTTGATGCTTCTGAATAAATGTTTTGAGAAGGACTCGGAAAAACGCAAATGGGTTTTAAAATTAATTTGAGTCGTAAAATTATCGATAGTGGAAATCAGAATTTCACCTCTGACTATAGCATATTTATTATATGGTTACAATTTTTTTGACATCGTAATTCAAGTTAAAAAATACTAATGAATAAATTTAAAAATAATAAATAAATTTTAAAAAAATTAAAAAATAAAAAACACATCCGTAATTGACACATTTATAGGTATTGAGCATTTAAGTGGACATTTTAATTGAGGAATCGCGTTTGAAGTGTAATATCATCTAGATCTCCAACCAACAATAGCACAAAGCAGCATTATTATTCAATATTAATTCAGTCGTCCAATCGAGTTCAATCACCTAGAGAAGTTTGGTCCTTCAAAGTTCTTTTACAATTTCTACCTTCGTTCATTGGTCCAATTGATGGCAGCTTTAATTTATACGATCAACTATAGAGGGATATTAACCTGAATCCTTGTAACTAAAATTTTTCAAACCCCGAATGCAAACGCCACTAAATTTTAGTCTGTTTGCACTAGTCATTTAGGACCCTTGAAATCGATTTCAATTCGATGAAAAATCCTCAATCTAAAAATTCCCGCTAAGTGAATCACCCTCATTGTATTCTCGCATTTAATTTCACGGACTGGAGTTGGATTTAGGTCAGTTCTTGGGTCGATAAGACTCGGTCCGTGCGCGTGAAGTGGCCGATAGTTTACAGTCTTTCGTGCTTGCTATCATCGCTAGGAAATCTCCACGTCCGAAACTAAAGGTCTGCTGAAGTCTTTTCCACCACCGCTTCAGTTCTTAGCTGCACTGAAACGGCATAAAACACTGCGACGTAGCCTTCCTCCTTCACATCAAGGTACTTTCCCCCTGCGTGACCTTCGTTTAGCAAAAACGTTGGTCTCGCGAAATTTCAGTCGAACAAAAAATTTTCAAGGGGGAACAGTTTGAATTTGCAAAAAATTCCAGCAGATTAGACGAGTTTTTAGGTAGAAAATAATCTGGTATCAGTAGATCTGGGAGCCCTCGAGAAATCAAAAAAGTAAATAGTTGCACCCAACAGTCCTGTAAAATTTAGGAAAGTGTTATCACAAAAGATGAGCTTGAAACTTTTTTTTTCCTTTTCCTTGTCGTCACATTTTTTTAATAAAAATGTGGGTGAGAAAAAACGACTCATTCTCCGATACTTCATCGGCTGGTCGAGCGCTTTCGCCCGTTCGGGCATCCTCGGAGCGATGCACTAGTTTCTTTTTTAATTTATATTTTTTTAAAGCGCGCATTCCATCAAAATGCTCATCACGCGTGGAATTAGAAGATGAAGAAGATTCAATTTCAAGTCGAATAGTATCATAAAATACGATCGATGGGTGTTATAGATGGATGAAGATGGACCGTTTCTTTTGTACGTTTTTCTGAGTACAGTTAACCGAATTTAAACTTTGTCGTACAGTGATAAATCATCCACAACGCATACTTGAGAATTTTCCATTTTATATCTCGTTCTGAAGTTATGAGCGATTTTACGGCTTCTCCTGAAGTCGGAAAAAAGTTATAATTGTTGACTACGGATTATAGTTTTATGATGAGAATAGATAATAATAATATGCCATAACAGGGCGACACGATCATAATCAATGATCAACAAACTTCAATTGTGTCACTGCATTAGTGTCTTTTATTTATTTTTTTTTTTTTTGAGGATTAGGCTCTGACGAACAACGAGTCCGTCGTCACAGCTTTTGTGTTCAATTTGGGAGCTTTTCAGAAATTTGACATGAGGGAGCTATAAAAATCGTTATGTAGTCGTTGGAGTGCTCGTCGAACACTCCCTTCAACTACACCGTATGGTGAAATTTCAGATTCTAATTTGGAAATTAAGAAAAATAAAAATGATTAAAATTACAATAGTTGCTACGGAGTTTTCCCCTATAGTTACCATCTCTTTTTCGGTGGGAACGTACACAAATGTTTGGATTCATTACTATTACAAGTGGAAAATCTTCTTAAGCATTATTGAACCGAAGGAATAATAAGCCACTGTTTTTATAGGATATTCGGGTTCTACATGCCTTGAAACGGAAAACGTCAAATTTTGCGGGAGAGTTGGAGAATTTTTTCTTGGGCGATCATAGTCGTTTATTATTGAATGATAAGACAAAAACCTAGTGATAAATTTATTTAGATTTGTCACTTCAATCGCTAATTTCATCTCAACGTCGAATTAATTCTGCAAATGACGTCATTCCTCTTTCAAATTACATTCTATTCACGGGTTCAAAATTTTTGAATAATCTTCGGTCGAATCGCCCATGGTAATAATCGGTTATATCGTAAGGCCACAGTGATTAGGGAGTGCCAATATCCAATAATAGGTGGCAATCGAGACTAAGGAAAAGGTTCGGAGGTGAAGTTTTCTTTCACTATATTTAGGCTGGATAAAGGCGACCTGTGCTACAGGAAATCTGGGGGAAAATGATGAGGTCACGATTGTGACGCCACGGATCGCGTGAGAGGGCACCAGGTTTGCGCACGCGAGCCGCCTCAGCACTCGCCATCGCCTGGAGATAGATGACCTGAGTTGATTTTATCACCGGCCAAAGAAGGCAATGCTGAAACACCTCCGCGCGGCTCCCAGAAGAAAGACACGAACAGTACAACACGAATCGAAAATTCAAATCGCACTTGAGAAATTCTCCGTCTTCTGGGACGAAATTTTTCTCTTTCCGATGAAGATCAGAACTATTATTTTTAATGTAAAAAAATATATTATTTTTAATTATTACTAATATTATTTTTACAGGAAAAAATAGCATGAATCTAATTTTCAAAGGAATTCAAATGCATATATTAATATAATAATTTATATAATGTATGTATTATATTTAATTCAAAACTAATTAAATTAAAGGAATTCAATAGTCCGATGTGTGTAGCAGGTTGTAAATTGTTCGAGATTGTACAGAGTGAATCATGCAACATTTTTTGAGAGTGCAATCCTTATAATGCAAGATCGATGGTTTTTTGCCACTGTAGCCCTTTCCCGGAACTTCTGGTTTAACAATTATTTAAAATAATCGTCTTTGCGTAGGCCTGTCATAATATTTCACTCTAGTCATCCAAGTTAAAAACTCATCGATAAGTAACAATAGTAAGGGAAGTAGGTAAGTAATTTATTCCCGAATATGAAAGGAAAATCCTCAGCAACCATCGTAATTTTAATTATTTTTCTTAACTATCTAATAAAAAGTTTAAATGTTCGCCTTACGATACAGCTTGAGAGAGTGTTTGAAGGGCATTCCAACGAGTACAGAACGATTTCTATAGCTCTCGAAAGTCTCGAGTTGTCACAGGGTTTCATGAAAAAAAAAGTATGTAGTTTCCTCAGAAAAGCGCAATTCTGTCACAGAAAATTACTGCAAAATTCTTACGATGGTGGGAAAGACCCTTCGTAACCAAAAATCGGATTGACACTTCACCTATATTTTAGTTAACCGCAGTAACAATGGCAGAACAAGAGAAGAATTTCATCAAGATTCAATCATCGGATACAAGTTCAACCCCTAACAACGACAAATACAGATTGGAAGAGGGGAACCCAAGTGCTAAATCAAGTAAATGTTCCTATTCGATCAACTATAACGTATTGTAATTATATACAAACAAAGTTATTCAATTAAATAAAAAATAATTTCAAAAAAGGAAGAGGGAAAATATAGAGCATCGACTTCACTTCAGGGAGAGATTAGATGCGTAGCATAGACGTGCAAGAATTAAGAATGGCGATTGATTTTATTTCGGTAAACCTTTTTGAGAATGAATGAACCTTATAAATCTAGCTAGCAAGATTTATGATTACTCCAGAAAGTTGAGCAAAATCGCTCTTTTCCGCAATTCACATCGAATCCCGAGCCAATTCGAATTTTGAGGCACAATTAGCGTTAATTCTACGCCTATTAATTGTCCCCCTATCTTCAGATTTTTCGTTTCAAGTTTGAAAATCGGCCTTGTCACAAGCACTCGAGACAATTCAAGTTCAAACGTAAAAATCTCAAGAAAATTAAGTGTCGATTATTACAATAAAATCTTATTGCACTTAATAGTGGAACTTGGCTCGTTTTCCTGCATTAGAAAATGCAGAGTATTTGTGAACGGGGTTTAAGGAAGTTAGTTGCTACCTACCAACAACATGGAGAGAAGAAAATGTGATAAGGCACCAAGGGGCGGAGCAAAATCGACCCGCTAATCTCCGGCGTGATAAAACTTGAGGGCTCTGGCCTCTACACAAGCACCAAGTACTCACAACGAACAACCATCGAGACCAAGCTTTTGCCTGTACAACTAAATAATCCTTATTAAGTTCATGTTCGAATACAGTAGGATTATTAGATTTAAAAAAAAAAAACCTATCTATCGATGAAGAGGATATGAAAAAATAGCCCAGTTTCATAAAAGAGTTATGAATAAATTTTCAAAAAAAAAGTTAAAATCAAGAATAGTCCGTTTTCACTTTATTTCTCTCCTTATTTGTATAATTTGTTTAGTTTCTGCTCCAAAATTCATAAAGTACGAACACGTAACGCCGACGAACTACTTCAAATCCCACAGCATGTCCCAAATCAATCCCAAATCATTCACCGCCCAGGCCATTACCCTTTATAATAGTAATGTTGGACTGTTTGATTTAAATAAAAGCTGATCATAATTTCGCGATTCCTCTAAGAAAAAATTGTTGGCGTCCTATTCGGACGATTAAAGAGAAAGTAATGACCTCTTTTTTCCTTTTGTTTCTTATTATGTATGTTAAATTAATAGGAGATCGTTTTAATTTCTGAAAAATTTGATTATTATATTTAAATATTTTTTTGTACTTGTATTTTGTATTAACATTTATTTTGTACTTGCAAATGTGGTAAGTAAGAAGCTTATTTTAGCTTTTATTATTATTGTGTTTTAACCCAGGGAAAATGGAAGAGAGGACCTTATGGTCTTAATCTTTCCTGGCTAAATAAATGCTTCATTAATATTCATTCTCAATGAGAAAATGAGAAAAAGTGAAGTACCGAATCGATCAAATAAATCCGTATTTATATAGATCCGTATTTAATTGTAGGGAAGATATTTTACGATAACAACACTAAGACAAATTAGGAATCGTCCTATAAATAATTAGAATCTCTTCCAAATCTGACTATGAATTGAAGTATATGGAAAGTTGGGCAAGTGGTACCTAGTTGGTGATTTTTCAAACAATAGTAGAATCATCCAAATCGAGTGAAGCATTCAAGACTTGATTGAGCCTTCATATGGTGGAGAAAATTCTATTGCGGTAGAAAATTCAATAATTATATTTTTTTGTACCATTCTCTGTTTATTATTCAATAACGAAACACTGTAATCTCCGGATAAAATGCATTTCCAACCCCCTTCAAAATTTGATGTTTTACATTTCAGGGCATGTAGAATGCAAATATCTAATAAAAAATATTCTTTCTGAAGGAACTATGTATTTGAAGTTTTCACCAAAAATCAATCTTGACTATGGTTCAATTCATTAACCAAATCGCTACCCCAATCGTAACGGTATTTTTGGGGGGTTTTGAGGGGGAAATACGTGTGTATTTTCCGCGAGTGTGTATGATATAAATTTGGACGCTGAATCGAATGAAACCAGAGTCGATAGCTTTAATGGTTCTCGAGTTATCGCAGATTTTATCTGGAATTGTTGAGAAAATTGAACAAAAATAAAATAAAATTCGTTCTATACTCGTTGGAATAATTGTCAAAAACTCTCTTAGGCTAGATCGTTAGAGGTTTAATTCAACTTTTAATTAAATGATTTAATTCACCTCAGCATCTAAGGAGTTTTCCCTTAAATGTAGTTACTGATCTGTTATTAGGTAGAAACCTTCACAAATGTTCAGAATAGTTACTATCGCAATTCTCTGAATAATGAAGCAAATAGATCATAAACCACTGTTGCAGTTATTATTTTTTTTTTTCAATTCTATTGTCTGAATTATTTATTGAATGATCTAAGAATGATCGAAATTGCATTAACTTTTAACCAGATATGATTTCGTAATTAGTCTGATGATCTGATTAGATTTTAATTAATTGTGATACTTCTTTCTTAGGTGGAAGCGATTTTATTTCATATTCAAATAAATATAAGGAATAGGATTATTGCGAACGTAGACAAAACACCAATCAATGCTTTTATTTCCAACGTTCTAGTAAATTCACCATAAATACAACTCGGCAAATCACACGCCATAGGAGGCCAACTATAGGCACTTTAGTTGAAACAAGATTTGCGTCAATAACCCGATTACAATCGAGGTTGATTAATACATTTTTAATCAATACGTAGTAAAAGTTATTTTGAAAAATTCTTGGCATTTTCACTATGTACCCACAGGTGTAATATTATGCTCAAAGGCGGTGTGCATTCACCCAAAAAGTGTAGACGAAGAAATTTCGAGCAAAAGCTTATCACCTATTATGGTCAGATGTACTATGTGTATTATTGTCATAATTGAAAAGTACCAAGGATCGAAAAATTAATCACACGATACATCGAAAATTGTGGTCGACTAAGAAAATCGTCAAATACGAACCAATCACGAAATCACTTTCAAAGGAAAAAATCCAGATATCTCTACCGTGAGTGAGAATATTTTATTCAAACTTGTGATATTTAAAACGTCAAAACTGTGACATAACATGTTTAAACAATGCGAAAGAGAATATTTCGAAAATTTTAAAAATAGCTACGGCCAAACATAGTCGAACAATCTATTTCTGAAGGCTGTTTCCGTGACATCGTCAATGTTGAAGGAAAATTCAATCAAAATCGAAGATAAATGGTGATTAAATCAATGACAAACCTTCCTTCGTAAGTTCTTTTTTTTTTTTTTTTTTTTTTGACAAATTGCGTCAAATCAGATTCTGTGACGAATTCTTCGTAACAATGTTCGATCAAGCGGCCGAAATTTTAACCTGCAAACAGAGGAAAAAATGTAAAAATTCAACGCAAGACAAGAAAATGGCTACGGCAAAATTGCGAGTCAGTCCGCATATTTTCTGCCCTATTACAACTTAGTATAAGTCTGAAAAAGGAAGATTAATCGCTTCTAATACTCTAACAGGTTTTGTATAAATAGATGGATATTTTTTCCATAAATGTTTAAACATTTTCCTTCCATCAATAAACAGGAAGAAGTTCCGAGTTTTTCTTCAAGTATTTTCACACCATAACATGTCGAACTTATCATCCAACAGTTCAAAATATTTGCTAAAAACTTCATCGTATCTTAACGTATTTGAAGTGTTTTCTCTAATACTTTGAGCGAGCAATATTCAATAGATAAATTAGTAATCATTACCCTAACCTAATCCCCTATCTATCCCCCCAATCCCAAATACTGAGGTACTTACAATTTAATCTCATACAACACCGGAATGCGAATAAAGGAAATGCTAACTCAACGTAGATTTCAATACGATATAAATATGATCGAGCCAAATCTCGCGACTCGTACCGAAATTAAATGCCAATAAGCTCGAATCGTGGAAGTAATACGTGTGATCAAAAATCATTAAAAATCCAGATATTCAATCGGTTGAGTTATTTCCCAACAGGCTTCACATCAGCAAATAATGAGATATTTCCAAACAGAAATGGAATTTCATCTCAAATTAAAATACAAATACATAGGTTAGCCGGGGGTTGTTAGGGGGAGAAAAACTAGGCGAATCATTCTCCAGTTCTTTATTGTACGTGAAGCCATTGGGTCCACAGCCTCCACGTCACCCTGAAGATGCCCGAATGGTCAATAGTGCGCGGCCAGGCAATAAAGAACTGGTCGCCTAGTTTTTCTCCCCCTCATACCCTCGGACATCAAGAAATGCGACAAGAAGGAAAAGAAGTACATAGGTTAGGTTACAAACTGCAAGACTCTCCAGAAATGAATTGCGAGTAGAATCGTTCAGTAAAGCGAAATAGATCTACATCCCAACCCAATTTATTACAAAATAGTCGGATAATAATTAGGTCCAATCATAGACAAAAGTTTTCAAGATTATTCCTGTTCAATTGTAACGTGTGAGACTAACAAACACTGTTGACCACAGACAGACAGACACGCTTGTTTAGAAGTGTTTTTGAGTATAGCACAATGGAAATTTCTTCCGAATTCTCCTCCGTTCCGAATTGGATTTTTCGGACGATCACAATACTCCCATTTAATATGTAAGTATAGAAGTAAAAAGGAGTTATTGATCCCAAATTTTGAATGGAAAATCCCATCCCTTACACAAAGTTGATTTTATTACAATATTTTACATCATTGCGGAAAATAATTGTTCAAACCTACCTACGTTTAAGGCTGAAGGTATGTTTCCGTAATTTTAAATCCAACCATTCCACCTACTTCAATTTGGACTTGAAAATACTGCTACTCCATCAGCCAATTATAGCACTACGTACATCAATGCGCGGATGAGCTTTACAGCGATTTTACGATCGATTTTATGCCGTTCTAGGCTTCAATTGTGTAATTTACGAGTGACCATTGTATACCTAGTGTGATACTAAATGAGGTGACTCAAATGGAGAACTGGGTAGAACACTATTAAAAAGTCAAGACATAAATAGCGGATCGGTGCTCTCGATCCAGATAAACTGCTGAGGAAATAAACACTCTACATTTTTGAACTTTCAAACACAAATGTGTCGCAGCATTAAAAAATAAAAAATAATACAATAGCCCCACAATTTTGAAAGGTAACATTTTTCATAAACGCAATTTTAACACTGATTGCATCTTTTTTTTAATCTCCGATAATACGAATGGACAACCAAATTCCTTTAAAAATTCCCCGTGGAAAAAACGCAGTAAATAACCTTTATATAACCTTCATTCAACTGCCTACAATTGCTTACCCTCGCCCATGCACATCGAAAGAGTTAGGAAAAACTATTACCACAAACAAAGCTGTCAAAAAGCGCACTTACTTTAAAACGCATGCGTGCTCAGACAGGAGCTTTTCAACTCGTGATTCCACAGCAAAGCTCCCAGTATGAAGGATTTAAAAGGAATTGGTAGTTTTATAAGGAAAAAACACGACCCCATATTGAGTCAGAGTGGATCACAATCGAGTACAACCAAAATTAACTAATATCACGACATGAAGCTAATTTGGCGTTTTGGTTCGATCTATTTATACGAATATACAATGAGCTATTTTTTACTTGAAAGCGAGGCAGCTACCGCTTCTTAAAGAAACGCGGGAATTTCACGGTCTCACATTGGGCGCGATGTGGGAATTTCAGCTGTTGAAGCGGGAGGAAAAATATTCTAGAAAATTAAACAATAACAGAATTTTTGTCTCTTCAGGAGCAGACCGACTATTCATCCTGCATAAACAGGAAGTAAAGATTATTTCAGAAGCTTTGAACACAGAACTGTTTCCCTTTCTCAATTCATCCTATTCTACAATATTCTGATAGCACACCTGCCAGCTGTTTCTTCAACAAATATGAGATCATGAACGAAAAGATGCAAATGAGTTGCATCATAAGTACTGTTTATAACTCAAGCATTGAAACGACACAGGCGAGAAGAAACAAAAAGGCGATTTTTTTTTTCGTCGGTGCTAGGAACATGTGAATGGCAAGTATACACGGATTAGCTGCGCTCGTGCAATAGCTTGAATTGGCACTTACTGATGCGTAGCTGCTGCGCTCATCAAGAGACAAAATAGCTGGAACTTTCAACGTAATAATGTTACAAATCACACATCCAACAAACGCAGCAAAACTTGTTCATTTTTAATGAACCGATAAATAAACGAAAAATTACAAACTACTTAGGTAGCAGTGCTTGTACAAAAATCGTCAACAAAGAAAAGAGTTTATAACAACGGTGAAAACTGGCCCTAGTACCAAATGACACACAAGGCGTGATTAGCTGGGAATGTGTGTCAAACGATCGTCTCGGTGCGAGTAATTGGAACAATGGTGGAAGGCTGCAGTGCTGCCACCTTGCATTCGGTAGCACAATTGTCCATGACTGACGCCATTTTGGAATTCCCGGACAAAACATCGGAATTCGGAAGTGAGACTGAAACGGTACACTGCTGTGGCAAAGTGAGTGAAGCGTCGTAAGAATTTGCAACTATTACGATGATAACGGTGCGCGTGAGGGACCGGACGACGTGGACTAGGGTCGGCCCGTTCTAGTCGAACTTTTTCTTCAAACGATTTTTGAGGAAGACAGGCACTAGCGAGAGGACTGCGAAGACAGCGAGGAGCGCTGCTGTCGAAAGCGACAGCCCTGTGCTAGTTGACGACAATTGATTCAACGTTTTGCCCGCTTGAATCGCAAGGAACGAAGGAGGCGCAACGCCTGAAAAATAGGATATATCAGTAAAATAAAGCGATAATATATATACATGTTCAGGTATACCAGTAGACAGCTAACAGAGAGCCATGAAAAACAAATCAACTAAAAGAAACCGACATCAAACATCTCAATATAGAACAGCATACAACGCCAACACGAAATGGCATCAAGGGGAAACTTTCCAGAAGTAACTAGCATGCGAAAATGAGGTCACGCTTCACTTTGTAATCAAATAAAACCGACAAAAATACATTCGCCGAAAAAGCAACCAACTTGAACGAAAAAATTGCCACATGCTTAAAATTGGGTGGTTGCATAATTTTTTTAATGCCCCCCCCCCCCATTCAGAAGAAAAAATAATTCAGAATCATGCAGTCTATTGAATCTTGGACCTAGCACTGAAGGCGAGTGCTGGAGAATCTACATCTATGCAACGACTCAATTGGGCACAAGTAAACTATACAAGTAGTCGACAACTAATAGAAATCTATCCCCAAGCTCTTGAGTGTGACGAGCGCGACCTAATTTACATCTGCTAGACACCCCTCAATTTTCCAAACTTGAACCACTCACCTAAAAAGGTTCCAAGCCAAAATGGTGCGATTGGCACGTTGATTACAGGAGCGGCAATGTTGATGAACCAGTTGGGAAGAAATGGAGTAACTCTCAAAAACAAAATATAGTTGAAAAGGTTATCACTGTGCTTCTTCACCTGAAAAATGCCAATTTCCCCCAAAATATGATTAGTTTTAGGCGATCAAAACAGAGACGATATTCACAAATTCTTTCCAGCTATCTTACCTTAAAGTTGAAAGGTGTAGAAACTGACTCACCAACATACTGTATTTTTCAGCCTTATCGGGAAAATATCTTGCGACCAAACGTTTCCCGAGGAAAAATGAGATCAAATAGCAGAGCGAAGCTCCGGTCGCTGAGCAGAAGCAGACGAGAGTGATGGCTAACGGAAAGGGAAATAAAAATCCCGACAGAATGGAAAGCGAAATCGAGCCAGGAATTGCAAAGGTTTGCAAGCTACAATTGAAAATCGCTAAGGAAAGTTTCAGCAGTACAGGTCCAATAAAAATATATTGAAGGCGATTAAATAAATAAAAAAGAGGAAATTTGTCCTCTTTGTTATTGAGTTACATTTGATACTCATGAAATGAACAATATAATTCTATCAATGTGCAGGTATTATTCTGCGTTGGATTGCAAAAGGATACAAAATATACAAAACGAAAATCGCTAGCAGAACTTGGAAGAAATATTTGTCCTTATATCTGTCCAGAACTTGGCCCAAGTTTTTTGCATCTTCTATGTTGAACGGAATCTTCATGTACTTTTTTTCCTCTCTAAAAAAAATCGATTAGCACAATTCTTGAATTTTGAGATAAACCTTAACTGCATAATGAAGTGTGAATTATAAATTCTTACGGTTCAAGCTGCGGAAAGCTGAAATAGATATAGGCCAATGCTGATGTGGAAAGAAGGAAAATGGTGGCAACTGTAATTATAGCTGTTCGCGTACTGACAACAATTCCATTGTCGTCCTTTTCAGCCATCGTTTATCTATAAATTTACTCAAATTGAGATACGAGTACCTGTATTATTCATAATATTATCAAAATACTTATCATAAGTATATTATTCATAAGATCCAGCACATTTGAAAAAAAAAAAAAAAAAACGCTGCAAATAATTGTACAGAGGTTTATAATTCCTATCCTGCAATAAAAATGTAAGAGAACCATCAATTTGTGATAGTAGATATTCCGAACATTTGAGACCGTTTCCACCAGAAAGCCGAATGGTAATTATAAAAAAAACTCCGCAGCAACTAAGGTAATTTTAATTATTTTTCTTAATTTTCAATCTAAAAGCTAAATTATTTGCCTAACAGTGCAGCTGAAGAGAGTGTCTGACGACCATTCCAACAAGTAAACGATTTTTATAGCTGTCATCGAGTTATGCCGTCACGCTGAATTTCTGAAAACCTCAAATATTCTACAAGAAAGCTGAGATACCTCGAGAGCTTTAAAGCTATCGAATCCGCTTTGCTCTCGTTCTATTCAGCGTCCAAAAATCTATTGAAATTGATACCAAATATTCTCTGAAAAACGTAGAGAAGTATGAATTTTCTCCTCCTCAAAAACCCCTAAAATCAAGGTAGCAATTTGGTGAGAGAAGTGAGCCATTGTCAGATCAAGATTGATTTTCGGTAAAAATTTAAAGAACGATTTTTATAGCTCCAAGAACTCGAGTAATATCCTCATGTCAAATTTCTGAAAATCTCCAAATTTCAACACGAAAGCTGCGATAACTCGAGAATCAATAAAGCTATCGACCCCGCGATGGTCCAATTAGATTCAGCGTCCAAAAATCTAAATTGATACCAAATACACCTTTTTTAAATAAAAAAAGTTGGTAAATACGTAGTTTCTCCCCTTAAAACACCCCAAAAATGCCCTTAAAGATGAGGTAGTGATTTGGCGAAAGAATTGAGATGATTGAGTGATTAATTGAGATTAATTTTTGGCGAAAATTTCAAGAAATTAGCTTTTACTATAGCTTCATCAGAAAAATGGTGAAGGCGGATGGACAGATTTTTTTTTTTATTGGATAGGTAGTCGGATTCTACATGCCTTGAAACGTAAAACAACAAATTTTTAGGGGGTTTAGAAAAAAATTGTCCTTGGGCGATTACAATGATTTATTATTGAATAATAAACCAAAATGGATGTAAATATTGCAACACGATTCAATTGCCCTCAAAACACCAATAAAAACAGGAACATAATATGAATATTATTCAAGACTTTTCGCCGGTGTTGAGCAATCAAAAACGAGGGCCAGTGATTAATTAACCACAGACCCACCAATAAACAAAGGAGGTGATACAAGTAAAAATCATTTAAAATATAATAAGAAAAGCGATCATACCTAAATCGAGGGCGGGTTGCTTCAACAAGCATTAGTAACACACTTCGTTCGCGACCCTTCGTCGTTTGTAGAATCTTTTCGGAAGATCAGGAAAAAATTGAACCCTATAAAATGTCTCAGTTCGAAATTAAATAGCAGTAAATATTTTATTTAAAAAAAATAGAGCAATAGAAACTAGCGTTCACAGAAAACCCGGACACAGACAGAACTAGATTTACAATGTGAATATCCCAGCTCATGTTTATTTATTTGATAAGAGATAAGAACGAATGACTGTGAAAATCTGATAACTCATTGACTGCGTACAGAGTTGCATCGCTATTAGTTTTAACCGTCATGTTTATAATTTTCATAGACATAATTATTATTATGAACGATACAAAAATTAATTTTAATCCATAGATAATTTCTAAATTTAAAAAAATGAAATCGAACAATGTTTTGAAATTTTTTCTTTCGCTTCTAGGTTTTTCTCCAGTGTTGCTACCTGAACAGTTGATTAATTAAAGTTGCTACTTAATTGTTTCATAGTATTTTAACGCACTTTGACGCAGTTAACTGTGCGGGGACAATTTAATATCATTCAGTTTCCATATTTGGCAACACTGACGGCTGAAATTCCACAATCGTCGATTCAAGCAAGCCTTCGCCGTTTATTTTCGTCTCTCACCCGGTACAGCTTTGTTCAATTTGTGTATGCGTGTGATTTGTGTTTATAACTTCGCTTGTCGGTTTTGAAGAAAATCCGATTTCCTCATCATCCAGCGTCGCAACGTGTGAGTATCTTGGCGTGAATTTTTCGAGATTGATAAGAGTCGAAAGTTGATATCGCATACTTGGCCGTTCCAGGGATGTTGATACTTGATGTTTAAAAATCACCATTCTTTTGAAGTAATAAGCTTCCCGTTGTTGAATATTTTTTAAATGAAGATCGATTCTTCATATAACAGAGCGAGGTTTTCTATGTTGCCGTTCGATTGAGTCCTTCGGTTTTGGAAATTTCTCTTTCGATCGCGCGCAACCGTTTGAGGTCCGATGAAATGGGGAAGACGCCTATTTTTTATTTTCGTTCCTTTTGGCCTGAATTCTGTTATTTGGTGTCAACCGAAGACGGAATGACCAATTTTTCATGAAAATTGTGAGTTTCCGCGGAGAAAATCGCTAAGGAAAACCGATGATTTTGAACGAAAAATGAATAGGTTATTACGTCATAACTAGTCAGTCGAACGTGAATATCAACACTAGCGCTTGTATCTTCGGGGAATAAACTAACATTGGGAGCAATAATTTGAGGTTGCTGTGAGATTACCAAACCCCCCTCAGCAATTTATTTGCTTTACGAGGCATTTCGGGCGGTACTAACTCGACGATTAAAAAAACCTAACAAGTAGCAGTGAAGTTAGCGTCATTTACTCGATTTAGCATGACTCCAGTCTTAAAGACCGTCTTGTTGTTACTGTCTGTCTTTCAGCCGTCTGCAGAGCGCTCTAGGGAGTTACTTCAATCGGTTGGAGTTACATCTCCGGGTTTATTCAAACCGCTGATTTTCCTTAGCGATTTTCTCCGCGAAAACTCACAATTTTCATGAAAATTGGTCATTCCGTCATCAGCTGACACCAAATAACAGAATTCAGGCCATTAGGTACGAAAATAAAAAATAGGCGTCTTCCCCATTGAATCGGTCTCATCATGATGCTAACACCTGATATATATTCTAGCTTAGAGAAATGTTATGTTTTGTTTCAGGGGCTGGTATCGATAGCATTCTTGGCCAACGACCCATCACAAACGTCAATCATGTCGTTACACGAACGGTATGCCGATGAACAATCTTCAATCTCATTTAAACAACATTCTACATCTACTTCAAACTCGACTGCTTCGAATTTTTGGCAAACAATGACCAGTCTACAATTTAAATACGCCAGGCTTCATTTTCCACCTTGAAGCCGCCCGCTGATGATAAATGAGTTTTCTCACCTGCGTCGAGGAAGACCAGACCTATCAGATTCAATCAATTGCATTTGGCTTGTGAAAAATTTGAAACGGATCCCATTGAATTATTAATGCTGCAACGTTCATTTATCATAGTGGTCCGTTTACTGAAGACATGGGCCCTCTTTCGTGTTTGAAACAAATTTGGAGAAACCGAAGCGTTGGCAACATTTTATGAATTTTCTTCGAGAAAGCAAAATGCTAATTGATTGGTCGAGAGCATGTCGAATCCGGTTTTTGGTCACGTTGACAAAAAATATTGTTTTCTGTTTTCAACAGTTTCACGCAGCTGCGCCGTTCAGAACAGCAAACGCGTGGAGTTATTGCTGGCCGAGTTGACGTCCACGGTGGATCATTGAAGAACAAGAAACTCGCTCTACAAATGTCAAAGAGGCCAACTGTAGTCGCAGCGCTTGCTAGGGTATGCCAACTGTCAAAAATTGACATTCCGCACAAACATATCCGCCCGTAAATTCGGGATTTCTTCTAACCATCGTCAATTTCCAACGTCCAATTCGAAGGGAGCCTGTAGAGATGGGAGAGTTTCTCGAATTTCCGTTTTCTTTTCTTTAGTTTTCAGAGTCAATCGTCCGACTCGGTCTGGATTTCATTGTACGAGATTTGATGAGAATTGTGTGGAGCATATTATATGGTATCGGATTCATTGGAGTAAGATTACTGGAATTCAAAGTGAGCTGAAATACTGCACACTAATCGTAGGCAGATTCCACTTGCTCTAAATTGTACATTTTCACCTGAGGTGAGAGTTCCATCGTTTGCAATCGTCATGGGTATTTTTTTCTGGAACTGCTTTTTTGCTATGCTCTAATCACAAGAACATCGAAATGATAATTTGAAGTCTAGCCACAAAATACTGTCGGTAACCTGTTTGCTGTGGACGATGTTCAAAATTCACTATTTTGATGGAGTATACTGAGCAAACAGAGAAGAACAGACGAGTGGCAATTTTTTTCTCAACATGAGCAAGATGAAAAGATCGTGGTGAAAAGCATCTAGACACCGTGTGCTTTCTAGCAACAACTGGGGCGCTTACAGAGGTTCTTCTTGCATCGCAACCCTGCCACCACATTTCAACGAATCCAGACCGGTAAAATGTTTTCTGCAGTCCAACAGCTGAGGAAGTCCTCACTTTTTCTTTGTTTTGATTGAGTTTAATTGTTTCAACCTAGATTTGTCAATGAGTACTAATACTAGATTTGTACAACTTATTTTCATGATACCAGGATTCCAAGGGGCTGTAATTTTAATCGAAGAGTACAATGATCTTAACAAAGAGGTAGCTGATGGAGTGTTCTAAAGATGCCCAAATGATTCAAAGATCTGAAGATAAAATAGAGAAAAATGAGGAAATGTATGTATTCCCAAAAAAGAAAATAATAAGAGGGTCACAAGGAACACATGGAAGTAAGATGCCTTAATGGATGAAATTGCATAGAATATGTGAAGAATAATGGGGAAAAGAGTCGCCAATTTGTCTTCGCTTCAACCCACTACTGTAGCTGATTGAAGGGCCGACAAGATGAAGAACGTAATTTAGAGCAACCTACGAGTGCCACAGCCTGTCAAATAATTGGTTTTACTCTCACGCGTCCTTGTTGGCATTAGATCCAAAGAGGACAGCATTGACTTTCTACATTAGCACAAGGTGGCAGACTGAATGTTTCCTGGAATAAATTATTGCTGCAACTTGGAATAATGGAAGAAACTATCCTCTGTCCGACAACATACACGAGAAGCAAGGTCTGTTGAGCAAGGTGTTCCAAGTTTTCAATCTGCGGTTTCAAGAATATTATCCTCAACAGTTATATCTGAATTACCAGCACCACGACAAACAGCAAAATGGGCAGCCCTGGCCAATATTATCTCGAAAGGCTGATTCTCATGAGGTTTATTTTTTTCCTCAACTTCAAAACGAGTTTACCTAATTCTTAAATATTTGAGCTGCTCTGGCGACTGGAGAGTTACAATTTTTTGTTGCTGTCTGATGAAATCGCTTGCTTGGAAGCTGGAAACTCCAAGTTTTTTCTGCTACTCTTGTTCCTTTGTGAATCAAGAAAACCATCGTAGTGCTCTTCAATGAACAGACCGACTGGCAGACTAGTGACTGACCTGCAGCTTTGATTGAAGATACAATCCGTGAGTTGCCACTCTGCGATCCCAGCAATTTCAAGATTTTTCAATGAGCCTACTGCACATTTATCGGTCGCAATAGTTTTTCAGCTCTGATTTCCTACAGCTCTTGAGAATAACTTCCATTCTGCTTCAGTTGTGAATAGAGTGCATTCTTTATCTCGTATTTCAACCTGAATCGAGGTCTAATAGTAGTCACCAAAGGCACTAAAACAAAGATGAATTGGTATTGCCTCAATAACTTGGAAGAAAACATCCGTGATTTCAGTTTCATGACTCGGTTGGGCCATTATATTTTCCAGTTGCTGGCAATCTCACGCCGTCCGAATCCTGTCAGTTGTAATTTGGAGTTTGCCTGATTTCTGGTTATATGCTGATGCGTAATTTTCAAATGTTTTTGGTCGAATTGGAAGCGCGACAAGCTAGAAAAGGATGCTAACCCAAATCTACACAATGCACTCATGGGTGTGCTATTCCATGAATACTTGTTTAATTCATGTCTCAATAGCCATAAAAAACTAACTAAGCAAACTCATCATAGCTGCTGATCATGCTATCATGAAATACTACGAATCTGCTGAATATTATGGAATGGCGTGATCAGGTTAAGCGTTATTGATTGAAGCAACGTCTTACAAATTGTCGTTTTTACAATTGAATGGAAAATTACTTCACCTGAACATCCACTATTGTTTACCCGCCTGCATGGCCAATATCTCATGAAGGAAGAAAGAAATTCTCGACTGGAGGTTGCCAATGGAAGCTAACTGCCCTAGAGCAGTAGAAAAAAAAACTCAAATTTGTCAAGCCTTGGAATTCTCCTTCGGTCGCCTGCTCATTCGAATGCTGGTCTACGCTGATGTTCCAAATTGAATGTATCGCTCTACTCGATCACCAGATAAATCCATCGACAACTTTGAGCGCCTGCAATTGTCATCGTCAAGTTTCTCAACTGCCTCCAGATCTACACTAGTTCAACCAGGCAATTCGTTTATATTTCTCAACGGTCCAATCTTCGTGAAACTCTCCTTTCAACTGCAGGCGTCTTCCAAAGGATTCTTTTTGGTGGAAAAAATCCTCACTATCTACTTTCTCCTTACACCAGGTATTGAGAATATTATTAGTTTTCCAAAATATTCAGCTCAACCGTTCCTGAAATATCGCGAAACTCACATTTTTTCCTCTCATCATTGACAAATTTTTTGTTCATTTTCTTACCATGTAGAAGTATGATGTTAACAATCTCTTTTTTGTAATGTACTTCACTCGATTCTGCTCATTTTCTATCATATAAAATTCCTGTATTGCAGTTTTTCCTCAATTAGATCGCTAGAACAGTCATCAGTCCTCTCTATCATTCGGTTCTCTCAGGATTTTTCAACTGAATATTTTTTGTCGCCCTTTGTATTATTAATCTGTCTGCGCTACAGGAAGCTTTCGATGAAATCAAAATGTCAGCTCAACGAAATGGATTCGGAGGAAGAGTCGGCGGGTTCAACACTGGCGGCAATTTCCGCCGAAGTTTCCGAGGGCGCCGAGGAGGAGGCTTTAGCAGCCGCGGTCGGCTCAGTGAGTTTCTTTATGGTCAATTTTCACGCTCAAAATCTACTCAGCGTTTGCCTTCAACGGTCTGAATTTTCAGGTCGAAACAACAGTTCGTGGGGAAGTCTTAGCAATATAGCTCAAGCCGGCAATTTCCCAAGAAGTCGCAGTCGTTCACGTGGCAGAGATCGAGGTCGTGGATTCGGTGAGTCTTGGTTTACCAATACATCTCAAATGACAATTTTCTGTGTATGTGCAAAATATATGGTTTGAAGAGTTTCTATCGATCGTAGGTTTTGTCATCAATGGAGAATGCTGTCAGTTTCTATTAAACACCTCATTCCCAGGTGTAGCTTCTGTGTCTTTTGCTGGTGATGACTGAGATAGAAAACACTTCATTGAAGATAATGAAAAAATATCACCTAATTTTTCCACTTTCTACCTAAAACTGAAGCGATTTATTTCTTAAAAAATGCCAAACAGCGCCAGTTGACATTAACAATTTAAATCTATCATGTCATGACACTGACCATTGACTTGTACTGTGCGTATTTGAATCAAGATGTTACGCTTTATTGACATTAATTGGAAATTTTGCCACTTAAAGTTGCACTTTTTTTACCAATTGAGTTATGTCCTTGATTCTTCTCCAATGAGCCCGGCTTCTCGTGAGATGATGTACATTCTCTAAGACTCAGAAATCAGGCTACGATTAGTTCTGTTTTATATTAATATAATGATCTATAATACCGGTTGTGTATTGAAGAAATAATGCTTTTTACCCCTCCCAAATTCTACTTTTTCGAATGTAACAATTGCTGAATCAAATAAATCGTCCAACATTAAATGCGGTACAGAATGTAGGTGAACCCAAATTACGCCGTCAACACTTTTCTGATAACACTATGAAAGCTAAATTCTTGAAATTGTCACCAAAAAGCAATCTTGGCCTGACATTGGCTCGATTCTTTAATCGAATGGCGACCTCAATTTTAAGGGTTTTAAAGGGGGAGAAAATTTGTAACATTTTGCAGAAAAAGAAGTACCTATTTGATATAAATGTCAATAGATTTTCGGACGCTAAATCAAATGAGACCATCGCGGGATCGACAGCTTTAATGGTTCTCAAATTATCGCAAATTTCCTGTAGGTATAATTTGGGATATTTTCATAAATTTAGCATTAAGGTATAACTCGAGAATTTATTAAGCATAGAAATCGTTCTGTACTCGTTGGAATGTTCGTCAAACAGTCTCTTCATCTGTACCGTTTGACAAATAACTCAGCTTTTAATTTCAAAATTAAGAAAAATCAAATAATTCAAAAATACCGTATTAATTTACAAGGTGCGAGGTTTCCCCTTATCCGTTACCAATCTTGTTCGGATCGTTACCAATCTTTCATTGTAAAAATGTTCAGAATAGTTACTATCACATGTGGATGGTCTTCTTACGTCATTATTGAAGAGAAGAAATATTAATATATATACTACCACTGTACAGGCATTTGCAGCGTTTTCCACAGTTTTCATTCTATTTTTAGAAAGGGGAGAAATTAATTTCACGTATGGGGAGAAATTAATTTCACGTATGGGGAGAAATTAATTTCACGTATGGGGAGAAATTAATTTTACGTATGGGGAGAAATTATTATGAGGTAACACTGTATGCTAGCCTTCTCATTTTCATCTCGTTATCATTGGACATTGTTCTCGGACCTCAACCCTACAAAAAATGTTCCCTTGTTGAATCTTGCAGTTGAACGATTTTTCATCTAACCCGTTGCATTATAAGTTCGGTTATTTTATTACGAAATGTCCTCTATAATTAATTTTTCGTCCTACGAGTGCGACAATCAAAAGGCATGGATGCGTCGTTCGGTCGATACGCCGTTCAAGTTGTATGAAGTTACTACGAAACCAACTTTGAGCAAGTTGAATTTTCTAACGGCGTCAAGTCGTATTGTTTGTACTTACGCGTTCAAAAATTCGAGAGGCGATTTCGCTCTGTAGCACGCACCTTCTGTTTCTTTTGTCAGTGCTGAGTCTCAAGTAGCCCCCGATAAAAATAAATTAAATAAAATTCTGTCCAACCGCCGTCTACATTTTCTGACGGAACTATAGACGCTTAGTTTTCGAAACGTTCACCTAAAATCAATTTTGGCTCAATATTTAGCGTTTCAGAGGGGAAGGAAAATCGTATTTTCCAAAGTTTTTCAGAAAATATTTAATAGTAGGTACCTATCAATAACCTATCCAAATGTATTTCGTATCAATTTCTATAGATTTTTGGACGCTGAATTGAATTAGAGCATCGCGGGATCGATATCTTGTAGGTTCTCGAGTTATCGCAGTTTTTCTGTTGAATTTGCGAGATTTTCAGAAATTTGGCACAAGGGACTCGATCGTTTTTCGAGCTATAAAAATCGTTCCATAATCGTTTGAATGGTCGCTAGACACTTCAGCTGTACCGCTAAGCGAATAATTCAACTTTTCTTTTGAAAATAGGGGGGAAAAAACAATATACATAAATTAGTAAAATGCCAAAGTTGCTACAGAATTTGCAGCGTTTTCCAACTAGAAATCTTTTTTTTTTAAATTTGGCGTTGTTCAGTTGATATTGACATTCGTCTTACGGCAATCGACACTTTTTCCAATTGAAAAATGACTCTTTTTTCTTCTTTTTCAATTAAAATGTTTACCTTTCATGTTGAACAATCGACTTTTTCTATCTGTGGAACAACTTTCTTAAACGTAGCTTCTTAAAAAGTCTAGTAACAATGCTACAAGAGCCCCGATGTTTCACTTTTCTCGTCGATGGCATTGTTCTTTGTTGCTAAATTGTTTCTAAATAATTTCAACGGCTTTCTTGAATGTCCTAGGGCGAAGTTCCAGTTTGGGCCGCCTTCGACGGTCGTCTAGCGTTGTTTCCTTGGCGTCAAACGCTTCTGTCAGATCTAACAGAGGTCAAAGTTTTGGAAGAGGTCGCGGTGGTGGTCGTGGTAAGTTAATTTGTTTCTGCTATTTGATTTCTCTCTCATTTCTTTATACTGTTAACTAAAACTAACCTATGGAGAAACATTCATGCAGCGGAAGACCCTGATTATGTGCTTTCTGTGTGTGATTGAAACAATCTTTGTCATTTTAATTATTGTCTTCCGTTGACGTTATTTATGTGAATAAATTAATGAAAATCTAAAGAAAAATTAATAATTGGATCTGTTGAAAATAGTTAATAACTAATATTGAAACAAGCAAGGTATTTCTGGGTGAATTACTCTATTCCTATTACCAGGTCGACGGAGTTCAAGCGTTGGACGGCTTTATCGTTCTGCCAGCATGACATCACTTAACGGCTATTTCAGAGGCAGAGGCGGTGGCCGCGGGAGAGGCCGAGGAGGAGGTAATCTCAATTACCACGTTTAGAAATTCCCTAGAGCATAATTTTTTTCAAGAAACTTCGAGTCGTGTAATATTTTGCAAAATAATCTCATAGGCAGACTAGATTTTTTTTAGGTGATGGCATTTGAAAATTATCGCGTTCTGTCTGTCGTTTTATCTTCTTCGTCGCTCTCATATAAACATCATGAACTTGTTCACTGGGTTCATATTATAGATTATTTTGCATTGCCATTCGGAGCTGAAAAAAGTTGCCACTTTAGTCATTCTCATTATATCTGTTCTCACCTTGGTTGCAGTTGCACGAGGTTTTGTCGATCGCCGTAATGACAACAGAAGAGGTCGTGGGGGATTTCGTGGTCGTGGCGCTCAAGGAAGTCCACGCGGAGGGTTCCGAGGCCGAGGGGCTGGCAGGTGAGTTACATTTAATTGTCGACTCCAGCTTTTTCACCAGTTGGTTGCCTGTGTTTTTTCTCCTCAAGAAAATAATTTCTTTCTTCCAAAAGGACTACTGGACAAAACCTGACTCTTACTGTGTCCCGAAAATTCCCTTTATAGCTTTATTATGTTCTTAGTATCTTTATAATATTAAACACGGAGGAGACACAAGAAATCAAACTATTTTTATTAATATTGACACCTTCTACAGGTTTTGTTGCAACGGTGGTTTTAAATTACGCCTTTTATGTAAAGAAAATATTCCTTTTAGAACTCTAACAATCGCCATGATATATTAAATTTTTAAAACCAAAGGGAAAAAATTGTTTCATGCATGTTCTAATATTTTTCAAACGTTTGTTGTAGAGGTAATCGTGGCTCCAGTGGTCCCCGTGGTGCACGTGGTTTTGGAGGCCGAGGTCGTGGTGGCCGTTGGACAAAGGAACCTCTTCCTGACCGGGACGCTCTTGACAAAGAACTCGACCAGTACATGAGCGGCTCCAGAGCTTTTCTCGACAGAGAACTTGACAACTACATGAGCCAATCCTAAGCACCTCCGAAAATTCAGACGGGAACTGATACCGAAAATTACCTTGTGTTCAGTGTTTCCCATCACATTTTCTGCGTATTTTCTACGCACGGACATTTCTTTGTTCCACTCAACGGTTAGTTTTTATTTAGACAGCGTCTTGTATTTTCGTCCGATTGCTTTCTTTCCTTATGTAAATATAATGCAGTCGATTTTTCAAAAAATGTCTCGCTCATTGTCATTATGATATTCGGATTGTACCGACGTGAAATCTATGACCGATGATGATTATTTGTTTCCATACTAATAATGTCCAGCCAGTAAGGTCTGGAGAAGGAACTAATTTCTTGCGCCATTTTTACTGAAATTTTGAAGACAAATTAAAACGTTTTGACTAATTTAGGCTGGTTGTCTCATTTTATCCCTCAACTGCCAAGTATTGCTATCAACCGATATTAGCTGTGCCGATGGATGGATTTTTTTACTTCCTTGTCTATCTACTGAATGAAAGTATTGCAATCGTAATAAACATCGCATTCGAGTTGAGAAACTGTTTTGAATCACCGTACGCGCGGAAGGTTTGAGCAAGAGTGCCTTTATAAAAGAGAACTATTTCCATCATGGAAATCGAGGGCTCTAACGTGAATATCATTGATTTATACAACTTCTACATAGTGACTACCCAACGAAAGAGCAAAACCAGCTTGTGAATGTCAGATTATGAATTACAGCAAGTACGTTCGTCATATTAGCATCCTTGGTTTATTATTAAAATAAACTATTGGAATCGCTAACGAAAAAATTCCAACCCCCCACCAGGATTAAATTTGATGTTTTAACCTACGTAAAATACAAAGATAGTACCTATTTAAAAAAAAATTCTGTCCGTCCTCTGTTCACACTTTTCTGGTGAAACAATAAAAACTACACAATTGAAATTTTCAACAAAAATCAATCTTGGCCAGAAACAATGGCTCAATTCTTCAGCCTAATTGCAACCTTAATTTGAGGTTATTAACCTGAAAATTTTCCCATATAGTTACCAATCTGTTAGGTGTAAACGTTCACGAATCTTCGGAATATTATCACAAAGGGATGGCAAAGAAATGATAAACTACTGTACGTAGGCGTAACGAGGGGGGGGATACTGGGGACGTAACCCCCCCCCCATTGCTTAGAAATATTTTTTAAAAAAGGACAAGGATATGATGGGGCCTCAGCAATGAGTGGAAAATTCATCGGAGCACAGGCCTATGTAACGGAAGAGCATCCTACTGCAATATATGTCCATTGTGCATCCCATAGCTTAAACCTTGCTATAAGTGCATCATGTTCAGTTTTTGAAATCAACCCCCCCCCCCCATGAGTCAACTCTAGTTACGCCACTGCTACTGTATAATCATGTACAGCATTTTTTCAACGTGGTATTGAAATGCTTTTTTTTTATGGCTAATGCTCGATTTTCATCTAGTCACACACCGTACTTCCGCGTTTTTCGTCATTTTATCGTGCGTTTTGTCGATTTTTGGTTCGACTTGTTGGGAAAATTCCACTTCTTATGGCTTATGTGTCAAAATATAGGGATATTTCATGGATAAACTTCAATTAGCAAACGATGAAAGTATTGTCGCTAGTCGTAAATTGTTCCCGTCGTTGATCCGCTATGGGGCAAAATTCTTGGTGATAAGTACTATCAATCGATTTTAGTCTCTGGCCTTCTCGTGTCGGAATTTTCTCTCTTTCTCGTCGCCCCCTGAAACGTGTCCGTGGCCGTTCTGGATTATTGATCCGACTTTCGTGTTAGATTCCGCTCTGTTCAACGCAAGGTAACTATTTTCTATCGCGTTGAATTATCCGCAAAATTAATTTTCAACGCTAGCAATTTGCGTGGCGAGTTTTATTGTTTTGGCGGCGCTCTCGCCGTCGCTGCATCGCGTCGGCTTTCGTCGCTATTTACGTTTTTGTCCATTAATCAACCGATATGTTTAGCGTTATTTAAAAATATTATATAAATAACCCAAACCTGATTTTCTACCGTTGGGATGCCTCTAGGCCTGACGAGCGCTGCCATACGCGTGCGTCTTCGGCCTGCTATCCGTTCGGCTATTTTTACATCGTAGCTATTGTAAGACTCGGTAGAATTGGCTGGGAACTCATAGTCCCTAGTCTGGCTCTGTTGAAACTTTTCTCATTTTCAAGGTGAACGCCTTGAACTCGATAGTTTTCTACTCGTAGTTCAAAATTTGTGTCAAGTTTGTCAACGGATGGAAAGAATATTAATTGAAAACGGACGGTCATGCAGAATGGTATAAACCTGTAAAATATCATAGACAGTGATTTTAGATCATCGAGCTCAAATTTTATTTATTTTTTGGGTAAGTGATTTAATGGATTTCCGGTTCCATCCTTTCTCGAACCGTTTTTATAACGAATCATTTTCCCACGATGCGGGAATCAAAACTGGCCCTCGGTTCATTGGACCTAACCTCGATGAATCATCTTTTAGGATTCCGTTTTGTCACAAGTACTCGATAAAAACCCTGAAACCTAGCAAAGGGTGACAAAACGGTGTGCGATCTGAATTTATGCTGTTTTTTCCATATCCTGAATTCCATATAATTATCCTTGTAGGTAATATGGCTGCTGAAAATCCTCTGGCTCAAATGAAAATCTGGTTTGATAAACCCAAGTACGACATGGCTGAAAAAAAATACTACGAAGGCTTAGCCAAGGTAAGTTCCTTTCGAGTCAATCAACTGCTTCACAGCCTGTGAATTACTTAACACGACATTGTTCATTTTTCAGTTATTTACATGATTTGTCAATTCTATATTTTCTAGTGCTTTTAGCTCCATTTTGCCCTATTTGCGCCAACTGAACGCTCTAAACTTTTTTGACGTGCGTTCGGCAGAAGTGGCAGAGAAAGTGAACTGTGTACAGTGTTGGACAACTTGAGCTTTTTTCACAAACTTTATCCCCGAAATGAAAGGATCTGGAAAAGGAGGGGGTAAGCCCCAGCAGAATAAACAGCAGCAGAAGAACAAACAGCAGGGTCAGAAGGGCAGCAGAGGGCCGAGCAAAAGCCCGAATGTTTCTGTGAGTGAAACACCGAAAGCACCTACATCGGCTGAGAAATCGCTAGCTACTCCGGATGCAACTGCACCTGAAGCGATTCCTTCACCACAAGTCTCCTCGGAAGTTGTACAGAATCCATCTGGCACCCAGCAAAGTACTAAGCCCGATGAAAGTAAAAAGTCAGTCGAATCTGCTAACAAAACCCTTCCCGATAAATCTGCCCAACCCGAGCGGAAACCAGAAGCAAACAAAGACTCCAACTCTCCTTCTAAACTTGATGCTCAACCTATGACTGCCAGTACACCGCAAACAAATGAGATTTCTCCCAAAGTTGAAAAAACTCCAGGCAAAAGTTTTGACTCCCAGTCAGCTAAAGGCGATGCTCTGAAATCAGGAGGGAAACCTGAACAGTCTCTTGCCTCAGAGCAACAGAAAGATGTCAGAGGAAAATCTCCCTCCAATCCAGGGCAGAATCCTGGAAAGAACACCAAAGCTGGCAAAGGAAATCAAAATGCTAAACAACCCAATCAAGCCCCGCCACAACAACCTGCTCTGGCTACCTCACCAAAAGACTCAGCTTCTTTAGCTAATGCTCCAAAAGCCGAAGAAAAATTGGCAGCATGTTCAGGTACAAAGGATGTATCTGATGGCAAAAACGATGCCAACAAAAGTCAAAATTCCAATAATAATACTCAAAATCCTTCCAAGAAAAACAAAGGCAAAGGATCACCACCGAATGCTTCTCAAGCTCCAACCGCACCGCAGCAATCGCCAAAGCAAGAGCAAACCTCTCAATCTAAATCTGATCCTGCTCCATTGACGTCTGTTGATTTGAATAAAAATATTCTAGAACCAGCGGCTGCTGAGAAATCTGATCCAAAGTCTGAAAAAGATGTACAGAGCGCCTCTGGGAATAAAAATAAGGGTAAAGGGAATAAAGTTTCTCAAGAACAAACTCAACAGCAAAAAACTGGTGTTGGCAAACCGAAAGAAGATGCACCTGTAAGTGATATGCCCAAAGAAGAGGTGAAAAGTGGCAGTCCTCCAGCTAAAGGGAAGCAGCAACAGCAAAAACCTCAACAGCAGAAAAAAGAATCTCCTAGTCTTGCAGCAGCTGTGCCTCTTGCTGCTCCTGCTTCACCCATAACTTCCGTTTCTGCTGAGTCTATTGCTGCACCTGCGGAACCTAAAAAAGATCCAGAGCCTTCAAAGCCTGCTGGTGAAAAGCCAAAGGATGCCATAAAAGGAGGTAGTCCGCCTGCTAACAAGGGGAAACAGCAACAAAAACCACAACCTAAAAATGAATCTTCATCTCCTAACAAGCCCACACCAAGTGCTCCTGCTGTCCCCCAAGCAAATGCTCCAACTCCTGCACCAGCTGCAGTACCCAAAAATATACCCGAGGTTCCTAAGTCTGAAAAGCCAAATGAAAAGCGCGATACAAATAATGGCAGCCAACCAACAAATAAGGGAAAACAGCAACAAAAATCACAATCCAAAAACGGTTCCCCACCCTCTCCTTCCACTCCACCTGGATCTACTGAAGTCTCTACCACTGCTCCTCCTGTGACAGCTGGACCACCTGTTGTATCAAGCGAGCCAAAGGTTGCTGTTGGGAAACCTGATGCACCACCTCCAAAAGATAAATCTGTTGTGCAACAAGCTGTACCAAAACCCTCACCTGAAAACATTAAAGACTCTCCCAAGATTGTAGAAAGCAATGTCTCTAATCAACCAGAGAAACCGCCACAATTATTCGATGCCAAAAACGCTCCTACGAAACCATTCAGTCCGCCTGCAAGCATTTTGGATGAGGATTTTGAACCGCTGTTCTCTGATGTGTCACTTTCTCGTGTGACTGCACCAATTTTTGCTGCTTCATCTTCTCTTCCGCCTTCAAAAAAGTCTGTTGAAGCTATTGAAGAAACTGACTTTGAACCACTCTTTTCTGACCTAACTGTCTCCATGGGTGGTGTAGCTTGCCCTCTTATCAATAAACTATCCGAAGTTTCTAAATCACCAGTTGATTCAAACAAAAAGCAAGAAACTCCTAAGCCTCCGGCTCCAATCACACCACCGCAGAAGGCAAGGCAGTCAGCACCTGTCGATATTCAACCTCGGACTCCTATCCAAGGGCCTGGTTCACCTTTGATGAGCGACGTGCTCAAGCAAGCATCGCCTAAAAGCACCCAGCAGCTCTCCTCCAGTCCGAAACTCTCTTCAAGCCCTAAACAATCATCAAGTCCAAAGAAGCCGCTTTCTGATGTTCAAAAATTGAACGATAAACCGCCCGCCGTCCAGCCAGACAAAGATACAAAACCTCAAGAAGCAATCCAAACACCTGCGATCCCTGAAAAGTCAAAGTCTTTGCAGGAAAAGGAACCGCAAAAGACGCCCGAATCCTCAGTCGATCCTAAAACGGAGATGATGAAACCAAGTTCTCCTAAACAGAATGAGAAGAAACTTGCCAATCAGAAAGCTCCCGTGAACCAGCAGGCTACTCAACCTAAGAGCCAAGACACTGCTGCTCCTACAGCTGGAGCTCGATCAACGAAGGTAACTTCGTGTCGATGCCCAGTCTGAAAATTTGCTGTGGATATAATCGAATCTACTAAAATTGTCTCCAGCTGGGTTGCCAAAGTTTCATGATTATTTCTGTGTAAAAAGCATCACGACTATTCTATGGTAGAATGCTAACGTTGGAAAATATTCTGATATAGGTTTTGGTTAACATTTTTAATCCGGTGGAGGAAAACGGTTCAAGTGGTAATATCTGCAATGCCATAAATGTATAGTCTTAAAGTCGAATGACCTGAAATTTTCTCGACCAATTCTGGTCTTAAGGGCGAAATCTTCGGTGGAAGTTGAATTTATTGAAGTGTTATTATATTTTGCTTGTATGGGAGCAGTGCGGCTCTTCGGGGAGTATTATTTGATATTGTTGGGTGGCAGATGACGCCCATTGACAGTGGTTATATGTTGTAGCTTTGGCAGCCCAAGAGTTCGTTGCCTGTGGTTGATTATAATGGCATGGTGTTTATATAACCTTCAAATTTTGCGCTTTCAAAGCCACAGTTCGAACAGATCAAATCTTGGCAATAATTTTTCAGTACTTATCTCGAGCGTAAAATAATACTGTGCAAAACTTACTTATTGAGTTGGCTCATCCAAATTCGCTGTGTCTAATTTCTTGTCCTGTGTTTTATCTTTTGTGCAAGCAGCAACAAAAAGGAAACCCACTTCCCAACAACCCACCAAAGGAAACCAAACCTAAAGACACCCCTGCTAAAAAAGATTCCCCCCCTAAAATCGATCAGGTCAAAGCCCCTGCTAAATCCCAGGCTAGCGGAAATGCTCCAGGTAAACCCCCTGGGAACGCACCGCCCAAAAAAGCTGAAATTAAAGCTGACGTTGGCAAACCTGCCGATAAGGCGAATCTGGTTAATCCCAATCCAGTGATTCCTTCGGATCCTTCCAATCCTGAACTCACTGATAAAAAAGAGTCGAAAAAGCCGAAGAAGATCAAGAAGCGGCATAGGAATAATAAAGAGCGCAAAGAGGAGGTGAGGATCACAACAACGTAACTGCTGTATTCAAATTTCGCTTTAGGAATATTCAATCAATATCGTAGCACTTGCGGAGAATCGTGTGAATGCCACATTTCATTTCAGTATTCATAAAAAGTTGCTCAGAATGTTTTCTTCGTTTTGGTAAATTAGTTTCTCTCCTTAGACAAAGTTTTGTCAAACTTTTCTTTAATTTTTTTTTTTTATCATTCTGTTTCATTGATCTATGGTGTTGGTCTTCAGTCTTAGCCCATTTGCACATGGATTTTAGTGACTACTTTATTTTACCTTTAAAAATCATATTGGCAGAAGCACATGGTTCTTTCAGTTCGCTTTGATATGTAGATGTTGGAAACCGCCTGGTTTTTTATTTGACCCCTTATCACAAGTATTAGTTGGTCTTTCTGCATTCTTATTGGCTCCTTTGTTTCATTGACAGTTCAATCTGTCAATCAAAATGCAGAACTTATCGAAAGAGGCCTATGAACACTGATTTCATTTTCATTGAATTGTCATAATTTTTTTATTTATACTCAATAAGTAGTGACTACAGGTTGCTACTTGTATGTTCATCAGCTGTGGCTCTTATCAATATTCTCAACTGAGCATGGTTCTTGAACAATTTCCTCTTGTGAATATTTTTCTTTCCTCCTAGTTACAACCTTATGATCAAAGCTAATTATTTCAGTTACATCCGAACTCATGTAATGCAATAAATGTCTGGATTCTTGAACAAAAAAAAAAAAAAATATCGACTCAAATTGGCAATTTTAAATTCGTGAAGCTAGGTTAGTCTTTGTATTCTATGCTCAAGTTTGTATATATGATCAGATTGCCTAGTTACTCAGAATTCTTCATAGTCTTTAGTTATGGTTCGTATAGAACTAACCGAACAGATTTTTTTTCCGACTAATCTTAGGCGTTTTCGTTTTTCTCTGTTTCTTTGTTTTTTTGAAGGGCGCTCCAACTCAGAACGGTAACTCGCTTAATTCATTGGCCGGTGAGGTGGCCAAAGCGAGGCAGCACATCAAAAACAGTTTACAATGTGTAAGCAACAAAAATGTAAATTTACCTCTCAAAAAATTCAATTTTTTCACTATCTACTACATTTTTTTCTTTTTTTGTAACTTATATTTTATGTATCCTCAAAAATTTCGACCGTTCAAAAGATTAAGCGAACTGTATCGTAACCACGTACTAGTACGTCATCTAGAGGTTTAAGATCCTTCAAAAAATCAAACGAAAGCACTAACTACTGGTTTTTAACTCTACTAACTGCAGATTTCGGTAATTCGTTTCAGATCGATATCGACTGAAAATATTTTTTCCGCATGGTCTTATCAGATTTCCGTGTCTATTTGTTAACTTTGATTGAAGATCGTGCTATCCCACTTAACGTTGTATTTCCGATGGTTCATTTAGATTGACGATATTGCTAATATGACGTCTCCGTCGGCTGTTGTTGAAGTGACCAACCGTTTGAACTCAATAGAAAAAGAAAACGTGGACCTCAGACTGAGTAAGTTGATTTAAATTTGGAATCTGATGAAACCAGTTGTTCAATAAGTAGTGTTGTATCGTTCTGTTCGATCGCGTAAATTCACGCTACTGACCAATTAGATCGCAGTCTGCTCTTTCCATTTCTACGCTTTTCGTCAGCATTTGTCAAGCTCAAATCAGTAAAAAAATATTTCCATGATAGTAACTTGGCTGAATGGTATACATTATTTTTAATCGCTTTTAATTCTCATGTTCATTTCCAAATTTCTTTGACAGAGGTTGGCGAACTGACCGCTCTTTTGTCAAAACTTGAAATCCGAGTGAAAGATTTGGAAAAAGGTGCCGGCAGCTCGAGCCATGTTGGCCTCCAAGCGGTGGCTCCTATTTCCACTGTCGGATCGCAAGCTGTAGCCAATGTAAAAACAGTCCAATCGCAGGCGAAACCGGCTCAGAAAGACGACGATGATGACGTCGACCTCTTTGGCTCCTCTGATGTAAGTTCTATTCTACTGGCATATTCCTTCAATAACTTTCTCCGCCTTGAGAATTCGGGGATTTTTTCATGCTGCCTACAGTATTATCAGAATGATGAATGAACTTTTCCATTATTTTCCTGCTGTATTTGAAGTTAATTTAATGTTATCCTGAGGAGATATAGCAGAAAGAGGAATTTAATTTTAAGAATGTCTAGCTCTTTTTTCTTACCAATCGCTCAACAAAGGACTGTCTGTGATAGTGATAAACAAGCAAAGAGATAAGCAATGATTTCTTCTAATCGGTCTTTCATTTTTTAGGAAGAAGATACCGAAGCAGAGAAATTGAAGGAACAGAGGCTCGCTGAATACGCCGCGAAGAAATCAAAGAGTGAGTAAATAGTTTTATTTTTTCTTGTAATTTTTTCTGACACTATCAATGTTTTGGTGTCGTCTTGTGGTAGTACTGTTACTAATGCACTCCAAAATTCAAATTCCTTTCGGTTCGTTTATTGCGAAAAAATAACAATACTTACACTTCTTACTTATGAATAATTACCTACATATCTCACTCTATTTTGCGCAATCTTCTTTACTGTGGGCCATAAATCAACGCTGCGTGATAGGAAACGGCAGGCCAATTGAATCCGAAGAGGTGACCTCAAATATATGACAAAACGGTCAAAGTAAAAAATATATTGAAGGATACGGATCGTTATTTTTCCCCGATTAATGGGCAAGAAATAGAGATCCTGATTATACCTATACTAAAGAAGAAATCCCCTTTCATTTGCCGTTTTGGAATCATTAAATTTTTCGGATCTATGCAAAGCAGCATTATTTTCATGTTATTACGGCTCGATTATTGACTTTATTTGTGTGTTCACTCTTGTGTAATACTGTGTGAATTTTTCTTTGTAGAACCAGCGCTGATTGCCAAGTCGAGCATCATTCTTGATGTGAAGCCTTGGGATGATGAGACAGATATGAAGGAGATGGAGAAGAAAGTTCGGGAGATCAAAGCCGACGGTCTCCTCTGGGGAGCATGTGAGTGGCACATTCAATTTTTTCCTGAGTATAGAGCTATAGTTTGTCTACAATAAAAACATTTACCTAGCGAGGTCTACTAGAGGCTGCTAACCGAATATATGACATTCTGTTACCTTTCATTTGTATTCTGGGTCACTTATGACTGTTTCAATAGACTGCCTAACCCGCATGAAAAAAACTGTTAAACTCATTGTGTACATAGTTTTTTGATCTGGTCTGCTCAACGGGGAATAGCATCAAGGTGTACTTCACTATTTCAAAGCAAATCAATAGGTGGTTCAAGTTGAACTATCGACAGTTTCAAAAGGCTTTAATTAAGTATCCAAACGTTTATCCATTCATTTCTACATTGAATGTCCGGGGACACTGCAGCTACTCAACTCAAGCTCAATATTATTTCACCACTACACGCCACCATGAATGATTGAATTGATAAGCTGACTCTGTGAGCTGAACATAATTACTTAACGTGAACAATAATCAGCCTCCCAATCAATTTCTACTTACTACTTTCAGTGGGGAAGTTAAGAAGGACTGAATATTGGAACCGTTGAATTCCGTAAAGATGAATATCGGCTGATGAATCTTTAATGACAAAAATCAGAATTCGAAGTATAAAATGAAAGTGTGAATGCGTTGACACGGCTAGAGAGTCAAGAAAAATAATCCGAGAAAATGCAAATGGTGAGCTCATTCCCATACACAAGCATAAAATGATTGGAAATATTGATAATAGTCAAATCGGGGCAAACCTAAAAAAAAAAAAATTCTGTCAGCGACAACATTGAGTTGAAACCTCTCCAACCTTGCCAACCTTCTCACCCCCTTTGGGCTCCACAGCGTTAACTAATATAGAATGGATTCCCAGGTTTGAAGATCACGCCACTTCACCCTTCCTGCTTCCTCGCAAATTTTCACTGCTTTCCCGCAGTAGCTAAAGTGTTGAAGACATATTGTAATGGCAATGGTCATGGGTACCTAATGGATCTCTATAGCCTTGAAGATGCATGAATGGGCGAAAGATTCTGCGAATAAACTGAAGAATGGAGAATGAGTCACCGTGTTTATCTCCTCTTCTCATTCCAACAATTATATTCTTTAGTCAACGATCAGGGTTAGGGTTTAACGGATTGGAACATGTCTTTCTCCGAGCTTTCGGAAATTATACCCCTGGACTGCAGGATAATAACAGGGGTTGATCATCCATCTTACCAACAATTATAGGTTTCAAGTTTGTTTACATCAACTTGCAACTTCAAAGTCACAATTCAGCTAAAAAAAAAATATTATAATAAATGTAAAACTAAGAGAAAAAAGTTGTTTTTCCCGCCGGTTGAACTCCCCTCCCTAAAAAGGGTAAGCAGTGTTTCATTGTAGACAGATTATAAGTTGAAAGTGTCAATCAATCAGTATCTCATTAGTCATTTTTCTTCCGAACCTCTCTGGCCAATATTCACTCTGGTTATTTTTAATTCCTACAGCCAAACTCGTCCCTTTGGCCTACGGTATCCACAAATTGCAGATCAACAGCGTTGTTGAGGATGAGAAAATCTCTGTCGATTGGCTTACCGAGACCATCGAAAGCATTGAAGACTTGGTAAACTTTCCTCTTTATTATGTCCTCTTATTTTCCTCGCTATCTGAATATCTAAAATCGCCTCAATTTCCAGGTTCAAAGCGTCGATATAGCTGCATTCAACAAAATCTAAACTGCGATTCTTAACGTGGAAGCTGCTGTGAAGACTACTGAGTGGATTTCTTTTTGTTACTGGATTGTTGTTTGCCCCAGCGTCTCAAATTTTAGCCGAGTAATTTCTGCGACATTTTCTAATCCCTCCTCGTCCTGTTATGATATTGATTAAAAATTAATAGCACTGACTAACGATAACCACTTGATATTCTTGTCTATCTGATTCGATGTACGTACAAATTAGAATTCTCTAGCAAAGTTTTTTTTGTGGCTTTCGAATTGTAGTTTTTTTTCTTTTGGCCTTTGTCAATGATCTTTGCCGGTTGGTTTTCATTGGTTGAACACGATTTTGATCCGTCTAAAATCGAGTTTTATTCCCCCTGCTTTTCGACTTAAATCGATATCCGTTCCAAAATACATTGTCAGTTCGACTGATATTGTTTTTCAATGTCTCGACTGTTGAATGAGTAGAACCAAGTTGGAGCCGTCTTGATTTGCGAATTGATCATTCTTTACGGGAAAGTGTAGGCATTCACAGCATTAAATTGATTTCCATAGGTTCTGAATGGGTTATTTTTGTGTGTTGATTTCTCTCCCATCTATTCAGATTTTTTCGTATGCAGGAACATTTAATAATTCATCGTATAGGAGATTCTGATAAATATAATGGTATCTCGTTAAACTACTATTTATTTCAGTAAATTTTGATAAGAGCAAAACATAATTTAAGTTATCTGAAATTTATGGGCCTATAATTCGTATCATTAATATTAAAGGAAAGTGTATCAATAGTAAATTGAAGATCCGGAGCATCCTAAAATACACTCGGCTTATTTACCCTCGAACTATTCTCTTCTTGTATCTCGATATCTATTACAGGTTCTAACCGTATGTCCTAGCGCATGCGTTGTACTCTTCGTTCAAAACGCTGGCCAGATGTTTGTAAACAGCTATATCCTCAACGATTTGATTTCTCGTATAGACAACAATGGCGGTTACTTGTTTCATTGCTTTAAGAACGCAATGAATCCAGAGCAAGGGCGATTCCATTTCGCAGTAGACTGCTTCCTCCAAATGGGGTGAGATCTGTAACATGAAGGGTTTGTTAAAATGTCATCCCCCTCTCGGCCGGCCGTCATTTTTTTTTCTATTGCCTACAGACCCAATGTACGTTTTTAAATCCTAGTATCAACTTAAAACTATTTTTACCTCCATGTTTATGTAGTAATTGGAAGTATTGCGATCGTCCGATAAGTCGAATTCAAAACTCAGGTGAATTTAGAAGAAATTTTTATAGCACTTTACTTGGAAACATTTTCTGGGAAAAAATGACATAAATCTTCATTCTCTGTGAAAAATGAATGAAACTCAATGAAACTTTTGGAGAATCTTCTCCCAGTATCAGTGCAGAATTAGCAGTTTCCTGATTTTGGATTACACGCATTACTTCCCAGGCATAACCGTTGTTTTTTTTTTTCAGTAAATATTTTTCTACGTTTGAGGTCTTAGAATGTTCGTTATTACGAGAAGGCGATGCTTGATTTTTTGGCTATTTGGTCACACTGTACCTCCACATTATGAACCTTTTTTACAATTTGGTTGTGCATATTTATTATTTTAATTTTTACAGGCCGCAAAAATCAATATATTTGAACGCTCAAGGTCTTGAAATAATTGGGACGGCGATTGAATGTAGTATTATTTTTATCACGTGGGTCACATACAGTGCTTACGTGTTATACGAATATTGACTATATATTTTGATTTTTTCAGACTGCTAAAATGATTGTATTTAAACGCTGGAGGACACGAAATGTTTCTTTATGTCAGCTGAATGTCATTTGATTTTTATTATTGGTGTCACACACCGTACTTCCTCTTAATTCGCATTTTCGGTTACTTTATTTGTGCGCTTTTAAAAGCGCCTTAAAAATGACTCCATTTCACATTTTCTTGATTTTATCATTAGTTATTCCTGTTACCGACTCAAACATGGAAGTACTCTGTGATCTATGCACACTACTGGTTTATACTTACTTACCGCCCAAGTTGAATTAGCAAGAATTTTCCCTACGTTGGCTGTCTCATCGTAAATGTCTCGCAGAGTCACTTCCATCCTGTCGCATTCTTCATCTTTCACCTCGTCCGCTTGAAAGATGCGTCTGTTCAGTTGGAGAAATTCGTACTTGGCTAAGTTTTTTGCCAAACTGAATTGAATGTTCAAGACATTCGAAACGGATGAAATAGCGTGTTTGACATCGTCTAGAAGTTTTTCAGCCATGCAATATATTTCTGGTGAGTAAGAATTCTCTGCATTATCTGTGCAAGCCTGAAAAAATGAAATGGTACTTTGTGGAAGAGTAATTGTAAAATAGATTGGCGGTTATAGTTTGTCGATACGTACTTGAAGCTCAGAGCACATTAGCGCAAGCAAAACAACATAAAGTTTCATTTTGTAGCTTTTGACAATTTTAATCAAAAGTGTTGAATAGAAGAAATGATTTGACAATCTTATCTCTCTGATTTTAATGGTTTTCCGTTTCGATTGGCTGCACTATTCAAATCTCAAGTGCTCTCTTGCTGGTCATTTCAATCAAATTTGATGTAGGCAAGAGGCAAAAATATTTATTACTTGCATTGAATTGTTAAATATTTTTAGAGGAGTATTTTTTTTTCAACACCTATAGTACTCTATTCGTCAGTATTGAGCAAGGTCGTTTGAGTATAATAATATTGTAATCAGATATTATTCGTAAAATGTCTTCTTTAGCGTTGTTTTATAATATATTTTTTCAAACAGGCGCTTTCGATTTGGAACGAAGGAAAATATCGAAATACAAGCAATTTCGATTGTTCTAATCGATAAACTCGCATCGATGCATTTGCGTACAGATTTACTCCGCTCGATTTTGATAATTGCCGAGTGATCTGTCAAATGATAAGACGAATCGGTTTGATAGCAATTTTCTGTTTGATTCTTGTTCCATTTTCTGCGTTTTGTTCTAGTTCATCAACAAAAGTTGTGTTTTACGTGCCCGGTTGTTCGAATTTATTTGAAATATAATTGAGTTTTGGTTTAATCTTAGCCGAAAGCTGAACCGTGAATTTTTCCAGCGGTCAACCTGTATTTAGAATATTTCGATTTCGAAAAAACGGTATCCTGGAATTTCGTAGTCAAACCGGTTCTGAGGTACTCATTACGTGATTGAACGATGATGTGATTGAAATTTTTTGTCACTCGTATGCGTCAGATGATACGCTGGGATTTCACTGGCAGCTCATAACAGGATCGAAGGTAATGATTTTTCTCGGCATGGTTCACTCTGAAAGATTCGGAAAAAATCCAACAATAGAAATCGGTTGTTCCTAAAATAAAAAGATTGTCCTCATTTAAAATAATTAGACTAATTCGGTTCCACGATTGCAAGTCATTGGCCGTGCGTGATTACTTGGCGTTTTTCGGCCTTGGTTTCATAATACTATTTTTGTCGTTATGACCTTTCCTTATCTGAATTAAGAATTTTATTCCGCCAATTTCCGGTCTCGTCTGTCGTGAAGCAAGTTAATTGGTTCGAGTATTTCCTATTTCATTTTTACAATTATTTTTCTGTGAAATTGTATTTTCTGAAAAACGGCGTCGAAGAACGTATGTAGTTCTTAAGTATTCTGTGTTCTTGGGTTTTGCAACTTGATGTTATAAAAAATTAATAAGGGGTATTTTTACCCAATGGATCTAGTTAGTTTTAGGGTTCAAGAGTGTCTGTGTGATCATTGGAGACTAAGTGCTGCTTGAGAGCTATTATTATGTGACCCAGTCATTTCCCTCCCATTCCGATATCAATTGAATTAAGCAACTACCTATAAAAAAAGTCCGTCTAATCGTCTAAGAAATTAAAAAAAAAAAACTTTCACAAAATGAAAATAAAAATAAAATAAATAAATAAAATAAAAACCGAGACAAACAAAAACCTCAAACATTGTGTTTCTTTTCTATTCATAAAATATCTACATTTGACGGTAAATTAGACCATGAAAAACCCTTATCAGTTCTCTTGTGTAATGTTAGTTTCAATTTTCGTCCGGTCATTATTCAAACAGTAGCGCGCTGAGGGTAATTCATACCTAATCTTACTATTTTAGCATTTCTTTTTCAAAGCGTGGCATGAATTTGTAAATTTATTTCTTGAGTATTATTGAGAAAAAAATTATTGCCTAATTGTTTCGTCCATTATTTGTTTAAGCGAACTTCTAGACCTGATTTTTTTTTGTTCGCAGAGGCTCTTGCAGAAAATTTAAACAGAAAATAGACCAAGGCTCGACATGTCCAAAGAATCGACTGCCGGACTCGCGTAGGCGTGTGAATATGGCTCCTGGATCGCATGAAGCTGTTAAGCCTCAAGAAGTTAGTCGATTTAACGAACTTGATATTTCATTTTTGCCCACTTCAATTTATTTTCCATAAAATCTCAAAGCTAATTGATCGATGAATTGTAATAGAAAGTTTGCCTATACTATCAAGAGAAAAAATAAAAAATAATGGCGTTACGCAAAAAAAAAATTAAGTCCGAAATTTGGTTTTGAGTATTTGAACTTGAAAGTTGTTCTACTCTTGTTGATTGCTTAGGTATGACTTCATTTCATTTAGTTAGCTATGAACCCGATTTCCCAAATTTTGATAATTTGGATTTGTTGCTGTATTATTGTCGTATAATTCAGAACGGTCCACTCTTTTTTTACAGATATCAAACGTTACCATAGTACTTACTAGTCTGATAGCTGGAGCGTCTGCAGGTGCTTTGGCAAAGACAGCTATCGCCCCATTAGACCGAACAAAAATCGCTTTCCAAGTGAGTTCACTTTTTTTTACAGATACTATATTTCTTATCGATTGTTTGATGTTATATTGATTTAAAGAAAGGAGTAGATGATATTGTCATTGTCAGAAATGATAGTTTGGCGATATTATTGTTTTAAGTTGGCTGGTGGTCGGTAAAATAATTTGACAATAATTTTGGAATGGAAATCGGTTGTTTGAAGTGTGCTTCCATCTGTAGGCCCTTGTAGGTAATTTGACGCCGAGTTTACTTCCATGGCACTTCCAGAGTAGTTTTGCCCATTTGTCGGGGCACCATTTATCGTTTAAATTTGAATGAAAGTAATAGCAGCTCAAATAGACCAAATTTGCAGATATGCTCCTTGGCCATTTTGCCGACAATTACATCGATTTATAGAGTAGATTAGAAAGATTTAATACCTCGGTTTTCTATTAAATTTTAGTTGAAAGATGGTTTTCAATAAATATTTTTCTCTTTCATTAATTCAATGCCAATTTATCGGTTAGATGAGTTTGTACTCGAGCGAAGCACACTAATGGTGTTTGGTCAGTTGCCATTTTTCGCTCGGCCTAAGAATATTCATGGAATTGGCCGCAATAAATAGATTACCTTGTCAGCAGCGTTGTTCGGATTATTAAGAGCGGTTTGTAATTGTGATTTTTGGCTTTAGATCAACTATTCCGCTTTGGTGGCACTTGCTGGTTGTAATAAAGTTATATTAATTAATGAAGCTCTCCCAATCAATATTTGACCTTTTCTATGGGTAAGTCTCTGTTGGCCGAGGTTATCTGAATCTTTTTCTCCTTCAGTAAGATCTTTCCATTTCTGTATTTTCTGTCAGGAAAGAGATTGTAAAACTTTTTAACCTGCTCAGATAAAGCTCAAGACCATAGCGTTGCAGAAATGTTCTATTAGATTGAGCACTGCAGTGTTTAGCTGTTCTCACAGGCTGACAGATATTGTAGGAATAAAAATCAGTTACTTGGGATTTCCGCGTTTACTACGGCTTGTTTTATTTCAGATAAGCTCCAAAAGGTACTCGACTAAATCGGCTTTCCGTTTTATAATCACCTCTTGGAAAAATGACGGCTTCTTCTCGCTGTGGCGAGGCAATTCTGCCACGATGGCGAGAATTATCCCTCACGCGGCGATTCAGTTCACTGCACACGAACAGTGGAAACGTCTTCTTGGGGTGGACAAAGAGTATTTGGCTAAAAATCCCTCCAGTCCGCAGTAAGTGATATTTGTACTGAAAGTATTTTGCATTTTGGGCAACAAAAATTCACAGGGGGTTTGAGGGAGAGAAAAACCAGGCGACTCATTATCCGATCCTTTATTTGCTGGCCGAGCACTTTAGCCCGTTTCAGCAGCCTCAGGGCGAAAGTGCTCCGCCATTATTATTCATTGACACACGTATGCTTACTTTCATTGATAATGCTCCCTTTTTTCAGCGTGAAGAAAAAAAACTTTTTGGCCGGTTCGCTAGCTGGGTTAACATCTCAGACGATAACATATCCGCTCGATCTGGCTAGAGCCCGTATGGCTGTTGCTCCCAGAGATGTTTACAATTCGCTCATTCAAGTAAGTTCTTGTTGAAATCCACCCCACCGAACAAATTGTGCAGTCACAGTTTCATGAAATTGCCCTGTGAGCATTATCATTATCATTCAGTTGTGGACTGTTTTGTTTCAGGTTTTTGTTACGATTTTCAAAGTCGAAGGTATCGGCGCTTTTTATAAAGGATATTGGGCGACTGTTCTTGGCGTCATACCATACGCCGGTGTCAGTTTTCAAACGTATGGAACTCTTCAGAAAATAGTAGAAAGTAAGTCGTCTTTTTATTTTTTAGATGCTAGCTGTAAAGTTATTCGGGATGCCAGCCGTCTTTTAATTGGACGGAGTTACACAAAATGTTACTGCACGCTAAAATTTTTTTGTATCTGAGTTTTAGGCCGTGCTTTTCCAAGTCAATCTTATACTTTTTTAGAGCTCAAATTGGCTTTCTGCTCTCGTGCCACTCAGTTTTTTGAATGCTCATATCAGTTCGAACAATGATGGAAATCAAGATAGTTGCCTCTGTTTTCAGATCTTTTCGAAATATTTGGAGATGGTACGCACTTTTAATGGAAAATAGTGCACAATTGTAAATGTCATCTCTCGTGTGTGAGATGGCTAAATCTCAATTAATCTTCGCCGATTAGCTCACGTTGAATGATCACTGTTTGTGGGGTCTTTTAGATTCGGCATCGTATTATTTTTTCAAACTTGTCAATTAGATGCTGTAAAATCGGCCTCTCTATTCGAAATAGTTTCAATCGAATTCTCTCACAGAATGTACATTTTTTTATTTCCAGCTAAATACGAAAGTAGAAATGCTATGACTAATCTGGTTTGCGGAGCTATAGCTGGCGCATTTGGCCAGACGAGCTCATACCCGCTTGATATTGTCAGAAGGCGAATGCAGACTAGTGCCATCACCGGACGTTCCTATCCATCAATCGCTTACACTCTAGTCACTGTATACAGGTACTTTGATTCACATTCTTGAGCAGATTATTATTCTGTACCTTTTCCCACAAATTTATTGCTGTTCCATTTACAGGGAAGAAGGCATCGTTCATGGGCTTTACAAAGGCCTCAGTATGAACTGGATCAAAGGGCCGATATCGGTGGGCATCAGCTTTGCCACATATGATTTCTTCAGAGACTACATGAGGTCATTTTTGGCATAGTTTTCGATTGTACAGTTACCCAGACAGGTAATGTCTTTAAAAGAGTGTTGAGCTGGAACTACTCGCTCCAATAGAGGCCACTGTTGCTTCACGGGTTCAGTGATTAAGATCCCATGATCGAAATTGTGCACAGAAACTGCAAGCGCCATAATTTTAAATTAAACTCAAAACTGAGAAAAAAAGAAGAAATCTTTTGTGATGCGGAGATAGATATTCACTTGTTAGGAATTTTATTTTTAGCAATTCGTTTTTCAAATATGCAGATCCATTATCAAATTAGTTACAATTTAGACTCGAATTATGAAGCAAAAGGTTCGGGATCAAAGAGTATCAATAGTACGGTATATCTCAGTCAGTTAATTCTAGTCATACCATAAATATATTTAACTAAAACGCGCGGTTGAATAAGTGCAAAAAATAGCACTCTTGGCTGAGCGTCTTCTGCATCGAATGCGCTATCTCTAGTACAAGCAAGTGAAAACTCTAGTGATAGACGAGACCGCTGCTACTCTGCTCAAATCCCAATGTTATATTATATCGAAAAATGCCGTGACTTTGTCGAAGCTCTGCACAATGAACTGCAGAAATAAAATAAAACCTTTTGTATTGTATGAAGTTGAAATTGAAAAAAGTTCGACTGAATCTCATAATATTCCTATGTACACCTCTGTGAATGTTTGCTCGAGATTTTCCAATTAGTAATGAACTGGGAACTGAACTTTTCAATGTTGGCAGCATTGCTCGATTCTGGGGACCCATACTCGAAGAAAAAAATCTCTGGAAGGAGAAATGGAACACATTAGAGTATGCGTCTCTATGGTGCTAGACAAATTAACAGAATTTAACTCAGTTTAATAATTATATTCTGTCTGCCAAGCAATTTTTATTGCAGTGGCAATTTTATGGGAATCTGGTTACAGTTTATGAAACTATTGTGGGCTAGATTTTTTCTAAACGATTTTCGTTTCAGTGGACGCCATGTCAACGATTATTTGCGCCATCAAAACTGGGCATCATTCAAGTGCCTTAACGGTCGTTTACGTGTATCTGCAAAAGCAGCCAGTAGAAATTGGATCAGGCATATGGCCTCATCCTAGGTATTGAGAGTCCATAAATTTCTAGTAAGCATTGACTGCTAAAGGAAAAGCGGTTGCAGCTGTTTTGGTGTTGCAACCTCTGCAGCGGAAATAAAGTGGTCAGTTATCATAGTAGACAGGGAGATCGTTCTTTTCCTCGTTGCGCTCTATCTCAAAAATCGTCTTCAAAATCTCAAGGGGGACAGAGTGACTTACTTTCCAAGTTCGTATAGGCCAGTTAATCTCAAGTGAGTTTCTAATTTCCTTAGCATTAGCTAGATACACACGAATATCCCAATCCAGTGGTCTTTAGAGGTTTTGCACTGCCTTTCCACAATCTTCAGTTTTCATGACAGTCCAAGCACGCGGGTTCCGACGAAAATCCGACCTGCCTATTGGTAGTAATTGATGGCAGTCTTCTTTAAAACTGCGGTTTTTCCTAAGATACCTCTATTTCCGAACCATTGTACCCCTCGTTCAAACCGTTTATAACCCTCCGTTGGTAGATTGTCCACGCTGTTTTTTTTCTTTATTTTTTTTCTGGGAAAATGTTTGGTTATGGATTGTTTAGCGTATTGAACTGTCCAGAGGTCAGAATGGCGGGTTTTTTCAAAGTCAGTGCAGAGTGCCATACCCGGACGATCAAAGTGAAAAAAATTGCTGCTGCAGGTGGTAAGCATTTTAATAGCTCAAAAATTGAAATTATCCAACTCCCTCAAAATTAAGGCGTATTGAGTATCAATTTCTATAGATGGTGTAAAATCGCTGAATTGCTGAATTTTGACAGCTGAGTGTCGCAGGATGATATCTTAGTCATATGGTTTTCCAGTTATTGCAGTTTTTGTAAGCTAAGTGCCAGAATCGATGGCATACTAACAGTAGGTGAACTTGCATAATATTATAAACTACTTAGGTGTCCCCAAAATCTCCTCCCCCCATCTTCTAAAATTGGGAATTTTGTAGTAAAAAAACTATGTTTTTCCATTCTTTATGGAAATTAAAGATACCCGACTGCACGAAGTGCGTACGTTTCTGCTTGTTAAAAAATTGAATATGGGGTTATTTTTATGCCTTTTTACAGAGAATCCGAATCTGCAACTTAACAAATTAGGAGTTTTCACTGGAAGTAAGAAAGTTAGTGACGTTGTGCTGGGTGCGTGTTGTGGTGATATTGAGATCTTTGCGAAGAATCATTAAGAACGATGAAAGCATAAATTCTTTACTCCAAGATTAACCTTATGTATGAGATGATGATGATATGATGAACCTTTTAGAGCTACAAAAATCGTTCTACATTCAATGGAATTCAATGTTCATTAGTGGACGAGTTATAAGTGGTAAGTCCGTTGAAATCATAGTTGGGACAAAGTAATTATAAACCATTGTAGAATAAAATGAAAAACTGTGATAGATGAAAATGTTTGTAAAAGGAGCACGAGCTTGCCGCGCACCGTTTTCAAAAACCTTCCATTCTGAAGCGCGGCGTCTGCTCCACCACAGTCTAATAGATTTCAAGTATTAGGTTTTCTGGAAACTGTTGAACTTGAACTGAAATTTTTTGACTGCGGGGTTTTCGTCCCACTAACTGTAATCGAACAAGTTATTTAAGCTGTAGCATTTACGGAAAATCCGTTAGTTTTGAACCATCAGTTTAGAACTGCGAGTTTTCTCCTCCGAACTTGCAAATTTCCTTTTAAAAAAAGAAAAAATCCTGCTTGTTTATGGCCAGCTATAAGGTTAGGAAAGTACAGGTGCTGTAGGAACCTAATAGTTCAAAAGGAGTGAAGGTGCTCTGCCTACCAAAATAATCGGTGGATAAGTCACTAATTTCCTCCGCAAAGCTTTGAAAGAGAATTTGTTTGAGAATCTATCCAAGAAATCATCTGCAGCTGTATTGCATTTGGAGGGTTTCAATGTTTCTCCCCAATGTGTAGTATGAAACTGAGTCTTATCAGTATGAAACTGAACTTGTGCTGAATTTAAATCGGGAGATTCGGTCAGAGCACAACTAATGCGTAGTGCTCATTAGTAACTACTAATGTGTATTTTGAACATCACTGTCGCCAAATTAGAGCACTTCTCGACCTGAGTCGAGTCAATTATATTGTAACTTACTGTCTATTTTCCTGTTACAGTAGGTTAACTAGAATCTAATTCGCCCATAATAGTTGCTCTCATTCGAAATCGACTGCACCATTTTTAGGTTAGAATGCAATTATAATACGGTGGAAAAAATCGACCTTGCTATTTTTCTGCGTTCAAAAACCGAAACTGAAAAACCGAGTGCTTCCTCGCCTGAGCTAAACCACTGCCTTACAAGTCCGTCGAGTACAATATTACAATAAGATAATGAGCTATTTGAGGTTGAAAAAGTAATTAGCTGAACATCTAATTAGCGAAGAATCTAATTAACAAAAAATGTATTGAAACGAAAAATCTCTTCAAAAGGAGATTAATCTAGATAATGTTGGGCACTGTAAATAGGCGATGGATAGCGTGTAGTTTATTTTTTTATAGACAATTTTTATATTTGTTGTCCACCATAACAAGTCTCTAGCAACAGAGCTGGAAAACTATTGACGGTGCAATGACCCTGAAAATTTTCGTGAGTCACTGTATTCTTTCGATTCCGATCGGGACTAAAAAATAGCGTCAGTATAGGATTACATCTTGGAGAATCTGCAGAACACTATTGAGGATGGTGCCAGCACCTGAAAAACAGCCGTGCTATTTTATTTTATTTATTTATTTATTTATTTTTTTTTTTTTTTTTGAAAGAGCAAACTATAATCTGATTGCTTGATGTCAATTGAATTCCCAAGCGTTCAGATCTAAGAGATCATTCAATACGTAGTGTTCACAAATTTCTTGGTTCGTATGTCGGCCACTGTTTCAATGGCGCCTTCGATACTACGTACCATGTCAATAGTGGTCTGCAGGGCGACTTGTGGCCAAAAAAAAGCCAAATGAATTATTTGTAATTTGACCGTGACGATATGTTTTAGTTGCACCTGATTTGCGGTTTTGAATAGTTCTACTTCTTGTATTTAGTTAATTCTAAGCTAAGCACCGCGTTTCATCGTTGATTGTTTTCAAATTTTATTCTCGCCGAAATTATCGGTGCTCGAGCATTGTTGTAAGATAGATACGACTGAATTGATGATTAAACAGTTATTTATGAAGGTGTGACCAGAGGGTTTTTTTCGACCTTTTTCCTTTTTGAGGGATTACTGGTAGCTGGGTATAACTGCAAAATTTAAAAGTTTGGAGCTTTTCATGGATTCTATCTTATATCAGCAGTTGCCTCTGGGGATAATGATGGAAGTACTATGCCTTTGGTTGAGTTTATGCTCGTTACCTTGAAACCCTTATCTTGGCGAGAAAAATCAGGGTTACTTAATTCACCAATTTTTTTTATGCTGGTGACAAATGTTGAGATCAAGTTTAACGAGCTTAATTTTTACCGAACATCTAATCAATGCTTACCATGTTAGACACTCCATTTCAGCATAGAGTATTCTCTGACTTAAAGTATCTGTAGTCCTTTTCCATTGTATTTAAATGGAACTTACTTTATAATTATTTCTTTAATAATAATTTTAATTAATTTTTAATACTATTTATATCAGGGTTGAGGCTAATCTTGAGTTTGATTTCGAGAAGATTATTGTTTTTTCTACTCTTTGGTAGCTAGGCTCAATAGTATCTATTTTTGGCCTGGTGTTGAGGTGGAGCCTAAGGCTTTTTTGCTTGGTAGAGCACTTTGCTCCCTTTAGGCATCCTCGGCGATGTATAATAATTTGTTTTCTTCAGCCTGAAGGGTCAAAAGCGCTAAGCAAAATAAGGTTACGGAGAATTAGTCGCCTAGTTTTTCTCTCCTCAACTCCAGACCATGAAGTATGCGAAGACCTTGAGAAATATTTTATGTTTTTCGGAGAAATTATTTTGAAAACCTTTTTTCACGTCTCATCGCTTTTTTTGTAGCATTGTTATTCCTTCAATTTGGATTAGTTATTCATAGAATGAATTATTCCCAGGATATTCGTGTTATTTTTAGAAACAGCATTAACTATACCTAAATTAGATAATGGTATGTTAAGTGGGAAACAACAGGCGACTTCTAAATTTGTTCTGGCGACTAGTTCTTATTATAATTCCTCGCCCTAGTACTTTTGCCCATTAGTGCATCATGTTCAGTGCCATGCGGCACTTATTGGTTGTTTCTAAATTCGTCCAATGATTTTGCTTCATTTCGCGCGAATATAGTGAACGTTGTGCGATGGAAATATTTCCACCGTTCCCTCCGTAATATTCTCGTCGGAGACTTGAACGCCAGAAATCGTAAATCCAAACACTGGATGGAGATATCTGTGTTGAGGCGATGAAACATAAGTGGCATTCCAGCTTCGAACGGTGGGGGTAGTCCTCTATACAACAAAGCCGTCTGGGTTTGAGGTGAATGGAAATTCCGGTGACAAATGTTGGAAAGAGGTTCGGTCGCTCAGTTGTCCGTCTACAACCGAACCGACCTTTGTCACAAAACGTAGCATATGCCATTGTTCGACCGGTGAAATTACGTAAGTCCGAGACGAATTTTGCCAAATTGTGCAAGGTTTTGAAGTTTAGGGAATGTTTGCAGACCTTGCGTACGACTAAATTAATTAAATGTAATTGTTCTAAATGAAGTAAAAATGATCATTTTCTTATAATTACTTAATTAATTTCTTATTCTTAACTTAAGATTGCGGTTTCTCGTGTCGAACTAGTGTTAGATTAATAGGGAAAAGTATAATTGATTATTACGTGAAAGTGCAGTGTTAATCATCTGATGGTGCAGTAGTAAAAAAATATCGTATAATTTATTTTTCAATATTCTCATTTCTAGAAGTGTTAATACTTAGTTGATTTTTTTTCTCTATCTGTGGTGCTGTGTATCTTCTGGACTTTCATTGGTTTTAAACCTAGTCTATTTATCTGTGAATAAACGAATAAAAAATGAAGTAAATTAAAACTAGTTAATTCATCTGTCAATAAACGAATAAAAAAATGAAGTTAATGGTGAGTGAAAAATTATACACTGTTTGTACCCCTGTTAGGTACCTATTCATTAATTTTTGAAATTGGTTCCGGTCTGAATGCGAGATCAATTAAGTATAACATAATATTTATTAAATAGCAAAAACTAATCCAGGCGTTTCTGTTTTGTATTTACACTTTTTATTGACATTTTTATGTCTTTGCTATGGCTCACAAACTCGAAAAGCGTTATGAAAAATCGTTGTAAAAAATCGTTTTGAAAAATTGTAAGAAAAACATTTCTGATGATTTCCTATTACAACCTGTCGTTGCTAAGGAAAAATAACTTCCTAATTTTCCATGTACAAAAACCGTTCACCACTCATTTGAAAGCCCTGAATTATATAAACAATTAAGTGATCAACTTCGCATTCGTATTGCTATAAAGTTGAAACAAACGTTAGAAAAAAGCATTTGATTTAATTTTAAACATTCAGTTCAATTTATTAAGTTTAATCTTAAATCCTTTTATTAACCTCATACTGATTTTTACAAAATTGTACATCGCAAAATAAATACAAATAATAGCTATTCTTTTATTTGACAGCTAAAATATTTTGTCTTTCTTTCTTTTTACTTAACACTCCATTACACGCGCTCCCTGGTGAAACACTGATACACGCGCGGCATCTGTCAGATGCCCGACTAGTTATTAGCGAAAAAAATTGTTTTTCGCAATTTTGCAGGAGTAATGATGGGCAGATAAATAAAGAAGTTCGTAAATGTTAATAAATGTATTTAAAAAAATGTAAATCTTCAAAATCTTAAATTTTAATAACATATATTCGTTTCAAAAGGTATCATTCCTTATTGCTTGTCGGTAAAAAGTAAATTGACTAGTAAACCTATTAGGTACACAAACAATCAGTCTTCAATCATATTCGTTTCAATTTCTTCTTCTGCATCGGTGTCGAGGTCCTCTTCAGGCAACTCAGCAACGAGCTTCGGGGGCCCGGAAGCTGAAGGTCTAGGGTCATCTTCAGATAGCAGTTCATCATCACTCACCTCACAGCCGTCAAGTAGAATTTGATGAATTTCGCGAATATCATTAGGTTTGTTGAGATCGAAGCGTTTTTTCCATCTATATTGAATCTATGAAGAAGAAAACACAGATTGTCAGGGTCAGATTTGCTCTAGGTTCACGTTCTAACTTGGCCGTCCACTTATCCTCTAAGCCGTACCAAGCGAGGTTGAACCACCTGAACTTTTTCCTTCGCCTGGCTAATTCCTGGAGACGTCTGGGAAAAGTAAACAAGAACAATCACGTGAACGCAATATATTATGAAACACCTAAAATTGAAAATTTGGCTATACTTACATTTTTACACGCGCTGCATCCACGAGATGCTTTTGAGGTAAACATCAACCTACAGCACGATACTCGCCCACGGAGGCAACTGATCGGTTGTCCTACAGGACCTTGAGGAATAGAAGGGCCGGGAACTTGGTTCTCCTCCCCCCACAAAACCTGTGACAAAAACGCTGAACTGGGCATCTGTGAGATGACGCGCGTGTAATGGAGTGTTAATGGCGAAGCTCAACCGTGACGAGCGGTATGTCGTCGTTTTGCTCGTATTTACCCTGACGATTTCCACAGAGGGGGGTGCTGGCTAAGCACATAAAAATGTCTCGTTGCGGACTTGTACGCAATTTAGAAATTTTACTCTATTTTTCAATATTGAGTAGGAGAGTGAGCGTTGCATTTAATTGATAGTATTGTACCATCGTAGCTACCTAGCTAACTATAATTCGCCCTGACTATTTTGGAATATATTTGGTTCGTAGCTCGAAACGAAGGTCTTAACGATGGACCAAAAATTAGCCGAGGAAGATGTGGCCGCTCTCCTTCGAAGGGTGGTCGAAGTTTTGAAAAACGCTCAGACTTTCTCTCCCTCGGATGACGACTTGGTTGTTCAATATCGTGACCCTCAAGACTTGGAGGTAAAAAATGAATTTCCTTAATTATCATGCCCTATGAAAAATAATTCATCAATTATTCCAATAACCGATTATATTCCTCCAATGGTTAAGTAACGGTTGATTTTTCACAAGATATCGCAATTCCTTGGCCATAAGGAAAATTAGAAGTTTCTCTTTTTACTTCGAGTTAATGGAAGTATTGTGATCGTCTGAAAAGTCGAGCTCGGAACCAAGATGAATTTGGTTTTTTTTTAATTTGGTAGAAATTTTCACAGTACTATACTCAGAAACACTTTCCGAATAAGTGTCTGTATCTCTGTGGTCTAAAAATGATATAAACCGTCATATCTCCGTGAAAAATGAATGAAACTCAATAAAATTTTCAGAGAATCTTCTCCTAGTAATAGTGGAGAATTAGCCATTTCCGGATTTTGGATAGCACTCAGTACTTCCGAGATATATATAACCGTTCAAAGTTTTAACTGTTTTGATTTTTACAGGGCACAAGTCTATATTTTCAAACGTTTGTGGTTCTATTCGCTAGTGGTAGGGTATTTTTGGGTTTTCCTAGATAGTTTTTCAATTACAGTTGTAGAGTAATAACGTTGCACTCTTAGTACGAGCTTCTTGATTTTATAATTGGTTATTCCTGTTACCGACTCAAACATGGAAGTACTGTGTGATCTATGCACGCCACTGGTTTCTTTTGTTTTTAATTTATTTATTTATTGCAGCAAAAATTATGCGGAATGGTAAAACATAGTTTAATTATTAATAGCGTTCCATTTAATAAATTGAAATACTTACGCATGGAATGAAAATGACATCCATAAAAACGTATGAGTTAACAATAATGTTAATTCTTCTTATATTATTAATGACGTTCTTTGATAAAATTATTGTATTTACAAATACGAAAAATTCCTGTTTGCGTGCATAAAAAGTTTATTTAAAAAAAAATGATCGACCGCTTTTTCTTTTTTTCTTTATTTTTTGAAAGCGCATATTTGCTTTAACGGAATAATTCCATACTAACTTACATCCAACGTCAGGGTTGCTCACTTTTGTCTCTAGGTCACTTATATACGGCTTGCAAATGTGATTGATGCCGATTACAGCTGGCGAGCCATTGGCTTTGTAACGAGCTAGCTATTCGCCTTGAAACTTCCAGTTTCATTTCTCTTGATCCAAGTCCTTGGCTCTGCAAATACCAGCCGGTTTCCTACCAGTTGTTTGTCCTTTATTTGCGTAGAACTTTATTGGTCTATTTAAATATTTCAGCGCCTCAGGTGGTTTTTCTCCCATTGAACAAATCCTTGTCAGAGTTTGTGCAAGTCACTCGCGCTGAAGTTGGGAATATTATTTCATAAATAAATATTTCACAAAAAGAGCAGAAAGGGGAATTTAGTTAGGGAGATTCTGGTTGAGGAAACGAAGTGGATCAGTGTACTTTAATATGAAAAAATTTTGGATTCAAGTAGGTCAAATATTAAAATCTAAGGGGTTCATCGTAGGGTTCAAAATATAAAAATAATTAATGACCTTAGGACTGTTAAAGATAGAAATGACCTTCACTATAAGAGTGGGATATGAACAATAAGTATTCCAGATGTGTCCTCACTGAGAAAACTTTTTAGTTGGCCTGCGCTGGCTAAATTAGATTGTCACTGGTGATGGCCTACGGCAAAGTTCACGTTAGGCTGAAACGCGTGGCTTTAGTAGCGCGTCAAATAAACGCCGTTATTTTTCAATTCACACATCAACGCATTCAAAGCATCAACTGATACTTTGCTAAGCGACTGGTGAGAAATTTTTCAAAAATGATCTCCCGTTGCTCTCAACAATTGCTAGTTGTCAAGAGCTGATCCTCTGCTGGAGAAATATTTAATGAAAGAATTCGGATGCCTTTGCATTTTCGGCAAAATCCACGCCAACTTCAAAAAGTCAACTGCCAAACGCTAAACGGGCTTGAAGGATTCCTGTGAACCCTGCTCTCCACAATTTTAGGCTATCTACGGCCAGTAGCTTTGCTACCCATTCTTGAAACCCATGCTCCAAGAGCACCCTGAAGACCTGAAAGATCACCGCAAGAAAATGAAATGGGAGAATCAGTCTCAGTAAATTTCTCCCCTTCAACCTGACACTGAGGGATTTTAAGTGACCATTAGAAGAAGTTGATTGAATAAGCTATTTTTGTACAGGACTTGTTGGACTTGAAGCTGGGAGATGCAACCTCGGTTGACGGGCTGATTGATTTGATCTCCAAAACGGCAAAGCTCAGCGTGCACACATGCCATCCGCTATTCTTCAACCAACTTTACGGAGGCTTGGATCCCTATGGACTTGTAGGAACAGTTGTATCCGAGACTCTCAATACCAGCGCGTATGGAATCTTTCATTAAAAATTATATTCTCCTACTCTTGTGATGAATTGATTGAATTTTTCCCGATTCCAAATCGAGTAAACTTGCTTTGTCTGTTTTACAGCTATACGTACGAAGTAGCGCCAGTGTTCAGTTTGTCCGAAAGAGAAGTGATCAGAGCTTCTTTGGATCTTTTCGGATTCAAAAACGGCGACGGAATTTTCAGCCCAGGTAACCCACTTATTGAGATCATACATGGACAAATCATGGTCCCCTTACGATCTAATGAATAATAAATAATGGGACGAGACTGAATAAAATACAAGGTGGCGCAGATAACTTCACCACTTTGGTTTTTGCTGCCATAAGCTTAATATTGAAGGTAAAAAAAATTGTTGTGTAGCATAGGATTGGAAATTTAATTATGTTTGCGCCGTGGTACCGTCCTGTTGAAACCAAGTTAGTTCAATGTCCCACTCGTTTTCCAAATAGGGAACAAAAAATCGTAAAGCATCCCCACATAGCGCTGTGAATTGATGGTGATAGCTTGCCTGGTTTCATCCTAAAAAAAAAGGCCAGATTATGCCACCTCTGGACGATGCACACCAAACAATAACCTTTTGGTTGTGAAGTGGCTGCTCGCCCATCTATTGAAGGTGAATAAACAAGTGTGAACTTATCTACGCCACCCTGTTAAAAAAACACGAAAGTTTGGGGACGATTGACACAGTAGTTAGCGCGGATTCCGCTAGCACATGAGCCAGGAAAACCTGGCGCTTTATTCGGTCGATCAGCGACCCAAAAAAGGGAAAACTCTAGGTCTCTTCGTAAAAAGTTAAGATTAGCTCCTTCCAGATTAAGGGGAAAGTGAAGTTAGTTTTTTTCTATATCCTAAAAAAATCTGTCTTTTGAGAGGTTTCTGCATAATTCTGTACGATTATTCTAACAGGCGGCAGCATATCAAACATGTATGGCATTGTTTTGTCTCGATTCCACCGATTTCCCGATGTTAAAAAAACCGGCGTTTTCGGGCTGCCACCTCTCGTCATCTACACTTCCGAAGACGTAAGTTTTGCAGAGAATATAAATTCGATAATCTGCGTTCATCTTATCACTTGTGGTTTCAACACTTTCAGTCGCACTACTCGGTCACTAAAGGCGCCCATTGGCTCGGACTCGGTATTGATAACGTCGTCAAAGTGAAATCCGACTTTAGGGGAAAGATGCTACCCTCCGAACTAGGAAAGGCTATTCAAAATTCGCTATCAAACGGAAAAACACCACTCGTCGTTAATTGCACTGGTGGTTCAACAGTATTGGGCGCTTTTGATCCATTGGACGAGATCGCTGAGATATGCAAATCGTATGGCATTTGGATGCACGTTGATGTAAGCTGAATGAAAAATCGCGTTTCTTGATCGATTATTCAACAAATTTGCCATGTGACTGTTTAAATTTTTTTTATTATTGAACTATTATTTTTCAATTAATTTATTTTTCAATTTTTTAAAATAGGATTTAAAAAAATAGCATTTTTGTTCTAGGGTTGCTGGGGTGGTTCGTTGCTTCTCTCAAAAAAACACCACCACAAGCTGGCTGGTATTGAAAAGTATGCGTTTTGAGATATAAATGAGCGGCTCGTCCCAAGAACGCCATAATCTTTTTGGACTTGGCCAGCAATTAATAAAGAGATGTCGAGGATTGAAATTTCTATGATTTCAGGGCGGACTCGGTCTCATGGAACCCCCATAAAATGCTCGGAGCGCCTCTGCAGTGTTCAATGTTCCTTGTGAAACACAAAGTTAGTAAAGGAACAAATGAAGTCGTTTGAATTAATCTTCAATCTGACTTGTATCTGAAAATGTAGACTAGTCTTCTAGTTTCTTTATCTGGAAGATAATAATGGCTGCTGAGGACTAATTTGTTAATAGAATATTAGCCAACATGCGGGACAATAATTATTAGCAATCCATTATTAAATTCTACTCTCCCAAGCTAACCATCCAGTACGTTGCACTGTCACTGTTCACTATTGATTTTCCGACCTCCGAGACAGCAGTGATGCTAAACCTCTTGGATGGGGAGTGTTCATAGTGCTTCACTTTTTGAGTGGTTACCATAGATGTTTTCTTGCCATCCCTCTTCAGTTTCGCTTGAGCACTTTAAAGATTAGCATCGGCACCATGCACAGTGACACTGATGATGAACTTGAAATGAGGTCCGCTGATTATTGGTTTATAATGAGTGGAACTTTTCCAAATCAGCGGTTCAAAGTTCACGCTTTGAACCAAATGAGATAAGAACTAGATGAATATCACCACTTATTTCCTCAACAGATTTTCCCTCACTCCTTGGACAGGATGTATCTGCACGTTGATGTAAGCTGGTTCAAAAATCGCGTTTTGTACCTTGATAGATTATTTAACAAATTTTTCATGTGACTGTGTTTTAAATTTTTTTATTGGAAAAAAAATGTTTTGAGTAAATTTTTGTCTCTTACGGGGTGGCACTAAAAATATCATCAATAAGTTCTTCTTTATTCATTGCGATCTTGACAAAAAAAACTGAACTCGGAACTACACTGAGGAAAAGCTGTTAACCACAGAACAGTCGGAGAAGGAGCTGGGGAAAGCGGAGGGGTGGTCTCTCAGCCAATCACGTTCTAGCCCACATCGTGGTCAAACCTCGCTGCTCTCCTGAAAATCAAATGAATTTGATTTCATAAAAAGCAGCAAGAGTCGACAGAGATGATGCCATGATGGTACGTCACTATGAACTCCCACAACACTACACCTATTTGTTTTACATTGCTGCTACCACGAAGGTCTGAACATCGATGGTGAACAGTGATGGTGCAGCGTACTGGAAGCACTCTGCACAAAAGGCAAAGGATGTCTGTCTGACTGTATGTAGTTCACAATCAAATGATTGTACCTGCAATGCTGATATTTTTTAAGCTAATTGAACTCCTTTGCAGGTTATAGTCAAGTTCAATTTTTGTCACCCATCTTATTCCAAGAGAAAAAAACCAAAAGGGATATTATGATGAAAAAAGCTCTTGAGAAGGCTAGATATAGATATTCTTAAAATATGATGATGTTGGTTGGTTGACGAATCGATCGCTTTCTTCCATTTAACTGGCAGTCTTGGCATTAACAGCTGTTGCTAGAGACGAACAAAATCAAAACATAGATGTATGGCTCGGTTCTGGACCCAACTTTTTTTTTCTCCCCAAAGTTAACTTTATTGTACAAAAATTAGTACATTACAGTTTTGAATTTTTGTGGACCAATTTGTAATCTTTGCAGGGGCTGTTACAATCATGCAACATGGCAGGAGCATCATACCTGTTCCAGCCTGACAAAATGTACGACCCTGCATACGATTCAGGAGACAAAAGCGTCCAATGCGGCCGTAAAGTCGACTCGTTCAAATTGTGGGCTATGTGGAAAGTTCGAGGAACCTCTGCCTTGGGAAACTTGGTGGATCATGCAATCGAAGTAGCCAAGTGGGTTGATAAGAGTAAAAAAATATTCTTTGCAAATGATTACTCATTATGAAACCTATAATACATTTTCCGTTGCAGCTACTTTCTGGAAAAAATTAGAGGGCGTCCCGGTTTCAAATTGGTCCTGGACGAATTCGAAACGACAAACATCTGCTTTTGGTTCATTCCTCGTCGGTTGAGGAATCTCAAAGAAACGAAAGAATGGTGGGACGAAATTCACAAGGTTCGTCAAGTTAACATTGAATTTAGAAAATTAATATTCGACAGATTTTCAACAAAGTTTTGTTCCAGGTCGGACCAGCTGTGAAGAAAATGCTTGTTAAAAATGGTGAAATGATGATCGGCTATCAACCGTTGGAACATAGGAATTTGAAAAACTTCTTCCGCTTAGTGGTCACTTGTCATCCGCTTCGAAGTGAAAAACACATGGATTTGGCTATTGAACTAATTGAAAAATACGGAAACGATCTTTAAAAATTTAAACTTTTTTTAATCCTTTGCCTTCTCCATTAATGTAAGATTAATATAGGTTAAAAGGCCCATTCATCAGGAATCCGATTCAAAATTGATGTATTTTTCGATCTATGTTCTATTATGGTATTCATGACTGTAGTAGTTAATTTCCATTGTTTGGGTTGTTACATTTCCATCACTTTGAGAAACTTCTTTGCTCCTGCAATGGAATGGCAACAAATTCTTGAGCTCAGCTATTTGGGTGTCGCCCTTATCATCTTTATAGCAGATAGCTTTGGAATAACCATAGAATGTGATTTGCCTTTGGATTTTGAAGGATCCGATAACATTGCAATCTTTGCCCGACAAGTTGCAATATATTCTCTGACTTGAAATTCATGTTTGAGGCGTGGACGACGGTCTAGGTATTTTGCTGCATTCGCTTGTGATAATTATGTAAGTTTCTGCATTGTGCGGCGATTCTATGCCACTTGAGATTCCGAAACGATCATCAGCGGTGAACAGGGTTACCATTCGTCCGGACAGTCCGTATTTAAAGCACATGTCCGGACTAGTGTCCGGTTTTGATAAATGTCCGGATAAATAAAAATTGGAAATGATAAACGCAGAAAAATCAATAGATGTGGGAAATTTGTCAGTTTACCCGGTTGAAGTAATTGAACCTTTTTACGCTGTTCCATAAATATGATGATTAAAAAGGAATAATTACTTCTCAGAAAACTGGAAAACCCGTTATTTTGCGTTTAAAATTGCAAAATTTCTCTGGGGGGTTCCCCAGACTTTTAGGCTTTTATTTTGAGGCTTTAGCAGCTAAATAATATGGTAACCCTACCAATTTCTGGAAATCTCGAAAATGTCACACAAAAGCTGGGATAACTTGAAACCCATTAAAGCTATTAATCTGGATATAGTCTCCTTCGATTCAGCGTCCAAAAACTTGCGTAAATTGATACCAACCACACTTTTGTCTAGAAAATCGTTGGAAAATACGGATTCTCTTGAAATCTGTGAGATCTTGAATTTGTGAGCAATTACAGTGGTTTATTATAATAAATCCAAATTGCAATTTTGGGCTGTGCTGTTGTCTTAAAAAACGCATCATTTTTCGTTGGTTCATTTATTCTCAATTTGAAGAGCATAAATGTCAGTCATGTAGCCTGTCAATCGGTTATCTAATCACCGGCTCGACGATAAGCGAAATGATTTGTTATTATTTATGCGTTGCAAGCACAACTTTTTAGTTTTTAATAGCTTTTTTATCTTTAAATTAATGAACATTGAGCGCAGCAAGTTTTCTCATGTTTTTCGTCCGCGAAACCGCTGTAGGTAATTGCCCTAGAAAGGGCAGTTTTTTATTTGCATAATTCGTCGATAAACTCAGGTAAGTAGGTACTAATAGTTTATCAATCCAGTTCATCTACACAGTGGATTAATCACTGAGACCATTATTTTTCCAGTCGATTAATAACATCTTTTGTTTAGGCGCGATGAGTTTGTTGAGAAAACTTATTCCGCTCGGTCGAATTTTGGTGGCGAACAGCAGCCGCAGAGCTGATAATGCCAAGTTGAGCGCTGTCCCTTTGAGACCGACGAAAGGCAAATCGAAAACGGATACGAAGAAATATTTCATCGATTCGAAAAGAATTCGCGCCATTGGCGGCAACGGAGGTGTGTTGAATTTGCGATAGTATTAACTCTAGAACTGGAACCATGCAACTCAACTGTCTATTAAGCCGCTTATACATGCGAGCCAAGCGAGAGCTGAGCGCCTTACGAGCTGCTCCGCTCTCGCTCGTGACGTGCTCGTCGAAATTTTTTCTTTCACGAGCCAGGGGAAAAAGTAACACACTAGTTTAGAGCCAAATTTTCCAACATTGCCAAGTTTCTTTTCACGGCAACAGGATGCCGTCATATTAACAATTTGAATCCTGCATATTTCTGCAGGCAACTTCAAGACATCTCCCTCTACGCGTCGTCTTTTAAATAAAATAAAAAATCTCTATGTTTCGGATCCTACAAAAGCCAAGGGGGATTTGTACAGTTCAATTAACGATATTTGAAGCTCTTGAGTCCACTCCATGTCAAGAACCAAAGCATAACTGAAAGAAAAAAATAAAACAGAAAGAAAGGAGGCCAGGTCATTCTCGCGAGCGTGATAGGAGCCAAAGAGCACGTCCCAACTTGGCGAGCAAAACCCTTTGATCTCACTAAAAAACTGACAGGAGACCCATAGGTGCCTTGGTCCTATAATGCCCTGAAGAAACGCGTCCAAACTTGCTAGCGGAGCTTAAAGGTGCTTACAGACCAAATGTTAGTGAAAACAATTGTTATTAACATAACATGTTTGTGACAAAATGAGATGATCTAGAAAATATGTTACCAACATTGTTGGCAACAATGTCGTTAACTTTTTTGTTGCCGACAATTCTTCCGTCTGTTTTATTTGGGTCTAATTCTCTAACAATGTTATCCACAATGTTAGTCACAAATGCCGGTTTGTTATCGCTCATGGCTCGATAACAAAACTCAGTGTCGCCAACAATGTTACTAACAATGTTGACGGAAAAAATATAAATGTTACAGAAAATGTTGGCAACAATGTTTCCAGTAACATTTCGGGGAAGGAATTGTTATCAACATATTTCAAGTGCCGTAACAATGTTATCAACAATTCCTCGCCCGATGTTGATAACATTGTTGCCAACAATGTTGCGTTTGGTGTGAAAGGAAAGTTACTGAAAAATGCTAATAACAATGTTTTCAACAATGTTATCCTCCGGTCTGTAAAGGCCTTAATACGAGCCGCTCCGCTCTCGCTTGGCTCGCAAGTGTATACGCGGCTTTACGGATCACACGTACAATTGTGTAGCTACGAAAAGAGTGAATTGTGTATAAACTTGTTTATAAAATATTAATAATTAGATTAACACTATTCAGGTTGAGAGCAAACATTACAATGAATTATATTTTTGACATTTTACGTCTTTCCTATTGCACGCAAACTCGAAAAGCGTAAGAAAAAATTTCTGATGATTTCCGCTTACGAAAAAATGAAGTAAATTAAAACTATTCTATTCATCTGTGAATAAACTTATAAAAAAATGAAGTTAAAGGCGAGTGAAAAATTATACATTGTTTCTGCCCCAGTTGGATTCCTATTCATGAATTTTGGAATTGGTTCCGGTCTGAATGCAAGATCAATTAAAAAATAACATATTAAAAATTTATCAAATAGCTAAAACTAATCCAGGCCTTTCTGTTATGTATTAACATTTTTATATCTTTGCTATGGCACAAATTCGAAAAGCGTTATGAAAACTCGTTATAAAAAAGCGTAAGAAAAAATTTCTGATGATTTCCGCTTACAAGCAGCACTTTCGCTCATTCGGGCATCTTCTGACTTGGAGCCATGAGTCGCCTGGTTTTTCTCCCCCTCACAACCCCCGGATTTATCCTTTTATTAGCCTCTTACTGATTTTCACAAAATTGTACAAATAGCATGTGGTTAGTCTTTCAACCATTTGATTTCTAGGCGACGGATGCATCTCGTTGCTGCACGTTTGGTCAAACGACGAAGCAGGACCTGACGGGGGTGACGGTGGCAATGGTGGTCATGTCGTTTTGCGTGCGTCGACGAACGTTCGAGATTTGAGTCTTCTGACGACTGTTATTAGAGCCCAGAACGGCGAGAAAGGCTACAATAAGGATTGTCATGGGAAAAACGCCGATCATAATATAATCGAGGTTTGATAAATACAATTCCCTGTCAACGTTTCACGAATATCGTAACTGTAGAACAAATCGTAGTTTGTTTGTAAGAACGCTTTTCGTAAAGGGGAATAGACGGAAACTAGATAATTTTTTAAAAAAAGTGAATTGGCTTTTACTCAATCTGATTTTTTTAAATCCTGCCTCTGATTTTTTTTTAAATTTTCCATCTCACCATCGTATTGTGTAAGTGCTAGTTGGCCCATCTGATGTGAGTAAGCCATTTGAATTAGGAATCCCTGCTTACTGACAGGACATAGGGAAGAAAAAAGTAGGAAATAGAAGGCAGGAAGTTGGTCGCGTTTAAATATTCTCTCAATTTCTTGCAGGTTCCTATCGGCACTGTTGTCAAAAACACTAACGGTGAAGTGTTGGGCGATTTGGACAACGAAGGTATGTTGTTTTTATTGGCTCGCGGCGGAGCTGGTGGCCACGGGAACCATTATTTCACCACTGATGTCGAACAGTGTCCTGTACTGGCTGAATACGGTGCTCGCGGTGAAGACATTTCCTATGTCATCGAGGTAAAATCAATGGCCCATTTTGGACTCGTAGGGCTTCCGAATGCCGGCAAAAGCACCCTACTTCAGGCGATTTCAAGGGCTAGACCCAAAGTGGCTCCTTACCCGTTCACGACCCTCAAACCTCACTTGGGTATGGTGAATTTCAGCGATTATGAACAGGTAAGCATTTTATTATTAACTAGCCGCAATGGTGAGCTTCACACAAGCCGCTTCTAGCCAGGAGGCTCCGCCCCTTGAACCCCCTACTTTTCATGAAGTCCTAGTTGCACAAAGCTTTAGTAATTGGAACTTTCTTCTTTCTACAATGAACTGTTCTCTCAAAAATTTTTTTTAAATGTGTACCTTAGATGTTGCCATTGTAAAAAATTTGAAAAATTGATTTAGGAGATTATCGTTAACATACGTAGTAGTTTAGGTAGTTTTTTTGTGAACATACATACATACATACTTCCTGTTTTATATTTATAAACCGACCGTTCAAAACCCTGTAGTACCAATTAACCTCTTTGTTTTCTCTCTTTCCAATTTCCCCCTTCCAATTGTTTTAGCTTGCAGTTGCCGATCTGCCAGGTCTGATTGAAGGTTCTCACAGAAATCGAGGGCTCGGCATCAGCTTTTTGAAACACATCGAACGCTGTTCTTGCCTATTGATGGTTGTGGATTTGTCCGGCGACCCAATCTCAGATTTATCAATTCTTCGGCAAGAAATCAAAATGTACAATCCTTTGTTGGCTGATCGTCAACAGCTGATTATTGGCAACAAGATCGACGTTGAAGGTATTTTCCTCCAAAATTTTAATCTGATGTGTTCACGTTAAAAAATTACGTTTTGAATAATTATTTTGAAGAGTGATATAACCTCAATCTAGGCGGTAAATGGGATTGTTCAACACGTTCCCTGCCTGAATCTCCTCTAATTACACTGTAATATTTCTACTCAGATGCAGAGAAATCGCTCGAGCTTCTCATCGAAAACGAAGGCGAATCGAATGTTTTTGGCGTTTCGGCCAAATATGGCACCAATTTAGCCAACCTCCTCCTGCGCTTAAGAGATATCTACGATAGAAGTCTATCGAAAGCCGATAGTCGTGCTCACACAACTCTGCAATAATTGAAACAATGTAGAGAAATGCGTTGATTTTATTATAAATTGTTACTGGTCTTTCGTCTACTTGTTCACCGTTGCTGTGCTTGTGAATAATCTGAATTCGCTCATCTAGCGTTTATCAATAACAAGGGAATATGGAAAGACAATCTAAGAAACAATAATATTATTACAACAATAAAATACACAACAATTACATGATAGGAAACAGAGAGCGAATGAAAAAAAAATGAGCTTCAAGGGAAAGGGTGTTAAAGTTGATCAGCCTTGGAACTCGAAAGCGTAACCAGAGCCAAAGCTGTGAGGCCCCACGTGACGATCTTCGGGTCCTGGGACGTACTCGGATACCTGAGAGCAAAAGGTTATAATTACAAAAATTTATTCGAATCGGTAAAATACTGGGTTTCCTTTTATTATGCTTCAGGACTCCGTTTTTGGTCTGACTGTTCACTTTTTGCCAAGTGTTTAACGGTTTCACAATCAAAACTCCATCGCTTATTTTGATTGCGACCTTATTTGATGACAATATTATTTTCAATGGAACAACTATGACGATGAAAGTGTCATACTTATCCTTACGTTGTATTACTACGTTTGCATGGTCACCAACAAATTTTCAAAATCATAGCAAATGACCTATATTTCCTGATAACTTACTGGAGCACTGTGTGGCCGAGACGATCTGAACGAGGGAGAAGGTGATCTGTCCGGCACTGGACCGGATGGGCCGTCTGAGTAGCGACTGCCGCCATCGCTGAATCGTCCTGCTTCGGAAAACCTATTGAAAATACAAAAAAAAGAAATTAAAAAAAAAAAAAACAGGATAGTACCGATTAGGCTAAAGAGGAATCATATCGATTGAGCAGAAATGTCAGGATAGGAGTGTTAAGAAAGGGGGCAAAACGATTTCTGCGGCCTCAACACTGAATAAGCTTTCAGAGTTGAAACCCGCTGCTAGACAGTATGAATGCAGTATTCAACGTACGACTAACTTCTTGAAACAAATACTTGTACGAACTTTTCCTGTTCCCATTGAAAAATGTTGATATCAAAATAAAATTAGCACACCTTAGCAAAGAAGTAGTTTCTCAACCATGTAAAATTCGAGTTAAAGCAATCGTAATCTAGAAAGAGCTATGAACCATGAGAAATAATGCGCTCATCACAAGCTTAGCACGAGCCCTCATTATTTTGAAAGAATAAAAAAATGCTCCAAGTACAGCAGCCTCATATTTCATTCATTTTAGTCCTAGTCAGACCCTTGAGGGCCATGGGCCAACGTTTTTTGGAGGTTTTCTTTAAATTTTGGGCACACCAGTGGACCGATTTTCGTGTTTTAAAGCTCAAATTGACCGTTATAGATGTGGCAAAAACCCCTACTAGAATTTTTCTCAAAATATCACCATTTGAGCGAAGGAGATGCAAAAAGTCAAGTTTTTGGGAGGTTTTTGCTGTAGATTTTTCGGGCTGTAGGCGTCAGAAAAATAAGGCTCTAAGCTTGTTCAGTTTCTTTAGGCCAACGTTAGAACCCCAACAAAAAACCAAAATTCTACTTTAAAATGTTGACCCATTCAGTAGTGCGACTAATGGATGCGACTGGCGGAATGGGAAGGTGATGGCGTGGAAAGAGTGGAGGGTTGGAGGTGGATGAAGGTACAGATATCTATGGAAAGAGTATTAAAGTCAGGGGATCCCCGCCCAAGATCTAGGAATTTTTTGATAGGGGAAATTTCAGGGGGAAGAAATATTATAGAGGGTTTTATTTTTACAACGGACATTTTTTTAGAGGTTTTTAAAAGAAATTATTACTTTTTTGTTGGTATTTCTGGAGTATTTTGTTAGAAATTAGCTTTTCCACCGAACAACATACCTCTACAGCTACCGTGGAAGATTTCAAGAAAAAATTAAGAGGGCAGCGACTTCAACCAAGTTGGATTGGCGACCATCTAACTTGGTCGCTTCCCTCGGTCGAACTTTTTTTTGGCTTAATTTGGACATAATGTGTTATTAATAAGAGGAGAAGCGAGCATCTATTTTCTGTTACTTAAATGATGATGGAAAGTTTATGGTCTTCTTATGATAAATCGGGAAAAAAATCAACGTCGTTTCTGCCTGATTGATACTCCATTTTAGGCGTCTTACCTATCATCACTGTAGCTGCTGCCTCGGCCTCCTTCCGGATGTCGGTTGAGGTGACTTAGATTTGGAGGCCCTTCGCGTATGATCGCTGGAGGAGGCGCATACCTAGCACAGAATGAAGCAATTCAAGATGCGCAGGGACAAATCGTACAAGTTCAAAATGAGATCAGCTTCCGGAATGAAAAAAATGTGGTGGACCAGGAGAGGGTCTCATTAGGTCGGGGATTATTTATTTTATGTGGATAAACGGGCGTTAAGCTCAAAATGACATTGATAAATAATATGGTATTTAATAGTTTGGTAAATAGTGTAAATAAATAGTTGTAAATAGTATGGTAGCTCCACATTACCGACTAGCCTCGAAAATAGTACCTTAACCCATTCAACCCCTATTCAAGGGCTTTCTCGTTCCACCATCACATTTAAATCTACAGTCCTAGTCCAAGGGTTATGAGATAGATTTCTCAGAAATACTGAAAATTCCTTAGATTTGCTGGGGGTTTTCAAAGGTCCATACACACGGTGAAAAATCCATAGAAATTAAATACGGCTACAATGTTTCTGGCGGCGATGGCTAAGGAGCCTCTGGGAGGTATACAAATCGATAATTGGACTACACCGCGGAGAAATGAGGAAAATTTTGTTGGATCCTCTCAACACCTGCAGACGCATTTCCATAATAAGGTGCCCACACAACAGAGCCACATACCAAGATTGACCATACCTACCAGCCAAAGAACGCGACAATTGCCTCGACATCGATGAATTCCCCAACATGCAGCTTCAGGATACCCTTTTTGCTTTTTAGCAGGTCTCATTGATATGATTGGCAAACGTTAGGCGAGCAAGACCAGTTTCATCTTTTTCTTTTTAACCTGTTCTTTCCACCTGAGCTTGACTTCTAGCGTCCAGCCCAGGTGTTTGGCACGATTCGAGTAGGGAATCATCAGCAGAACAGTGAATCGAACGTTGCTTGCAATCACTCAGCGCCATCCACAGAACAAAACCAGGAGTTATGAAAAATTATCGTCATGTCGTGTCCGCAAGAAAAAAAGTGGTTAATTATTCCTATCTTTCAATATGGATCTGAAAAGACCATCCACTTGTTATGATAGCTAACTAAAACTCTTGTGATATTTACATCTAAAAACATAGTAATAGTGGTAACTAATGCTGTAATTTTTTCCAACATACCTTTGCTGTTGAAGTTGCTGCTGAAGAACGTGAGGAGGAGGTTTTGGCACGTGGGAGCCTTCGATGATTTTGAACCCATCTTTGCCGGCTGAATATTTTACTGAAACTGTTTGACCGTTCGGGTCAACGTAGGAATAAGCTCCCGTTCGCGTACCATCAGGGGCTATAGTTTCACCTGAAAAATATGAAAATTAATTTATAACAAAAAATATTACCATAAAATCAAATCTCAATATTCTGTTGTAACGCTTGAACACTTGACTTTTTAGAGCACTTTTTAAAGTCTTGCACACTCGACTGTATATTCAACTCCTAAAAATTTAGAGTTCGCGTTCTTATAACGTATTTACCTTGTTTGAGGCCGTTTTCGGCGGCAAATACGAAATTGAATGATCCGTCTTGTGTAAGCGCTTGTTTGTGCATGAGAATGGCCGGTGGAGGTTTTCTGTAGGCGCTGCCTCCATAATCGAAACTTCCATCGTCTGATTGACCCATCACCCGTCCAAGGACGCCCACAAGCACTAACTGAGGATAAATAAGCAATTAAACATTTGGAAATGTAAGTATGTAGATATTTGAGAATACGCTGCAAATGATTGTACGGCGGTTTATTATTCCTTTGCTTCAATTATGATTTACGAAGACCATCCATTTGCGATGTTGACTATTCCGTACATTTGCGAATGTTTCCACTTAAAAAATTGGTAGGTATATCTACACGGGAAAACTCTATAGCAACTAAAGTAAAATTAATTATTTTTATTTTTATTTCATTTATTGTTGTTTATTGTTTATTTATTATATTATTTATTATGTTCTATTTCCTTATATTAATTTAATTACTTAAAGTTACTTTTTGGCTATGGACACAGCTGTATAGTGTTTGACGAGCGTTCCAACCAGTATAGAACGATATAATATTGTTCAAGAATGCTTGAGTTATGCCATATTTCTAGAAATCTCGACTATTCTACACAAATGCTGCGATATGCCTTAGATCTGATGGTCTTATTTGATTCATCGCCAAAAAATCAATAGAAATTGATATCAAACGCTCTTATGCTTCAAAAACATAGGAAAATACAAATTTTCTCCAGTTCTAAAACTCCCGAAAAAATAACTCTTGGAGGAAGCGATTTGGTGAAAGCATCAGACCAAGATTGATATTTGGTGAAAATTTCAAGAATTTGACTACTATAGTTTTCTCAGTGTTAGCAGCGGGCGGACGGATTTTTAAAATTATTCGCATTCTACATCATACGTAAAACTTCAAATTTTGAGAGGAAATTGGGAAATTTTTTTTCGGCCGGTTACAATGGTTACAATTGAATAATAAACCGAAAAATCACCGCAACAAAGTTTGGATGTGATTGTGTAAAAATTCACAACTATTTGGGGAAGAATTAAAAAGATGGCGAAGAGGTCGAATTTGATTTAAAAAATTGCGCTCATTAGATTTTTAGTGTAATTGAATGTACAACTATTAAGGTAACGGTTTTTCGTATGGTATACAATTCAAAAATTTATTGGCTGATAAATTTCGATCGTATTTGTGATTTGGATTGGACGTATTATTCTCGCCACAAAACAGCACAAAACAAAAAAGAACGGAGTTTTACGAAATCAATGTCTGAGATGGGTGCTCGGACGCTTTAATAACTTGGCCGCTTTCAAAGCTGTGCACTCGGCGTAAAATGTTCACCAGGGCGTTTATCCGCCACTTAACCATTTTGACATCATTTTAGTTGTACAAGTCGAACGCGGTTTGTACTAGTTTTGCCTCGGTGGCATTCTTGCGGTCACTCGTCACGTCATTTCGTTCACAGTTGAACGGTCCAGATTATAAGACGCTTCTTTGCAGACGGGTTATGTGCAATTTTTCACGACGAAAGCATCCAAAATATATTTTTATAAGAATTGATATGATACTCTGATTGAAAAACGCAGAAAATGATTTTACAGTAGTTTATTATTCTTTCGTTTCAATAATGATTTAAGAAGATTATCCATTATTTTTTTATATTTTTTTTAATTTTTTTTTTTATTATTATTTTTTTTTTTTGTGATAGAAATTACTCCGAACATTTGTGAACGTTCCCACCGAAAAACAGACTGGTAACTATGGGGGAAACTTCCATAGCAACTATGATTGTAATTTTGCCCATCCAAGAACATAGTCTGATATCCTTTTTGTTCCATAGGCCCATCACCATTGTTGCCCTGAAGAAGAGCTATGTTTATGGCTCGAAATGCATTGGCAACACCTACGTGGATCGTATTTTTCACCTGTTGTCCGTCGTCTGGCGGCATAAGACCGTTGCTGGTCCATCAAAACTCAGATTGTAATTTAATTCATTTTCATTTTTCTTAATTTTCAAATTGAAAGCTGAATTTTTCGCCAAACGGTGCAGTTGGAGAGAGTGTTTGACGACCATTCCACGAGTAGAGAACGATTTTTATAGCTCCAAGAACTCTCGATTTATGTCAAATTCCTGAAAATCTCACAATTCGACACAAAAGTCGCGATAACTCAAGAACCAATAAAGCTATCGATCCCGCAATAGTCTCATTCGATTCAGCGTCCGAAAATCTATGGAAATTGAGAGTAAAGGGAGTGCAACTTTTGCTAAGTTTTAGCCGAGATAGGAACTCCGACTTTTGCGATTTCCAGGACTTGTAACTTGCACAGTGGATAACTGTAACAAAAAGTCGTCAATTCAGATGTTTGAATATACCAAAAGATAGGTAATTTAACTGTCCACATTTTCCCCATTTAATGTACCTATCTATTTCCAACCGTTTGTGAGCTATTCCACAATATCAGTGGAATATACACGAAAATATCGCACTTTTTTACTTAAAATACTCTTTTCATCAATTTAGTGCAAAAGAAACAAAGAATGAAGCATATATTATTGATATACACACCATCAACTATCATTATGCCGAATTTGAGCGAAATCTATTTCAAAAAAATTTTCGCGAAAAATCCAAGGGGAACCCCTGCGATTTTTTTCAACCGAACAGTTAACGATTTTTTACTCCTCTTTCAATACAGATAAAAATCTGAAATTTTTAGGAAAGTTGTGTCTTACCAAGATGTATTTTTGTGATTTTTTTTATTTCTCGGAAAAATCTGCAAGTGGTCCAAAAAAATCGGTTTTTGAAAGCTCGAAAATTGGACTTTAACCGTGATTTTCGGGGTAAAAATTCATGTGAATCAATGGTTTTATTACGCAGGAGTCTTCATTTGAACGCCTTACACCCGTACATAGCAAAAAATTTAGCGAAAAAAATTTAAACAGCGCCACAGAAATTATTTTTACACCCGTACATAGCAAAAAATTTAGTGAAAAAAATTTAAGCAGCGCCACAGAAATTATTTTCTGTAAATCACCGGCCGAAACTTCGAGCTCCGCTGACATCGGTAAGGGTTAAAAATTAAACTTTTGTTTTTGACCGAGCCTGAAAGCTATTCTTATGGGAAATTTAACGCTGAATCCGAATTTGACTTCAAAATGACCGAATTTTGACAACGACTATAAGTTTTTACTCATTTTAGTACTAATTGTTTTCATGTTGTTCAACTTTGAAACTTCGTTACAAATACAGTACAGTTCAATATTATTTTATTACTCATTCTCATAGTAAATTAGACGTAGAATTCGAATTTGAAGTGAAAACAGTCGAATTTTAACGGTTGATAAATTCTTTTCAGTTTTTTCGGTTTTCACACTTATGAAGTTTTAACTTACGAATTTTTTTTCGCCACGTTTGCGAATGTTGAAAAAATAGTTTCTGCGTCAGTAAATTGAGAAAATTTAACTTAGAATCGATTAAAAATTTAAAAAATACACGGATTGCTTTGTGTTTGCGAGATATATTTGTAGTCGAAAATCGGAAAAAGGCAATAAATGCATTTAGGAATTTCGACTTAATGGACGAATATACCTAGTATTTTTCCCTTTTTTTTACTCTTTTTTTTTTTTTTTTTTTTGCTGCAACTGCGATTTACTTACATTCTACACAAAAACTGCAGTTACACGATAATCAGCGTCAAAAATAATTTAAAAATGTCATTGTCTTTGCCGATTACAACGGCTTTATTACTGAATAATAAACCTAAAATTTATTCTTAAGAAATTGAAATTCTGTGGTTTTTCAACAGTCTGGAGATTTTAGTCTGGCCAAAACTTATTTTTTCAACTTCCCGCACATCTTTTCAACCAATAGTCTCATCCTAATTAAATAAAATTTGAGATTCTAAAATTCGCCAATATTTTTTTGTTTTTCTCCAGTTAGGCTCAAACTTCGGACGCAATTTTTCAAGCTGTATTTACGCTGTTGTACAATAAGACGATTTTCAAGTTCGCCGCTTTTCACCGTGAAATAGAAAATGGTTTGAATTTGCTAAGGTCCATAAAGCGAACAATGGGATATTTCTTAATAGGCCTGCGTCGAATTAATCTCAAGGAGCGAGTCGCGAGCCGTTCGGCCGTTTGAACATGATTACGAAAAATACTGGCCGCCGCAGATGAATCGTACGATAGATTTTCCGAATAGAAGCGGCTGAATGTAAATTTACATCCAATTAATTGGGTGAGTGATAATGAACATCAATTACAACCCATGTTCCATAATGTATAAATTCATTTAAACATAATATTGTATCTAACTTCTTTTTTGTTACAATAGGTAATTCATGATCAAGTTACGAGTTATTTTTGTATTATATACGTTCTTTACGGTTCACCATAAATTCTGAATCATGCTGCTCAACATTTTTTGAAAGAAATTTTGTCTTATTTTTCTTTAATAATTGGTTAAACACGTTATCGACTCAACAATGGAAGTACTGTGTAATCTATGCACACAACCGGTTTTTTTTTTTTTAAATTTGAGTATTTAATGAAAAAATTCTGCCCGTGCTCCAAGAAACTGAAAGACGTGCCTGAAATACCTTCTTTAGCCTAATCGCAACCTAGATTTAGGGTATTTTGTTTTTGAGGGATGGAAATGAGAATTTTTCAATGTTTTTGAAACATATATGTGTTCGATATAAATTTTATAGGTTTTTTGGACGCTGAATTGAATGAGACCGTAACGAGGTGATAGCTTTAATGGTTCTCGAGTAATCGCAGCTTTTACGAGCTATAATTTTGAGAAATTGAAAATTTGAGTGTTGAATTTTGCTAAACTTGGCAGTACACTCATTTCGCTGGGGGTAAATTTTCTCTTGATGGGGAAAATAATACCTAGACATAATCCATGATCTATTGGCTAATTGGGGAATCTATTTTTTTATTTTTTTTTTTTTTTAACAGAAACACGGCATTAGATCAATCACTTATTTATTGTCAACGAGATTCTCCAATTGCTTGAAAAATTAGCAAGGGGTGCAGTTGAATTGTTCATTTTCATTTTATTCCCATCAGTGTACTTCATTACCATGTTCATGTGGGGACATTTAACAATTTCAATAGAAGGAACACGATCACGAATTTCTGGGAAAAAATTTACAATGTCTTTTTTTTGGACCTTTTGGCATCGAACAGTTTCACATTCGGCAGAGTACCAGTCGAATTCATGGAATCACCTACCTCAAGTATCATGACGTATCTTGTGAAAACGTTTTTCGACGTGCTACGCGGACGTTCATTCACAACTTGGCCCCCTTTGGGGCCTACTCGGCCTCTTTATACTGACCACCTCTCCTTAGCTTAGCCCTCCTTTCGACGGTCGAGAGGGATGAACTTAAAGGCTGACTTTTCAACCCTTGGAAAAAATCTATTGATCTTCGTAATAGTAACAAAATAAAATGAAGTCAAATAAAAAATTAAAAAAAATTATGACGAAAAAAGGTTTTACCTGTGTATTTGTTTCACTTCTTTTATTGAATAATAAACCGCTGTAAAATCCGAATATCCAATTTTTAAAAATCTGTTCGTCCGCCATTCGCCGTCCACACTTTTCTGACGAAATTATAAACGCTATATTCTTGAAATATTCACCGAAAATCAATCTTGACCTGACAATGACTCGATTCTATAACCAAATCGCTAATTCAATTCTAAGGGTTTTTGAGGGGGAGAAAATTCGCATTTTCCAACGTTTTGCCGAAAGAGGTGTATTTGCTATCAATTTCTAGAATTGCTATCAATTTTACAACGTTGTATCGAATGAGACCATCGCGGGGTAGCTTTATTGGTTCCCGAGTTATCGCAGCTTTTGTGTTAAATTTGGGAGATTTTTCACAAATTTTGCCCTGAGGGAATAACTCGAGAATTCTTGAAGTTATAAATATCGTTGGAATGCTCGTCAATAAACTAGTCAAATAAATTCGCCACTAATAGGCGAAATATTTAGCTTTTAATTTGAAAATTAAGAAAAATAAAAATGATTAAAATTACTAGATAGTTTTTTTTTTTTGGAACGTTTTTTACAATATTGTTGAAGCAAAGCCATAGTTAACCACTGTACAATCATTTGCAGCGTTTTAAAATTTTTAAAAATATATGTATTGGCTCACACACCGTATTTTCTCGTTATGATCTTTTTTCACTGTTTCACTAGTGAGCACTTGAAATGATTTTACGGAAGGTGAATGAAGCTCGATTTTTGTCGCCGGTGTCACACACCATAATTCCACGAAACGTTGTTCGTATTATTCTTGTTTTTTTTTTCGGTACCCTTGCTATAAAAATGATCTTATTTCACAAAACTTGTCTTGTATGGATAGGCTAACACACCGTGCTTCGCGTTATTAAAATATCAAGTATTTTTTCGGTCTCTTGGCTAGTTTTTCAGTAACAATATTACATAATTATTGTACTAACTTTGCGTTTGCGACCTTCGAATGAATTTCTCGATTTTATTATTGGTTATACTTATCTGCCGACTCAAACATATAGAAGCGTCAGCGTGATTTTTGCGCACCATACCCTCTTTTGAGTTTTTCAAATGGTCTGGCCTGGCTTAAAAACGTCAAATTTCCCCTCTCAAAATAATCAGCTATTAATCGGAATTCGCCTTTTAAATTACAACTGCTATAAATTTCCAATCCTTCACGTTTTCGCGCATCATGTTTCGAGAAAAAGACTAGCGAACGCACCCTTGACATGAGAAGGAACGATAAACAAGCGTGAAGGCAAAGGGCAATGCCTCGGATCCCGCCTATTGTTGGCTTGATGAAATACTCGCGCAATCTAACGAGTAACAAAACAAAACAATCTTTCAACAGCCGAGGGCCGCTGAGAGAGACAAAGGTGCGAAAAGGAAATGAACCCGGCCGCAATGACGGCGTACAAAGAGCAAACAGTAGCAAGAAGAAATTTCTTCGAGATGATAAACAACGCATTAAAAGCCTCCCATCAAGGGGCCTGTTGATTAACAGTTAGAAGAGCTCAATGGCGTTGTGACCTGAGAGCAGAATCAAATCACCGTGGAATTCGTTCGAAGTTTTATTTATTAATTTATCCAATTGTACAGGCATAAGCCTACAATAAAAGAAATAATGATAAAAACAATCGCAGCTCCAAATTAAGTATGGTAAGAAATTATTTAAAAAAATTAATAAAACTGCTCTTGAGAAGAATGCATAATAAAAACAGGCTTAGTAACATGTTCGTGGTGCAAAGAACATTGATTTGATACGTGACAAGGGGGTTGTGAAAAATTATATTTCGGTGTGTGTCTATATGTACCCATCGATTTCAGTTCCACGTTTACGTAGTAAATGGAAGTATTGTGATCGTCTGAGAAGTCGAATTTTGAACCGAGGCCCTGTTGGAAGAAATTTTCATAGTACTAAAATACTCAGAATCGTTTTCTGAACAAGTGTCCGTCAGTCCGCCTGTCTGTGGTCACAAACTGACAAAAATCGCCATATCTCCTTGGAAAATGAATGAAACTCAATGAAATTTTCAGGAAGAGTTTTCCTAGTGAATGAGCAAAATTAGCTTTTATTGAATTTTGAATAACACACTGTGCATTTGAGAAATAAGGGTTCAAAGTTTTTTTCTGTTTCGATTTTTAAAGTTTGTCAGTCTTTCGATACTCGTTAAAATGCAAGTCAAACACCCTTTCAAGCTGTATCGTTAAGCAATAAATTCGTCTTCTTGAGTAGTTAAGAAAAAAATAATAATTTTACGATTTTCACCAAGGAGTTTGCTTTTCTGGTCAGGATAGTTAAGGCGATGGTTTTCTTCGATCATAATTGATGCTAAGGAATAATAAACCTCTGTACAATCATTTTGCAGCGTTTTTAAAAACGTTATTTACTTTCATTTTTTCTTTCCTGTGATGTTCTCAACGCTCACTGTTTGGAACTGTAGTAAGATAAAAGTTGAAGCGAAATACTGTTTTTCATCCTTTTTTTTCTGGAATTTTAATCACGTTTCTAAATTAACAGTTAACAGTCAAATATTCTTGATTGTTAGCTCGCCCTGGGCGAAAGCGCTCAATAAAAGCTCGTTAATCGAGTTCTCTGGGTTTTCCCCCACTCACAACCCCGATACATTCAAACAATCAAATACAGCCTTCCTTTGATCGCCATAAACACTTTGTCAGCTTAGAAGAAAGCTTAGAACAGCTTGTTTTATGGACTATGGCCAACGACAGTTCATTACTATGGTCTCTGGCCCTCTGTGAATCGTGGGCTTCCGTCGGGAAGGACGCTCAATATCGGCGTTGCTATGGATACGCTTAGTTTGTGTCTACGTTACCTTCGCCGTGGGAGCATTGCGGCCGTGGGTAGCAGTCCAAGGGAGAGCAAGAATGTACTAAGAAGATAGAGAATATGGATTGGCTGTGTCTGTCGGCGGGCTGTCAGTTTAAAACTAGTTAACGATATCGGAATCGTCAAAATTATTGTTCTAGTGCTTCGCTGAATCATTGAAAAAAACCGCTGGGAAACGTCCACGAAAAATCACGATTGGACACTTGTGGGATCAATGCTGGTAAGTGTAAAAATTACTAAGGTAACCTCCTTCATTTGAAGTCAGTAAAAAAATTAATAGTGATTCTCTTGTGTACTGAATAAGCAAGAAACGGGAGAATTTTCGTTATTATTTAGACTTTAGGAGGGAAAGAATTGGCCAATTTAATACTGATACCGGTATTCTGACCTAATTGAAATAATCAATAAAAAAATCCAATAAGGTTGGTTTTAGTTTTCTCAGGAAACATTTATTTGCGTCTGATCGAATAAACAGCATATTTTACAACAAAATTTCTTAGCTGATTGGAATATTTCTCGGTAGTTAGAATCAAAATATTACCATAATTGAGATACAGGTTTCCTAAAAATGTCTATTTTTCATTAGCCTCCTCGGCCGAGGGAAAAAATTAAAATTGTGTCATAGGTACTTGGTGGGCGCGTTACTGATCATGAGATTTAGCAGGAGAAGATGTTTGGAGAGAAGGTGTGTGACATCTAATGCAAGATTTTCGCCCAAGGCTTGTAACTCCTGTTGATTCTCACAAATGTATAGCCACACGAAAAGGTGCACAGTACTTAAAAAATCTCATCCTGGGAAGTAAGGTGTGTGAGCCAATAAAAAATCAAGGGTCATCTGCTCGCCATGACTAACATTTTAAGACCTAAAATTTAAAAAAATAATTACTCTAATTGCTGTAATAATCAAGATAGAAAAACCTTCGAACATTCATACCTCGGAAGTGCTACTATCCAAACTCCGAAACGGCTAATTTTGCACTGGGAGAACATGTTCTGAAAATTTCATGGAGTATCCTTAATTTTTCACGGAGATATATGTCGATTTTTGCCACTTTTTAACCACAGACGGACGGGCAGACAGATATTTGTTCAAAAGGTATTTTTGAGTATTATAGTTCAAGGAAAATATCTTCCAAATTCACCTTTGTTTCCGAATTCGACTTTTCGGAAAATCACAATATTTCCATGCAAACCTGGAAGTAAAAATGCATTGCTTATTTTAAACAAAGTTGGGAACTATTTTCCGGTTTCGGCGGTTAAATTGTCCGATTTGATTCCAGGCATAGAAAATACAGAAAATGTCACGATGTCAGTCTTCGCTTTTGGACGGCTTTACCGACGATTGGGATGCGGCTCTTCTATCCGAAGGAACCCTTCGGCCCAAACGCGCTGCGTCAGCTATGAATTTAAGGTAGTTGTCGATGAAAATCGCCAACGTATTAATACATTAATAGATGTTCTATTACATTTTTACGAATTTACAATTTTGAAAAAAATTAATCAGGGAGGCGATGAAAACATTCACAAAACCACCGATCGGGCAAGTGACGCGGGAAGATTTGGAAAACCATTTTTCAAGAAGCATGAAACTCTTGGGGTTCGATCGAGCTGAAAGTGCTTCCAGCAAAACAAATAAGCCCAAACTTAAGACCAAGTGAGTAACTGTGGGTTAATAGAGTTGATATAGAGTGATCTTACGCCGGAGTATTTTGACGATTTTGTTTCAGCAACGTCTCACCAAGAACGATCACTCGGCTACAGAAACCGACTTTGTCTTACGAAGATATTAGAAATGCAGTTACAGGTGAATTCATTGAAATCGATTCTGTACTTTATAGTAGTTTGGCTTCAATTGGTTCTAGTTTTATTCTGATTTTATCTAATATTTTATTTATTCGAGTACTTACATTTTTCTAGCGATTTAATTTTTCATTCGATCGTTCATTCATTGTTTGGTCGGATTCGTTCGGAGGGAAAATTAAGGAACCCGACCGAACAATGAATGAACGATCGAATGAAAAAATAATTATTCCATAAAAATGTAGGTACGAAACGTTCCATTTTCGCTGAAAACCTGTTGAGGCGATTTTCGTTTCATTACTCAATTATTACGATTAAAATCATCCCGATTCACCTTCATTTATACAGTCTTCAATGTAAATATTTTATAACATCGTGAATTCGAAAAAATTCACTTCTCAGGCGGCGTTGATCGGAAAGTGTTGAGCCAAGCTGCCTACGAGCGGTGGTATTTTCGTAAATTAGAAGAAGAAAAGGATACGAGAAAAATGAAAGAGTATTACGACCTGGGGAAAAATCGTAGCAAATTGTTTGTAAGTAGAAATCGTAGCAAATTATTTCAAGTATCGAACAAAAATAAGCGGTTTTGGCGACGATTACAATTCTACTTTTTTTCTCCAGGAGCGAGGGATGATGTTTAGCGAATGGCTCGAGAAAAAGGAAATACAAAGGAAACAGAAAAAATCTCAACCTGAACCGCCTGACAGCAAAAATAAGTATATCGAAATAATTGCAAATTTCGGAATTTTTTTCATAATTTATTCGGAGCAATGTTAATATATGCGTACGAAATGACCGCGATTGTTAAGCTTGAAAAATATCTATATTGATCTATTTTAAGTGAAAACGTTTTTTTTTCTCAAACCTTGGAATTGCCAGATTTTTTTTTTTTTTTAGTAAATGTCGTTTTAATCTACAACAATTTGTCATGACAAATTCATTTCAGAATTAGTTCGAGTAAAATTATTCCTGATATTTTGAGTGCGATGAAATTATTTTTCTCGAGCGGTGGTTTTAGCTTCGAATTTTAAATCTTTCTCTGTGGAGATATTTTGAATGAAAACAATTTTTGGATGAATTTGTTGAACTGACGTTTATGATAATTTTTAGAGTGAAAACGGATTTTTTAAATAAATATCATTGAACTCCAATATTGGGTGATTATTTTTGCTGAACGAAAACGGGTTTCGTTTGGATGTTTCGAATTTAGTTGTATTTCACAGGTTAAATACAAAACTGCTACATTTTTCGCGATTTTTAAAAAATATTTCCTGTTTGTGTTTCGAGTTATAACATTATGAGTGAAGATTTATTGCCTAAAATAAATTTTATTACAATAGTAGCACTTATTGCATAAAAACAGAGTCCTTTCGAACTGACAGAATCTGGAGTGAAAATCTTAATAATCTAAAGATATTTCCTAAAACAAAAAATCAATTTGATAATTAGTTCGAGTAAAATTAGTCTTGAAAACAAATTAAGGGTGAATTTTTGCAATGGATTTAAATGGAAATTTCAGCGTAAGAATTTGATTTTTTTTTTTTTTTTTTTTTTTAAGTTTTTGCACAGTTGTGATATATTCAATAGGAAAAAACCTCGGTTTTACTTACCCTCGAGATCACCCATGTTTTGATCCTCACTCTCAAACATAAATGAACCACTCTGCTCGTATAAAGTAGATATGAATAATATGACGATTGTTAGCCATTTATAATGAAGGATTTCCTCCCTAGATAATCTTTGGAGCTATTCCACAATACTGTCATTCGAGACGTTTGTTTCACAGAATTCTATTTACAGAAATACAAAACGAAGATTGCCTATGTCATCACCAGCGACGAAAGAGGCGGCTGAAAAGGCGTACAAAGATTGGTTGAATAAAAAGGAGGCCGAAGAGGAGAAAAAGAAGAAAAAACTGTTGGAAGAGAAGGAGGCGAAAAATCGAGCGAAATCTCGCGAGGACGCTGAAAAGGTTGACATATTTTTTCCCGCAGTTTTTGAATTATTTCGGATTTCATTTTTTATTTTCTCCCTTCTTCAACAGCGTTTATTATTCCATCGAAAAATATTATAATTTAAAAAACTGATGTGTACTATTATGACGGAAAAAATGTTGGAAGACTTCGTTTAAAAGAAGGTTTTGTGAGCATTTATTTCGGTTTGTTTTATGTGTGAGCTTATGAATAATGCTTATTTTTTCGAAATAATTATCCAATTCTATTTTTCCAGGCCTTCGAGGAATGGAAGAAAAGTTGCGACGAGAAGCTGAGAAAAATCGACCAACGAAAACGAAACAAGACGAGAAAACAGTTGGAAAAAGAGCATAGCGAAAAAGAAAAGCATTTGCAGGACTGCGAAAAAGCGTTCAACGCGTGGCTCGCTTCGAAGAACCAGTCACTGCTCGAGAGACAACAGAAAGACAAGTGAGCATTAATAAAAGCACCCAGTATATAAGAATGGAATGTTAAATAATTTTTTTAAATAACAATTTTACCACACGGTTGTAAATTAACGATAAAATTCAACTTTCTATATTTACCGCTTTCAAACTTTTCTTGGTCTTCATTGTGATTTTTTCCCATAGGAGGCGCTCCGAAAAGAAAATGGCCCAAGAGTTGAAAAAACTTGCCGAAAAACGCTACGAAGCAAAACAAGCGTTCGAAGATTGGCTCGAGAAAAAATTGGACCAGGAAGCGAACCAAATTTCACCTCCGACGCCTGAAAATAAAATCACCAAATGCATACAGACCGAACCCTTTTCGAAACCGTCGACTCCACTGCCGAAAAATCGTCCCTATCAGACGGCGAATTTTCCAAAAAATCTAATGGTCCCATGGTGCGAGTTTTCGGCGAAAAATCAGCTGACGCCGCAGAAAAATCAACAGCAGTCCAGGATCAATAGTAAAAACGGGGCGAAAAAGCACAAAGTCAAATTCGCCGATATGTCGTGGAACGATAGTTCGGAAAGGGTGACGAATTCGAGTAAATCGTACGAGTATAAAGATTATTCGAAAATTCAAACATTGTCCGACGCGAAAACGCTGATGATGCTATATCATAAAAGAGATCCGAATTGCGCTTTGTATTATGCGAGGGATCTGAGCTGATGTCGACTAATGACGTCTTCTGAACGAAGTTAAATTGAAACCTCGGAGATGAGAAAAATCATTGTATGATTTGAACATGACAAATTTTTTTTTTTTTTTTTTTTGTCCACGAGCTTTCAACCGTTATTGAAAAAAAAATGCCACAACTAGTATTAACTAATCCTAACAAGCGCTAACCAGCCCTAACCAACTCAACCAGTCGTTTCTGATCGTCAAGTTCAAATGACTGATCTTTACCTTGTGCCGATTATCTAATTCAACTTGCTATGAATACTAAAAGGGCCAAAACCCGATTTTATGTCAATATTTAATGGCAATATTCGGTAATAAAAATATTTTCAAGGAGGAATTCAAAACCCAATATTTTCATGGTATTATAAAAATAATACTGGTAGGCACTTGATATTATGTGACATTATGATCCACCATTATCGATATGAAATATCGTAGACAATATCCGAGATATTGTTTGAGGGTTAACACGATAAAATGGGCAGCGTAGCTTAAGAAACATAAAATATATTTCGTACAACAAACATTCGTATCGCGATTTCCATAGCCATATATGTCGACGGAAGATTAATTTTATATAAGTGAGACAAAACTACACGCTTTCTCAGATATGAACACTCGTGGACATGGTCGTTGAAATGATAGGTGAAAATAAATTTAAGAAAATTTCTTACACGGAGACAGTTGAAGTTTCAAGATCGATAGGGATCAGCATTGTGTAACGTTATGGGACAGAATTTTGTTGAGCTTTCGCAAAAATTAGGAACAGGCAGGACAGGAACGTATTGATTTCAATGTTAAATTTTTCATACACCCATGGCTTCGTTAGCAATAATTTAGCTAAATAAACCGTTGGAATGAAAAGCTATTGAAAAAATTTGTAAGTGATCTCAATGAGTTTATATTTACACAAATAAAATTTTCGGTATTTAAATTTTTCGTATTCCAAGGTGTAATTAGCATTTATTTACAAATCTTTTCGGATCGAAAAAACTTAAACAATACTTACAATAATGATATTTTCTATTTAAAACTAGGGTTTTCACATTTTCAGCTAGAACTCGAATCGGAGCGATTCGCATCAGAAAAGAATGGCGTGCCGCTTTAAATAAAAGATTTTACATCGATTTACAAAAGTTCTATTCTATAAAAACGAGTTTATCAGATTCGAAAGCTACCACACATTAGAATATCACAGGGAAAAAATAGGATAAGTCTACAAATATAAATTCACGGTAAATGGAAAATAAACTAATCTAATCAATAGCGTTCAAAAAAAAAAAATTTCAACTATGACCCGTAACCGTCACTCGAAAAATAAAATTTTCGAGTTTTGTAAAATTATATTTAAAAAATGTGGAATTTTATAGTAACACTATACGAATGTCTACTCGTCAAGTTTCAACTGTGGGATGGATTTTCATTTATGATATTCGTCGAGGACGGGATAATTGAAAATGGCCAAATTTAGTTTCTAGCGAGTACATGATCATTTACTATATTGCCGGCATTTTAACAATTTGATAATTTTGTCTCATCGAATTCCAAATACATTCAATGGTACTAACCTCCGTAATTGGCTCACTCCGATATGAGGTATGAGTTTTTTTTTATAAATCGAATTCCTTTTTAATGACAAACGTTTCACTCATCGCCGAGTAGAGAAAATAGCTTAAGACGATGAAAGGAGTGAAATGTAAATAAATGCCAATTTTATAACATTAGTAAACGTAGTAATTTTATTTGTGAAAAACAAAATAAAAACATAAATCATCTTGTATTCAATCCCTTCTCGACCAACCGTAGAAAAAAATTTAACGAAAAGTCCGGTAAATTATTTGAACGTATCACATTTTATGAGAAACTTTATTCAAATCGAATAGGTCTATTTACAAAAGGTATACTGTACACTAATCTAAACTCAATACTGTAATCAAGTTCAGATATTGGTTTATCGTGCGCGAAATAGAAAGCGCACATTAACTGCAGAAGCTCAGTTTTGACAAAGCTAAAGGGCGCGTATGAGGCACTCGATGAAATTCGTCGTGAGCAGGCCCAAAACTAAAAACCAGCTTCTGGAATTGACAAGTCACTGAAAGAGCGATTTGGAAGGTGTACGCATCACAAATATTTCACGCGGAAAGTAATATTATCAATTGCTGCTGTGCAAAGTGCCAATAAACGTAATCATATTCCGTGCAATTTTCGCCTCCATCAGTAGCTAAGGTGTGCTTTAAGGAATTTCTCTGAAGACATTTTTCATCCATAATAATTAAAAATACAGCTCCTTACCACTAAAATATTTCCCACAGCGGACCATGATTAAAAATTAATCCATTTCTAGTTTTCATTCTCGACTTACTCGATAGTAATAAACAATTTCAGTTGGAGCTCTTTCAGATGAACGGAGTGCGCGGGAAGATTTTTAGGAAGAACATTAGAAGAATTGGCCTTTTAGCTTGGCACTCGGTTTTCCTGACGTCCTAACCGCATTTGGCAGCAAACGTGCAATTTTATCAATCGGTAACTAATAAATCCCTATAGAAATAACTGAATCCCATATTTACCGTCAAGTTGCACTGGTTGATAATGCTCGGACTTGACAAAAATACGGTTAAAAGAAATAGTTTAAATTTGTTTAGATATTCAAACTAAACAAATCGAAATCCAAGTAAAACTTGATTATTTTATTAATGTCAGAACAAAATTAAAACTGTACTTGTAGCGATTGTGATTTGAATTAACCCATATTATTTAAAATAAATACCAGAAGTTGAAAAAAAAATTGTACACCAAACAAAAATATTACTAAATAATTGGAATGCTTACATAACAAAAAAAGAAACTCTCTACATAATTGCGATTTTTTATAGCAGAAAAAGTAATTGCAATACCTATTTGTTCGCTAAATTTCGCTGAAAATATTAACAGATGAGTTAATGGCACCTCGATTTTTTTTTAACCGCCACGGGATTCATTGTCGACAAATGTAGGATTTAGTTGCTCGTTTAAGGTTCGATGATGTTTATGGCCAATTGAGCCGGTTTGGTCTCCAATGAAGTACCAGGAGCATCCGCTCCCTGAGCCTGATCTCAAGCCGCCGACGTCGAGGCAGTTGCAGCTGCAGTTTCTTCAGGTTCGTCCAACGTATGCAGCCAATTGAAGATCATCATGTTCCTATCATATTTGGACAAAGGTCGACCTCTTTCGCGCTCAACATCGGACACGGTAAGAGCGACATTGTTTTTTCCCTTGATTGTCTTACCGGGGCATCTGCAACAGGGAATGTTATTTGTTTATTTTTTTGCATTTATTTAAAAAAAAGGATTTGATATTGGATATTTAGGAGAGGATCGCCAGTAATTTACAATAGTCCTATTTTGATTCACACAGTACTTCAGTGTTTGAGTTGGCAGACAAGTATATCAATTACGAAATCGAGAAACTCATTAAAAGGCTGCAGCGACAGTACAATACGATATTTGAAAAACTAGCCAGTGTGTGAAAAAGTAGTGTCATCTAAAATCAGGAAACGGTTTATTTGGAACATGTTTTGAAATTTCATTTGTTTTTCACAGCAATATTACAATTTCTGGCCAGAGACAGATGGAGACACAGACACTTTTTCAAATATTTTTTTCTGAGAGCACTACGAAATTTTTTTTCAATTTTATCTCCGTTCCGAATTTGATTTTTCGGACGATTACGATTCTTTCAAACGCTATATTTGACACGTGGAAGTAGAAGAGGCATTCTTCTTCCTAAACAATATCATTTGGCTCAGAGTTTCATGTTCAACCAATGGACTGAGAATAATTTTGTAGTTAATTTGAAGCCCTACAACTATGATTAATTACTGAAGTATGTTTTAATATTTTTATAAAATAAAAAATTGGCGAAAAAGTCTGTTTAATTTATTCACTTTGATTCTCCCATATTACAGTAAGTTGATTTGCATATATTGAACAGTTTTTTTTTTAAAGAAATTCAACGGCAAATCCAATTTTCGAATTTCTGCCGACGACAATCCGGTGTTTTTTCAACATTACATTTTACATGCTTTATTAATTTGTTTCCCATCAAAAATACAAAAGAAACTTGTCTATCGTTTGTTGATAAATTCCTAGAGGGTATTCAGCGCAAAATTTCAAATTTAAAAACGAAAATCAACAAGTCTTGATTATCTTTCTTGCTGTCGCATTTTTTGCTGTCTAGGGGAGAAAAACTGGGTGACTCATTATCCGATTCTTTATTTCCTTGCCGAGCACTTTCGCCCGTTCGGGCATCCTCAGGGTGAAAGTGCTCGGCCAGAAAATAAAGAATCGAGGAATAAGTCACCTAATTTCTCACCCCCTCATACCCCCTGGACAATAAGTTATTGATAAATTCAATTTTTTCTCTCTATTTCTCAACTGATTCAGTATATCAACTTGGAAAATATTAAGTAACACTGCATTACTCAGAAAGTGACATCATTCTGATAAAATCAGAAAAATATACATTTTTAACGAACTTTTTTATTCCGAAATTCCAAGTTTTCAGTTTGGAGACGTTATGTATTTTACCAATCGAAAAGAGGAAAAATTTTCCGGAAATTATCTCCCGTCAGCTTTCAAAATTACCTAAACCGTCATTTTAATAGTTACTGTAATTTCTTGAAAATTGTCCTCCCGTCTGTTTGGATTTGAAAAAAATTAAGACGATTTCTCAACCATCTATAGTTATTATTTCCAGTCGAAAATATTTCTCTCCCCCCTCAGGTGTATTTTAGTTCAATATTCTATTTAATATAGATGGTCATCGAATATGCGAAGTTATCCGTACTTGGCAGCGAGTTCAACATTGTATCAATATTAGCTCTACGGCGCCTTTTATTGTCGATTTGGACAAAGCAAACATTTTACCGGGCCGTAAAAAGTCCGAACATTGATCGTATGGGCGAGAGGGCGCAAAAAATTAAACAACCTAACGTCATGGGAAGGCGGTAAATTTCCGTTATTCATCAATGGCCGTTTGCAATGGAAATATCCGCTCCTGGTATGACGTCATGATCCCGTGGGCGTCCGAATGTCGAAGCGACGCGAACGTCATGAATATCCGTGGGCGGTGACGTCACGGGACGATCGATGCAAGGAGCGGAGGGATTACAGAAATACGCAGGCAATGGCCATGAGCTAAATTGTAAGGCTCCGAGGAAATTTAAATGAAAAAAAAGATAAGAAATTGAAAAATCTATTGATTGCGTTTTGCATGGACCTACAACGGTACTCTTTTAATCTATAATGTGAAAGGCATTTTTCAATATCTTTGCCTCTTCGCAGCTTTTATTTTCTTCGACAAAGTTTCGTGCTCCTCATTAGTAAACTGGTCGGGAATATTCAATCCGAAATTTAATGACGCTTTGAGCAGAAAAAATCGAATTGCCTGCTCACTTTGTGAACTCAAAAACTTTGATTTAAAAAAATTATTATTAAAAAAATAAATAAATATGAAAAATAAATATTTTTTCATCAGTTAATTCATTTATTTATAATATGCACCGCCTAGTAGTATTTAGTAGTCATTTTCTCTATTAGATTGTATGGTAAATTTAAAACATGGTTGGGGTGAGAGGGAGACAAATTGAATGACTCTTTCAAAATTGTTCCTTTTATTTGTCTAGATCTTTCGCCCATTCGGGCATCTTCAGGGCTACATAGGTTTATCAGGTACCTATAACCTCCTCAAGATTTTCTCACATTATTTTATTTATTCCAACTGTTGGAAGAAAACTGGAAGATAGGTAGAACATCCTATATAGATGGTTTTTCGAGTTTTTGGTTTTACCGTTATAAGTTAGAAAATGTGAATGAAACTATTTTTATCTTTTTCTAGTAATTATTATAATGGGAAGCAGAGTTGGAGAAAATTCCAAGAAGCAAACTCATATGGAGTTAGAAATTGGCTTCCTCACCGCTGTACTCACTCCGTTTATAATAATTATCGTCTGTAAATAATACCGATTCTCATCTTGAGAATATTATCAAGCTATTGAAACTCTCGATAAGAAAAAAATTGATCGCTTCAATTTTATTCTTAAAAATGTTGATGATTGGTTAAGTTTTTTTAACACGATCCTTGTTTCGGCTTACGACTTTAAATTCCTAATAATAATATCGTATATTTACCTGATAACAGCTGCAGGAGCAGGGACGGACAGCCGGTTAGCCGGTGATGCGGCAGCAGCTACAGCTTCCAAGCGGTCCAGATTGAATTCGGACTGCGAAAGCCTTTCAAGGGCTTTGTATGTCGTCATCAACCGCCGGCGGATATAATTTTGCCTCACCTGCAACAAACGATACAAAATTGAATCAGCTTCCAAGTGGCAGCATTAATTTATTTTAGAGGGGTAAATTAAGTTCCATTGTTGCAGAGTTTTATCAATTTCTTAATTTCCAATCTCCCGGACAAAAACAATTATTTTTGAATTGGCGAATCGGGCGAAGAATGAATTTGAAAACGAGAATTCGTCAAGCTGGGAACACCGAAATTTTCCTCAAGTTGACTTTTTATTATGCTTTTATTGGCTTTGAGCTTGAATGACGAGATTATAGCGAACAACAAAACCGAAATTCGTAATCGACTTGAAAAAATGATCTCTCGCGGGTATGGATTTATCATTCAAAAGCTGGATCCCTTCGAAACAGATTCGAATGGAAGCTTTAGGTCGAGATTTCGAACAGACAGATTTATCTTTTGCGGTCGGAGTGTCCAGCGATCGGAACGAATGATCCGGAGCAATGTTTGACGTTCGAAACGAGAACCGCAATCCTTTCTGACTGTTCGGGGCTGCAAGCAGCGATTTCAGCGTCCCAGTGACTCGGTGTCCGATAAAATATCGCAACTGCGACAACAAAATACAGCGACGGCCGCGGATCTAATCTGTTCACACCGAGGGCGAACGCTTTTTCACGGACCGTAAAGCTTTTGTGTTCACCGTTTGAACTTTCGAAAAAAGGAGAGAAAATAAAACCTCGCGTAAAATTTTTTTTCAAGTTCAAACGTTCTATATTGCGAAAATCGGTCAAATCGAGGAAAATTAAAAAAAAAAAAAGGTACGCATAAACTAAGTTGCACTCGTATAATATATGTTCAAGTTGCGAACAAGAATAGCCAACGACAAAATCAAGAACATTATTATAGATGTTTTGAAAATAGGCCAATTTTTTTTGCCAAAAGACTCTAAAAAATTAAAAACACTCGAAATATGTGAATAATGTGGAAGTATGACGAACAATAAAAATCAGGCATCATTATTGTGCCGCAAAAAAATTTCAACACCGTGAACGTTGAAATATATTGAATTTTGCGCGGCCCATAAAAATCAAAATAGAAAATACGCACGTGAAAAATAGGAGAAAATGCTCATATTGTGGAAGTACCGTATGTGATTCTAACGATGAAAATACTTTCTTTGAACCGCCATAAGAAACGTGTCTTCGAGCTAATAAATCCATTTTACCATGTTTTAAACGGTAATACCTACGATAGTATAGTAATAGTTGATTTTAGGAACTCGTCAGTATTTAGACGTCAGTTATGTCTTTATATTTTTTATGCTCCTTATTTTTTATCCTTTATTTATGGATTTTACTAGTTAAACTGGCCATTATTCATAACTTCCATTAGTTTAAGACAATTTTTTTTAAAAGTATATAGATAACTATTTTTGATCTAATTTTACAGTTATTTCAAGGGATCGACTCGCTCTTTTCTTTTTTTGCTAGTTTGATTGAAGGAAAAAGTAGCTAATAAATTCTTATTGTCCCTTATCGCTCTAAAAATCGATCGGCCATCTGAATTTGCAATCGAGGGGTCATAATAGCGACACGCCACTCCATGCCGCCTGTTACGAACAAGCACCTGCGGTTTGAAAGTACTCGCGTTACGTTCGGTGGCAATCGTTCCGACAAAAAGTCCAAAAAGTCATTCGACCAACTAGGTAAAGAGGACCCTCGGCCGTCTATTGCGGTTTTGACTTCGCGACTGCCCGTCCGGTAATAAGGGGCGTGATTCGTTGCATTCCGTTGACTCAAGGCACAAAGGCACGAATGCCTCGACTGTCGCTGACCAGGGGTGTATCCGAGATGTACCGGCTATTCTGCGGTCGTGAACAAAATCGCGTTACGTACGCTGGAACGTTTTCTGAAATGTGCAACACTTCGAAAATAGCCGAAAAACCACGACATACGACAAGTTCGAAGTTGTTCGAAGTTCGCTATTGAAATCTATTGATATAAGATAACTTCTACGGCATTTTTGAAAATTCTGGGAAACTCCCTTGCTGATCGATCAGGAAAACTTTTAAAGAACAGTGAAAAAGCCTGTCATGTGTTAAACTATATTACATAACTAGTGTTTTTTTTATAACCATTGTTATAACAAATAATACGCTTGAAAAAAAGTGTTAAAAGGTTTAAAGGTTTAAAGGTTTAATCCCTCTGAAAAGTGATTATTTTCAGGGCAGACTAACCAACTATCTTAAGTTCATAAATTTAATATCTGGGATATTTAAATTTTTCATTCAAATTTTTTACATCTTTTCGTTATGAAAATATCGAATATCGGAATTTTCGCATCTAAAATGGTCAAAACTACAAAAAAAAAAAAAAAAAATTGAAAAGAAAAATATAAAAAAAACCTACCTTTTTATTGACCGATCGGACGAGGTCTGCGGGTGACAGGCCAGGATGAGGGTTAGACGGATGACCGTGAGGTGACGGCAGTTGTGACGCTGAGGTCACGTCACCGACGGCCACCCACGTACTACACGACCGGCTACTCGCTTCCAATCGGCCGTCACCGGTCATGTAACTGTAACGCTGTGTGCGACTGGGCAAATAAAACCAATACATTGCATTAAAAAAAAAAAAAAAATGTCAATATACGAAGCGATTAAGAATTTATTTTATTGGATATTTTGATTCTGTATGCTTTGAAGCGTAAAACATAACATTTTGAGATGGTTAGACAATTATCATGGGCGGTTAAAATGGTTTATAATGAATAATAAACCAATATCTGAACTAGTCACCTATCCTCCCTCTACACAACTTTTAGAATATTGCGACGAAGAAAATTAATTGGTTAATTAATTAATTAATTATTTTTTTAATGAGAGATTATAATCATTTAGCGATTTCACCAAAAGAGGCCAAAATACTGCTATCACGTCGAATCACGGTCGTAAAAAATGCAGTGCCAAATATTTTACGCGGAAGTTTTTGTAGTGCTATAAGTTAAAAAAAAATTATTAGCAATAGCAAATAAAAATACAATCAACCTTTTCCAGCGAAATGGTAATATATTAAATTCATTGTGCTCTCAATACATAACATTTTATAAATATCATGTTTGAAAAATTTTCATTTTGAATTCTCCGGTGAATAATCATAGTAAAAATAAGTTAGAGGATTGAAGCAAAAATTTATTTCCCAAATCTACCGACGAATTTCGGGCGCCAAATATTTTATTTAAAAAAATCATCTTTACTTCGTCTATAAAATTTAGCTATTGAGAACTTCACCATCGAAAGAAATCGAATGGTTGAACCAAAACCAATTCTACTACTACTATATCAGTTATCAAATGTAATTTTCCGAAGTTTAGGGTTCCCAAGCCGTTAACATTCTGATGCATTGATGGTATACAACACCCGGTGAACTTCAATGTTCTGCAAGTTAAGTATAATCTAGTAACATTTTTTTAATCTTCCATGGATGCGTTTTGAATATTTGGTAGTAATCTAAATACTTTCATTGATTTAAAAATGAAACTTTTCTAAGTATGGTAATTATTATTGCCAGTTTTTTAGGAGTTAAAAAAATGAGTTCGTCAAGTATTATACGTAGCATCCCCACGGTTCAGGAAACGTAAAATTCGTCGAATCTCAGAAATAAAAAATTGCGTAACTATCGACCGCAAATTTTAGGAGCAAAACGTGATTTTCGCTCTTATATTCAATAGTAATTTTTACTGGAGTTCTAGAAAGCTGAGTGCATGGAACAATGTTTGAGCCAACGACAGAGAGGAAAATTGAAAAATAATAGGCACGACCGGCAATTGAAAAAAGAAGAATTTTCGAGGGTCAAAAAATTGTATTTTTCCAAAGAATTTGCTTATTATTGCATCTGCTCAGAAAAATTCAATTTTACTATGACAGATGGATAATTTAACGCGCTTTCCAACAGTATAAAGAAACTTGAATTTGCTCAAGTAATTGAGGAAGTTATAGCGGTTTTATTGAGTTGAAGTCAAAAACACGGGAAAATTTTTGAAAATGAAAAGAGAATCGGCTAAAAAAAGTTACAGGACGAATTTAGTTGAAAATGAAAATTCTAATAAAAATTCTATTTTTTTTTATTTTTCAAAAAATAAATATTCTAGAATGATAAAATAATATAATATTTATCTCACGAGTAACAATGGTTTCAATGGACTGATTCATTGCGACCAATAAATTCAAATTATACGTAACTGACCTGAGCGCGATGTCAGACACAGCCGGTCTCATGAGGTCAGCATTTTCTGTCGGCGACGGTAATTGGCTTATGTCTGAGGTGCTGAAGGATTTTTGAAGGCCGAGAGCCGAACTAAGTGCTGCGCAACTTTTAATCACTTCGTTCCCCTCTTCGAACCAGAGAATTTCCGGAATATCGGCCGGCCTGAAATCAATAAATATCAATAATTCACTATGGAGCAACAGAAATGCAGTTTTAATGTTGCGGCGAACGGTGCCTTGAATATTTCTCGTTTATTGCGGAAAATGAAAAATTAAATTGTCTGTCAAGCATTTGAAAACGTAATATTTTCGTGTGCCAATGAACAACTAGAATTTTTGGCCGTAAGAAAAATAATTAAAACTTATAACCTTTGCTATTTATAGTTTTGTTGAAATTCTCGCTTGCAAATTTTTTATAACATTCGTATTTTCAGCAAGAGCTAAGCCTCACCTTTCAAAAACCAACCATACTTTATCTATATTCGTATTTATTATTCCGATTAATACTATATTCGTATTTATCTCAATCGTACCGCTAATTATATAGCCTCTGAAAATTGCGGCAGTGACACCTTTCATAATCGTTAAACGTCAGGATCCAGTTGGTACAAGAAGCCAGAAGAATAAATAAATTACAAGTGATCTGTCGGATGTCACTAAAAGCTTTGAGACGCGACATCTCGATAGCAAAGGACGTTTATTTTTTCTTGACTGTGTCAACGTTGGGGAACTTCTTTAACGTCGCATAAAATAATCGATTGGGCAACGGTGAAGCGTGCATTTGACATGGACGAGTCTGCCATTGAATATGATTATCCAGAATTTTTCCAAGACCGATAAAAACGCTTCAAATAATAGAACCGTAGTTGTCTTATGACATAATGTATACAGGTTGTTCATGGCATGCTGTATTATGAGTTTTTGACTTTTAAAGTTCTCACTTTTCTTTCGAACCTCTCAGGAAAAAATCATCTAATAAAAAAATCTTCAGCTTCTTCAATTTTCTCTCAAACTTCTCAGGTTAGCCAATATTTATAACTTCAACCCTTGATAAGAAAAAATTGATCGATTGAAATAATTAAATATTTCAAGATTGTTTCATGATTGAATTCTCTTACTTTTCACCAAGTTATATACTTAGCCATTTCTCAATTTGTAATGAACAAAATCTGTTACGTAAACATGTGAACAATTTTTAATCCGCTTGATGCGATAGAAACGAATAATTTTTCACGTATAATTTATTCTTGATTACCACATAGTCAACTGTCTCTATCTCAAATCAAAAAACAAGTCAAAACTCTGAAACAATTTCGAAATGCCCAATTTTTAAAATTTCCTTTTTTTGGCCAATTCTTTTTTTTCAAATATTAGCGATTGGTTTTTCTTTTTTCGCTCAACTTGAAAAAGTAAAAATATTCCTTTCTCAGTGAAATTGTATCAAGAGTGTTTATTTATTTTTTCAATTTTTGACAAAAATTGTCAGTTATTAAAAAAATTAGCCAATCAGTAGAAATCCGATATTGAAAAAGCATTCCACAATCAAAATATTTGGAAATGAAACGGATTATTTGTCAGGTGACTTGATTTCGACTATATGGTACGAAAATAGGATAGGGCATTACTGGGAATAAACTTTCCCGTAGCATGCCGATAACGATTGTCCACTGATCGTTCTATACTCGTTGGAATGGTCGTCGAACACTCTTTTCAGCTTTACCGTAAGGCGACAAAATTAGCTTTCAATTTGAAAATTAAGAAAAATAAAAATGATTAAAAGTACAATCGTTGCTAGTTGATACGGAGTTTTCCCCTATAGTAACCAATCAGTTTTTCGGTTGGAACGTTCACACATGTTCGGAATAATTACTATCAGAAATAAGTAGATAGTTTTTTTTTTTTTTTTTTTTTTTTTTAACATTTACAAAGGTTTGGAACAAATACTATCACAAATAATGGATAATCATGGATCATGATTCATGGATAATACAATCATTTGCAGCGTTTTTATTTATTTACCTATTTATTTATTTTATTATTATTTTTTTTTTTTCTTGTTTTCTAGGGCGATTACAATGTTTTATTATCGAATTGCATAGGTACCAAAAGAGATGAATTAAAATTGTTAAGTACAACAAAATAAGTTGTTTAGGATCTCAGTTTCAAAAGTATATGCGGAAAAAATATTAACAAGCAGTCTAACAAAAATTATTAACCAACTCATGTTATCTTGCCAAAAATTGTGAAATTATAATGCCCGTTATGTCTTATGAGATCCACTTCGCGTCAAATTACGGAGGAATTTCATTTCAATGACTAAATCATTTCAGTGAATAAAATTTATTTATTTAATTGTATTTAATACTAGTTCCATTCTATGACCGAAAATCCGACATATATGCGTTGAACCAACAAGCAATAATTAATTTGTTTCCTGATGAAATCAATATTTGCAAAATGTATTATTCTACTGACGATCATCTCTATCAAGGTTGCGTAAATAGTGTCCCCAATTATCCTGCGTGTTCTCGATTATCCGTGTCCTAAACTGCCCACTTGTGTAAAATAATAGTATTTTAGCTTTGGACACGGATATTTGAGGACACGATTAAACGCTCACATGTTACTTTCGTTGAATATGCCGTGCAAGTTTTAGACACCGATATCTTATGAGATGAATAAATGCTGATGTTTTGCATTAAAAAGCATGTGCCGTTTATCCTTTGGACCCGGATATATGAAGACACGGATATGCACTCCCTATCAATCCTTACCTTCGTGGGCGCGTGTCGGGAATGGGGCTGGGCCCTCTGAGGAACTGAAGGGCGCGTTTACCAGAGGCGACGGACGAGACCGAAAACAGACTCAAATCCGTCGTTACGGATTCATGCGACGGCGACCGGAGAAGGCCACCCCCAGAGACGCAAAGGACGGGAGTTTCAGCAGTCGCCCGGCCCGACATGGTCGCAACTGCCGCCCCGTCAGTCGCACTATCAGATGCCAGCTGGATCGGATCGACCGCTATTTTTCACGTGGAAATTCAACAAATATCACTGATAGAGGTGAAAAGCCGTAACATTTCGAAAGAAACGCGAACCGATTTATCCTCCTCGGAATATGCAATTTAAACAAACCCGTAATTGACGATGGACGAGATGAGTAACAGCTAGAACTCCGCGATCTATTAGCCAAGAGTTGTCGGGGGCGGATCGGAATGATAGCCTTGAACTGAGGGGCGTATGAATGATCCAGAACTGAACTGAGGTGACTATTTCGAGCGGAAGCAACGAGCACCAGCAAGGCGAACCTTTATTGTTAATTATTCCATAATAAACCATTGTAATGGCCCAAGAAAACAAATAAATTACGAACCCCCATCAAAATTTGACGTGTTACATTTCAAGGCATGTAGAATCCGAAAATCCATTAGCAAAAAAATTCTGACACAAAAAAACTTTTCTGACAAAACAATAATAGATAGATTCTTTATATTGTCACCAAAAATCAATCTTGTCCTGACGATGGCTCAATTCTTTAGCCAAGTCGCTACCTCAAATGTAAGGATATTTTTGAATGGTTTTAAGGGTGGGAAAATGCGTATGCGTGGTTCTCGAAACAGATTTCGATCTATATCCCGCGGGGGCGGCAGAGAAGCGGGTGTCTTCTTCTGTTTAGACTCTGTCCCTGCCGGTCGATAGTTTAAGTACGCTAGGTGACTCAAAATTTGACCACGAGGGCGTGCTTTTCATAGCGAGCTGCTTGTAATGAATGGAATGCCCTAAATTGAAGAAAATAAAAATAATAACGATGTGATCAAAGGTCTAGTGAATTGTGGTTCACGTATCTCCCTAACCAATAATAAAATTGAAATATTCCTCTGAAAACCTCATTCAATCGGTGTGTAACGCCAAATGAACCGAAAATACAATTACGGGGCAATCTTTTTGCCTTCACGGCGATGGCAGTTTTTGAAGAGCTGAAAATATTATATTTAGCTTTTATTAATTGTATCTAAATATTACGCTTCAGCAATATGTGGACCAACGCATAAGAAGTGATTAAAACCATTAACGGTAACGCCGAATTTTACGGAAGATATTATCGAAGAAAGGGGAAGTATATTCACCCTGGGAATTATTCGGAGAATTCAATCCCTACTCAATCCACAAAGACACCCGAAAAGAAAAATAAATTAAAAATTTTATAATATACATATAAGAAATGTTTATAAAATGAAATTGAAACGAGGGATAGGTACGTGACATATTTTTGTTCTGAACGGAGCTCAGTCCTCGGGTTATTCCTCACCCGACGTAAAATTGCTTGTCCTATGCACTTAAACACATTGTATGCAAGTTCTTTCAACTGTTGAATTCGAATTGGAGCTTCGTTGAAGGCCAAAAACCACACGTTCCCCCGAGCGACTGCGCAAGAGAAGGCGAATAAGGCGTGGCTAAGATTTAATAATCAGTCCGCCTACTAGAACATCTTTCTTCCTGTATAATATTCGTGATCGTATGTCTGTATAGCTCAAATATCCTTGTGCAAACTTTTTTTTTTTGAAAACTAACTTTCTAAGAGCTTTTGTTACGTTTCAAATTGTCATTACGCCATTCACACCAGACGGTAACCGTAAGAAACGTATGGTTTAACAAAGTAACCAAAACTCCTACGTTTAAGTTTTCGAAAAACAAGAAAAGCACTAAAACACATTATATACGAAAATTGCATACACATATAACTAAGACGCACATAATGGACACACAAATGGAGCACAATAAATATGACTTAATGGACTTCCCCTCTCAGGAAACATAAAACAACGCTTATGTCCGACATGGTTACAAACAGCGAGGACAGAGAAATTTGAAGACAGACACGCACACTTCTGCGATTCGCGGGAACTCAGCTGTTGGTTTTGTTGTGCTAGTTTAGTTCAGCGCGAGCCTTTGCCTTGACAGTTTGTGTCGCGTTCGTGTTGTTTAGATATCGCGTTTGCCGGTCGCGAATTTCTTTTCTACCCGTTGTAGAAATGAAATGGAAACGTGATAGTTGACTAGGTTTTTTCCCTAGGTTTGTAGGTAGTATAATTTTCGATTTTAAGATTTCTTAGAAAACTCCTTTCCGAATTATCAACATGACGGTCACCTATACCGCCGAAGTGGCCACCTGTCGAGGGTTCGGGTGTTTTCTCGCATTGTTAGTGAGGTAAGTAGTAATTTTTCGCACTAGTAAATCTTGATTCGATAGATAATATAATATTTTCTCTATTCTCGATGTATTCTGCTTGAATCTTGGAGGCCAGTCGGACTCGCGTCTAATTAACTTCGTAAAACTTGCCGATCGGTCGGTTCATAATTCACCAATTGGGTTTGTCGGTTCGAAGGCCGAAACAGTTGTGAAAATATCCGAAAATCCACTAATCGTCAGCCTTCGTGACGAATTGAGAAGTTGCGGAGGTGTCCTTACGATTCGTTCGACGGTTTAAGCAATCATCACTACGTTGGTCAGACCTCGCCAATTCGACGGTTCGAAATGTTTAACCCAAATAGCTCTTGGGAATTACCGAAATCAGATTCGTAGAAGTTTTACTTCTGACCGATATTAACAAAGTACCTAAGCGTTTTTAGTCAAGGCGACTCCGCTCGTTTGTCAGGTTTGAGTCGTGATCGCAATGAGGATACTTCAGCCCTAGTCGTCGATTAATTAGCAACATCCAAGCACTAGAAGTTAAGGAAGTGAAAAATAGCGCGCTCTACAGTTCTCTATAGACCAGTTTTCAACTGATTAAATAAAAATTCATCATTAAGTGGCTGAAAAATAAACATTGGTCTCTTAAACCAATTCATAGTAACTCTTTATGAAAAATTAGTTTGTCAAACAAAAAAACCCAAAGGGTATTTTTTATATACCTCAAATACCACCTGTATGATGAACAGTACTTTTCATAATATTTTCATTAGTTTATAACATAAAAATAGTTAGCTAGCTCAAAAAAAATAAAAAATATAATTTTGTATTGGAAAAAAATCGTAGCGGTTTTTAATGTGTACATTAACGGACAACGCTATTTACTAGTTATGAAAAAGAATATAGGTACCTACTTGCAATTTAAAAAAAAAAAAAAAAAAAAAAAAACTTGGAGTTGGAATTTATTTGTGGTAGCATTTAAATTTTCTAATTGAAATGTGTCGATGAGCTGATAAAAAGTGTCGAATTGTAGAACATTCGCGATAGTTCTAACCGAAAAATTGACGAAAAAAACTGTGTAAAAAAGGTTTTTTTCAGTTGAATAATGCTAATTTTCTGTCGGACTACTTAAATTTCTCTTGAAAATATTGGACTGTTCTAACAATTTCCTACTCAGTTGAAAAATGCTGATCTTGAGCCCAAAATGCGATTAAGACCGAACAATTACGTAACTTTGATTAATAAAACGCAAGCTTGCTCGATCAAACTAAATTCTAATTTTTACTCAGAATGGGTACAACTTTTTTTTGCTTTTTACTTTAAATTTTTTCACTGTTCTGTCTAAAAGCACAAAATGCTATCGTGCATACTTAGCGGCGAAACCTTAGACGAATCAAATAAAGTTCTAATGGGCCAAGGGGTTACGCGACGGTGCCCTTAGCAAATATTTACTTACCTCGCTCAAATTGCAGTGAAATAAGCTTTGCCGAACTAATTTTTTTTCTTCTGCTGAAACAATTTTCCTAAAGCTTTTATCGAATTATCTAATTTTTATTAGCAGGCGTTTGTCATTTTTTATTTTTAATTGATTCTAAATTAAATTTCCTTACATTGCTTCCACAGAACCAATTTTTGCAAAATTCACGAACGTGGCGAAAAAAACTCAAGTTGAAACGTGGAAAATATGAAAATCCGAAAAAATTGAAACTTTTTATAATTGTCAGAGAATTGTTCACTTCTAATTCGAGTTCTCCGTCTAATTTACTATAAGATTGAGTAATGAAATAAAATTAAACAATGCTCTATTCGCAATGAATTTTGAATGTCGAAAAACATACAAGCAGTGTAATGATAAAAATGGGTAAAACTGATCTTTGTCATCGAATTTCCGTCGTTTTCACGTCAAATTCGGATTCAGCATTAAATTTCCCATAAGAATAGCTTTCAGGCTCGGTCAAAAACAAAAGTTTAATTTTTAACCCTTACCGATGTCAGCGGAGCTCGAAGTTTCGGCCGGTGATTTACAGAAAATAATTTCTGTGGCGCTGCTTAAATTTTTTTCACCAAATTTTTTGCTATGTACGGGTGTAAGGCGTTCATATGAAGACTCCTGCGTAATAAAACCATTGATTCACATGAATTTTTACCCCGAAAATCACGGTTAAAGTCCAATTTTCGAGCTTTAAAAAACCGATTTTTTTGGACCACTTGCAGATTTTTCCGAGAAATAAAAAAAATCACAAAAATACATCTTGGTAAGACACAACTTTCCTAAAAATTTCAGATTTTTATCTGTATTGAAAGAGGAGTAAAAAATCGTTAACTGTTCGGTTGAAAAAAATCGCAGGGGTACCCCTTGGATTTTTCGCGAAAATTTTTTTGAAATAGATTTAGCTCAAATTCAGCATAATGATAGTTGATGATGTGTATATCAATAATACATGGTTCATTCGTTGTTTCTTTTGCACTAAATTGATGAAAAGAGCATTTGAAGTTGAAAAATGGGATATTTTCGTGTATATTCTATTTATATTGTTGAATACCGTAGAAACGTTCGAAAAATGGATAGGTACATACATGGGAAAAATGTGGGCAGGTAAATTACCTATCTTTTGGTATATTCAAGCGTCTGAACTGACGACTTGTTAAAGTTATCCTCTGTGCAAGTTACAAATCTTGGAAAACTTCAAAGTTGGTATGTCTACTATGGTTGCAACCTACTACCTCATGATACAAAGTACATGAAAACACCACCACCTACCTAATTATAATTACTGATATAACTATACACCTCTCCATTCAGTTATTTAAACTGTATAATAGTGAAAAGGACCCTACCCATTACTAATAGATTCACATAAATATTAACCACGAAAGGCACAGTTGAAGTTCAATTTTCGAGAGTTTAAAAACCGATTTTTGAACCTCCAGGGGTGCTCAGCCCCTAGTTATCTATAATAAACCATTGTAATCGCCCAAGAAAAAATTTTCTAACCCCCTCAAAACTTGATGTTTTACGTTTCAAGGCATGTAGGATCTGAATATCGAATTAAAAAAATTCTGGCCGTACGCCGTCAACACTTTTCTGACGAAACTATTAAAGCTAAATTGTTGACATTTTCACCAAAAATCAATGTTGCCCAGACAATCCTTTAAATCGCTAATTCACTTTCGAGGGTGAGAAAATTCGTCTTTTCCAACGTTTTTCAGAAAAACTTTATTTGGTAGGTATCAATTTCTATAGATTTTTGAACGCTGAATCGAATGAGGCCATCGCGGGGTCGATAGCTCTATTGGTTCTCGAGTTATCGCAGATTTTGTGTTGAATTTGGAAGATTTTAAGAAATTAGGGATAAACTGGAGAGTTCTTGAAATTCATAAATCGTCCTATACTCGTTGAAATACACATCATAGAACACGCTCTTCAAAAATTTTTCGCCTTACGGTATGTAAAGCGAAAAAATTTTGCTTTTAATTTGGAAATTAAGAAAAATAAAAATGATTAAAATGACAGTAGTTCATGAACATTCACAAATGTTTGGAATAATTACTATCACAAATGGATAGTGTTCTTAAATTATTATTGAAGCGAAAGAATAATGAACCGTTTTTTTGCAGCGTTTTTTTCTGAAAAAAAAATTTTTTTTTCATTATAAAAGTTGTTTTCCAGCCATAAATATCTTTGAACCGACTGAATAACACAGATCTTGCTGAACTATCTCAGCCTTTGCCGTATTACATTTTCAAAACATCTACTTGGAACTTTATTTTACTCAGAATAAGCGATTCGTCGACAATCGCTATGTTATTGGATTCCTTCCAACTTCTCGTACAGCTCTCGTTCTTGCAGTCTGTAGACCGTCAAAAATTCCCTCCGAGTAAAATTGGCACCAATTCGGGCATGACGAAGATTTGAACGTATTCCAATTTGGAAAAAATGAAAGACATGTGTTGAATTGACTTGTATTGAATTGTACTTTCGCCTTTTTGGCCATCTTCTGGGCGATGTGGGACCATTGGTTACCGCAGCTATTATTTTATTTTATGGTTTTAATTTCTAAATCGAAAAAGACGATTTCGATAGCTATACCTTAACCTATTACGAAGCGTCTGTGCAATTCCAGCAATTGTGAGAAATACGACGTGATTAAATAAATTGAGCATTTTTATGTAACTATGAACAATTATTTTATCCTGGATAAACCTCTAAAACCGGCTACCGTCCCCTCTACTTTATTGATGGGAGATATTATTGCCTTTGGTGAAAAAATCATTTTGAAAATTATTTCCTCGATAATTTGTTGTCTATTTTGTTTTAAAAATTTGTGCCCCTTTGGTTGTTGAAGTCGACTGCTTCTCTCTGTTTACCGTGCATTTTCGCCCGCATGAGCATTTTCAACGCTTCATTTGAAAATAAAGATATTTGCTTAGGTGTTTGTTCTAAACTAAGTATATTCTATTGAACTTATCTGTTAATTAATATCTTGCTGTCAATGGATATCATCAAACGGCAATTGAAGCAAAACTGATTGAAATTACCCTCTGCAGCAATTTCTTTGCTCCTTATACCCAAAGTACTTTTTATACAATTTTATAATCTGTCAACTCTGAAACCGCAGTTATTCTTCGCATCATATTTTCTAGTTTCGCCGTCGACTATGATTAACAATCAATGGGTTCAGCGCTTTGGCCGTCTTGACGGTTGCCCTTGGGATAGGGCGGTGCTCATCTCTTGACAAGTCGCGTTCTTGAATACAAGCGTAAATTGGTTGCGGTCGTGTGATGTGAAGTGGGGGTAATAACACGTTCCGACTCAGAACGAGAGGTTTGTGATAGAAAAAAGATAAAAACGGCACATCATCGAACATGAGGCCAGTTGGGTTTTATTAGAGTCTATTCGTGCGAATTGCTCATCATGAAATTATAGAATATTCTATAATAATTCTATATTATAGAATATTCTGAAAATTGTATTCATAGGCGTAGAATATACTTTGGTGGGAAGTTGTGGTTTTCGTTTTTACTTCCTTGTTTCAAAAATGATCCCATTTTATTGAATTTTTCTAGTACCTTTAGGCTCACACACCGCATTTCAATTTTATTATCATATTTAGTCGGTTTTGTTCTTTGGGGTCTCATGGTTAGAAAAAGCTGTAATTTTCAATAGATTCAAATCGACATCATCTGGGAAGGGATTTTTACTACCGTTATAATTTTTAAGGCTACAAGGCTACTCAACATATTTTCCCTGATCATTTTTCCTAGTTCGCCAACTTTAATATGCGTCTCATATAAATTTCTTGATATTTTATAATCGGTTAGGTATACCTGTTACCTGACACGAACATTGAAGTAATGTGTGACCTATGGTTTTAAATAGCATTAGTTTATCTGTAATCGAAACCGTGTTCTGTTGGAAATTGGACGAATTAAGAATGAGAGTCTTGATTCGACGGAATTGTAAAATGCTATCGGTTATCTCGCAGCTCACTTTTGCCGCGTAACAATTGAATAGCCGTATACAATGAAAAGCTCAAGGCTGTTTCTACCGTACACGCTGAATTCGCTTTGGCCCTCTTGTTTCTGTCCTTGGAGGAAAAACTATTATCAATTGTTGAGCGGAAGTTGAGCGATGGTTTGTATTGTAACGGGTTCTATGAAAAAATATTTATCCTCTTCTGGTTTACTGTCGCGGGTCAATCGAAGAATGCCCTAATCGATATGGTGCGGAGTGCCGCCTGCATTTGATGGCGTCTGAGGTCAAAAAACTTACAGCTCGCCCATTTTTGAATCAATAGGCGGTCAGATTCACGTAAATGGTTTTCACGCCAATATTTATTGCTTTACTGTAATTTGAGACCTTTATTTGTCACCAAATTCGGCTGAATTTTCACTCCAAAATAAAATTATGTAATCAGTAGTAGAGAAAACGTTCAACAATTCGATTATTTATTTCTTGAACAAAATTGATTTTTTCGTAAAAATGAAATAATCAGGAAATTAATAATTGCACCCGATCCTCGATGTATTTACGTCAAAAAATGTCAAACCGTGAAAGATGTTTTCATTCCGTTCCGTCTCAATCTTCTTGCGAGTGAGGCCCGTTAAAATCAAGTCGACGCTCGTTTTCCGCCCAATCGACTGTGATTTATTCTTCTTTTTCTCGAGCTTCGCTCGACCCCAGAGGATGATAAATAATTCGGCAGTCTCCATCTTCATCCTTAATTTTGCGATTATCTGTCTTCCATATTTAACTTATTGGACCTTAGTTCAGATCATTAGTGGGCTTCAATAATTACGGTAATTAATAATATTGAATAAAATGGGTAAAATAATAATAACAATAAAATTATGATTATTATGTGCATATTATAGTCATTATAATTTAACTACCGCCCGGCGTTCTATCAAATTAATTACGCAATTTTTGGTAAAAATTCTCAGAAATTGTGCCATTGAACGATTTTTTCTTTCGATTTTCGTTTTTGCTCATATAGGTCGCATTTTCATGCGGACGATTTTAAAGCCGCATTCCAACGTTGAAACCATCGATTGAAGGTTAGGCTAAATGAAAACAGCACGCGAGAAACAGGAGCAAGTTTGACTGATGAGGTTCGCCAACGATGGAGACTGTATGTGACACTGATACATTCATAGGACAGAGGCGGAGACACCATCCCATTCCGGCCTTGACGACTTCCCGCAATGTTTAGTCAGTGAACTGAGAGAATGTGAGAGACGAGTCATTAGTGAATGATTCAAGTGCAATGCAAACAATCGACGAAACGCGGGAAAATAATAGTGCATCGACTACTCTCTGTCGTTTTAATTGATTTTATTTATCGATTCGACAAAATTCGTAATATTATCTGCCACGTCATAATGTAATGTCGTGATTTCATATGGATACTGGCACAGGCTTCCCTTGGAAAATATAACTGTAAAAGTGCCATCAAATTTTAACTCGGCTAATAGATTTTGTCCTTTCTCAGAAATTGCACTTTCTCATTATTAGTGTCGACATAAAAGTGCACCTACTGTTCTCATAAAAGGAAAATTGGACAAGAGAATTTCTCGCGAAAGTCCTACCTAACGAGGAAACAATATTCCACGTGACCATGTAAAATCCTATTTGTCACACTTTTTCCCTATTTGTACTCTCGGATTTGTCGAACTGGGCTGTTGAGATAGCAGGGTCAACTAAGCCCCAGAAACTGAGCTAAATTTCAATTTTTCGCATTTATTTTCAAGTCAAGCTCGGGCTGATATTGCGTTTTGAATTACCAAGGTCATTTAATTCAAAGAAAAAGAAAATTCCGTCGTTCCTGGCGATTTTCCTCATCCCATCGTTCACCTTCGGTTCGAAATTGCATGTCTATCATTAATGTAGTATTCGAATTGTGAAAAACAGAAAAAAATCTCGAGGGCGAGCAGGGGAGTCAGGCCAGCTCGAGGGCGATAGCCGCTGTCAAGGTTGGCCCTAGTCAACTTGCAAAGCTGGATCCATCCCAGGCATCTGAAACAGTTTCGAGAGCGATAAACCCACTTTTTAACCAGGACAGGCTATCAAATCAGCTTCAAAAGAATTTACAGTTGCTTTTAATTTATTTTTAACACGATGAAAAATATTGGTAGGATTTTATTATTTCTCAGTTAAATTCGACTGAAATAATTTTGTATTTTTTCTATCCTACGAGCAGTCTGATAAAAACATGATCATGTTTATACGGTGACTCTTAAATTCCCTGCAAACAAAGTTATTGAAATCAGATTCTTGAAATTGGCTCTATTAATCAGCACTGTCATTAGTTATTATTATATTGTTGTCAGAAAATTATCACCTTTTATTTTTTATTTTTTGGCCTTTCGTGCACGTTTATGTATATTATATACTTTCATTTATTTGTTATTATTATGTTCTTTATTTCTATTATCATCTTAGAGCATTTTATTTCATTATTTTTATCTAAAACAGACTCCGACGAGAAAAAGGTTCACTGTTTTCTTCAGTCTTTCGCCCTGTACGTTTTTTTTCTAATGATTTTCGATGATTTGGTGACGTCTTTAGATGACTTAATAAAAAAGTCTCATTTAAAAAAATTTAATTTAATTTTTTTTTTAAATGATGGATGAGAAAAATATTTTGCAATATTATGGTCCTTCGCACTTCTTTTTTCATCTTGGAATTTTTTCAAAAGGACAGACTTACTCAAATTTAATTGGACGGAACAGCTACGAAAAATAACGGATCCAATTTTTAGCTCTGGCAATATTGCAGAACTGATATTTTCCATCGGAATCTGCTGAGCTCATTTTGTGGATCGCAATTTTATTCTTCATCGTTTAACGCTTTTGTGTATAAATCAAAGGCCGGAGGCAAAGCCAGAAAATCGCCAAGAAAGGTCAACAGACTGGACGGAGAGGTCACGACCTCTAAGAAAGGGCTTACTTCCGTGTTCCGCATTTAGCGATAATCTGCATTTCGTTTGCATAAAATCAATTTTTTCCTTCTACTTGTCGCATTTCTATAGTTACGGAGTTGTGGGGGAGAATAATTGGACGACTTGTTCCCCATTGTATACGTCACTAAGGGCTGCATTTTGTGCCTATGACTGAACGAATATAAAAACTGATAAAAACGTTCCCAAATTATTATTTCTCTGTACTCTGTGACGAAATAAATTCTTTTAGAATAGCTGTACTCGTGAGCGGAAGAGCGTTCAGTAACGTACCGAACCATCCAATGTTTTACTGCGCCTATTTGGTTTATTATAATATACCATTGTAATTGCAAAAAAATTCCAACACCCCCTGAAAATTTGATGTTTAACATTCCGCATAATTAAACCGCTGCAAATGATTTTTCTGTGGTTTTCCCTTTGCTTCAATTATGATCAAAGAAAACCATCCACTCATAATAGTAACTATCCTGACCATTTGTGAATGTTTCTACCCAACAATATATTATCCTATGAGGGCAAACTTTAGTGAAAATGATGGTTTTAAATATTTATATTTTTCTTAATTACATAAATATATTTAAAAGTCGAATTTATCGAATCACAGCACAGTTTAAGAGAGAGTTTGAAGAGCATTCTAACGAGTATGAAACGATGAAAATGTACCATCTTGCCAAGTTTTCAAAATCTCGAAAGTACCTCAGAAAAGCTGTTATAACTAGGGGACGATTTAAGCTATCCGTTATTGGTCTGAATCTATTTAGCTTCAAAAATTCTGTAGAAATTGGTAACAAACACGCCCATCATTCAAAAACATTGGAAAATATGAATTCCCCCCTAAAACCACGAAAAATCCTCAATATTGTGTTAGTGATTTGGTTAAAAATTGAGTTATTGTCAGGCCATGAATGAGTTTTGGTGAAAATGTGAAGTAAGCAGGCCGTACACTTTCCTGAAAAAAGTGTTAACAGCCGAGTTAATGAATTTTTTTCTCATTGGATTCGGATTCCACATGCCTTGAAACGTAAAACATCAATGTTGAAGGTGGTTTTCCTTTTGAAATACTTCAATTCATTGTACATTTTTCGTCACGATTCAATTTATGTGAATGACAACTCTTTCTAATTGTTATAGTATATACCTTACTTTTCCATTGGATAAACCTTTTGTCGCTCAAAAATCGTTCTCTTCAGCCTTGGCTTCACTGTGATTTTCCTCTCGACAAAAAATATGCACGTATATATTAAACTACAACTATGATGCCCGATGGCTCTTCAGTATCGATGCTTCTCTCTGATACATTTGTGACATGGCGTTTGGACCACCTACACATACATTTCACATATTTATTCCAAAATGTATCACTGTAAAATGTTGATGCTGATTTTTACCGCCCACCATAAATAAGACTCTATAGTTTCAGCGCTTAAAATGTTTTTCCATTTTTACATCGTACGCTTTGTCGTGAAAACATAGGAAATAAATAGGTCGGATTCTTTTTATCTGAAATTCTAAAGAGATCGCGTTTCCGTGAGGATTTTTCTTGTTTATTTCCTGGTGTTACAGTCATCCGGAGGTGGTCCACTTTGAACTGTACAAGCGACTGATCGATGAAGTCGGCGCCGATGATCCCCCCTTTCAGTTCAGCGCTGGGTCACAGCTGGAAAAATGTGATTTCAGCGCGGGGCTATAATTTTTGCATTCGTACAGTATGCACCTTCATCCTTAGGCGAACGCTTCTCAAAACTGAATCCGATTTATAAAATCGTTACGCATTTTGATAACGTTCAAAGTTTTTTAACAATTGTTTTGTTTATTATTCGCCCGTTTCTAATCGTCCAAGTAAAACTTTTTTCTCACCCCACAAAATTTTATGTTTTACGTTTCAAGGCATGTAGAATTCGAATATCCAATAAAAAAAATTCTGTCCGTACGCCTTCAACACATTTCTTTCGAAACTATAAAAGCTAAATTCTTGAAATGTTCCCCAAAAATCAACCTTGGCCAGGCTCAATTCTTTAACCAAATCGCTACCTGAATTTTGCGGGCATTTTTGAGGGGTTCGAGAGAGATAAAATTTGTATTTTACAACTTTTTCAGAAAAAAAAAGAAGTGTATTATCTACCGATTTCTACAGATTTGACAACGCTGAATCGAATGAGACAACCGCGGGATCGATAACTGTATTGGTTCTCGAGTTATCGCAGCTTTCGTGTTGAATTCGGGAGATTTTCTGAAATTAGGCTTAGCTTGGAACTATAAAAATCGTTCTTTACTCGTTAGAATGCTCGTCGAACACTCCCTTCAACTGTACTGTTCGGCGAAAAATTTAGCTTTTAATTTGAAAATCGAGAAAAATAAAAATGATTTAAATTACAATAGTTGCTCCGGTGTTTTCCCTTTTAGTTACTAATCTGTTAGGTGGAAACGTTCACGAATGTTCGGACAAGTTATCATTGATGGTCTTCTTACATTATTATTGAAGCAAGGTAATTACAAACCACTGTACCATCATTTTTGCAGCGTTTTTTTTTTTTTTTTTTTTTTTCTATTAGCGAACTTGATTTTGTTTTCAATTTATTTATAACTAGCGAATTTTCATTCGTCCACTGCATTTTTTCCATCTATCACTGGCGCTAGTATTTCAAATCACTGACACTGGTATTTGAAGTTGGTATTCATAGTTCATAGTTGCAGGTTATGCAACCCGCTCGTTGCATCGATTACCTGGGTAAAATGTAGTTTCCAAGGTTTTTCCTCTTCACGCAATCCTCTCGTTGTCAACCGCGACAGCTCCACCGGTTTGAGCAATTTATCCTGAAAACGTCAATATTTATAAAAGTTAATTTTTCCTTTTTTCCCCGATGTCGATTGTGTTGAGATGTTCTCGTTTTAAACCGACAATGGTCAAGTAGGGATGTATTTTATATCCTTGTTTTGAGAAACGTCCGAATAAAAACATGTTGAATGTCGATTAAGAAAAAATAATGCTCTCTTAATCGGTTCGACAAATTCTAATGAAGCCGAACAGGCGAAATGATTTTTTACAAATGAATTACTCTCAATAATTGTGACAATGATAGGAAATTTTTAATTTTGCTTTATTCAGTTTTTTTTTTTTTTTTTTTTTTTTTACGTTTGTTGTTGACTATGCTGAATTAGAGAAGTACATATTTGTACATAATATACTGATCGAAATTTGACCAGAATTTTTCCCGCTTGGTCCACGAAGTAAGTTACTTGTTTGTCAATGGAGCAGTCCTTCAGTCTGCTCAGGGCAAACAAGAATGATTTGCGTTTACTCTCCGCAACCATCTTTATGGTTCAACCACCTGAGCTAATTTCGTCCCGTCGCTTTTCCCTTGAAAAATGTTGATTTTTTCGCTCCTGAGCGCACATAATTATTACTTCGAATTCACCTTGATTTTGAAATTCTTAATTTACGGTATCTTGATTTACAACGTTTCGTGTCTATAGATAATAAAAGATTATCCAATTTTTAATATTAGTTCTTTTCACTGGAAGATTAATTTTCGGAGGTCGTTTTTATTTACCTCGCGTCATTTATTTTCTCGCGGTTTTATCGTGGCCGGATTCACCTTATCAAATTTTCAACATTTTACAGAATTCGTCGTAAAATTAATTATTGAGACTAATTTAACTCCGTTCCTGTTCATTTTAAGTTTGATTTTGCGTTTTTGAAAAAAAACTTCGTTGTTATACAGAATTGTGAAAGGTCTTGGGCATTGATCAAGTAGATACATGTGTTGTATTTTGCCAACGACAGGCGGGTAATTCCTGGCTTAAATCCAAGACAATTCTCCGGACAAATTCTCTTTTAATTTTTTCCACTTGCGGCTAGCGAATGATTTTATTTATTTTTTATGTAGTTAAAAATATGTTAGACAAAAAGATTTATTATTTCAATTTTTCGCATCTTTTTGCGATCCTTAGGAGAAAAATAAAATTCTTAACACATTGTGTACGAGCATCAGTAGTAAATAAGCCAGTATAATCTTCAGTTTCTATCAATAAAAAAATATTTAATATAATCGCTTTTGTTTGTTTCAGATGGAGAGGGAGCATTTACAAATTAGTATGGCCAGATCTCTTCTGTTTCCTAACGATATACTATAGTTTGAATCTATCGTATAGATTTGTGCTCAACGAAGAACAAAGAAAGTAAGATTCTATTTTTACCGACATTTTTTTAGTTGATATGAAATAACGGACGCATCTCAATTTTTTATTTCCGTTTAGTGGGTTCACAAATGTTTGGACTGGTTATTATCAGAAATGGAGAAAACAACATTAATTTGTATTGTTAAATCGTAATTGATGTATAGAAATAACAAACCGCTGTACAAAAGAATCGTAGTTTTTTATGTATTGTCGAGGCGAGACGCGAAATTTGAAAATTTCAGAATGTGCTAAGTATATTTTTTTGTTCATGGGGTAAGAAGAAATGATTTATTTATTACACTAAGCGACTCCATGCCCTATTCCCATTAGGATCCGATTTCCTGTTGGCGTACATCACTTAGTGATTCTTCCTGGTTCTGTTACAGTTTCTCCAGTTATCTGGGTAGTCTTTATGTAACAATGTTTTACTGTTCTGGCATTCGCGTCTTAGAAATTTTCAAATACCTAACAAACTCAACCGCGTTCAGACGTGGTAAGAATATTGATTAAGGAATGAGCTTTCTGTGGAGGCCATCGGGAATTAAAAGCACCGCCTTTCGATTACACAAACCGTTCACGTGTGTTGAGTGGGCCTAACCGTTATCACAATTGTATGTTACGTTTCACGTCAACTGTCAGCGTTATCTATTAGACGCGACGTACCATAAAATACGGTGAACATTTATCAAGCCCGAGGGGAAATAATTTTCCAATCTTTCAATAACGGTGTACTAATATTTGGCAGGAAGGGAATTGAATCGTCATATATTTTATAATGTAATTGATTTGTGACAAAATAATGCCCATAATACTGTTTTACGTTTTTTGACCATAGTTAAATTGTAGACGAATTTTGAGATTGGAAGCATGTTTTGCAAAAATCTATTTTCCAAATAAAATGAAAATTTGAGTGCGATGCGAATAATTTGAGTGAATTATATTTTTATCATGATAATACTACGTAATTATATTTATCATTTATATGATATAATTTTGAATTATAATTTGAGTGTGAATTTTGCGAAGCAATTTCCGTGTCGCTATTCGTTGACAGTGAATCCGATTGAATTGAAAAAATTACCGCGAATTATATTTAGATCGATAACACATCATCACTCAACTGAATAAACTTTGTGGGCCATTTAATTGAGATTTTCACCAGGGAACTCATGTTTTCAAAGTAGGAGTGACTCAATCCTTCAGCTTATTCAAATTACGGGTAATTTCAGGAGATTTTAAGGGGTTTTAAAACGGTTTATATTTTTTGATAAAAATCAAAAAACGGGTTCAATTAATCGTTTTTTTTTTTTGGGGTTTTGTTTTGTTTTTTGATTTTTTGTTTAAAAAAATTATTTTTTTAAATTGTCGTTTTAAAATTGTGTTAAATTTGACATTTTTATAAGGTTTTTGAGTGCTGAATCAAATGAGGACCTCAGTGAGGTCGATAGTTTTATTTCTATAGTTTTCTAATTTGTGTAGTGTTATTACTATTTTTTTTTTTTTTTTTTGGAAGTTTAAATTGTGTTTTAAAAATTGATTTCTGCAGTTTTTTCATGTTGAAAGAAATAATATCGATTGTTTTTCGAATTTTTATTATTCTTTTTTTTTAATTTTTTTTGTTGAGAAAGTGGGTTTATATTCTGTGCGTTATTTTAATTGTTGAGTTGCTCTTGTATTTTAGGTTGCTTCTAGAGTGCTCGGTTTTGAATCAATTAGTGCCCGTGCAGTGCCCTCTTGTAGGGTGGTTTACCAAATTAATTATGGGTATAGCTCTAATTTTCCTGTTACATTTATACCCTCGTTGTATTCCAGCATCGATTTACAATTACAGCAGCCAATTATGTTTCTCCATTATTGTTACAGGACATTCGAACAAGTGTCCGAGTACTGTGATACGTACAGTAACTACATCCCGCTTTCCTTCGTTTTAGGCTTTTATATTTCAATTATAATGACCCGATGGTGGGACCAATATTCGACAATTCCTTGGCCCGACCCCGTCGCCGTCTACGTATCTGCGCACATTCACGGCCAAGTATTAACGATTAGTACATTACGTAAGTTAATTAGCACCGTGAGCGATTTCGTACTTTGAAAATACTGCTTTTTTTCCGTTTCAGGACGAGAGAGGTCGTTTAATGCGGCGGACAATTATGCGATACGTTTGCCTTTGTTTAACAATGGTTTTTTCCATGATTTGTCCTCGAGTGAAGAAACGATTTCCCACTTTGGAGCATCTCGTTGAGGCAGGTGAATGACACTAGAACTTGGCAAATTTTCTGCGATTCCGCTAAATTATTTACGAGTGAAGACCAAAAATAGTTATTGAATTATTCGTATTGCAACTAATTACGCTGAGATTCCTTCGAAAATCCTGAGCTAAACTGGTTTGGATTTCCTCAGAAAGTCTCAAAAAGTTGATTACCAAGCAAAGCGAGCTGGAGGAATAATCCATCTTCATGTTTCAAAATCATTAATCGTTATGATGAAAATAGCTTTTAATTTCTGCAGGTTGAGGGGGAGAATAACGAGACGACCTCTTCTCCATTTTTCTTCTTTTTATTATGCCGAGTACTTTCGCCCGTTCGGGCTTCTTCAGGGCATTATAGGACCAAGGGTACCTATGGCCTGAAGAAGCCCGAACGGGCGAAAGTACTCAGCGTAATAAAAAGAAGAAGAGGATAGAGAAGAAGAGGTTCTCGTTATTCTCCCCCTCAACCTGCAGAAAGAAGTAATACGACCACCTGGAGAAGGAAAAACTTTTAATTGTGTTATAATCGCATTGTCATACTTGTAGTTCTGAGTAGAAGAACCTGGAGAAAAAATTGAGGAGCTTAATTCCAAAATGTACTTAACTCCGTTAAAAAAAGTCGTGTTCTCGGGTTTAAGAGGTGGTTTTTACGCGAAAATGGATTTATATTTACGCTGAAGGTACTTTATCCCCTTGAAAAAGAGTTTAGAATCCTCGATCTCATTTCTAAAATTACTACTCGTCATTACTGTTGAACTACTATATCTGTTAAAGTATTATCTAACATGGGATGCTTATGATGTGCATGGTTTCCTACCAAAGAGTACTATACCATTGGGCTTTACGCATTTTTTCAGTTCTGAAGCATAGTTTAGTTTATTTTTACTTAGGTCATATTTTACTTTAGTCTATGCAGTTTAAGATACATTTTTGCATGCCTGACGTTCGTTTGGACCTAGAAACGATATAAACCCGCTAAAATCGTCTACAGCTTCCATTCATATATATTTTGATTAAATGAATATAGTATGTTTTCAAATTAAGCTCCTCAATTATATTAAGGGAATATTATTTTATTGTTTATTCAGAATCACACACTGCGGGATTATTCAAATTTCTGCTCGGTGCTATCATGCCGCAAATTACGGCACCATAGATTATATAAACTTCTGTAGCCAGAGACGTTCTTCAGCGGTCTTAGGCGTTATTTTTTTGCAGGCCTGATGACAGAGAATGAAAAATGCATCGTCGTTGATTTGAACGACAAATTTCCCAGACATTCGAAACACTGGTTGCCAATCGTGTGGGCGACATCTATTGTGACGAGAGCCCGCAAAGAAGGCCGAATACGTGATGATTTTTCTGTCAAAACAATAATCGACGAGTTGAATGTGTTTCGCGGCAAATGCGGAATGCTCCTGAATTACGACACAATCAGCGTTCCTCTTGTGTATACGCAGGTGAGGGGATTGGTTGTTGAATTTTTTCCCCAGCTTATGAAATATTTGTAGTAAACTTGACTATTTTTTTGTTACAGGTGGTAACCTTAGCGACGTATTCTTTCTTCCTGACTAGCGTGATTGGCCGCCAGTGGTTGGATGTGGAAGAAAACAGCCGTTTAAGCGCTCGAGCCAATCCCATCGATCTCTATTTTCCAGTTTTTACTACGCTACAAGTTAGTCACTAATTTTGTTTTTAGCATCTTGCGCCAGTAAATAAAGAAATTAAATTTTTCTGAAAAGGAAAATAAAACAAATTGCAAAAGGGAAGATATCGGTACGACAATAAATTAAAGATCAACTTGCCTGGGAATGAAACCCATTAGGTGAAAAAAAAGGAAAAATTGAATTATAAATTATTCTACTCTTTAGAGGGATAAGAAATAATTATGTTATTTAAAATTAGAAATATGACGTGGTTGAATTGTGAATATAAAGAAATCTTACTCAGCAGGGGTCCTGGCAGGAATATACTTACATAACAAATATCCTACCAAAACACTCAAAACATTTTTAAAAATTAATAGCGACTACCTAACGGCATACCAAAAATAAAATTATCAGAAAAACTTCTCTTGTAGAGACGGGAAGGGACGGTTCCATGGGTGAAAACGCGTTTCCTGAGCTCGGGGCAGACTTCACTTAAACAGTCACTTGCCTCTATCTAAATCTTGTCGGTGGCTTATCTTCCGAACGCCGAAAACCGATGACTAGATAGATGGTTGGTTCAACTACGAAGCATAAATCGTGTCTAGTAGAAGTTCGAAGTCTGGGGAAAATACCTGCATGCTCTGGCCTCTTTTACTCTAGAAAGTTGCAAGGCTCTTGAATTAGAGCGTTTGAAAGGCCTGACACGATTTTTCAATCGAAAACCAAAGCTATTTTTCACACCCACTTGCACTCACAATCCATGCTAAGATTCTCCAAAGGAAAGAACGAGCGTCTATGGCCAGCTAATGCATTCTGTCTTCCAAGAACAATAGGTTCAATGGCTTTAGTTCTACATAGCCTTCAAGTTGTACAAGGTTCATCAGAGCTGATGATGCTTGGACTTAAAAAAAATGCAGAAACTGAGAAAACTTAGCGTGCCCACCGATGTTTCCCCTCTCATTCCCCACAGAACAATGTCCTCTGTAGCGATGTGCGGAGACTAAAAAAATTCACCTGGTGGTGTGGACGCTAGAGAAGACAAATATGAGCGTCTAGAGGCTTGACCGTCCCGCAATTGTCTATGGACGTGCACAGCACGCTTTACTTGTGTGTAAGACTTTATAAACGCATTTTTCGTAGCTCACACGCATGTCATGATGGTGACCACCAAGTATCCTGTGGGAACAAAAATTAAAATTTTTGAAAAAATATTGTTCCGAGGCCTTTTTGTTCCATGCTGCTGAAGAGCGATAGCTGTGGGTTCTCATTGTGAGCCCTGCTCTCTAGTAGGGATTTCACTCATGAGCCCTGATTAAAAGCCCTTGTTCTCCTATTAAAACCTCGGAAAAACTTTGAAAGCTATTCTAATCGCTTTGCGATTTGAAAGCAGCGCGATCCTCGATAAACTTCAGCTAGAAACCTTTAAGTGACCTTAGAAGTCCTGTTATTTTTAGAGATGTTGCGATTTTTTTTATATTTTACAATTAAGTACTTTGTTTTACAGTAGATAGTAGCGGTCGCTTCTATGCTACAACTTTATATCTGAACTGGTTTTCTTCCAATTGCAGTTCTTTTTCTATATGGGGTGGCTTAAAGTGGCAGAGAGCCTAATCAACCCATTCGGCGAAGACGACGACGACTTCGAAATTAATTGGATCGTAGACCGTAATATTTCGGTGAGATAATTCTTTTAATATAGAGCACGATTAATTTTGTAAATTTTTTATAGTTATTTCCATCATTATTATAATATGATTCACTTCCCGACGATAATCGCGGATATTGAAAAGGGGACTGCAATAGAATGGGTCATGTGAATTGGGTTAAGCTCACGCATCTGACTATTAACATCATAGTCCATCTTACAGTTTTCACATATACCACCAGCATGTATTTCAAACTTCTTTGGAAAAAATCTTGGCAACCATCTTTTCCAGGTTGCTTACCTGATAGTTGATGAAATGCATCACGAACATCCGGAGCTAATTAAGGACCAGTACTGGGATCAGGTGTTCCCAACTGAATTGCCGCACACTGTCGAATCTCAGCCGTTTAAAGAAAAAGTGCCACAACCGAGCACAGCAAATATTGCAGTGAATAATATGTCCGAATATATAAGTCCGTCATCTGTCAAAATTGATGAAATGGGACGAATGGTGGGTTCTCTAACTGTATTATTTTTTGTACTTTAAGTTGAAATGAATCAATTCAGAAATTTCTTTACCTAGCAATATTTACGATTTTGTATTCAACTTGTGTCTCTATATTTTTTACCTAGCAGAACGATGATAACCAGAGCGGCATACATTTTATGGCCGGTCGATCCATGTCTCGACAATCAATGTCAGGGCGTAATCGGACGACAAGTGCCGGCTCGCAAGCCTCTCTCACTGGGTGGGGAAGCTCTCAGGTTTCTGCTCCCTCTGGATCGCTCCCACGAGTAGCCTCGGTTACATCAGTGTTGAAGCGAATTTTCTCCCGGACCGATGCTTCAACTCCTGCGACTGTTGATGGTAGGTTTGATCTTAGCTGTAGCAATAATTTTTGGAGGAAATAAATTGATAATGAACTGATGGAATTAATAGTTTCTGCGAACCACTGACGTCAGACGTGAAACGCTCCTCAAAAGACTAGAGTTGTCATAAGAGAAGGTATGCATGACGTTGAAAAAGCCAAAGGCAACGGACGATGGTGACTTGGTTCATGTTCAATTTACGACGTGATAAGGTTCAGCTGCATAACCTTCAAACCACCAAAAATTGCAAAATTGACTACAAAATAATCAATTTTATTGTAGATTACAACTATCATCAACCATCATCTAACTCGATTACATTTTTCAGTATTTCCATTTCACTGCACTAGAAACCCGTTAGTAAGACTAGGGATGATGCCATACTGCTATTGATGCGAAGCCTCCTTTCTATACAAACACCCCCAGGGATCCTTTTTTTCTAAAATAAAAGCTGCAATTTCTTGAGATTCGTTATTGCTATCAACCCCACTATGGTCAGATTCGATTCAGCTTCAAAAAATCTAAAGACATTGATAGCAATCTCACTTTTCTCTTAGAAGTGTTGGTAAATAACAATTTTCTTCCCTAAAAATACCCTTCAAATTGAAGTAACAATATGACTAAAGAAATCACCTAAAGAACCTATTATGGTTTCCTCAAATAGAGAGAAGTCAGGCGGATGGGCAGATTTTTTTTAATGTTTGAATTCTGCCATGCTTGAAACGTAGTACATCAAATTGTGTGGGGGAAGGGTTAGAAATTTTTTCGTGAGCGTTTACAATGGTTAATTATTGAATAATAAATCATTTATTCATTTTATTTTATGTTTGATATTTTTACTAACATCATGCGTTTCATAACATTTGTTTAAAGTAGAACATTTTGCAGTTTTCCAATTAAAATATTTCCCCCGGAATATAGTGTCATATAAATATTGGAATATGACTATTCATTGGACACCAGTATCAGAATCAATACCTAATGTCCTGACTCATTTGATACTGCTATCAATATGTCAATGTCATTGTAACATATCTAAATTAAACTAAGCGTTGACAGGTACCTTATTTAGTATCTGAACTGCTCACCACCCTATTTATGTGTTTATCCCAACGCCTGACGTGGCATAAATACTCTAATTTCCTATTTTTCTCAGCATTGTTTCATGTGACTGCAGTTTAAGTGGTTCTGGGTATCAGTAGTCATCACGTGTAGTCTTTTCTGCAATGAAAAGTCATACGTACGTTAGCAGTTCCAGGTCTAACACTGAGCTAACTTATTTCCATTAGGACCACCTCCATCAAGGATGCCCGAGAGCCAGAGTACAACAAGCCTAAGTACCAAAGCCGGCAGCGCCAATGTCGGATCGACACGAACTCAACTAGCTACTCAAACGATTCAAGAAGTAGACGAACAAACTACAATCACTTCAACAGCCGGAAGACCGATTGAATCAAGGCCGACAGCCATGAGCATTTTTGCCAACCAGGTATCAACTTTTGGAGCAATCTACGTATGCATTTTCCTTCCCCTCTTGTCGAACAAGTCTTTCTAGATATCCTTTTGTGAAATCCTGTATCCTAACAAAATGCAAGCTATTGGTCGTTAGTGGTATGCAGTAGTACTTCCAGTATGTAGTGTGGCTTGTGGTTTTCTGTAGATGGCGTCAAGCGATCCTATACCTGTACCCTCTGTTGGTCGGCCTACATCAACATCGCATGGTGAAAGATCGCAGGCGGCAGCATCGTTACCTCCGACTATGCCCGTATCGCCTGCTCGGTCGCCTTATCCTGAAATGTCAATCCATTCAGCGCCTGGCTTTGAAAACAGTTCTGGCCTTGGCTCCGGTTCACTTGGCCCCCAGGGCGATACGGTAAGTCCAAGCATTGAAAGAAAATTTTAACCCAGAGGAAACAGGACTGTTGGTTTTATTGTAGTGGTATTGAGGGAGAGATAAACTAAGCGTCCGATTCTCTGGGTTATATTTTGGCCTGGCTGAGCACTTTTGCCTCTGCAGGCAACCTCAGGGTGATGTAAATTGAATACAAGTAACAGATGATAACTATCATCATGGAGTTACAAGGGTGTATAATGGTGAATTTTATCTTCTCGGATTAAGGTTCGAGCTTCTGGTAATCTGAAGAAAAGACAAAAAGTTACCTTCACCTCTCCATGCTAGTCTTCTCCTTGGATTACAAACGAAGCTAACCAGCAGATTTTAATCCCTGCTCAATCAAGGTGTTTAGCGCCAAATTTAAGATGTAAGGCATGAGTTATACTGTTGCGGATGAATTACGAAGTCAAATTCTTTCACTTCTAGACATTAAGTTTCTCCTTCCACATTATGGCGTCGGATTATTTTGGTTATTATTCAGTAATATACCGTTGTGATTGCCCTCATGATCGAACTTACTGGGGTTGAATGCCAGGGGACATAACGAAAAACACAAGGCTACTAGGGTAACTTCCTCTTTGTAAAGTTGTTTTTTTTTTAAACTCGCCCTTGTTATCCAAAACTCTTGAACTGCAAACTTTTTTCAAATCGTTAATTGCATCAACCTATCTACTCATTAACAATATTGCTTGTTTGTCACTTACATGAACACACAGACACTTCCTATGCAAGTTCGTGTGAACTGCAAACTTGTGTATTAGTTGCAAATTGAGGACTCGATAAAAATCCCGTTAGGTGGTAGCCAAAGTATTGTAAATTTAATGGTGAAGACTAATTTTGCCACCAATAGTGACTATTTGAAGCATTCGTTACCAAAAGTGATATCCGATAATGTCACAACCGCCTTTGCTCGAGCGTTGTGTTTGTAGTGTTAACGTTCTCAACAGTTTGATTTCTTCCCTTTTTCTGTGCTACTGTGATGGACATTGTATTGTTTATTTGTTACCTAGGTTTTCTTTTTTATGGAAGTAAATAATATTCGTTTCCTTGTCGTCGCATTTTTTGATGTCCAGGGGATGTGAGGGGGAGAAAAACCAGGCGACTCATTCTCCGATTTTTTATTGGCTAGCGTTCGCCCGTTCGGGCATCCTCAGGACCCTCTAATGTTTTCCTTCGACTATTTGCGCGCATTTGCATTAATTTCTTGATTTTATAATTGGTTATAACTATGTTATAATTGGGCCAAAGGGTCCATAAAGAATCGGAGAATGACTCGCCTGGTTTTTCTCCCCCTCACACCCCCTGGACAGTAAATAATATTATTAGAAATTACTAACGAATACAACAATGTCTTGGGATAAGGATTGGCCCTATCAAGTTGATCAAACCATGTCGACCAGGGGAGTAGAGGGGCAGTCGGAGGCAGTGCTCTTGTCGTACCTCTGTCCTGATTAATTCCGTGACTCTAGTGTCGTTGTGCGTACCTCATTTTTCCAAATGTGGGAGCTTGTTATATTAATTCTATCTATTCATGCTATTAATGGTAATATTCCACAACAGGTGTCGATCGGGTCTTCGACAACTGATGATGGAGAAGACGAGTTTGAGCGGTTAAAGGAAGCGCGGCGGCGGGAAATGGAACGAATTATGTTGGCCCGGAGTATCTCCGCAATTGCTGATAGCCGAGTGCCTAGCCCTGATAACGAGGATATTGCCTTGCTCGATATGACCGTTGACTCGCAGACTACGCTTCTCCAGAGTGACAAATGAGCCGACTAATTGTTCTCGGGAACTTTGTTCTTAAGAGTGTTGACTGTTTACTACAAACCTGAAAAAAAACTAGTTTGGTCTACTTTGTGTATGTAGAACCGTCGCTGATCTTCAATTGGAAGTTGAAGGTGAGTGGAGTTACTGGGAAATTTCCACTCTTTTGAATGCCGTCAATTTATTTACTTTACAACGAAAAGATAACATTGGTCCGTTATAAATGTTGAACTCCTTGTCTTACGTTACGAGTACCTGCTTTGTACCAGTACAACTGTGAAACCGAGTGAGCTCCAGTACAATTTTGCGTCATTTATAACATTCTATTCTGCTTGACGACCTTTAGTAACTAAAAGCGTCCATTAACTCAATGTTAAATTATTAACAATGTTGAATTATTCTTATTAGCCTGTGCATAGAACGTTTTTAATATTTCCCCATGTTTAGCTGTAGGTAATTAATGTTAAAAATTCTTAAAAAGTATTATCATTTGAATTTTTTCTTGTCTATTGCGTTAGAGCAATTTTTAGCTCTGAAATTAGTAATTCATATATTTCTGTACAGTATGCTTGTGAGTAGGTAACCCGTTAATTCATTATTGATAGTACTGAAATGATGAAATGTTCCAGAAAATGACTACCTATTTTTTACTCTGTTTTTTTTTTTTTTTTTTTAATTTGTTTATTTATTTATCATTATTTTTAGTATCTCTTTTTTTGAGAGGGAGATGAAAGAAAGCTAACAAAACAAACCGAGTACTCTTCCTAGAGCTGTTTCCCACAAAATGATCCTCAACTGACGGTAGTTTTGTATTTGTATGAGAGTTCTGTGGGTGTGAATACTTGTTTTTCAGTTTTTATCTAAAATAGACGTTTTAAAAGAAATGTCCGTCCTGAGGATAAGAGCAGCTCTGCCCTCCTATGAGAAACTGTCCTGACCTTGAAAATTGCGATTTTAGGTATTTTATTTCTCTGGAAAGATCTTGATATATACCATTTTCTGAGCTAACCCCAAGAGTCCCAAGCTTGACGCCTTCAAGAGCAAAGGTTTATCCTAATCTTTCTGGGAGTAAACAAGGCTAAACAGCCCTAAATGAATTTCCTAGGTTAAAGTTCCTCAACCTACAAAATCAGTTCCAGAAAGGAGTGTTAAGCGTAGGATAATCTCTTGCTATAGCTTTGCACAACAGTACCATGAACTTGCAGGAATAATAATTTCTTGGTAGTAGATCAAAGTGAATCACACATTTTCAATCAGAAATGCAAGTGATATTGGAGAATTACCCTATATATGAGGAAATTCTCCCAGAAAATTGGTAAATTTTTCCTAGCTTATCTTTGCTTCGATATTGGGGTATTTCTGCCGTTCTAGGCATTTTTTGGGGGAAAATTGGTATCTATTTCGAGTAGCGCTGACATTTTCTTCCCTTGACCTCCATCAAATGGTTCTTTAGCCGTGCCTACGGTGTATTATTTTTGAGTTTTAATTCCACTAAAACCAGTAAATCTACTTACCAGATCCACTAAAAGTAGTGGATTGCATACAACCAGTATGCAATTGAGGAAAATATATTCCAAAACGACCTTCTGGAAACTCTCCTGTCAGACGGTTGAATTACTTTGTTGACTTTTACTTAAAATTGCAACTCGCCCTACGGCACGCAATGCTTTGAAGTTAGACTCGCGTGTCTAAGGATATTATTCAAGTTTCATTTTACGTAAATGCAGTTTATTCAGCGAGCCAATTAGTTTTGAGCATCGCCCACAAAATAATGGACATTCCTTTATTTCGTATTTTGTATGTACTTAAGGTGCATTAGGTTGTTACTCGCTCAAATGTATTTCTTTCCCAACTGTTGAAGAAAAAAGAATCGAAAAAATATTGACATTTGATTTTCGCATCTCGTTAATCCACATCGTTTCCTCCTTTTTTTGTGTAATATTTTATTCTCTCTTATCTATCCCTCCTTTTTTACTTCCATGTTTAACTAAATGGAAGTATTGTGATCGTCCGAAAAGTGTCTGTGGTAAAAAAAAAACAACATAAATCGTCATAACTCCGTGAAAAATGAATGAAACTCGATGAAATTTTCAGGGATGTACTCCCCGTAATTGTACGGAATCTGCCGTTTCCGGATTTTGGACAACCCGCAATACTTCTGAGATAAAAGCGTTCAAGTTTTTTCTATTTTGATTTTTACAGAGGCTGTAAGAGTGAATATTTTATACGTTTGAGGTCTTAAAATTTTCGTTATGGCGAGCAAATGACGCTTGATTTTTTGTACATTGGGTCACACACCGTACTTCCACGTTATGAGCCTTTTTCACGATTTCGCTACTGCGTATTCTGTATTTTGATTTTTACAGGCCGAAAAACTCAATTTATTTGAACGTTCAAGGTCTTGAAATGTTCGGGACGGCGATTGAATGAAGTCTGATTTTTATCACGTGGGTCACATTCAGTACTTCCGCGTTATTCACATATTGACTATATTTTGATTTTTTTCAGACTGCTAAAATGATTATTATTTTATATTTTTGGGTTCTCCTAGTTAGTTTTCCGGTAACAGTAGTAGAGTAATTACGTTGCGCCCTTAGTACGAGTTTCTTGATTTTATAATTGTCTTGATTTTTATTTTAGTTATTCCTGTAACCGACTCAAACATGGATGTTCTGTGTGATCTATGCACACCATTGGTTTTTTAATAGAAGTGGGGGAACAAAATGAAAAACGTTTCGCTAGTCTATTCATCAGCATCCTTAAAGGCTATGTTTCGTCCATCACCGTGCAGATTGAATAGAATTTGTCAAAAAATTATTTTAAAATCGAGAACCGCGATTTTATTATTGTACCTATGTTTATTTAAAATGTATTCATTTTAACATTAAATCGTTGGACGCCTTTTATCCATTATTGGAACTGCGAGAGGCGATTTGTAGGGTGGTATTTATTTCGGTACCTGTGATAAGACGCTTTACTGTGGAATCCGTCGTTTGTTCACTGTGGTAGATGTTACTCGTGTACCCACGTGAACATCAGATAAATCTATTCGACCTATTAATAAAAACTTTACCAATTATGTGGACATTTTTTACCATTTAAGATTTTCCATTTCTTGGACGGACTTCGCTTCAAAAGCGGCACAATATTATACAAAAGCCTCAAAATTAAAACAACTTGGGAATAGCTCAATTGCTGACAATGGAGCTCTTGCTGGAAAAAGGAAATTCTCATATTGACTCTCTAATTCCTGATATCACCGTTTCAACATCATGGACGTCATTTTATTTTAATCATACCACATCGTCTATTGTGAGGTCAGCTTTTAATGATTAGTTTTCCAATATCAGCGATTACTGTACGAACATTTATTTACAAACCGTGTACGAATTATCAGGCTGGAGTTGAACAAAAGTGAAGAAATCGAAAACGCTATGTACATAATGGCAAGTTGTTTTCAGTGAAATGTCGAATTGGAATCGAGCTCTTCTCATCGGCATCAATTTATGCGGCAGCTAGAACAGAAAATATGACGTTAGTCGAAGCAATTTGAATAGAGAGTCTGAAATTGGTATAGAGGGAGTCCCCGAAATCATTCCTACCCTCTGAAATCGTAAATATTGGAGTAAAGAATTGTTTTTTTGTTGTTTTTTTTGTTCCATATTTACTAGTAAATGGAAGCGTTGTGTTCTGTATTTTGATTTTTACAGGCTGCAAAAATCAATATATTTTATGTCCTGGGGTTGTGAGGGGGAGAAAAACCAGGCGACTCATTCGAAGGGGCCTGAAAAATTGTTGCATAATATTTCTTCAGTTAACAATTTTTAACAGGCGGCTGAATATGGGAATTTTTCGGCATAAATAAAAACTACTTTCCAAACAAATCTAACTGATGTCTTTTTTTGATAAAATTTTGCTAAGAAACTGAATCTGCTATAAAAAACAAATTGAGGGTCCGATTTCGGGTACTCAGAATATTCTGTATTTTCTTTGAAGAAGAGAAACATTTTTAGCTGAATTCTATTCCATTTCCTTTATTTAGCACCAAGGACTTGAACCCCTAAGGACCTTATCAGCTCTGTAGAACCAACTGAATGTCTATGGCCCCAGGCCAATGGAAATCTTCATCACGGCTGTAGAGTACATGGTTCTAAAAAAACCTGATGATGCCAAAAGGGGTGAAAGTGCTCATCACCAAATGAAGGAAATGGTGAATGAGACGCCTGGTCTTTCTCCCCTCAACCCAAATGACTGCGACTATATATGGACATGGGAGAATATTGTTACCTTCGACTGGAGTTGGAGCTGCTTCAGCTGCTGGTGCAGGTTCTGCAGGCGCAGGTGCACTTTCAGCTAGAGCTGGGGCGCCTTCGGCTGGTGCAGGAGCTCCTTCTGCTAGTGCAGGGGCGGCTTCTGGAGCAGGTGCTCCCTCGGCCGGAGCAGATGCTCCGTCGGTTGGTGCAGGTGCTCCCTCGGCTGGAGCAGGGGCCCCCTCAGCTGGGGCAGGGGCTCCATCAGCTGGAGCAGGGGCTCCATCAGCAGGAGCACCCTCTGCTGGAGCTCCTGCTCCTTCAGCAGGTGCTGTTCCATCGGCAGGTTCTCCTGATGGAGGTGGGTCCAGTGGTAGCGATTCTATAATCAAGTAAACATCACTGCAGACTTTCAAATTATAAACTAATACTTGATTGAAGCTAAGGACCGCACATGTTCTCCAGAGAGATCATAAGGTGTGTAGGAGATGCAGTTGACTGCGTTTAGCAGATTTTGCTTGACTCAGTCTCAGGATTGAGCAAACTTCCAAACGTTGTATAATTTCTGGAGATGTTAAGGATTTCCTGAGGGAAGTGGCATTGCAAAATCAATAGCTAACTATGACCTTGCTCTAGCAGCGGCAGAATTCAAATTAGCCAACGTAGCTGTGTGGTGGCGCTGTGCCTATCAACTGAATGTCTTGAGAAGGTAGCGGGAACGAAATTGTACCAATCCTTTGTCATTTTTCAAAGATTAGAGGTGGGACCCCACAAATGCACTCACAGCAGTGATTTTTTCCATTCTCCACTAACTAACAGTGTCAATAGGGCTTAAAATTCGATACTAAGTGCCTTACACGTTCAAAAATCAAATAGTTGGTAATATTTTGATGGGCTCACCGATATTGGACATTTCCATGCTCTGCGACCGCTTAATCGACGCTTCGACGACAGGCTCGAGGAAATCTTGCGGCATATCTTTAACTGTGTCGACCAATTTGCTAATAAGCTCCTCGGCGTTGAGCGGGTTCGCAGTAACTATCGCGTCTCTGAGATACAGCCAGATATCTATGGATTTCATTCGAATTAGTTACCAAATATTTTCAACTTCTCTAGCTCTTTCATCTCATTTATGCAGTATGGTTCACCTTCTTCGGTTTTCGGTGGTGGTGGCGGCGGTGGGGGTAGTTCGGGCTCGTGGACTGAATCTGGAGCAGGTTCATCCACTGGAAGCTCTGAAGCGACTGTGGCATCATCAGCCACGCTAGGAGTCTGTGCCCTCGACAGTTCGGCGCTGACCTCGAGCAACGATGGCTCCTCAGGTTCCTCTTCAACCTAAATAATTAAAGATTATAGCAATAGCTCAACTTTGAGTTGGAAGAAATGGAAAACTTGGGTTGAGGTCGTTCAACTTTTTATTCGATATTAGTTGTACGTATTCGTTAATTATTTTGAGCGCTTTGGCCGTCTCGGTCTTTCCAGGGAACTATATTTTTAGGTGAATTTTTCAATCGCCAGTGAAAGGGTTCATTAATATTGTTAGAGGTCGGTGATTCACCTTCAAGTCAAATAAATTATTTAGTCACTGTCTTCATGTTTTACGCAAGTGTTCAAATTAACGTCTTAATTCTTACTTACTACCAAAATAGTCACTCTCAGTAACGTCCTAGTTATATATGTTTAAGGCTTGAATCTCGACCCTCTTTCAAAGTAATTCGTTTCAGCTGGGGGAAAACATTCATAGATTAGTGAGGGTTGTTGAGAAACAGAACAACACGAAAGAACACCAAGAGACAACATTGTGAAGCATTGGAATTCAAAGTTCACATTCAGGTCAGAAAAGATATTACTTGAAAATAATAGTAAATAGTCTTATAGTTGTAGATAATAAATAATAAAAATTTATTTTAGAAAATCGATGCGAAAATCCAATTGGTACGCATTTTTATTCATGTTCTGATTCCCTTTTTTTTTTGTTTTTACTAAATTGTGAGCGCAGAGCTTATCGAATCCTTTTTCACAAGGATAGGAGACAAATCAACGAATTCCACTAATTTTCAATGATTTATATCGATTTCGACGTTTAGGCCATCATCAGGAAAAGTTGTTGCAAGTTTGTTACTGATAATGGCCTAAACGTAGAAATCAATTAGCTCATTTCAAATCAGCGGATTTCGTGACAATCTCTTTGTCTCCTATCCTTGTTCCCTATTATTCTTATCGGACGTTTAACGTAACTTAGTATACTTACATGGACGTAGACAATGAATTCATGAGCAGCATTCAGTTGAACAGGAGGAATTGCCAAAACGAGTGCGACCAATAACGGACAAGAGGGTGTACACAAAAAAGGTTTTCCCACATAAAACAAATATGCAGAATTTTTCAAATAAATTTATCAGGTTGGTAATTATTTTTCAATTGAAAAGTAATACGAGAATATGTGAATTTTTTGGTAAATTTAACGCCGATTCAGAACATACAATTAAAAATTTGGATTCTTTTAAAAAGTAAATAAATAAAATAATATAACAATAGATATACGGTGGTCAATAGTTCATAGAACGTTTTGCTTATTAACTTGTAAAATTAGCTTGAATTTATTTGAACCTAATAGAATTTTACCTTCAAACCGATTTCATTTAATTTACCAGTATTTTTGTACAATTTCTTCTTCGTGCTAACATAAAATTAGAATATGCCGATTTCATCTAATTTTCGTAAGCCGATTTTGAATAAATAAAATTTAGTATATTTCTGGGACACGTTGGCACACATTAGGACACATAGGTTGGAACACAATCTATCACAAGAGGTATTCAAGATTTATTGCAACATGGACAAACATTGTTTCCCAGCGAGCGACAAGATCGGAAAAAACTCGGACGTAAACAAGTATGAACATGCTCGCTGTTTCCCTCGCGAGAAATTACAAAATCATCATCGTCAAAAAAAAAACGAAAAGACAAAGGTGTTATGTACACATAGGTCAACTCGGGTGATATCGGATTTTATAAATAAAAACAATTTATGGATGGTCGGACAGCACAGGGTTTTTACGCTGCGGCTTTTTCTTCTACCTTCTTCTCGTCCTTCTTTGACCAATCGACGATGCCCTTTTTCTGGAAAACGAAAAACAATCGAGTTGAAAAATGGAAATGCACGCAGATTTTTTCCGTAGCTATGTCTTGCTGTCTTTGTGATTATATTCGAAAAAAAAACTCCCGAAAATAGCTAATATTTATTTTATTTTTATTATCATTATTATTTTCTATTTTATTTATTTATTTATTATTATTTTTTTTTTTTGTAGCCTTTTCATAATGTAAAACCTGATTGAAATCGAATTTAATACATGTTTAGTTTCGCTTTTGTGCGTCTGCGGCTGAATTTCTGGTTTGAAATGAGTGAAAAGATTTACCAGCGCTAATTAATTGTCAAAAATTTAAAACGCGTAAACGATCCCAGCCTCAATTTCATCTAAATAGCGTTTTCCATTCGATAAATTGCCGGATCGCTCGGAAAATAATTTTATTGCCCAGTTGGCATTTATATTTATCTTGAAATACAGGAAGAATTATTTTTCAACTGCTGAAAATGTTCATAAAACTTTTTTCTGGTGAAAAGTAGGGGTGCATTTGACGAATTATCGCAACCCGTTTAATTTCTCCTCATTAAGTGGTTTTAGTATTTGTTTTAGATATTGTCGACGATCTATTTCACAATTCTCTACTTCCATCACCACAATCCTTAAAGCGCAATGTACAGCAAATTTTTTGTGTATTTTCAAACCAAAACATCACTCTGCAAATGGAAATGTTTTTTGTCAATTTACAACAAAGAAACACACAAAGAATATCTAAAGAGGAAAACAATAAATTTACATTCTGTACAATTCTGCCTATGCTCCAGGCTCGATGAATAACGCTGCAAATTTTTACAACAGTAATTGTTTTCACCGTCATCTGGCTCGCACTTGACGAAAAATTGCTCAAAAACCAGGTACTCCTTCATTTTAGCTGGTTAGGACTGTTTAGCCCAACCAGCCCTAACCAGCTCAAGGCATCAAAAGATTTTACTTTGACCTTTCCGTTTAAAACCAACTGAATAATACTGGGAAAAGGGCGAAATGCCCTTTCGTTAGTTGGTAAGATTCAGTATCGTCACAACCATCTTCAATTCAAACAAGGGGAAAAAATTACAAATCGGTGAAACATATTTACAAAAAAATTGCACAGCCTGAAAAAGAAAAAAACAACTAAATTACAAGCAGAAGAAATGGCTCTTTTCAGCTTACCTTTTATTTACCAAGTTTAATCACAATAATGTTTGCTAATGGAGATTTTTTTATATTCGCAATTGGGTTCAATTTGGAGCAAATAACCGAAAAGAGCCGAGAGAAGAAATTTGTACATAGATTGACCTGCCTGATGGAGTGAACGATGGTATGAAAAATTTCATGTGTCTCTGTTCCGAACGTGTTGTAAGTGTATGAAGTGTACTTATTTACAATGGCTCGGCTGAACGGAAACTGTTGAAAGAACTGTTAGTAAGAACAAATGATATTACGTGTTTGATGGTTTTTGCCCCACTCGCGCTTCTTAATTAGTAAATAATTAAATTAATTTTCTTACAGCCAACCTAGAACGTTAGTCTTGTCAATATTCTTATAAACACTGAATTCAATAAACGCCAATTTTCAGACGCGCGAGTCGAACAAAACCAAAATTGGAAAGATGATGGATGAAAAACAACACAATGACGCAGACGAAAAACTACGGAATTCGAAGTTTTCCCCAAAACCTTTTGAAAAATTTCAATTCTCGCAAACGAAAGAGTTTAACGAAAATTTTCATCTATTTACGAAGAAATCTACTTTCAAAGCGACGGGGAATATTTACACTTTGGAGGGCGATGCGTTTTGTACAGAAATACAAAAGAGTAGCAGCCGAAAATATTTCACAACACTCAAAATAAAAAATGTTAAGTCGAAAAGAAGAATGAGAAACCATTTTCAAACGATAAAAATCTCACCTCAGCTTCGGTACATCTACTTTTCTACAATTATCTTCGGTTGGGGGTTTTTATTAATGTCAAAACTTCGGTACAAATCGATATGGAAAAGTATTACGCTTTCTGAACAGTGATCTATTGTTTTGTTAGATTCCAAGCTCGTATGCTATATTTCTTCTGAGCTAAACGATCAGTGATGTTCGTAGTACGCCAAAACTCAAAAAAGGTGAACAGAAAGTTTTTGTTTCTTTTTGCAAAACACAAAACACGGCCGATTCCGTTGGCCGTCTGTGACGCCAGATTCACCGGTGGTTCAAATTGTATGTATATGAAAAGAAAAAATGAAAATAAACAACGTAAAACACAAAAGCATTACGAAAACAAACAGGGACGAAGACACACAGGTCGTCGATTACTCGAGTCAATTTTTTTCTTATGAGAATTTAGTCGTAGGTGCAAGTGGTGGTGATTAAAATACTTGTATATATTTAAAAATATGTGATTATATTGGAAAAAGTGTCAAGGTGATTTATTTTGTAAATTCATTGTAGATCGTGTGCTGTCGCCCCTCATTTCTTCTGCCATTCCGCCTTTTCGGACTTCTTCGGCTGTATTATGTAAAAACATTACATCAGTTAAGTGCCCTGCATTGGCTAACTATAGGGTAAAACTTAATAATTGATTGGGAAAAATCGCATAATATAATGGTCATCTTTTTTTGACAAGATATTATTTACAGGCCTCCTGCGTACAGTCGTCTGGATAGTGCTGATATTTTTGCTTGTATTTTCCAAATCTTCAGAAGGTAATAGGTATTAAGTTGAGAAATAGCCTCTTCTGGGCTCGTAATAGGCAAAAAATATTATAAAACGCTGCATATTATTGTAATGTTATAATTATTCCTTTGCTTCACTTAGGATTCAAGAAATACCCTTCTCACAACACAAGTGAACATTTCCACCTAAATCGGAAACTATAAGGGAAAACTCGTTAGCGACTATCGTCATTTTAATTGTTTTTATTTATCTTATGTTGGATTTCACAAAAAAAAAAAATAAAATAAATAATAAAAATTGAGTTGGAGTTAGCAGTACAGGCAACGCCAACAAGCAATATAACTAGCAAGAACCTTCGTTTTCGCTAGTAACATTGCTTGTTGGCGTTGCCTGTACGCTAACTCTAAGACCAACTCCAACTTTTTTTTTTAAGTTTGTGAAATTTACCATTAGTAAGTTAATTTAAAGTCGAACTAATCGCATAAGGGCACAGCAGAAACGAATGTTCGAAGAGAATATAGAACGGGTTTATATAGCTCTACTACCTGTCAAATAACATCATGGCAAAGTTTTCAAAAATTCCACGCAAAAGCTGCGATAACTAGAGAACCGCCCAAGCTAACGAACTCGTTATGGTCTCAGTAGTTATGGTGAACAGTAGATTTAGTGTCACAAAATCTGTATATATTATTTGCTCTTTGTCTAGAAAAAAAAACGTTAGCCAGAAAAACCTTAGGAAAGATACTGGTGAAAATATCCAAATGTTGATAACAAGTACAGCTTTGTCTAAAAAGCGTTGGATAATACGCATTTTCTCCCCCTCAAAACCCTCCAAAAGTACCCTTAAAATTGAGGTAGCGATTTGGCTGAAGAATTGAGCCATTGTCAGACCAAGATCGATATTTGGTGACAATTTCAAGAATATAGCTATTACAGTTTCGCCAGAAAAGTGTTGACGGCGGACGGACAGAATTTTTTTATTTTTATATTGGATATTCGGATTCTACATGCCTTAAAACATAAAACATCAAATTTTGAGGGGGTTAAAAAAAATTTTCTTGGGCGATTATAATGGTTTATTATTGAATGATACACCATAATCAAAATCTCGTTTGTTGAGACCGTCGCCGAACAAATGATCAACTTTGCGAGATGTCGGGAGTGTCGGAGTTAAGTTCAGAGGAGAGAGGGAGGAGGACAATTTTTTGGGCGATTACAAAGGGTTCAGTATTGGATAATATATATCAAAAACGCTGCAAATGATTGTACAGTGGTTTATTATTATTTCGCTTCAATATTGATTTAAGAAGACCATCCATTTGTCATTTTAAATATTCCGAAAATTCGTGAACGTTCCCACCGAAAAACAGATGGTAACTATAGGGGAAAAATCCGTAGCAACTATTGTAATTTTAATCATTTTTATTTTTCTCAATTTCCTAATTAAAAACTAAACCTGTTGCCCAACGATACAGCTGGAGAGAGTGTTTAACGACCATTCCAATGAGTATAGAACGATTTTTATAGCTCCAAGAACTCTCGAGTTATACCCTCGTGTCAAATTTCTGAAAATCTCCCAAATTTTTCACAAAAGCTGCGATAACTCGAGAACCAATAAAGCTATCGACCCGGCGATGGTCTCATTCGATTCAGCGTCCAAAAATCTATATAATTTGATACCACGTACACATTTCTCTGAAAAACCTTGGAAAATATGAATTTTCTCCCCCTCAAAACCCCCCAAAAATACCCTTAAAATTGAGCTAGCAAGTTGGTTCAAGAATTGGGCCGTCGTAGGACCGAGATTGATTTTTGGTGAAAATTTCAAATTTTTAGCTCCTACAGTTTGGCCGGAAAACTGCTAACGGCGTACGGCGGACGGCGTACGGCGGACGGCGTACGGCGGACGGCGTACGGCGTACGGCGGACGGACAGAAATTTTTTTATTGGATATTCGGATTCTACATGCCTTGAAACGTAAAACATCAAATTTTGAGGGGGGTTAGAATTTTTTTTTTCTTGGGCGATTACAATGGTTTATTATTGAATAATAAACCAAAATCAGTACTGCCCTGACGATTGTGCGCAGAAATAGCCGAAGGTTGTTAAGTAACCCTTGAATCCATTCCACGTCAACTGCGACCATCAATCGAAACAAATGAGCGATTCCGAATTGCGGTCCGAATCGTTGAGAAATGAAAGTATTTCGAAAAAAATCTATAAGAATGGTTTTGCAAGCCACCCTACGTCACAAATTTATACAATAAGAGATTGCACGTATGGTGGCAGGCAATTTTGTATTATTAGACGAAATTCAGTCGCACGTACCTCCTTATCTTCCTCTTCCAAGGTGAACTCCTTCTTTTTGACAACCTTAAGTTGGTTCCTGAAGTTGAACTCAGCGGCCTTCTTTTGGAGCTTGGCGAATTTGTTCTCGTATTTTGAGACCTTCTTCAACGTCGGTTTGACGCTGTGGCAAAATACGTCAATTAATCATAAACCGTATCGTTGAAAAAATAAAACAAATAAATAAAAATGTAAAAAAAGCTCAAAGAAAACAAAAATAGGCTCTTTGTTCGAGGATGGTTTAGAAAGTTTTTTTTTTTTTTTTTTTCTGACAATTTAGAAAGTTCTCTAGTTCACTGACCAGCGTAAATCGTAATTAATACGTCAAAAATATTCCCATAATAAAATAATAATAATAATTTAAACATAGATAATTCTAAAGAAATATTCCAACAACAAAATAATAATTTAAAGCTAGAAGAGTTTGACAGTTAATGAAAAATGTACTCACAATTTACCGCGAAGATCGTTTACTTGGCTGTTAAGATCAGCGATCTAATTACAATACAAAAACAGATAATTAGTAAAACAAAATAGAAGCGGTTTACATCCGAAAAAAAAATCTGTTAAACAGTCTACAAAATAGCTTAATCACCATTTAATTTCGTTCATGTTTAATCGCAAAAATTTTAATCTCATGATTACCAGTTTACGCAACACAGATAAAAACGCCTGAGTTCTACAAAATAGAAAAATATATTTTTTGAATCATTTCCGCTTTTCTATAGGAAAATGTCACAATAACACTCTAATACTTTCCAGAACAGAACTTGTAGTATCTGAAAAAAATTATTATTTGCCAAATTTGGCAGGTTTGATTTTATTTTATTGAAAAAATAATAATATTTTTCATGATAAGCGTAACGAAAAATGGAATTGAAAGATTTATAGTAAAATAAACAGAAACATAATATCGTGATGCAAGAAATATAACAATCACGTTAATCACACGAAACGCAAAGTTACAACTCACGTGTTAACTGAACACCAGGCACAAATCTATAGCAAACCACAAACGTAAAAAAATTTACCGTCTGAGCAAACAATAAACATAATTGTTTGGTACCTCAATATGTAGCGTACTGTCCCTTTTCAAAACACAAAAAAAATTCCTTTTTAAAATAAAAATCCATGTTTTTTTTTTTTATGAAAAAATGTTTTCTTTTTATAGTTTAAAAAAAAAACTCAAAAATGGGGTGGAAATAGAAGGATATATTAGAAAAAGCGATAAGCAAAAATAAAAAAGGAGATTCTATTCGAAGCAAAACACAAAAGTCTTCGCCAATAGAAAAAAAATGCTACGATCGAAAAAACAGAGCGTCGGTTTCGGGAAAAACCAATTCTCAATTTTACGATTTAAAATTGGCCAACTCCGAGCCGAACGCGTTTGTAAAAAAGCAAAAAACTTAGGTACCAGGATCGGGTAGGGATCAAATAAAAAAGTAGGCCATTGTATGTACAGAGTGTTAGTTTTGTCTAAACAGTGAGAAAATTGTGGTAGGAAATGAACGAGTTATGTCGACGTGGTTTAAGACGAAAGGGGTCACTTTTTTTCCTAAAATCCTTGGCAATACTCAGAAAATTGGTTTTTAGCTGAGCTATGACCAGTAAAATGCTATCGTGATTACAATAGCTATAAAAAAAAATTAAAAATGGCCAACCCTAACTAGACCGAAAAATTTACTGTAATAAACTTTTTTCGAAGTAAAAAAAAATTGTAACAAAATTTTCTCATTAATTGTTAAATTGCCTATCTGTAAAGAGCTTTGTGAAAAACTTATTTATAATCTCCGACATACACCAATCGTCATGCTTTTTGCCTTTTATGCTATCGAAGTACCGAAAATACGAGAGACACAAAACAGAAAAATAACTTACACTTGACACGTAATTCAAAAATATTTCGACCACAGAATGTGCAACATTGGGGCACATGAACGTCACATTTGACACTTATCGTTACCTCCCATTCCCTTTTACGACCCTCGTATTCCAAATCCCATTTTTCGCCTTCGACTTTGTATATGATATTGTGGTACTGTTGGCAGAGCTCTTTCAGGTCATCTGAATGGAATAGAAATTTTTCCAAAGTCAAACGCATTTCTTCACTTAGATGTTCATACCAATCGAGCATTCCAAGGATCGAAAGTGGACGAGAAGACGATTAACACTTAGAAATCAGCTTCAGTTATAAAAGTGTTTTTAATTCCATCAGAAATCGTTTGGTTTGAAAGATTTGTAAGGATATAGATTCGAATGAACCGAAACGTGTACCTCTGCTTCCCTAACAATGTACAATCTTTCAGTGTCATAGAGCTCCTCCTCTAGTTTGGCTACCCTTTCCCACAAATCGCGGCAAACAGTTTGAACGCCGGCTGGAATCGAACAAAAATTCCGTCGTCTTTCAATTTCGTCCGTCAAAAGGCGGTCAAATTAGAAATAGCCTAAATAGCTAAGGATGTTTGTTCCAATAGATGAAATGAATGCCACAAATTGAGTAGTGAATCGAAATCTTATATATACAAAACCAATAGATCACTTGGTCATCGGTTATGCCTCAAAGGTTCGAGCATCATAAAGTAATTCATGGCATTTGGGCATCATAAATTATTTTTCCGCAGTTTTTACAACCTCTAAACCGTTCTCCACACAATTACGCTTTGCTAAAAACAAAATGCGATAAATTTAGCATAGATTGCTTCTCTAGACATTGTTGTTTATAAACGTCAATTTTTCGACAGCTCTAAAATTCCTCAGTCACATGTCCGAACAATGAAATAAATTATCTGAGAATTGATTGCAAAAAAAAAAGTTAAATTGAGTTTTGCCAAATGGCATCAACCGAGTTGGAACATTTTTTTACCGTAGACTGATCATTCTAGAAATCATTTATTAAATCAATAGATGCCGTCTCTCTTTAAATTTATTTATTTCTATTTATTTATTTTCAAATCGATCATTTTTAATTTCACTTGAATTTTTTAAAAATATTCAATTTGACCATAATATTTTTTTTTTGTACTTCAAATGGCAAAGTAATTAACGAATTTTAATTCGAGCTTATTCATTTTAAAATTTTACAAACAAATTAGCATTTTTAGCGTCCTTTTTTCGTCTTTTTAGGGCGGTTATTTCTTCAACCTAAGTGTACTTGTTACGAAAATTTTCATCTGGTAACCCTAGTAGTGATATAGTTTATTATTTTGTGTAGTCTTTCCTCCAATGGCGATAAATATCGTTGATCACCCGTAGCAACTGTAACTAAGTATAGGTGTTGGCTTAGCAACCAGAGTCACTAGCAACCACGATACATAGGAGACAGTTTCTTAGCGACTGGGAACGGCCTGCAACTGCAGTAAAAATCAGCAAAAAATAATTTCTTATGACCTCGCAAATCTGCTATAATTTGCATAATTCTGCAAAATGTGCGAAATGCTGCCGCAATCGGCGAATAGAGGAAGCGTAGAAAATTCAGAAAGCGTGAAGAGACAGAAGAAAACGTGGAAAGAGAAAAGTCTACAGTTGAAGTGAACGGAATTGAAAATAATTATTGAGAAAGATGCTACTAGAATCTAAAAAGCGCCATCCTTAGCTAGCAGGCTGAAGTTAGTGAGTTAACGTTCGTTTAGCCCATCCAGAACTAATTCTATGCGATATTTTCAGAATCATAGATCAGCTAGTAAAATTATAGCTTTGTTATTTGGGGAAAATCGAGTTAGTACAGAGCAGCCTAAGACCCGGTTATTTGAAGAAAGCGAACCAAAATTAGAAAAATAAATAAAATAGAGAAGGAAAAAAATTCGGCAACAAAAGAGAAAAAGTACGAGTGTCGCAGAACTTGGAGTATCACAAAAAAGCATTAATGGGGAACTCTTCCTGCACAGCTGTTACCCCCATTATGAGTGCTAATTTCTCTCCTACGAAACAATTCTTCATTTCGTATTAGATTCAATTGAACGAAACAGAATCGGAAAAATAAAATAAGAAAAAAAAATATGATAAAAATCTCGCTCTCTATAAAAAAAAACTTGATTTCTTTCATTGTCACCTCGAACTTTTTCATATTTATGGCATATTCAAGGTCCCACTTGTCTGCCTCTAGTCTGTTGATTTTATTGTAATATTCTGTACAAATCGTCTGCAGGGCAGCTGAAACATTTATTACACGAATTCTCTTCAGCAAGCCCCTATCCAAAATTCTCTTCATATGAAAATATAACCCTATTCTGTTGTTATTTACGTTAAATAGCTTTTACATGAGATTCGCTGTCGATTAAAAAAAAATTACTCAAAAAGCAATAATTTCACTGTTTTCAACAAAACACAAAAAAAATTGTCAAAACAACAAAAAAATTAGAGCACAAAAACGTTTCGGCTAAAAATTGTCAAAGGATTAGAAAAATGATCCGGGCTGTGAAAATGCTAAGGCTGCCGATTCTAAATTGAATACACGAAATTCCGTTTTACCTTTATTATACTGTCTAATTTTTTTCTAATTACAAACCTATTAGGTACTCATTTAAAATAATTTACGGGAAAGTCTCACGTGAAAAATAAAGCATTGTCAAAGCGCACTTGAGCTCACTGCTAGAACCATTTTTGTCATTAATATTTTCATAAACAATTTAAGAACGTATAAAAATGTTTAATAAACTATAATCACTTTTTGCAAAATAAAGAGAAATAGCTCGTCGACGCAAAAAAATCGCTATTTCTTCAGTTGGCTCCGAGAGCTTAAAATAGCAGTCTCAGCATTTCTACACTGCCCGAGCGCATTTTCTAATCAAGCGAATGTCATTGTCCGCATGGATGCAAACATAGGCGAATATTGTGCGAAAATGAACTACGGCCAAACTGAAAATGTTTTTGCATCCATGTGATTTTATATAGAAAAAAAATAACACACAGTTACAACGAATGGCTAGAATACCTATTAAAGAGAATTAATAATTTAAGCGTCGTTCAATTACTATTCATTCAAAAGTTAATCGGCTGCGAAGAGATGAAAACTGATCATTGCCACGAAATACAGACGCGTTTACGAATTCAAACTCTTCCATTTCCACGTCAACATGGAAGTAAAACAAAATTAAAAAATTTCTTTTCGAAACTCGATCAAGACCAAGGTAGCCGAAACCTAAACTCACTCGAAGAGGATAAAATAAACGCTACTTGAGAAGCGATGGAAACACTAGGAGCGCGTACATCTTGGCCCCCGAAACCCTATTTATTTCATCATAGTTGGGTAACGCTGAGTATCAAACCTCCGAGGTCATAGTAGACAATTTTTAGAAGACGATAATCAGCTTCAATCTTATTTTCTTTCATCTTTCGCAACTCACCTCTCGCCTCACATTGTTCACTTTTTGCCTTTCACTTGTACTCTCACCATTCACTTTACCAATCACCATTCAATTTTCCGCACATTTCACTTTTGGCCCCTCACCTTTCACTTTTGCCTCAGTCTTTCACTTTTGCCTCAGTCTCTCACTTTTGCCACTCATCCTTCATTTTTTGCCTCCTACCTTTCCATTTTGCCTTTCCTATACTACCTTCTCCTGCCTTTCACCTTTGACACTCGCCTTTCACTTTGCCTCTCTCTAGACCCTGTTAGCCTCTCAAATTTCACTTTTCGGCTCCTACTTTCACTGTCACCTCTCTTGATCCACCTTTTGCCCCTCACATTTCGCTCTTCTCACATTGCCTTTCACTTTTTTCACCTGTCACTTGGTTCCTCTCACTTTTCGCCATTCCGTCGTCCGTGCCGCTTGTATTAAAATATTTACCCAAAAGCAGGAGAAAATTTGAATGAAATGGTCAAACTCGAAATTGTAACATCATCTAGCGCAGTGATATGAGTGAATCCAGGCTCGGCTAACCAGGTTTTGACGTTCAAAACGGTCTCTGATTTAACGTAGTTTCACATTAGGAAACAGAGCCGATTTAAAGCTTTCCGAAAATAATAATTATTTTTTGAGAGGAAAAAAAACTTGGGAAAAAATTTTGTTCTAAAAAAAGGAACGCGTCGTATTTCGGCGATGATCAAGCGAAATTTACTGGTTTTACTTGTGATCAACTCGATCTACTTGATCCTAACCTCGAGATCCCGTCTTTCCACTTCGAACTCGATGTCAATTTTACTCCTTTCCAGACCATCAATACGCTTATGGTAGTCATTGCAGATTCTCTTCAGTTGCGCTACAGAAGCAGTCATAAGTGCTTTTTAACCCCGGCTTGGTGCGGCTCAATTTTTACTCATTAAAAACGAGCTTGAACTCGAATATTTGGATAATGTTTTCATAGGGCATGGGAAAGCAGAAGAGAAGGCATTGGATGTTTGCTGTGGTTGCCTAAGGTTCGTGTAATGTGTTCATGTGCGGGGACAGTACTGGCCTAGGGACAAAAAATAGGCCTAACCTCGTACAAAAAGCTGACAATTTACCTCGGGTATTTTTCGCCTAAGCGCCATGGCGTAAATAAGCCACCTTCAAACTGAAATTAGCCCATAAATACGAAGCGAGAAAACATTGAGGAGCGAAACAGTATTTTCGAGATGCAACGGCAATCAAGACAGTCCGAAACCTGGATTTTTTCTGTAGAAATTGAAAAAATGAAAATTTTGAATTTTCTTACTCTTGAAAAGCACTGTTTCCTCCTCGTATACTACCTGACTGGGAAAATCCAATTCTAGTTATACCATAATAGGCATAGCTACCAATGTCAATTACTTGTAGAAATGCATTCAAGTTGTTAAAAAAAATTCCAAAAAAAGAGATGCGTTCCATTTCCAAGGTGACAAAACTGCCAAAAGTACATGTAAATTAAAGAAAAAAAACCTGCAGTAACTCATCCTTCGATGTAAGACGAGTGGGAATAAAAGCAAGAACAAAAGTCGTCATGTATTACGACTTTTGGCTGTTAACTTTCAGCCTTGTTACGACAAAAAATTTGTAAAATTACGATTTTTCTCGACAAAAAGAAAAAAAAAGTAATAGAAAAATAACAAGACTTCTCCGTCAGGTATGTACCTCATAGTCTTTCTTTTTAACAATGTATTCCATGTCGAACTTCTCTCCCTCCAGTCTGAACACTCTATTGTAGTAATCTTCGCAAACTTGCTTGATCTTGTCTGCGGGACAGGCAATTTGGGTGTACCCGTGTGTGATATTGTGTTTCGAATTTTCAACAAAAAAAGAAGACTCCAACAGAGGAAAATCATAGGCACATAGAAACCGAAAATCATAGAAGTACTCAAAGTTATACTACAATGGAAGGAAGAACAGAAACGTAAGAAACAATCCCTTGTTTGCGACTTGTGAAATAATAAATATGGGTCGATTTTTCTGCTAAACAAAAGTCGTACGTAGGTAAATTTCTTTGATTAGGAAATTCAAAGACCCAACGATACCTCGGACATATATATCTTTTTTAATCTATATGAAAAAAAATCTATATATAGTTCACGTTACCCAACGCAGTCGAAAAGAGATTCGATGCTGAGCCATTATGGATGAACACAATCTGGGTGTTCACAATTAATTTCTTGATCGTCAGCTACAGTGAGCAACCTCGTGAAATTCGTGTTGGTTTTTATTTTCAATCTATATCTCTCGTCGATAATTGATAGTTAACTCATTCGAACTCTATTGTATTTTTTTTTTTTAATTTCAAAAAACTATCATTTGAATTGAACATTGGGTCAAGCTTTGTTAGTTCTATATGTATAAGAGGGGGAGAGCACTGAATTATTGTTTAAAAATCATAAATAGCCTTCTTTCATTTTTTTTTTTACATTTTTTAAATTATTTTTTGCTCGATAAAATTTTTTTTTAAATAGCTGTTTAGTTTAAAAATAACTTTTTTTTAGCATCTGCAATTAGGCTGGGATTGATAATTTCACGATTATTTACCATTTAAAACTAATACAGAATACAATACTGAAAAAAATCGTTCCGTTCAAAATTAACTTATTCTAATGGGCAACTTGAAAAATTCTACAAGTAGTTGGCCGAGTTTATTTTTTGCTAATGGAATTTCTGAGAGTACCGTGGCTGTCAGACATTGATTTCTGAGTTTTTAGTAACGTGAACTATACTGAAAGCGAAATCAACTGCAGTGCATGATTCAATGCTCAATGAAGCTGAAATACAACACATTATTATCATATTTTCAACAATTTCGTAGCCAAATAATCACTCAATTGACAGTGACGACGTTGTCAAAATAATTACGAACAATATACATATCAAATTTAAACTACGGGTATTTTTCCTATGCCAATTGTCATTATTTTGAAATGCACGGAGAACAAAATTTAATTCGCTCGTTCCTAAAAAATATTCTACTCAAATGATTGCAATTATTTCGCTGATATTGGATGCAATAGAAAATTTCAAAGTTCTACCTTCGTTAGCGTTGTCGAGGTCGGCGATCTGTCCGCATCGCTCCTCAATCGTTCGCCTCCTTTCGGCCGCCTTGCGCTCCTGCTCCTTCTTCAATTCCTCGGCGGCCTTTTTCCTCAACAGGAGCTGAATGACAGCAGAGAATGAACGTCTCATTTAATTTTTACAAGCTCATGTAAAAATAGAGACTAGATTTATTAAAGGCCTGTTTTCCATGGCCAAACTGCGTTTAGAGACGGTAGAATCTTTATTCTTCATCTTCATTTATCTTTATTTTCATTTTCGTCATTGATTTTTTTTTTCAAATACTACATTTTCATTTTCGATTTGTTTTTTCAAATACCAACTAGGTACATTTTCATTTTCGACTTCGATTTTTTTTCAAAAGTGTATTGAAAATCGTCGAAAAATTTCACTTTCTCGGATTTTTGCGTGTATATTATGTCACTGTAAATTTTCTAATAACTTTTTCTAATTTTTTTCGAAAAACAATATAGCAAACGAAACAGTCGCCAGTTTACCTGAAATGCAGATGGCGGTTTAGCACCTATTATTTAGTTCAAACTGGAGAAAAAAATGCCTTTTATTCCTTGGGAACTGACACAATCAGATCGAACTTTAATTCTTTTAAATTGTTTTTCAGTTATTAAAACCTTTCTCAAATTCCTGTGCCGTTTATTTGTCAAAAACAGCTTTGTAAACATTGTATAGAAAGCATGAAATGAACATTTTGACTCCTCGAGCATCGGTTCCGTTGTAATAAAAATATAATTGAACGTTAATATCACCGGGTAGTCAGAACATTTTTCAAGTAATTCGGTTCATAATTTCACAAATATTCTGAAGAATAACGGGTTTGCATAATCCAGAAGCAACCGGCGCGGATTCTAAAACGACGCAACGAAAACATAAGACGATTTCCATAAGCCGTAAATCGGTTCATTAATTACGGTCGTGCTGTCATTCAGAGTTATCTTCTGACATAAATAAAATAGCTACCGTAGGGAAAGCTGCAATCAAATAAACTCACACGAAGTTTCTTCTTTCTTTCAGGGGTCATGAAACCCTTCTTGGCTTTTTTGGCTTTGGAAGCCTCCTCCATCCGTTTGCGCACTTCCGCGCGCTTCCTTTCAATTTCGGCCTGTTTGGCCTTCTTCGCCTGAAAATAATATACAACCGCTTAGTAAGGTCAATTTTTACTCACAATGACGTTATGGACGCAAAATCTTCTGAATTGAAATTGTAAATAGATGAGTAGCTCACCTCATCATCCGCCATTATAGATGGTGTCCTTCGGGGACTGTGTCCTGTAAAAACCAAGATATGAAATATTAATAATTAGTTTAAAAAGATCGGCTCAAAAAAAAGCAATTTTACTCATTTGAATTCTTTTCTCATCCATTTGGAGCAACAGGAACGAAGAATGTCGTATATATTATTGATACATACATCATAGATTGCCTTTTTGAAAAACAATTTTCCCGAAAAAAGTGCCAATTATTGGAGACTGTCAGATGCTGATTTTTACACAATCCTCAAAACCGATTAAAACAATGCAAATGGTTGTATACTAGTTTATTATTCCTTTGCTTTAATTTGGATCTAAGAGGCAATTCATTAGTGATGATTACTAGTTCGAGCATTTGTGAACGTTTCAACTTAACAACAGAATGGTAACAAAAAGGGAAAATTAAAAAAAGTGTGAAAAACGAAAAAATTCGAAAATTTTTATTAATTGCTAGAATTTGATTATTTTCACTTCAAATTCGAATTCTACGTCTAATTTCCTGTAGGAATCATTAATTAATCAAATTTGAACAATACTGTAAGTATTTGCAACAAATTTTCAAAGTTGAAAAACATTAAAACGTGTAGTACTGAAAATAGTAGAAAACTGATAGTTGTCGTCAAATTTCACTTCGGATTCAGCGTTGAATTTCCTATAACAATAGCTTTCAAAGTCGCTTGAAAACGAACATTTAATTTTTCATCCTTACCGCTGCTTGAAATTTCGGCCGGTGAAAAACTCGATTTACGGAAAATAATTTCTCTGGCCCTGTTTAAATTTTTTTCGTCAAATTTTTTGCTATGTACGTGTGTAAGGCGTTCGAATGAAGACTCCTGCATAATAAAACAATTGATTCACATGAATTTTGACCCCGAAAGTCACGGATAAAGTCCAATTTTTGAACTTTCAAATACCGATTTTTTTGGACCACTTGCAGATTTTTCCGAGAAATAAAAAAAATCACAAAAATACATCTTGGTAAGACACAACTTTCCTAAAAATTTCAGATTTTTATCTATATTGAGAGCGGAGTAAAAATTCGTTAACTGATCGGTTGAAAAAAATCGCAGGGGTACCCCTTGGATTTTTCGCAAAAATATTTTTGTAATCAATTTCGCTCAAATTCAGCATAACGATAGTTGATGATGTGTATATCAATAATATATGGTTCATTCTATGTTTCTTTTGCACTAAATAGATGAAAATAACGTTTAAAGTTGAAAAATGTGATTTTTTTGTTTATACTTTACTAATATTGTTGAATAACGCATAAACGGTTGAAAAATGGATCGGTACATTACATTGGGAAAATGTGGACAGTTAAATAACCTATCATTTGGTATCTTCAAACATCTGAATTGACGCCTTTTTGTTCAAATTATCCACTCTGCAAGTTACAAATCTAGGAAAACTTGAAAGACTGTCCACCTCGGCTAAAACTTTGCCTTAGTTGAAAAACCCAATACTTTATGATACCAAGTAAAAAAAGAAAATAATTTCCATTTCGAAAGCTAATTTTCCTGGAAATTTACAATTGAATGCAAATTGGAACTCAAACCAACGGAATTTTTCCGACAGATATCAGTTTTTTAAAAAGTTAAAAAGCGGGACGGTTTACACACCTACAAAAAAGAGTAGAAATCTATTTTTAATCGAAAAAATTCAAATCCCAACAATCACGACAAATAGTTTCAAGTTTTGTCTAATTTTTTCTTCTCATCTAAGTACTTTTTTCTTCACCCGTATGTTATTTTGATCTGTGACGAGAGTAGAGGATGGTTTGGGCGACGAGAATGTGCCATAATATGTATAAAATACAGTGGGGCGACATGTGTGAACTTGCTGCTGGACGATCGCCTCCGTAAGAGGATACCTGCGACCTAACAGTGTGGCGGGGTTTAAAAATAAGTTCTCGGATTCGTAGGCAGTTTGAAACCGTGCCGTGCTAATAGCCCAAGACACGAAAATATAGGCTTTATTTTTCTATGAAAAAATTAGAACTATTTATTATAAAAATGTATTCAGAAAGCAATCTAGGAAATTGTATCTGTTTTTAAATAATTATTATAAAATAAATACAGGATGCTGAGATTCAATAACCAATAAAACTTATAAAAACTTAATAAATTATTTCAACAGTTTTTCAAAATGATCTTTCCTCGTGTTATTGACACAATGGGCAAACAATGCCAACACTAATAGGAACTATTTATAGGTCCAAAGAATGTATTTTTTTTTAATATCAAACAACCTCCGTCTTTTTCATTATTCATATTTAATTTTTTTTGATGTTTCTTTGCAATTTTATAATTTTCCCTACCTTGTACAGAGAAATTAACCGTCGAAAATGTCTAGCGCTTTAGACTGCATATTTATAAAGACGGAAAATAGGGCAAGAGGCAAGCAAAGATCTTGGCAGACCATCATCATTTGTCTGTTTGGCCCGATTATTTTTACTCGCCCATTGAGATGCCAAAGGTCTCGGCAAATAATTGGGGAATGCGTTGAATCCATTATAGAAATTCAAAACATACGTTCCATTAAGATGGATGAAAATTCAAAGCGGGTCCATAGCGGTTGAATTAAAATACCAGAAAAGGAGGGCAAATAAAACTTTTTCCTACATTTGTTTCGTCTAAACGGGATAAAAAGAGATGAAAATCAAAAGAAATAAGACTCGCTGATTTCAAATATTGACTAAAATCGGTATTTCGGTTGATTTTTAAGCAAGTTTGGCGCAATAGCGGCGCTCACCTATAAATTCGGTTGCAACGCTGTTTTTAATGGTTCGAATGTCAAAAATTATTAGTATATCTAGTAGGAAATTTTATCTACTTTCATTTTGAATAAAGTGAACATCTTTCACAAATCAATAGATTCTGAGATATGAGCAAAGAAGTGAACAATTCCAATTTATGAGATTTGTCACTCATGCTCGACTCGGATAAGCGCGAGCGAAGCCAAATTCTGGTCTAGCAAAAGAAAAATAGAACCATCGGAAGTTTATATTTTTGTTTGTTTTAAGTGGCTCCTTTGGAAATTTAAAAGTCTGGATTGTTAGAAACAATTGCCTGTTTTTGAAAAGTTGAATTTTTGTAGAGTTGAGTAGTTGCAGAGAATTCGTTTGGGCTCAAGTTGTAAATTTAAGTCTACTTCATCAAGGAAAAAATATTTGCTTAATCAAACCGATCGTTAAAGCTGAATGCAATCAGTAAACTGAAGGGCAAGTTTCGCAGTTTTTCGTCCTTTTTTGCGTAAATGATTTGAATATTTGGCCTCACGTGACCCTATAATTGATCCGACAACATATGAACATTTCAGAGCGGAATCAAGCTTTACAAATTCAAAATCATAAATTGGTTGGCCTGTATGTCTTCAGGGAATAAATTAAACGGTAGGAACCGCGATTTCATGTCGAAATATGCTTAATTATGAGCCTCTTTTTGCATATTCTGTTGGTTCTATTCGTCAATTTTCGACATTTAATAAAATTATTTTCGAAAAATCGATCGTCTAAAATTTTTCCTGCTTGTATTGTGGCCGATTGAGGGAGGATGGTATTACACTAAACATTTGAGCCACAAGGCGATCTGAGCCAAATTAGGATCTGGGGACGGCGAAGATCTATTTTTGAACACCCTCCCCCGTCCTATCCTTTCCCCACACGTTTTCATCTTACACAAGTAACACGGTAACACGTCAGCCGATAGACGTTTTTCTGAGAACTCGGCCACGCCTTGGGATTAACCCTTCCGAAAAACTGAAAAACGAATATTTTTGAATTTGTGAATAATTTATTTTTGAAAATTGCGGAAAAAATCGATTTAATTTTTAAGGTTTGGCGTCAAAAATCGTTTGAAAATTTCATCGAGTCTACTTAAGTAGGCCAATGAAAAAAATGCTTCCAAGTTTTTATTGGAAGGAGTTTGACTCGATATCGAATAAAAGGGATATAGAATAATAAAGATATCTAAATATACAAGGGGCGCAATATTCGCTGAAATGTCAAGCAGTTCTTATTGTACCAGATTAGAACTTGATCATTATTAACATTTTTGAAGTCAATAAAAATTGTCAGAAGGTTACATAAAACATAATACGAGTACAAGCCACGCAGAAAAATATAATTGTGGATAAATTCCTGGGTTACGATTAATTGGCATTGTCCCCCACTTTAGTCCATAGTTACCACAAAACTGGAGGGGCGAGAGGAGGAACTACACTCAATTAAGACTAATTTTTTTAATCTAGTAAAAATGAAATAAAAATTAATAAAAGTAAAAATAAAACGAGCACTTCCCATGTTAATTTCAAGTATAACTAGGTAGTATAAAAAAATTGCGACCATTTTTTTATATATTATATATTAACGCTTGATAAAATTAAATCATCAACTCCTTCCCTCGTCATTTCACTAATATGTCAATTGGTTACGAACTGAAGAAAAGCACAAAGAAAGGGTGTAAACCAATTTGATGCGGAAAATATCAATTCTGCGTTTCTATCTTTACGGTCAACGTTTGGCGCGGCCACTTTTCTCCTTGGGGCTATTTTTAACATTTGAGATCACAATTTTCAAACAAGCTCTCGCGCCGGCGCTAATCACATAATCGGCTTCAAATTAACACCGGCAGTCCAAAGAATAATACTGAATAAAAAACAAAAAAAATATAGCGAAGCAGACATCATTTAATAAACAGTTCGACGCAAATTGAAATGATTTTTCTTCTTTTGTTAGTAAGTTAACGTTGAAAAGGCGGTTATAAATTTGTCAAATTAAAAATCGAGGGAAAACTTGAGAGAAGCGTTTTGAATGGAATTGTAATATTTTACTTACAAGAAATTTATAAATATGAAGAAGGAGGGGGTGAGATGATGTACCCTGGGAGTTAGCACAGTCACTGGGCTTCGACCAAAACTGTCTGGGAAGGCTGCTATCCACCGGACACCAGAGCCGCTTTCCGATTGGTCGGAAATACAGTCACGTGACTTTAAATTGGTGGGGGAAGCATGAGGTTGAAATGTACTTCGGGAATGGATCCGACTTGAAAATTATATTTAGAACAGGGTGCGAATCCCTCGTTGAAGTTACACGTAAATCGTATAAAAGTCGCTCTTTAAGCGTTTCACGCATAGGACGGTCGACTGGGGAACGCTTGCAGAAACATAAGTTCCTCCAACTGTACAGATCCTCTAGAGAGAATATCTCGGGAGATCTTTGAGAATATTCGGAGAACTTTCGTTTTACTATCTGATTTCTGAAAAGTTTGACAAATAAAACAAAAAAAAAAAAAAAAAAAAAACGGTAATATTTCCCGTTTATAAGATTTAATAAAAATATTAGAAATCAGGTCATATAAGTTGTACAGTGATGATCCTCAACAAGTGTTATCAAGGTGTTTTCCTGAATTGAGCTCCTATCAAGATTCCAAAGCGTGTAGCATTCATCTATAAGCAGAAGCTTACTGAGAGCCATTTCTCAACACCTGCCACAGTCGTCGCTCGATAAAACTGCGTCTCAATTTGCGGTAAACTGACTAGCAGTTTTATCCTCGCAGTCATTCCCCCGCAGTACACTCTGCGTCACGTCACCAGCCGGTGTGTCAACGTGCAACTAGGGAGCCAATGAACTGCCTTGTCTGGCTTCCATTTAGATTTTTTCAGCTGCTCGCACGAACAGGGCTCTAGTAAATATCAAAGTGGTACAAAATGCATTATCTTTCCACCAAATCAGCTGTTTATTTTTTAATTACCTCCATTAATTCAAACACTGCCTAATTATATTGTAAGCGGAATTTGAGTTGATTTAAAAAACTAATATCGATCTATCGCAAACAATCGATTAGTAGCTCATCGATTTTACCCTCGAACTCAATCGACAATCGACAACTGATAAGGAGGGACTACTGTTAGCAGCGTCGCTTTGTGCCTGTCTCTATGATTGTTGTACTTAGTCGTTTTGGTTGTAACACTAAATTAATCCCTGCAGCATACTAAATTTACCGATTTGCCGACTTTTTATGCAGTTTTCAACTTGCTGGTTTCTTCAAAGCGAAAACCTCAGCTCTCTACGCGATGGCGTAAGCTATTTTTGTTTGTTGCCTGTATTACTTTATCAAGAAGCCTTCGCTTACTTTACATTGCTCCATTTTTTAGAGTGCCGGATAAAAACGACGGAGACAAATCTCAAGCTGAGCAAAACAACGCTGCGCAACCGAGCAACTCAGCCGGTCAGCAATTGGTTGACTTTCTTCCCGCTTTGGAAGACTACACTGCCTCCGTTAGTCCCTTGCTTTGAGCTAATTCACCTTCAATAATTGTATCATCTCACTAAAAAAAAAAAAAAAAAACTGTAGCAGTGTCTCAAGTTTTTGAAATCGATAACATTAATATTGTTTCTGTCATACAGATTCCCGATGCAGTTACGAGCGCGTACCTGTCAACTGCCGGTTTCACAACTAATGATCCTCGAATGTACGTCAGGTTTTCTTAATTTAATCGACCTTTTCATCGTAGATCACAATTAACGGCATTTCTCGGGAAGTAACAAATCCCAGAAATGTGTCAAATCCCCTCAGAAACTCAGAAATGTTGAATTCGGTATAAGGGAATGGGTTTGGAAGCAGAATGCTCCGATATATCCTCAACTATCGGTCACATTCATTGATAGACAGAAAAGCATCGGTTAAAAACAATCGGTATGAAAACAACCACCGGGCTTGAGTAATAATGGGGAAGACGCCTATTTTTTATTTTCATACCTAATGGCCAGAATTCTGTTATTTGGTGTCAGCTGAAGGCGGAATGACCAATTTTTCATGAAAATTGTGAGTTTTCGCGGAGAAAATCGCTAAGGAAAATCAGCGGTTTGAATAAACCCGGAGATGTAACTCCAACCGATTGAAGTGACTCCCTAGAGCGCTCTGCAGACGGCTGAAAGACAGTCAGTAACAACAAGACGGTCTTTAAGACTGGAGTCATGCTAAATCGAGTAAATGACGCTAATTTCACTGCTACTTGTTAGGTTTTTTTAATTGTCGAGTTAGTACCGCCCGAAATGCCTCGTGAAGCAAATAAATTGCTGAAAAGGGTTTGGTAATCTCACAGCAACCTGAAATTATTGCTCCCAATGTTAGTTTATTCTCCGAAGATACAAGCGCTAATATCGATATTCACGTTCAACGGACTAGTTATGACGTAATAACTATTCATTTTTCGTTCAAAATCATCGGTTTTCATTAGCGATTTTCTCCGCGGAAACTCACAATTTTCATGAAAAATTGGTCATTCCGTCTTCAGCTGACACCAAATAACAGAATTCAGGCCATTAGGAACGAAAATAAAAAATAGGCGTCTTCCCCATTCCCAGCATCTGGATAAAGGTTTGAACTGATTGTTGTTAAGGCCCCTTGACTTGGTGTTTGTTTTACTGTAGCCAGTTAAATGGCTTTGTATAAACTGAAGCTGGCGCCAGTGAGCTTGTTGAAGATTGAGTTACATTTTGGGTTTTGAATGAACTACAAAATTATTATTTTAATTTCCAGGATAAAATTTTGATGTTTTGTTACCATCCGAGCTATGATGGTAACTTATTTTGCAAAATTGAGATTATTATAATTGTTGACTCAGAAACGATCTATGATTTGAATTTATTGCTACAAGTTGCAATAGCTCATCGAAAACTCAAACATTTTTGGTCCATTGCAGCCGGATTTAATTCTATATTGTCGATCAGCGAATATTTCGGTGAGTTATTCATTGACAATTTTCAAGTCAAACAATGACATCGAATGAAGACTTAGCAGGACTTGGAAAAAGAAAAGCAGTTCTCTTTAAAGCGATAAGGAGACATCAAAATTTTCTAAACATCTTTGATCCACAAGTCAATCGGATAACTGAGTTAAGAGAAAAAGAAATTCAAAACCCAAAACGTAACTCAATCTTCAACAGAGCTGACATCGACTGGCGCCTGATGACAGGACTGACAACTGGTGTCGTGTAATCACAGCTTTAAAATAGTGGAATTCGTGAAATGGGATTTCACAATATCAGCACAAGTGATTTATTATGTATGATTGGAACAGAAAAAAGAAAGGAAGAGATCGTGGACTACAGAAAAACTGCAGTTGGAGTTCCAACAAGCAGTGGACGTTGTTGACAATTCTAATTCCTGAAATCAAACAGATGGGGAAGATCGGTCAACAATCTAAAATGGCTTTTCCAAGCCGCCGTTTTGCATTCTTTCCAACACAATCCTCAGATTTCAATTAAGTTATGGAAATTATGGTGGTTTTAGTGAGATAAGGTCAAAAACAAGAAAAGAAAAAACTCAGCAAATGAGTACCTACAGTGGTTTATTATTCCTTCGCTTAAATAATGATTTAAGAAAACCATCCATTTGCGGTAGTAATTATTTCGAACATTTTGTGAACGTTCCCACAGAAAAACAGGATAGGTAACTATAGGAAACTCTGGAGCAACTATTGTAATTTTAATCATTTTTATTTTTTCAATTTTCAAATCAAAAGCTAAACTTTTCGCTTATGGTATAGATGAAGAGAGTGCTCGACGAGCATAGAATGATTTTTATAGCTCCGAGAACTTTCGAGTTATGCCCTCATTGCAAATTTGTTAAAATCTCCCAAATTCAACACAAAAGCGGTGATAACTCGAGAACCAATATAGCTATCGACCCCGCGATGGTCTCATTCGATTCGTTGTCCAAAAATCTATGTACATTGATAAAAATACACCTTTTTCTGAAAACGTTGGAAAATACGATTTTCTTCCCCTCAAAACCCCCCAAAAATGAGGTAACGATTCGGTTAAAATTTCAAGAATTCAGCTTTTATAGTTTCTTCAGAATAGTGTTGACGGCATACTGGATAACTAACCAAAATCTACATGTGAAAAAAACAGGGAAAAATTAGTAGGTAGGGAAAAACTTCATAGGACACTTTTCATTGCAAATTAGTAATACTAAGTACTGTGCACATTATCCTGAACGGCCTGTTTCGTCAAGAAAATATTGATTTTCTGAGTATTAATTTTTCCCGTATAAATATCGATGTTTTGATGTACATTTCTCCCATAACAATAGTCCCATTTGTTTTTGAGTAAAAACTAAGCTTAACCTACTTGATATTTTTTCCAGATTACGATTAATATCTATTGCTGGACAGAAATTCATCTCAGACATCACTTTGGACGCTCTGCAACATTGCAAAGTCCGTACAGCGAATCAATCTTCCAAGTCCAAAGCCAAAGAGCGACCTTTTGCATTCACAATGGAAGACTTGACACCTGCGTTAGCCGAACGCGGTATTGTTGCCCGCAAGCCACCTTATTTCTATTAGTCCGTAAGATGAGGAAAGTGCGTCAAATTTGTACGTTTCGATTTTATTCGCCATATTTTTATGTATAGTTAATATAATGATTGGATTTTAGTCAAAAGCTGGCGACCCAGCTGAGCGTTTCATTTATCTCTCTATTCATAATTCCTGGAGAAGCGCACACGCCTTTTCATAGATTTCTGAGGAGCGAGCCCTTAACATTGCGTAATTTAGGAGTTCTTCAACTCGAAGTTTTTCAACGTCTTTTCAAACATTATTCTTAGTAAAATTTTATTTATCTCCCCTCAAATTTATATTAGACGCATATTTGATCTCAGTCTAGAAGATGATGATACCAAGTCTGCTGATTCTATTTCAAAGTGAAAAAGTTCAATTCCATTGGTAATCCAGAAGGTCGAACCGAAGCAGCGATGTAATAAAATAAAACAACAAATAGAATGAAGAAGTTGTATTTTCTGCTACATCAACGAAAAAGGATCTCAACATTGAGACAACTAATACCCGTGTTCCGGTCAGAAATGAAAATAACATAAACAATAACCAATTCCAAATAACAGCAATCGATTACAAAACGTAAATAATGAACAAAAGGTAACTCAAAATTGATCAATGACAAAGTTGCGTAAAATCTGTTGACGAGAAAAAAAATTTGATTAATGAGGTAATTAAGTCTGACCGGTAAGGTTGGAACAAGAGAATATAACTGTTGATAAACTCGTTCCTCTACGAATTAAAATGAATCCGCTTATGATTTCTCGAGCTCCTTATCCAAAACGAATATTCCAAGCCCTTCCCCAACGCGGTGGATGTTGGTGAGAAGATCGCCCAACGATTTGATTGAATCGACTTGCTCCTGAAGATATTCGTTCTCGATGAAATCGCACAGATTGGCGTCGTTGTGCGAATTGGCGATTCCGTGCAAGTTCAGAAGACTCTGTCGAATAAATTGAGCGATTTGGAATTAAAAAATAATTTAATATCAAGTGGTGAGGGAGAGGAAATCAGGAGCATCTAGCAGCCGGAAATTGGTCATGCTCGGGTTGAATTTATTCCATACATATGAAGACCTAAAATTGTTCAACTACTTAACATCATAATAGAGAATGAATGCTCGCTTCGCTGACATCATAATAGCATGTGTACCAAACACTTTCCAAATTAAACTTCAAATGCTAACACATATAAAGACAAGAAAAATAAACTCGCCGAAGGAAAGTGACAACGTTAGACAGAATCACATAACACTACGCTACCACTGTGTGTATCTGTGCATGCGAAGACTAGAATAGCAGGATAATACACTAGGATAACACAAGTTGATGCCCGAAGGGGCGAAACTGCTTGGCAGGCTAGTAAAAAACAGGAGAACAAGTCGCCGTGTTTTTCTCCCCCTCAACCTCAACAGCAAATAAATACTCTTCTGTTAATTGCTGTCATGGAGGTAGGGTTAGGATAGATTTATTCCGATTACAATTCATGAGATGAGTCGCCGAGTTTTCTCCCCCTTTGGCACACTAATGAATGCGACAATATGAAAAACAACTGTCTAATATGTGGAAGGTAAATAACTTTTCAACCAATGGAGTATTATGAAGGAGGATTCCAATTATTGCAAGGTTAACTGACAAATTTTTTATCCAATATCTAAGAATGCATGAAAGTTATTGTTATCAGCCATTTTATCGGAGCATGCTAGAATATATCAATTGGGATAGGTTTATCGGCAAACTGCGACCCTCGGAGCTCTAATTGCTGTTTTGATCGGAACCGTCCACGTTTGGCTGATAACAATAAACGTCACCGATATAGTCATCGGGCACAATAATTGAAATTGCATCACTTGGCTATTTTTTCCTTTCGTCTGGTCACGTCAAAAATAAAACTTATCAGTTCTGCCCAGTATCGGATTGATAAACTCTCACTATCTCATCCTGGGGAGGCCCAGAGTCGCCAAGCTTCCTGATTGCAGACAATAGTTTATCGGTGAAAAAAGTGATAGCTAGTTTTTCAACATTTATCTAGGAACGTGACAATGAAAGACTTCTTTAAAACGATTATTAGCCACTGACGGTGAGTCCAAACGCAAATGCTTCGAGCTCATAAGTCGAAGGAAAATTAATGATTAGGTAGGCTAAGTGAATTCAAATTAATTCGTTCCAACTATCAGTTCAGTAGTCCCATAGTAATTTCAACAGACTATTCCCTTAATAATATTTACTTTCGAGATATAGTTTTAGAATTGCTTTGACAGTATTGTGACAGAAAGAAAAACATTACGCGCAAGTCCAGGAAAACAATGACAAATCCCGAGATGTGCAGCAAGTCAAAACATAGTATAATAAACGAAAACGTCTGGAACAATTAAACGACGAACGCCTCGAGATAACGACTTTGAAACGTTCGTGTTACAAAAACGAAGGCCAAGGTCATTAAATTAAAAACCTGCGAGCCTGTATGTTGTCGACATTGAGGGAAATGGTTTCAATTATTTTCTGCTGAGAAAATAACAGTTGAAGCTCCGTTAAATGAACAAAAATTTTCCCCATCTTGAAAACGCCTATTTTTCACCCTCAATTTCCCCTTAGAAAACTTCTCAATTTCCATTGAGGTAGCAATATAGCCGAAGAATTGAGCCACAGTAAATACGAAGATGTTTTTCTGTTAAAATTTCATTTCAAACGTATCTGCACTATCAAAATTAGCAAGTGAGGGGAGTTGGAAAAAATTTAGGGCGATTAGAAATGGAATAACGGAGTGTTGATGAACACTGAACCAAAATCGTAGGTTATTCGAAATATGGCCCTGCTGACTTAAGCGGACAGCGGGAAAATTAGAAAAGGAGGAGGAATGACGAATGAAAAAGAGCAAAATATTTCTCTCGTTTGCAAAACATCCAACAGGTGATATTTGCAGCAGTTTAGGAAGGGAGTTTGTATGCACTAATGTACTAGACGAGATTCAAAGCGTACCAAAAGGCATTTTATTGGAAGGGGGAACAGCTCGATTGTTATGGAAATGTGGACTTATTCTCCTGCTTGCAAATGGAATGCTACCGAACCTTGACAGCACATCTGTGTAGCACATCTGTACATGAGTCATTTGGGTCGGCAGATTTCTCAGAATCGTTGAGTCAGGCATTGTATTGAGATCAGGCTTCGAATCGAATGAACTTCGAACTAAGAAGTCTAATTCGAGCGTTTCATAATTTATTGGCTGATGATAAATGATACCCTTATGATTCTAATAGCTTTTTGGACGAATTCGAAAATTATTCCAACAGCGGTCAAATGAGCTCTCAAGATAAAGCAGCAATCGAACGTACCCAAGGCATATAATACTGTACTTTAAGCTTTCGTTTGATTCGATAACCAATCCAGATCGCCGATCAATCATAAGAATTGGTTGACTTGAATTGAATAACGCAAAATTTTGTGACTCTACAATTTAATCCTATCTAAGGCCCAACTCAACCTCTGTCTCATGATGCAACATTGATGACATAGGAATCGAAGAATCATCCAGTAGATAAGGGCGCATCGAGTGTTTACCAGCGATCACTTATTACGCCACTTTGTGTACAGAGACGTCTGGCTTACGCAATTTTGATTTCGACGCGATGAAAAAAAAAATTGGAGAAAAATTTTCGACCACACTTGACAAGGATAAACGAGATTAAATTTTAGCAAGCGATTAACCTCAAAACGTGGCCCAATCGGAAAACCCCAATTGCCACTTGATGTGAAGAGCAAGTTGAATAATAGACTCAAAGGCATAAAAATGGTTGATAGAATAAAAACTTCCACCTGTTTTCTCACCGTTATGAAAGGTCCATTTTATTAATTTTAAAAACGCTATGAATGATTGAACAGTGATTTTTATTCCTTTGCTTCAATAATGATTTTAGAGACCATACTTTTGTGATCATAACTTGTCAGAAGATTTGTGAACGTTTCCGCCTAATAAAATATTAGTAACTTTACGGTAGTTCTCATTTTTTTTTTTTTTTCTTAATTTTCAAATTAAAACTCTTCGCCCAACGGTATAGCTAGAGAGAATAATTGACGATCCTTCCAGCGAGCATAAAACGATTTTTATAGCTCCAAAATTCTTGAGTTACCTATACCCTCATGCCAAATTTCTAGAAATCTCGAAAATTCTACTAGATAACTCGAGAAGCATTAAAGCTATCAACTCCGCAATGGTCTCATTCGATTCAGGGTCCAAAAATCTATAGAGCTCTGTGGAAAATCTATAGAAAATTAGTCTAAAAACATAGGAAAATACGAATTTTCTCCCCCCTCCCACCAATACTCTTACAATAGAGGAAATGCATTGGTTAAAAAAATTAAGCTATTTTATTGGCCAAAATTGATTTTTAGTGAAAATTCATGAATTTAGCTTCAACAGAGGTCAGAAAAGTGTTGACGGCGGACGGTCAGAATGTTTATTTAATTTTATATTCGAATTCTAGATGCCGTGAAATGTAAAACATCAAATTTTGAGGGGGGTCAGAAAAATGTTTTTCTTGGGCGATTGCCAATGTTCATTATTGAATAATAAACCAAAATGGAGGGTTCTAGTTTTTCTAGAAAATGCGTTTTAAAAATTTAGAAACGCAGGAAAATTGTGTCAAACGTCGATTAAACGATTTAAGCAAAGCAACGGAATGACAACGTCCATATTTATCTCTGGAAAGGGCGAATTCGGATAAATAAAAGAACTCGACGAGAGCGTCGGAATATTTCTCCCACTCTGAACCGAAAAATTTATATTTTGATTTTTACTAACCGCAAAAATCAAAATATTTGGCCTTGCAAGAGTTTCTTGAAATTTTCCCTATCCCTTGTAAATGAGGCCCAATTTCAAATTAAACTGTCACACACCGCATTTCCACGCTATTCGTATTTCTTCTCTTTTTCGGTAAAATTGCTGAAAATGCACGTATTTTACCAATATTACGAAATCGCGCGTTAATCAGACGAATTTTTTCAAATAATTTTTGCCACGAATATTAAGATATTTTTATTTTTCCAAAGAAGCGGCGTTTCAAAAGTTCGGATTACGAAGCGTTATTTCCCTGATCAACAATATCCATTTTATAATGAACATCTCTTGACTAATCTGCACAGATTTTTGAAACGGGATTTCCAGGAAATTATTTTATTACCTATCTGAGCATTAATTTCATTTACCAACAGTTTTAATCAGTTTATGAAAATAAGTTGCAGCTTCGGGGGCGTACAATGGAATTTGACCCGTTTGGCTACATTTTTCGGAAGGAATTTCGTTCCAAGTACAAAACTGTGAATTGATTTTTCTCTCACCATGTTGACATCCTTTTCCAACTGCAATGCAGCAGCGACGGCTTCCTCGGCAGTGTTCCAATCGTCCCTCGTAGGTTTGGAAATGTTGTTCAAAATTATGCGGCCTCCTCTCTTGTTCAAGTATTTCATCAACTTCATCGCATGCTCACGCTCCTCTTCCGACGCCTTCTTGAAGTATTCGTGGAATCCTTTCAAGGCGACGTCGTCACGATCAAAATGGTAAGCCTGCAAATCAAAAGTGCGTTATATTTTCACGATTTTTCCAGAAAACAAATATTAATGCTGTAATTAATTACTCACCATGGACATGTACACGTAGCTCGCGTACAATTCCATGTTGATCTGTTTGTTGATTGCATTTTCAGAATCGGTGTGGAAGTTCTGACGGACTTGAGCCATTTTTGCTTGCGATGGACTAAATTGTAGACCTCACTGGACCTGACAATTTAGTTTTCAAGTGGAATGAATATGAGAGAGTAGTGTCGAAACGAAGAAGACTGTGCTCTTTCGATACAACTGCGAAGATTATCAGGCGACACGACTTCTTATATAGGGCGACCTTCTGTAACGACGTAGTAGTGGTATGGTATCTATCTATCACAATCTGGATTTGTACGAGCTGGAGCGGAGGTGTCTGGAATACGTCTGAGACCAATCGATTATCGAATCGGTGTCACGAATCGATTCGTCATACTTTCGTTGAAAATCGAGTTTCGTTTGAGAAAGATGAGTATATTCCTAAGATGAGTGTCGATAGGAAAATAATTTATAGAACCGATATTTGCCAATCAATCGATAGACCGATATGGATTGAAACTTATCAAGTGACAATATCAAATAGGTTATAATTCTGAGAAGCTAACTATAAAATTAAACAACCAACCTCCTAACTCCCCTCTTGACTAACTGTTGATGCCTAAATAAATGTTTTTCTTCTTTCGCGAGTAAAAACCGTTAAATCCGTAAGCGATGATTATATCGAACGGTGGTAACTATCGATAGTATGTTCGATACTTTATTGAACTTTGATGCTGTTGATTTTTAAACTAATATTACCTAGTCATGTTGCAACCAGAATTGATTGTTAGTCAGCAACGTGATTAATGTTCAATCTCGTTACGTGTTCGGATGAATTTCGAGTAAGCAAATCGGTATTTTTGTTCAAGATTATCACGTAAAAAAATCACAACATTCTAAACTAGTGCGTTAATTCTTGAGGTTGCACATAATCTATCAATAAACTCTCTTAATTATTTGACGTTTTTGCTAAATTTCCACGTAGATTTTGTTAAACGAGAGTACATCAAGAAGAGATGGATAACATTAATTTGATAATAAAACAATGTAGGCAGAAATTGAAATTGTCTATCATTACACTTTTCGGTAAGGATGTTATCAGCATTTTATCTGTTCTGTTATTCTCAATTGACAGTTTGATCTATGGTTTGATCCCTTGTGAACTGCCAAAGGGGTCGGTCGAGTTACGAAGTTGTTTACGGTTGTGTGTTGATATTTAGTATAAATATAATTTATTCTTGGAGTACATGATACAGAACGGTATCATTTTTAACGGTAAGATACCTATGTATCAACAGCAGAAGAAAAATCAGACAGGGAAGCCCGAACAATGAAATCAGAAATATCATTAATGGTGAGTTTTATGTTTGTATAAATATCGATGTAATGCACTTACGTTTGTATTTCTCTTCTGTAGCCTCAAGGAGGAAAGTTTAGTGGAACCTACACCATAACGATGTTTTGAATAGGTAATTCGGCTTAAATTCCTTTCTCCACAAAATATGTGTGACTCATCAATCGTTCAATTTACTGACTCTATTACAGTCTCATTCGATTCAGCGTATAAAATACTTGAACTTGAAGATTTGAATTGTACCTGCCGGAGGCTTTCATTTGGTTTGTAATTTTTGTTTGAACAGGTTGAACGCTACACTTCGCTTTTGAAATAAATTGTTGATTCCTGCACCATAACGAATCCAGCCACTGATGGACCCATATGGGCCTTGGCTTACGTCGGCTTCCAACCACCGCCAATCGGCTCAGCCGTCGAGCCAACAGCTTCAAGCAAGCGACAACGGGAATCCATCCTTGCAGCAATCGTCTGCTATTCAGACGCCGCATTTCTCTCAACCTGGATTCTTGTCTCCTGGTCAAGCTCCTCCGACCGTCTCGTACGATACGATGTTCAGCCCTCTATTCCACCAAAAAGGCCATTATCGGCCCTTTAATCAACCCTCAGAGGTATATTTCCATGCTTACTTTTAATTGTTGCAGGTGAAAAAGAAAACATTTAAGACGAAGAATGTAGTGCGGTTTTTCGTAATCAAATTTGATTTTTTTCTTCCGTCGTACAAAAAGGGCGTTTCGAAAAGTGGTCGTAGTAGTAGAAACCCGTCATGAAATTTCTCGAGTCATGTTGGAATAGAACCCACTACCCTTTACTGAGTTGGAACTTTTTACAGAAACCGTTCTAACTCTATGAGGTAACCATTTGCAAAGACGTAAAGTACTTCCTTATTATGTTGTCCTCAATAGGCGAAAACGTCCAATGGCCGAAGAAATGTACTCATTCCTAGGACTGAGCAAATGAAATGCTCAAGCCTAGGACTGGGCAAATTGAAAGTTCTCAATCCTAGGAATGATCATTCTTGAAATACACGACAGTGACCCCTCCTCAGTTTCACCACAAATTAAGTTGGCACCCCTACATGTTATCGCTTTCTCCTTGTTTCAAGGTTCTTTTTTGCTTTAGTACCGCCCTCAAACCTCTTTGTATCAATCATTTTCAATCAATCAATTTAATCAAATCGTTTTTCCAATTAGCCGCATGTGTTCATTGCCGGAGTCGTCTACTTAGTATAATTCTATAGTTCCATCGTCACATTCATTTATTGTTGGAGTCCAAGTGTCTAGTGGCCTTGCCCCTTGCATCGTATATCGTATAGCGTCCTTGAGTCGCGTCGAATTGTTATTGGTTTCCGTAAATGAACGAAGCCTCTGTTTGACTGAAGTACTAGGCTGATATTGTGAGTTTTTGCTGTCTAAACGTGCTTTACTAATTGATTGGCTACTATTTGAATACAAAATTATTTTTCAAGGAAATTATTGGTATACAATTAACGATTGATCTGCGATAATTCTGTTTTTAATCATGAACGAAGGTTGCTTTCTACACCCGTTTGTCTGTATTTTGATTGTTTAAATTCTGCTCTAATGCTCGTATTAATCATAACAGGCATTACAGCTAGTTATTCCATGTTTCTTAATTTGCAGGAGGGCTATAATCACTTATCGAATACGGCGAACAACTTTTATGAGCAAGGGAACTCTTCTGCATTAACGTGGGGTCAAAATACGCAGCTGCATAGTCCGTTTGGCGTCTTGCCGCACGAATCTGTCCTTGGTCAACCCTCGTCGGTGATTAAAACAATAGAAAACCTCAGCCATCTGGCGCCTCAAGCTGTCAACCAGTACGATTATGATAATAGGCGATTTGCTGGATCGCCGATCAAAAGTAACCCTTCGTTTTTCCATCAAACGGTGAACGATTACCAGAAATTGCAGAACATCCATTTCTAGCACCAAGGATACGGAACGACAGCGCATTCGCCGTTCCAGAGTAAACCTAGATTTTTGTCTCGAGATCGTCCTTGCGATTGCGGCCCTTATGTGAAACCTTTATTCCAAGAAGCCAAAAACGACGAACCATCTCCTAAAGGTGGTCAGTCGTCACCAATCAGCTACGCACTTCTAGATGTTCCCAAAAACGTCTTACCATGCCAACAAGTTGGATACGCAAGCATATCTCAACTACAACAGGTAACAAAGGCAGTTTGAAATTAAAGTGCGATTAACTGCTTTAATTTTACTACTCATTGCAGACCTAAAGTGCCCTGAAAATCCCCATGTGTGTGAACCAACTCGACGCGTAGATCAGAAGTCATCTGAATAAATTGCTTAAATCCCATCAACTAAAACATTTTAAACCCTCAGGTATCACCAAAATGAAAAAAAAAATTGAAGAAGTAAAATTAAGTTCCTGTACAACTCAACACACAAATCAAAATTCTACCAAAAAATTAGGAGTCCCCTGATAGAAACTGAACCTCATGTCTCTGGAATCATAGTCAACTTCGTTGTAGTAGCAGTACTCTGAAACTTATAGAAAGGCCAAACACGTTGACAAGCCTCTGTCAAAAATGTTGTGCGTGAATACCACAAAACATAAAGGGGAACCATGAGCTCCACCCTTCCGACTGCGGCAGTTCATATACGATAATCAAATAACTTGATTTTTCTTCTTCCGTTGAAGCGTCAACTAATATTCGCTAAGCAACTGATGAGAAAGTTTTCGGAAATGCTTTTTCATCCCTATTTACAATTAACACTTGCCAAGAGTAGATCCCTCAGCGAGGGAAAATATTGAACAAAATATGTGTTTACGTCTGTGGCCAAAACCACGCTCATTTTGGAATTTTGGCTGCAATCAGAAGGCAAAACGCATCAACTCATTTGACGAAAGCCTGTGAACCCTGTTTTAATACCACAACATGTTCAAATATTTTCAATAGTGTTATCCAAGTAACGCGATCAAGCTCCTCTCGAGGTTCTAGCATCTCACATTAACCATAACCCTCAGGTCTCCAAGTTTCAATCTGCGGGTGCAGTGTGAAAAAGTGTTTTCCATCTGAAACCACTGAAATCAGTTATTATTGCAGATTTGGCACATTAGAAGGCTATCTGTCTGACAGAAACACAAGAGGATCCAAAAGTGTGGCTGAAAGTTTTGCAAACCGCTCGCTACCTGGACGAATCCAAATAGCAGCTATCCGCTGTACTGCCACAACTCGCCAGCTTCTGCATCCTCTTCAGGATCTTCTCCTAGGTTAGCATCATCAAGAGTTCCATAATTTTAGCACAATTCTCTGTCTGGGCACAGTACTTTGCAGTTTTTAAATTGACACTCTTGTTTCAAGATCCTTGCTATCGATATCAGTAATTATCCTGTAAAAAATCGATCACTTGGCTGATTCTATTATCTAAATATTTTCTTTTCAAGCCCCACAGATACTCCATGTTCCCCAGTTGCTGATGCTTCCACTTATCAATTCAAGAAGAGAGAAATCGCCCTGTTTTGGGCTCGCTTGGTCTTCGAGAGTCAGCTCCTTTGGACGCTTCTATCCCACGCCCGTCCGACTATGCCGCATCGGTGGGCTCAAAAGCTGTTACTGAAAAGGAATATCCTAGTATCAGGTATATAAATTCATCATATTTCTGATGCTTAACCGTTCTTATGTGAGAGATTGCTGGCACCTTTTGCATTCGGAACGAATCTGAACCATGGGAAGGCCGAGAGAAAAGATTGACGTCCTCAAGGCCTCCGTGCGCAATTGAAAATCAAAATGCTCACGTTAGCTATAGCTGGAGCGTCAACAGTTGCCGCGGTGATCCGATGAGCCTCGTCAAAACGCTCCAACATCAGCAGATTGGAAGCAACATTCGTCCGTCAGAGCCGGCGAACAGATATGTCGAACCGGACGAATGGCAGAGAGCGGATTTGTTCAACCGAGTGCCACCCCCTGCACATCACAATACATTCAACCAAGTCCAAAATGGGTAATTAGTTTCTTAAGTATGAAATAATTTTCTGTGTTTCTCCTTCTTGCAGTGTTAAACTGGACAGCATGATCCTTCAGCAGGCCCAACACATACGGAAATCGATCCCTGCAAAAAGCGTCTTTTTTAAAATGCACTACAGGCTTTAATAATACCTTCTCAACAAAGTTGCTAGCTAATCGAGGTGTGATAATGGTCCATGAAACACTTACCATGTAACTGATGTCAACTAGCTCTGAGAACACTTTGCTAACAGGGTGATTTGCTATGGTTCGAGAAACCAATTGTTAAAGGCCCCATTGACAGTCATAATTTGTTGTCACTATTCCACCTTGTCTTTACTCACTCATTTCCATTTCAGGTACTTCGATTTCGATAGATGGAATTCAGCAAAGATGTTCCCAGCCACGTGTAGTTTTACTGCTCCTCAGAGCGGTCACAATACGAAATTCACTTTACCTCCTCCACTTACGTCCCAATCTTCAAACGCCTCTTTACCAACCTATATTCCCCCCAATTTGACCGTGTTGCCTCCTCTTACCACTGAAGTCGCCCCTCAATCAGTTGATATTAACTCGTCCAATGAGAAAGAGTCCGATCTCCATCCCAAAATACATAACCAAAGAGCGTTCAACTCTCAAATAGGAACTTCTGCGTTTCAAACGCATCAAGCACAAAACCCAAAATCGCTCGACTCTTGCCAATCCAAATATAGGAGTCCTCAATTGCCAATTATTTCGTATTTTCAAATGCCATCTTCCGCAGTAGAAGCTCCATTCCGAGAAGCACCAAAATCTTTAGAGCCTCTTCATTTATCTTCCAATTCCAAACCTGTCGATAGATTTATACCCCCTTCCAATCATCCTAGTGTATCTATGGTTATGCGTAGAGATAACCGCGGTTGCGAATTGCTTTCTGCAAAAAATGTTCTCCAAGCCCCGAACAAAATAATACCGAACTTGGATACAGAAAAGTCTTCACGTTCGATCTCTTCATCTATGAATCCATCTGATCATCTATCAGCTTGTCACAATGAGTCTTTGGATTCATCTAAAGACATACCAACTTTGCAAAGCCGTGAAAACTTTTGTGACCTAGAAAAAAGCCAAAACTCAACATTTACAGCCACGCCTCATCGTTCATTGCCCACAAAACCTTCGCCACTTTCTTTGAAATCTCATTTGCGAGTGAACGGAAATCCATCGAGCGGAGCGCAAGACCGTGTTGTTGAAAAGTTTCAAGAGTCGAACAGTGTCTTTACGAAATCACATATTCAACGATCGCTGCTGCCGAGGTGTCAGGTTGAACTGGCCTGTGTTCAAACCAATGGAGACATCCGAACAATTGAAGAAGAGCTTGATTTTCTTCAAAAGCGTGACACCCCAAGAGATGAAGCTGTGGAAAATTTGGAGAAAGGTGAGAACATTCTTCCGTTGATCCATTCCGTCAGATCATTTACTATGATTTAGAGAGTAAAATTGTAAATCTACATAGAACTATTGAATTTCTACTGCTGAATTTTTCGAAGGTAAAGAATGCGTCGATGGTCAATGTGATAAAATCAGCGGTTCTACTGGTGGAACTGATTCCTCAGCTCGAAGTTCGTCGACAGAAAACGTTAAGGAAGCAATATCAGTTCAAAAGCTTCCGAAGAAAAGGAAAACGATAAATAAGATCGGTATGTACAGATAATAATTGGACAAATAATATATATAATAATCGATCATATACTGGGTTTACACGGTTAAGTGTGCAGTACTTCGACCACGTATCCTACAACTATGTAATTTTTCTGACCATACATTCTTAAAACTGCCATACTTACTTAATTTCACATGCAAATTCAAATCTGAAGACACCACTGGAAAGAACGTTCAACCTCCTTTCTTTTAGGTGCCAAACTAAATTTTCTTGCTTCCAATAAATTGACGAACAACCAGTCTGTAAAGAAAATTAAATGAAATTTTGAAAATACGGGTTTTTAAACGTTTATTATGCCTCTGTAATCGAACGTCTGATTATTATTATTGTTATGACTTTTATTTATTTCAAACTAAATTACGAGATTGTGGAATCGAAGTAGAATGGAGTAGAAGTCAATCAGAGTGAGGTCAGCACTGTGTGGTCGACAAAAAATCTTGAAAGTGAAAAACTCACAATTTGTGAGCTAGCAATATGTGTTGGAAATTAACTGGAATTTATGGAAGTATTGCACGTTGTATTGTGTACTCTGTATGAATCGAAAATGTACTTATGAACCTGTATGAATGATTTTCGCTTGTATTTTAGCTTAATGCAAAAAAATATTACAGTATAACTTTTATTCAGTTACAGTGTCTTCTTCGAAAAAATCATGTTCCGTCGACGTGGCTGCCGTTGTCGCAAAGCAGACTAAAAAATTCCCATTTGCCGTACGTATAATATTCTATGTTTGCCTTTTGAGAAAACAGTTTGACTTAAGTGATGTGTCGACACTGAGATTTATACGTTCTACTTTTGAAAATATTTCTCTGGACAATAGTAAATAAATAATAATACACACGAGTAATATTTCTCATGTCTCCACCCAAATATTGATGAATTTGAAATGTATTCAGAATACTTTTTCTAAAACCCAATAATTCTTGACTATTTCAGGTTGGAGATTTCCTTGTCGTGAAAAGCGACCGTGACCAATTGCATCCGCCGATCTGGAAAGCCAAAAAGAACTGCGTTATTCAAAAATTTACGCATTTCGTCAGCCGAGGCGTTATCTTCTATTCCAACACTCGAGTGGTAATTTAATTCTCATCTTCAGGGAAAATTGTTTTACATTATACTGCTTGAATGCAATGTTCGTGTGATTGTTGACAGTTTTCCATGTGGAGCCCTTTGTCGAACAAAGTTTATGAAAAAGTTGAAATCAGCTCGATGAAAACAAAACAGGAGGAAACCATCGTCAAATTAAAATCATTGAATCTTCACGTTTTCCTACGTGGACGGTCTGTTATATTTCCCTGCTTCTTCATGTACCCGTATTTATTCATTGAACTGAAATTATTTTACCAATGGTATGTTTTGTTTTTAGAAACATGGCTGATAATGTTGTCGACGAGCTAAAAAAGAAATTCCGGGAATCGTTTAATGCATATTTAGAAATGCTTTTCAATCATGCATTGGACTCGAGCTTTCTCAAGAAGATACATTCCGATAAAAGTGAGCGCTATTCGAACTTTATTATATTTCATAACTAAATAATTTAGTTTTTGAAATTGCATTATGTGAGGTTAAAGGTGAGTTGAATGCGCCACTTTTTTCCAACTTCATAATTCATTCATTGGGCGCTTTAGTGGTTATTATATAGTGGTTCCTCAATTTCACATCGTTTCAGATCAGCATTTTCTCAAACATCAGCAAACCATTGAAAAATATTGTAATAATATTATTTCCGGCCTGAAAAATGCTCTACCCTGGGAAAGTGAAATCATCGGTGCGATTTCGGAAGCGCCTAACTACAGTTACAAACAAAATCCAAACGAAATCGAGCCCTGCGTTTGTTCGGATCAAAATGCAACCTCGTGGGCTACATTGCGTGGCTTGTCCTACTCTAAGGCTACATTGGAAATATCTGAGACCCCATTTTCTCCCAAGGTAAGAACATTTTATGAATTTTGGCCTCAATAAGTTAGTTTTGAGTCATCGAGATTGAAGTTAGTTCACGTTTGCTAATCAAATTATAATTTTACGAGGGCATTTTTCCTTTCGATTCTGCTTGTATTTTGCGTCATGTCCTTGCGAAAACTACTGCTTTACTTTGAAAATTTGAAAATCGAAATTCCATGGGATCGGTTTCATTTTGAGCGTTGAAGATGAAGTATTATAGTCAAACCATTTTTTCCTCTATATTCCTTCCCGGAACACATGCTCTTGAAAAATCCCCTACAAATTAGCGTACGTTGAACGTATGGAATAAAAGAACTTGAGGATAGTAAAAAAAGAAGATTTTATGGAAGAAGTTTTATTTGGAAAAAAACGGGTTTAAACTGAAGTATGGCGTTTCCTACTGGAAAACTAAGTTTTCAGCTAATACTCGTCGTTTAACGAAGTGAACCTTTCACGACTGAAATTTTGAGATATTCAAATGAAAATCGACGTTTCGCTCCGAAAGATAGATTTTTCAATAGTGCACAACTCAATTTTTAACCTAAAAAATGTTCTAAAAAAGATTTTGTAAAAAAAAGCTGCTTTCTGATTCTAGTGCTGAACATTTTCTGTTTTCAATTTTGCTAGTGATGTATCAACTGGAAAATTCTACAGGTGATCGGGCTGTGTGGCTCGTGCAAGCGATATTTTGAACTTTTTCATCGGTTGGCTCATCAGAAGTATTCATTGTTCGGACTTTGCCAAGATGCCGCCGCCGAGAAAAGCGTTCAATGTTTGAATAACGATACGACATCGGTTGTGGAGGAATTTCTGAAAGATGAAGATTGGATTGATAGTGTGAGCTAATTTTTGAGTTTTACTGTGAAAAATTGCCTACGTTCTTTCCGAATATCAATGATGTAACTTTAAATTATTACATTTTGCAGACCTTAGCCGATTTTTCAAAATTATGGGCGTACGCTGGTTACGAGATGGAAAACCTGAAGGCAAACAAGCAGACGAACGCGTCGGACGTTTGATGTATCATTTTCAAATGAGGTTAGCATTTTTTTCCTCGTGGAAGCAATTATCTAAAGGTCGCCACATTCACTTAGCCGATTATAATTTTATAAGAAGAGGTCGATATATTCTTTCATTTGATAATAAGGAGATATCGATCTCGCTTCTAGGTTGATTTAGCGAAAATCCTCACGATTTATTACTATATTTTATTAAAATATTATTTTTAGAAAATCTTCTTTTTTTGTAAGTAGGTAACCTACTTTTTTACTTCCATATGTTTATTATTTTTATAGTTGATTGGCCTTGAATTTTCTTCAACGTTCGAACACAAAGGTAGAAACAATTTTTGATGCACCTCACATTATGAACACAAGTTTGATAGTCGATTCAAATTCGTTGTCCTCTACTCATAACATCCTAAGAAACAAAAGGAAGAAGGAAAATAGTTGTGAAATAAGAAAAGTGAAACCCATCGTAGGTTCCTTATGCGCCTTCGCTGCTAGATGCCCAACCGGGCGAATAAAAATACTCATTATTTATGAAGAAAAGTCTATTCATCAACGTTGTTACAATCCCAACGCATCTTGAGCATCATCGCATTTTAAGAAATGAAAATCTTGCGAATGGTTTTAGCACTTTATTCCCTATAATTCCCTCTAATGCTAATTTATAGCAAATTAATTAAAAAAGAAAAGCCTCAATCGTTTTCCTCCCTTGTGCGTTTATAAACCGAATTCCCAATTAAGTTCGATTGCCGTTCCCACATTCCGTTTAATGGCGACATGTAAGGACTCGTTTGGCGGTCGTGCGGTCTCTGCAGCTCGAGTTGCCCCTTCTTCCCCCTCTTAGTTCGACCCGAACTCGCCCCTCTCGATTTCTCTTCCACTGTAGTCATTGGGAGCTTCAGTTGCCTGACGGTCATCCACGTAGTCCCAGCTAAGGTAAACGCATAAATACGAACTCTAATAAACGCTCGCTTGTTTTTTTACCACAAGCACAGACACACGCAGATGACCATAGTTTGCGTCACGAAGCTCCCACAGCTAACGCCCACTTGTCTAGAGGTTGAGGCATAGTTGAATTTAATTTATTGTCAATAACTAGATAGCAGCTTTGAGATGAGTTTTTGGTATAATACGGTGATGTTGTTTCGTTTAATATAAACGAGAGAGTATTGACAGAAGAAGAAATGTCTTCCAGATTTATCTTCAGTGGCTATTACTTTCGCAATTTTAATCTAATCGAGACAGAGACTAATCGAGATGCGTTGATTGAATTCAATAATTAACGTTCATTTTAAGGAAGGAAATACTTCGCTTGACTGTCAATCTACGATGATTTTTTTATAAGCCCTCTTGGAAAATTATTTGTACCAGATAGTTTTATAAATCCTTTCTTCAACTGTCTATATTTTAGTAAATGACGACAGTTTATATCCATTTCTATAAAATTCAAATGACTTCTGTCTGGTACTCCTTCAAGATCAAACGAATCATCTCAAGAAGCTAAAATTTTACACGGCAGCTCATTGAAATCCGGTGCAGAGTTTTGGCTGTTTTGATTTTTTCACACTGCTTGTTCGAGTTGAAAAAGTGGATTTTATTGAATTTTGAAGGTGATGTTTGAGTAGATTCCGTGCTTTTCGGAAAAAAGATCAGGACAAGAACGCGGAATACACCAATAAACAGTGTTCGATTGAACTTCATAACTGCTTCAACTTTCCATCTATTAGTTTGAATTAGATAATTTATGAACTAGGTGATCTCTAAGGATGATAATTATAGATCACCTACTAGGTTTTTAGGCAAATTTCATTGCCCACAGTCAGCAACAAGTCAATTTAGGTTCCTGTTTCGAATATAAAATCATGTAATTCATCTTTCTGCCAATTATCGCGTAGAATTACATCTAGGCCAATAGTGTAAAATAAGAACGTGTGCAAAAAAAATTGCAACAAAAGATTTCATTTTTTCAATATCTTCAGGGATCATTATGAATACCCTGTTTTCTCCCTTGGCGGACAGGTGCTTCATGGGTAAGGGGGTAAAATGCGCCTACGAAAGGAATTTAATTTTTTTTTTAGTATATCTCCTAGATTTCTGTAAATTTCGCAAAAAACGATGTTGAATAGCATTAAATTTGGCGTCAAATGGGAACATACGCATCATTTTTTGTGGATCACCGGTTTCCGTTCTAGATGTTTTCAAAAGTGGACCAGTTTTTCACAAAAAATGAGACATTTTCGGTTTGACGCCAGTTCTTTCAAAATAATTTTCTAAAAAAGTTACCCATATAAATGTTGTGCATCATATTCTGCGTTGGATGGACCAGCGCGTAATTTTTGGACCGAATCCGAATATCCAATAAAAAAATCTGTCGTTCAACATTTTTTGTGACGAAACAGTAGAAGTTAAATTCTTCAGATTTTCACCAAAAATCAATCTTGGCCGGACAATGGCTCAATTCTTTAGCCAAATCGCTAGCTCAATTTTAAGGGTATTTTTGGGGGGTTTTGAGGGGGAGAAAATTCATATTTTCCAACGTTTTTCAGAAAAGGGTGTATTTGTGTCAATTTCTACAGATTTTTAGATGCTGAATCGGATGAGACCATCGCGGAGTCGATAGCTTTATTGGTTCTCGAGTTATTGCCGCTTTTGAGTTGAATTTGGGAGATTTTCACAAATTTGGCATGGTGAGTTCTTGGAGCTATAAAAATCGTTCTATACTCGTTGGAATGGTCGCAAAACACTCTCTTCAACTGTACCGTTGGGCAAAAAAAAGCTTTTGATTTTGAAATTAAGAAAAATAAAAATGATTAAAATTACAACTGTTACCACGGATTTTTTTGGTGGGGATATTCGCAAATGTTCGGAAGGAATGTTATTGAGGCGAATTTCCACTCGAATATTTTCTTCACTGGGCGGACTATCCGGCCACTCAATGGAAGAAAATCACTTTGACATCTGAAAAAAATAAAAATGTAATTCGTTCAACTTGCGGTCGGACTAACAAAGTTGTCGGGATGAAATAGAACAAAAGAAATTTAGCTATTTTTCTTATTGTTTTTCAAACCCCGTAGTACCAAAATTTTTGCGCTAGTCATTCTACTGTTTGACACCGATTCCATTTTAAAATTGGCGTGCGAATTTCTTCTTCAATAGCTAGTATGGGCACATTTGACGGCTAAATTCGACTATACTACGTGTACCTTATAAAGACTTAAATTATTGGCAGTAAATGAAGACGATCTAAGCGAACCTCGATTACATTCATTTTGTACGGTACGTGTATAGAATATTCGTATCAACATTTAATTAATAAATATCATCTTTGCTTAACAATGATATATAATATTCTCCCATCGAGTTTTTCACGTCTTTAAAATTTTTCCACCCCTCGCGTCAATATGAACGTAGAACAATTGACCGATTCGTCTTCATTATGACACCGATTCCTCAATCGATGCCGGTGAATTAGTCGGAGAAAGTCAACGCTATCAAATATTCACTTGGTCGTTTTAAAATTGAAAAGCTCGTTATTAGACCTTCGTAGTTGAAACTAATTGTAAGGTCATTTTGGTCAGTTGACAATAAATGGTCGCATGACTGTCTTTCACTCGCCCTTCACCTTTGTTATTTCCTTTTTTCGCCTTCTGACGTAACGTCTCCATATTTATCTTCGCTTTTCCTCCCGCGAATTACCTATTCTCTCTTGACTTTTTCAACCGTCATTTTCTTCCTTGATAACAATCGGAAGCCGGCCAAGTTAGCTACTGACCGACTTCGGAGAAGCCGGGTAAGGGGGTGGAATAGAAAATCATACAATTGCCGATCGATAGCTATCCGACCAAGGCCGACCATTTCAAGTTATGTCTGGGCATGGGCAGTCCGTGTAGACAAAGGAATGCATCGGATGGGGCGGCAGATGAGCGGAGAAATGGTGGCGAGACAGGTGTTCAATGAAACGGCTATTGATGTGTGTTCGGGGAGAAATGTATGAGCGTGATGGTTAATTTTTCCTCCTCTAAATAAACCGACGATATGGAGCAAAAGTACTTTACCTAGAAACAACTATTCATTCCTCTCCTAAAGTGGACCTACGGTGTAATTAGCGTACGCTCTGGAAATTTCGTAGAATCGGATCGTGATTGTAGGTCATTATGTGAACAATGAAATCATAATGCCCCAATAGGCGACAGAATTTCGTAAATAATAAATAGCCGAATTTGAAGATAAAAATGCTGCAAATGATTTTACAGTGGTTTATCTTTTACTTCAATAAATTATGATCCAAGGAAACCATCCATTTGTAATAGTCAATAGTGAATTTGAGTGCATTTTGCGTTTTTCGAAAACTCCTACGTTCAAGTTTTCAAAAGACTTGAAATGCACTAAAATTTGTAAATAATTAAATTATAACATTTGCGGAAGTTTGCATTTAACAAAATATTGGTTACCATATAGCAGGTAAATGAAGTATTTTGAAATATTTATTTTTCTTGATTTATTTTATTATTGAATATTTATTTTTCTTGATTATTTTATTTTTCTTGATTATTTTATTTTTCTTGATTATTTTATTTTTCTTGATTAGCTTGAAAGAGTGTTTGACGAGCATTCCAACGAGTGTAGAACCATTTTTGTTGCTTTGGAAAACCTTCAATTAAGAAATCTTCACAAATTTCTTAGCATCTCAAGTATGCCACACAAAAGCTGCGATAACGCGAGAACCATCAAAGCTATCAACAGTGGTTCATTATTCTTTGGCTTCAATAATGATTTGAAAAGACCAGACATTTGTGATACCAAGTAATCTTAAATTCGTGAAAGTTTCCACCTAACTACTGATCGGTGACTATGGGAAAATTCGTTATTATGTCTTCTATTTTAAATTTATTTTTCTTGATTTTCAAATTAAAATCAAAATTTTTCGCCTAACGGCACAGGAATTAAATTACCAGAACAATATTCCATCCAATTTATTGGCATTAAAAAAGAGTTTTAGTGCAGTCCGTGTTTTTGAAAAATTAAATGTAGTAGTTTAAATTAAATTCAAATGTAGTAGAATAGAACCAAATCTATTCTCGTGTTATACCCTCATATCAAATTTCTGAAAACCTCCCGAATTCTACTCGAATAACTCGAGAACCATTAAAGCTATCGGTGCCGCAATGGTCTCATTCAATCCAGCGTCCAAAAATCTATAGAAATTTATACCAAGTACTCCTTTTTCTGAAAAGCGTTGGATAATATTAGTTTTCTCTACCTCAAAAACCCAGAAAAATACCCTCAACGTTTAGATAGCGGTTAGTTAAAGAATTGAGCCATTGTCAGATCAAGATTGATTTTTGTAAAGTGTCTTAGGAATTTAGCATTTGTAGTTACGTCAGAAAAGGGATTATACTTTTTTCTTGGGCGATTACAATGGTTTATTATTGAATAATAAACCAAAATTGCCTAGTATTTTTTCTCTCCTCAATTCCTTCAAGTTGCCTCAATTCTGATTTAAGAAGAGCATCCACCATAATTATATTTGTGAACGTTTCCACCTGACAACATATTGGTAACTAAACGTGCCCTCCTTTTCCAGATGTCGTCGCTCTAATTATTTTGTATTATTGTCCAATAATAAATCATTGAAATAGATCTCAAAAATTAATTTTCTAATCCTACGAAAATGTAATATTTTACGTTTCAAGGTACGTAAAATCCGATTATTCAATAGGGAAAATTCGGTCCGTCCGACGTCTTCACTTTTCCCAAGATTAGAGCTACTTACATACTTGAAATAGACCTCACAATGTTTGATTCTACGCCAAATCGCTACCTTAATTTTGAAGGTATTTTGTAGGAGTACAGAACGATTTTTGTAGCTCCTCAATTCATAGTCAAATTTCTCAAAATCCCACACCAAAGCTGTGATAACTTAAGAATCATTATAGCTATCAAACCCTATGGCGTTATTCGGTTTAGCTTTCCAAAATTGGTAAAAATTGATGCCCAATGCACCTTTGTCAGAAAAAAAGAAGAATTTCCTTCCAATTAAACCTCCAAAAAATACCTGACAATGAAGGTAACGATTTGGCTAAAGAGTTGAGCCAATCTCAGGCGAAAAATGATTTTCGGTGAAAATTTCAAGTACAGTGTTGATATTATAGTTTCCTCAGATAAGCGTTGACGGTGGGCGGTTGGAATTTTTTAAATGAATATTCGGATCCTAGAGGAGAATTCATGATCTGGAAATAGAAAACGTTTTGAGTGATATCAGTCGTATCTGTGCTGTTTGCCAACAAATCTGTGACTGCTAGGACGCTACAGGATCGTATAGTCTTTGTATCTTAGCCTCTTATTGGAGCAATAACATAAGCAACCATGCTGCTCTCTGACGGCACCTCCGGTCCTTACAAGTACTTCATTTTACTTTCTTATGCACCAAATATCTGATACTCCCTCGATTTATGGAATAGTGCTCAAATAGATTAAACGGTATAACCATAAACGAGCAATGCCTTGTCTAATATTGTAATTTTTCCGATTATTTGCGCAGATCGAGGTGCGATGAGGGTTGGCTTTATGACAATAATGGTAGCTGTTGCTGTGTGCGGATCGCCCTTGACAATATACACGCTACCATCAGATCAATATTGCTTAGCCGAAGACGACACGCCTTATGTGCAGTTTTCGACGAAGACGTCGTACCAGGTAGCCAGAAACCGGAAATCAGCCGCCCACGTGCCCAGTGAGTTGCCATAAAATTTTCACCACACATTGTTTATCTGCCGATTGAAAAATCAATAAGCCTTTCTCTGCGAATGCCCGCAAAGGTGAGTTTTTTTCTGCCAAAGTTCAGAGTACACTTACTTAATGATTTTTCTCCTATAATGATCCGAACTTACCAATGAATGAAATTTTAACCCCGGAGATTGACCAAGTTCAGCTCACCTGTGTAATATTAAAATTACTAGTACAATTCGCATACAAGAATTCGCATATATTTTTTATTTCAAATGTGATCATCAGTAAGTAATATACAACCCCAAAGACACAATTTCCATCAACCAAAATCTTTTAAATAAATAAATAAAAATAAAAAAATTTAAAAAACTAAAATAAAAAATAAATAAATTGAAAAAGAGATTGTCAAGAGAAGAGAATCATGGTTGAAAAGTAGCGGGAAACGGATGTGAATATCTGAAGTTATAGCCCAATCTCACAGAGCGTCAACCTTTCATGCCTCCAAACTGCTTCGCTGTCACCCATCCCAGGGCACACGTGACGTGTTAGCTTCCTTCAGTTCTTGCTTAAAAATTTCACTAGGATCTGTAATTTTTACAAAAATATTATTTCAGGCCTTCGAGCCATCATTGTGTCATCTCTGTGGCATTTACTTGCAAAATAAAAGAAAATTGATGCCATTACTTCTTACTTTGCCTGCCATCATCATGGAAGTACTTTGCATTTCACAATTTTTCTTCTTTATCTTCAAATTGAAAAAAAGATTCCAAAGTGTAAGAGCATACCTGCTGAATATGAGAGGCCGATTTTTCTACGTCATAAGATCGTTCATTGGACAGAATAATTGATCGACTGAATTGAAAATAGAACAGAGCGATCGTACACTGTCGTTTCCATTCTTCTTTTGCCATATTTGATATTTTTAGGTTAACATTTATCTACGGAAATAACAATGCCGATGAAGTTCGGGTATTGATGTATTGATTGACGTTGAACTTCCAAACTCGATCGTTAACTAGGTAATGCCCCGTGGGCTGAATGAAAGTCAAAATAAAAATGTATCAGCGTAACGATTTCATGGAAAATATAATTTAATACCCGCCCTAAGGAAATTTCCACCGTGTTCATCTTTTGATTTGAGTCTAGCACATTTATTGCTAATGAACGACTATTAAATTATCTTATGTATTTTTGTAATTTTAATTAACACGGGAAGTTTTTTGGCCTATCATTGACTGCTCTATGAGACTTATATTTTTTTGTTGTATAAATCTACAATAAAATTTATGGCGACTCTGACGATCTTGACGTTTTTTAATAAAGTACCTACCATGAGAAAATTACTGTCCTTGACGATATTGGCTGCTATTCGATAATACCACGACTATAAAGCTAACCTATTGTTACAGATTGCAAAGCCGAAGCTGCTTGGGCTCTAATTCGCCACGGGACGCGTTATCCAAATGAAAAGAGTGATGCTAAACTGCAAGAGTTGAAAAATACTGTCGTTGCTGTGATCGAGAATCATGAAATTCGTCATAGTATGTTCACCCAATACGTTTCCAAAACATTAATTTTTTGAAGTTCTTCATTGCGTTTTATTGTTCAAGGGTCTTTCAAGTGTGAGTTTTAAGGAAGACATCTACAGATGACGATCAATTTTTTTTCATCTTAAAATCTTTTTTTTTTTTTTTTTTTTTTTTTTTTTTTTTTTTTTTTTTTTTTAGTAGGAGGTTGAGTCCATAAAAGAAGGCAAATTTTCAATATACATTTCTGATGACAAAAATAGAAGACAGAAATAGTAGCAAATTGCACTAATTTTACATGAGTTGTATTGTTATGTCGGTATCAGCGTTTAACCCCTCATCATTAACAATTTTATAACTTTTAGTTCTACAGTGACGACTTCTTACAACTTTCGTTTGAAAGATTGTTACCGGTGATGGCCTAAATGCCAATATTGATATAACAATGTTTGCGAGTATCTCTTCATGTTTTCTATGCTAGTGAAATGGAATCCGACAATCGGAGTGATTTAGAAAAAATTACATTGCCAATGGTAGAGCTGCAATTGTTTTCAATATGGTAGATATAATTGCTTAGAACACACAGAGCAGAATAAGCTTCTTCTTGGTTCTTCGAGGGCCCACTAGATGTCAAATTGTTAATGTAAATCACGAATAGGGGACAAGGAATTTATCCGATATAGTTTATTTATTTATCTATTCTGGTACATCAACACTCTACATTTGTAAATTTCCACTTTGAGTTGCAAGCAATTCTCGTTCATTCACTCAATGCAAGTACAAACAATAAGCTCATGATAGCAGGTAGGAACATTTAAAGAATTACAAACGTATTGCATAAAATATTATTACGTCACTAGTAGTCATACTTCAAACCAGAAAAAAAATAGATAACTCATTCCTTAGACAAGCACGGAAACTAAACATATTTTTGCAATAATAATAAGTAGAGTTGAATACTTCCTGGCTCTTGTACAACACTGTGTTTGCCTAAAAATCAGCCTCCGTGTCGAAGTATTTCTTCAGCTGGACGTCCCAAATTGAATCGTGGGGAATTCGAACAGCAGGATACTTCTCACCTACCAGTACTACCACTCACTTTTCAACTCATGTGTCACTTCTACCAAACTCATTACAGTTAACCTCAAAACTGTGGATTTCTCTACTGATTTTAATAAAATAACCCCACCTTATCGAACAGAATGTACTGCTCTTGTCTTAGTAATATTTATTTGATCATTTTGTCAATTACTCTTCCTATCAGATGGTGAACTATGCCGTGAAGACTTGGATACCTTGAAATCGTGGTCTTACAAGTATACGCCGAATGATCTTGGCCAATTAGCTGACGAGGGTAGGGCTGATCTTCGAATACTCGCCGGCGGCTACAAACTTAGTCTTCCAGAAATATTTACGAATGCGACTCCCGAAAAAACGACAGTAAGTCTAATTTTGTCTTAAGGTGGGATTTTGCACATTACGCAGCCGGTGTTTATTTTCTTAGATCAAAGCTGCGAAAGTAGTAGCTGCTCAAACAACAACAGGCTATGTTCGGAACGAGTGGTTTCCATAGATCAAACAGTAATATAATTAACTATAAGGTTGAGAAACTAATTCGAAGGCCGCAAGTGCATGTCCGAAACTCATTCGGTACAAAAGTGCATGTCCGTAACAATCTTTCAACACCTGATTTTGAGTTACTGATGATGGCCTAATCGCCGAACTCGATATAACAATATAACTCATTCAAAATCAGTTGAATTTGTGACAACCTCTGTCTCCTATCCTAGTGAAATGGGGTTTGACAATCTCAGCGCAAGTTATTTAGTAGAATTTCAACTCGGACTTAAATTTTCAATGGAAAGATTAACAAAGTTTTTCCCCAAGTGGCTCAAATCCCACTCAATTGTTGGATATTAGATGTTGATCATTGAATAAAATTTAAAAAAAATTTTATTCATATTTTAACGCTTTAAATTATTGGTAATAGTTATCTGTATCATTAATAATAATTTACTTCAATATTGATACTAATCATCAATAAATTAAAGTGCCTAAGCTGTACTATAATTATTATATTAAACTGCTTAGGCGAGGAAAGGAATAAAATTGTTTTAACTGAACGTTTCATACAGATAGGAAGAAAACACCTTGCAGTTGTCTCTTGCTTGCGAATAATCTGTCATCGTCTCTATCTACATCTTTTTCACAGGTGAAATTCACTTACGTCAAACGAACGAGGGACAGCGCTGAAGCGTTTTTATCAGGTTTGAACAAAAACGTTGACTGGAATCTGAGCGACAATAACATCGATGATCTTTTAATGGTGAGTGAAAATTTATCGTCAACCCATTGTGCAAATAATCATCGTACCTACTATTGATGAACGCTCTTGCCTACAGTTGAATACAACTTGCATTCAATGGGAAAAAAGTCGCAAAACAGAGGAAGCCGTTCGGGAGAGAAATGCGTTTGCTGAATCCGCCGATATGAAAACGGCGATCCACCGCATTAGCACGCGACTCGGATTCAAGTATAACCTTGACTTCAGTGAGTACATTATTAATCAGCTTGTAAGCCTCCTCGGGGAAGAGGAAATCGAACTAGTTGCGCGGCCACCACTGGGTTATTTTACCCAGAAACAATCCCCGACAAAAAGAGAGACTGGAAGTAGAAAATTCAGGCCGAATAGCTTAGAATGTAATTTACAACTATCCAAATCTTCCAACGTTTCACCTTAGTGAAAAGGGAGAAACAATAGATTTTTTTGTCTTGTCTACGTGGTTTCCCTAAGAGATAACTGACTGAGCCGACTTGGCTGTGGACCCTATGACTCCACATTGCTGGAAGATGCCCGAATGGGCGAAAGTGATTGGACAGCAAATCAAGAATCGGACAATGAGTCGTCTGGTTTTTCTCCTTCTCACATCTCCTGGACGTTGAAAAATTCGACGACAAGGAAAAGAAGAATAGATATGAATATAATTTAAAAAAATAAATAAAACAGCTCAAAAATTATATCAAACCACAATCACTCAGGAAGATAGGTTTTTCGACTTGGGTAAAAATTTGCATTGAATAACTCCCTAGAAACTGGGCTCAAAAATGGACTAAAATCCAACAAATTCGACATCGTCTCTAAATGAAGTATTTTCGATTGTATTTTCTAAATAAAAATTTCTCTGAAATCATCCTGGGAAAAGTGCTTCACAGTTATTTGAAGATTAGCATCAACGGTTTAGCAGTTTATCGGTAACATACATACATAGATAGAAAAAGAAGAATATATGATTATAATTGCTCACTAACGCCTTTGAAGTTATAGACTGGTTTCATTCATTTCAGTGTTCAAAACTCTATAGAAAAGATAACTTTTTTTCTTGAGTATTGTCCCCTGTTGTCAATTTCTAATTCGTCAAATTGTATAACTTCATCTTCAATCTGAATGGAATAACTTGAAGCAAGAATTTGATCATCTAGCAGCTGGATTTTACCTTACATTCCTGTCGAACTCAGTATAATGTTGCAACGGCTGAGGGCAAATAATTGAACCGTACATTTAGCCGTTTTTTTTTCTGAGCTCTTTTCTATGTCGTTTCTAAACGAAAGGCGGAATTCATAACCTCGATTATTTATCTACTCTTCAAGCTAATGCTGTTTTACCTTTGCAGAAACTGTCATGACAATTTACGAGATGTGTAGAAGTGAAAAAGCCGTCTACTACCAGAGAAACCCTGTATCGGCTTGGTGCGCCGCATTTACTAAAGCGGATCTCGAGGTTCGTTTAATATCATTAAAATGTAACACATTTTTATCGACTTTAAGAAAACTTGAGCTCAATTGCGTCAGTCAGGTGAATTAATTTTTGCCTGCGAAACTCTTTAATACAGGGTGGTGCAGATAAGTTGACTACATTTGTAAAGGGCGGGGTTGGCAAGGGGTGTGATCAACGAGGCCTCCCCTCAACATGTTCAGGAGGATGTCTAGTTCACAAGATGAATTGGTCCGTTAAGTGTCGAGCGTTCGTCGTAAAAACTTTTTTCTGGATAATGAGTGTTTTCAGGCTGCGCGTCGGGCGTTTTGCACTCATTTCAACCTTGCTCAACGCAGTTCTTCCAAACAACCGTTCGATTGAACAAGTTTGACACCGATTTTTTTCTAGAAGGTGTATTGATTGGAAAAAGATCCCCACGACAGTCGTTTCCTCTGAGAATGTTAACCACATTCGGGCGTCAGTAGAATCCAGCCCTGGACGTTCGAGACGATATCGCGCTCAAGCGCTCGGCTTCAAGTTTTGATGGAACATTATTTGCAAGTGCAAAATAATGATCTTCCAGAAGATCGTTCCTACGGACCACATTCAAAGGAAACAATTTTCAGTGTGAATGCAAAACCTGATGCGCAGCTTCGGGGAGCGCCTCGATGAATGTGTTATCGTCGCAGAGGCAATTTGACGGATGTCATTTTCTACAGTTAAATTTCTTTTTATCGATACACTAATGCCCAATCCTATGCTGCACAACTAATGTTTTTTCAACCTTCAATATTAAGCTTACGGTAGCAAAAAAGTGGTCAAGTTATCTCCGCCACCCTGTACCAATAACTTGTGAGCAGTTGACCAAACATTTTTCCCTCAACCCTTTTATATTGTTCTAGACCATTGAATATTACCTGGATCTGTCGTATTATTACGAGTCCGGCTACGGAAACCCGATGACAATGAAATTGGGCTGCCCGATCACACGAGATTTGCTATTGAAATTCGAGTAAGTCCGGAATTCGATTTTATACCATTTTCTATGTACATTAATGTATTAATTATTTTTTCAGTGGAGGAGGAAAATCAAGCGCTTCATTGTTCAAACTTGTTTGTTTTTCTATTTTGTCTAATAATCATTCGGAACTGTCCTCCCTTCAATTTTTTCTAGAATTCGGTTCTCTGATGCATGAAACGAATTTTGTATGCGTTTTCGGTTTGAAATTCGATAATCAACCGAACGAGCCAAATAGCATCATTTTCTTCCCAAATTCGCTAAAAATGCAAAACTACTGTTAACCAAAAAACTGAACTTGGAAACTGAAAATTCGACAAATAATTGTACGTATTTATATTTTTCACTCGCTCAATAACTGATAAAATTTTTTTCGATTAAAAAATCTGATTTTTCACTGAAACATCCTTTTTGGCAAAAGGAATTATGAATTCATTGGGCAGCCAGATCGGAGTCTTTGAACTTGCCTGAAATTCAAAAAACCATCAGTACCCAATGTAAAAGGGCATTTTGTGTATCAAAATTCATGTATTTTTCACGGTAAATAGAGACCATGAGTGTCAACCATTAACATTAGAAAGACGAATTTAATTAGAATGAATTTTCTCCATGAAAAACATGACAAAAATTCACAAAGGAAAATCTCTCAGTGTCGCAACAATCATGAAGCTTCCTGTTTTTCGACTACACCAATAACAAGAATACGACAAAATCTGATCTCTTTCTGCCAAAAATGAAACATTACTATTTGCAACAGTCAAAAACTTGATTCTTCTTCTATCGATCGCTTGTGTGCGGATTCTGCTTTCTTGTCGCTTCGGAAAATTAGAACGGAATTAATATCTACCAAAAACCAAACTAGGCGTAGTAATAAAACCAATATTCAACAGCAGTTAATTCTCTACAGTTTGGAGAAGCTGTTCTTGGTGTTGACGCAAACAGTTGAAGTGAAGGGAAGTTGGTAATCAGTTTTATCACAGAAGTACCAACCTATAAACTGTTAACCCTAACTGTTATTTTTCAAACAGTTGAAATTAACAGTTTTTGCTCGTCAACGAACTTTGATCAAGGTTTTCTCAATTTAGAAAAACACCAACCTTGAAAAAACTACCAAAGACACAGACAACAATGATGATGATGGTGTGAAAGCAGACGTCGCAAATATCTAGTTTTTTAAAGGCGTATCAGTACCAGTGGCTCGAACCCCAGAGCGCCGGAGAATCTTTGGCCCGCTCATATTGAGAAAAACAAAATTTGTGCGCTCAAGTATTTGATCGCTGTTGTCGAAGAAGTGATTTTCTATTTCAATAATTTGGAATCGAAAATCTTCTCTTCAGTACCCTCACACCAGCCGAAAAAGAAAATTCTGTCTGTGAGCGAATGGATCATAAATTTTTTAACCCATTATCGCAATACTCACTACTATTGGACATTTTGGCATGGAGATATGGACATTTGTGAAGGAGCCAAACTTAGAACAGGATTTCCCAAAAATCAGCTCTTCTGAGTCTTGTCTTCAAAGTAATGATTTTCTCTTCTTTTCAGAAATATCACAAAAAACAACGGAACTTTCGATGTGAATCCGTTGACGTTGTACTTCGCACATTCCCTTACACTTCGATCCGTCATAACGAAACTAGGTCTCGCCCGGGACTCCACAGCACCAAAACATGACAACCGAGGATTACCTTCGGTTCAAAATCGCCAATGGCGCACTTCGCGTTTATCGCCTTTTACGGGGAATCTCGCTGCTGTTCTGTACAGGTGAATATATATTATTGTATATTAGGAATCTGCAAGTTATCCATTCTAATGTGGAATGTCTCTTATCGGTTCAGAAATTGTGACATTTTTTGTAACATTACGCTCTTATCGAAATTTACTCGATAATCATAAATATAACCTGTTGAACTCTCCTCAGGTGTACGACCGGCGAAGAATGGAAGATCATGTTCTACCTCAATGAACATCTTGTCTACTACGAAGGCTGCAATCTCGGCCTGTGCGACTGGTCGTACATCATTGACCGTTTCCGCGACCATATTGACCCAGAAACGTGCAACTATGACTTATGCTTTGCACTGAGTTCAGTGCCATCGCTAAACCCATCTTTCGCCATCGTGACACTCGTATCTCTAAGGCTGATCATTTGGAGATTATTATAGTGAGAAGTTATTTTCTGTCACCGATTTGCCAAAGACATTGATTTCGTCCAATAGTATTAAGTAGCATTAATAAATCCGTAAGTCAGTTCTTTGTAAATTGAATCGCTCTGCGAGAACCGAAAGTTGCCTCGACTTGAAGACTTTAAATAATGTTTTTGAAAAGTAGCCTTGTTAAATGCTGTACATTGGCGGAGAGAAAAATCTGTCCACTCCTACACAATCATAATTTCATGTAATTATTAATATCGCTTGAAGAAAAAGGTAACCTTTTTGAACGTGCCTTTTTTACGATCGATTTTATTTTGACTTTCATGATGATAAGAGGTTTAATTGTGGGACGCTTTCTTACTGTACACTGACAGCCGATTTAAGCGCCTAATAGTATATTTCTAATTCTTATACACTCGGGCCCATTAAAAACAAACAAAATTGCTTCTGCTTGTTGAAACCCAGTAAAGATTGCCCTCAGATGTGATTGTAATTTTCTCGATCAAGTAGCTGAGTTAATGGTCGCATTGTTATCAAGACCGTTGAATCATTCCTATCCCAGTTCTAAAAAAATTTTATTGTGTCAGTTGTCGCAAATTTTTTTAATCAACGAGTACATTTTTCAATACTTGACTGTAAGACTTGAGAAAACTCGTTCATAATTAACCGATAAGAATAATTAATATTGTGTCAGTTGACATCGACGAGCTTGTTCATATTCACTTTTTATCTGGTCGGAGAATATTGAACACGCGAAGATTAATTACCAAAAGAGAAACCACTTATTGAACCTCTCGAGCTTAATAAATATTGCACTGTATTCGAGAAGAAATATTCAACTTGTAAATCCCATTCGTCGCTTCGTTTTATTTGACAGAATCAATTCGATTCGTCGTTCGCCCATCGCAGATGTAATGAGAGATCGATATATTTTTTTAAAGTAAAAGAAATTATATTCATCGACTGCTTTTCATTTCTCCATTCTACCGAACATTTTATAGAACTAATGCACTTGAAATATCAACCAGTTGGTTCTATTGGTGTATTCAACTGAAAGATAACCTTTCACGACAATCATCGTAACGTAGCAATTTGGCAAAAATGGAAAAAAATTAGGGCAAGCTCTTCTATTTTTATCTTATCTCTTCTTCCAATTTTTTCTTTTTTAAATTTGATACGTTATTCAATTATTAGCCGTTTTGAAACTAATTGAACGAGGCTGTAATGTTCTAATAAGAAAAAATACCGTTTTGGAATGTTTTAAACAAATTATAATGATAAAAAATAAAATTGATAAAAATAAAAAATGAAATATACGCTTTTTGTTATGAACGCAGGTAAAATTGCAAATGCAACAGCGATACGTGCGGGGTTTTATTTTGAAAATCATAATTCCAGACTAATAAATTCATGCGATTCTTGAACAAGTACAGTAAAAATGTCCTACGACGCAATTAATACAAGAATCAAAACCGGTACAATGGATTCATTCTGACAAGCTTACGCAGTCTTGACTGTGTTTCAATGAAATTGATAAATCTGTAACATTATCTCGAGACTTAATGCTAAATTAATATAAATTACCACACCTTGAACGTGATAATGCTATGCCTAACAAACGATGTATTCTTTTTAAGGAATCGTAAACAAAACACGCTGAAAATGCGACTTTGTACTTACGGCTTAATTACTATTCTAATATTATTGCATTCTAACCTAAAACGGCGTATCAGTTCTGAGCTCTAATAAATTCATCAGTAAAAGGCTTAAATTCGATTGGCAATCGGAAAATCGAGCCGCTACCGATTTTCGTACAGTTTTCCGGACTCATGCGAACTTCGAGGGGAAATTCGTCAACCGGCCAAATGGCATGATTAAATATGAACAGTGGAAAGGCGAGTTCGTTGGTTTAGACATGGATTCCATTTTGTACCTCGATCTAGAAGTGGTAAAAAGAAAATTAATTTTCGCCGGCGAGCGGAAGCCTAAGGCAATTAATGTACAGGTATGGCACTCGTGCCACAAGCCGACAAGAAGTCGGAAGACTAATCTGGAAGGTCGAGGATTTTCGAAACGAATTCCGTCATGTCGGTTGGCGATGTTTTGTAGGCGACGAGAAAAGGATGCTCAAGAAGTTGAACGTAATTCGGCCGCTCGTCGTATTTCTTCTTCAGACTGCAGCAAAAAAGCGGAGAACGTTTTATTAGGAATGTAAACCCGAAATAAAAGAATTGAGGCGATTTGCTTATTGAAACTTTATCAATTAACAGATAGAAAAAATCGAATTTAAAAAATCTTCACCTTAAGGAGTCGGTTCTATTCTTAAGTGTGCGGGCAGAGTAAAGCGGAAATAGCAAAAGAGTGCGAGCAAGGAAATGGCCATGCCGTTGTAGAAACTAAAGATCTTGCGCTTTTTTTCAATTATTATTATTTTTATTTTATTTTTATTTTATTTTTTTTTTTTTGTGATAGCGTTGTAACAACCCAAGCTAGTAGAAAACATGACAACTGCCATGTTCACACAAAATGTAAATAAAGTCAGTTCAGTTTCCGTTTGGTATTCAAACTGCATCTCATTAATTCTAATTTGTAATGTAGCATTACACTAGTGAAGACATTTAATGATTCTACGCTGCCGAGGATGCTCGAAAAGTCTATGATACTTGGAGGAATAAAACGAAAATTATTTAAAAGCAGTTACCTAATTTTCTCCCGCTAATAGCAGAAATGTAACAGCTTGGAGAAGAAATACACCTCATGCAATCCAACTTATACTTACACAGTGTCGATGAAGTCTCTGAACTCAGGTGAAAACTCGCCCTCAGGAAGAGAAGGAGCCGGATCGTTTACGACCTGTTTCAGTTGTTCGAAAGGTGTCGTCCATTTTGAATACGGGTGCGTTCCCGTTGCAAGTTCGACCATTGAAATCCCGAGAGACCATACGTCCGATCGGATATCGTAATGGGCCGGATTTCCCGTCGGGTCTATCCTCTCCGGCTAAAAAAAACACGACAATCAAGATCTTTTTCTACTGTTAACCCCATTGATGAATGAAAATTTGAAACTAACTACTTAGAATGCTAAAATTCACTAATCAATTCTATGCCGTATCATTTATTTAAACAGAGTCATTATTCTCTGTGCTTTACTTCTTTTTTCTGCAGGCTGAGGGGGAGAGTAACGAGACAACATCTTCTCCATTTTTTCCTTCTTATTACGCCGAGTACTTTCGCCCGTTCGGGCTTCTTCAGGGCATTATAGGACCAATGCCTTACTTCTTTTATAATTTCTTTCTTCTTCTAAAATTAATTAATTTAATTCGACTAGAGGTAACCTAATGTAAAGTAAAATACAACTCACCGCCATGTAAGGCTTGCAGCCAGCGTCCAATGTTTTTGCAATCGAGTCGACGAGGTAACCTGAAATGCCAAAGTCGCACATTTTCACTTGACCCTGACGGTTGATCAGTATATTCGACGGCTTGACGTCCCTGTGGATCACTTGGAGCTTGCTGTGGAGGTAATGAAGCGCGCTGACCACCTGTAATGTATTAAAACATTATTTGACGAGAAGATAAATTGCAAGTTTGTCGAAAGAGCAAAACGCGTGAGATCGACAAAAGAGAACGTCGTGTTCTACTCGAATTCTTCCCGATGATCTTAGTCGCGCAATACTCCGCAGTCTATCACAAAAAAAATTTAAACTAATATCACCATTCAGAACTTACGTTTAATTGACACTTATAACATTTCAACTTTTGAACATTTTTAATTGACTTGTCTAGAAAAAAATTAAAACAATTTATAAACGAAAGATAAAATAGATGGATACTATCACAGATAGAGGAATACATTGTAAAATTAATAAATAATAATAGGTTTTTGGTATACCCATGTGCAATATCAATCTATTTTACCTATCGTTTATAAATGGTTCCAATTTATTTATCTAGACTAGTCAATTAAAAATGTTTAAAAGTTCAAATTTTTAAAATGTCGATTAAATGACAGTTTCCGAATTGTGATGTTAGTTTAAAAAAAAAACTTTTGTGCAGATTATCTTGCGGACTGAAATTATGGGGACAGGGTCGAGGATTTTTACAAAGATACGATGAGAGGCAACTTGGAGGATTGAAACTGAGGAGGCCTCCTGAGAAGGGGCGAAACGTCAAATCAACGGAAGTTGAAGAGTCGTGCATTAAAACATTTATCCTGTATTACAAAAAAATAAAAATAATAATAATATAAAATTATGATAGTTGCAAACGAGTTTTCCATTATATATCGTTATATATCCAATCTTTTGTTAGGTGGGAATGTTCACTAGTGTTTGGAATAATTACTATCACAAGTGGGAAGTCTTCTTGAATCATTACTGAAGCAAGGAACAATAAACCACTGTACAATAACTTGCAGCATTTTTCAACTTGAAAAAATACAACATGCAACCAATAAATAGTTTAAACAACTTACCGCCAGAGCGATGGTTCCAAGTATCGGCTCAGGAATAGTCAGTTTACTGCGGTAAACTTTGTGGTAGAACTTGTCCAAACTGGTATCCATCACTTCCATACAAATCCAGACGTCCCCTTCGCGGAAGAGGGCGCCGTAGAACTGCACAGTGTGCGCGCAATCGGCCGTTCGCATGGAAATGTCAAGATCAGTCAAGCATCTTTTTTGCTCAACAGAGTTCACATTGTGGGGTATCCTCTGAAACGAAAAAATTCATCAAAAATCCATGGTTCGATATTGAAAAAACCTGGCACATTTCACAATTGAAAATCGGCGCAAGAGAAAAGCAATAGGACATTTGGATAAAATAATAGTGGAATCCAAGGTAAATGAGTATGCAGGTCTATAATCGGCTAGAAAAATAATCCAGCTGAATGAAAAAGGTTAGAATTTTTATCATTTCGCTTTTTACATCATCAACTTCAAATACAGTATTACCTTCACGGCCATGATGGTACCAGATGGTTTATGGCACATTTTCTCAACAATCCCATACGCTCCTTGACCGAGAACACTTATCTTTTCCAAGTTGTCCGCTTCCACTTCAAACTGGACCTCGTTTATTGTAATTGTCGTCCGCTTATCCAAATTCTTCGGTGGCGCTCTAAGAAAGGAATTAAGATTGCGTTAAATTAGGTCAATGGAAGATCATCAATGATAATATTGGAAGGAAATACTATTCGATCGTAGTTCGATGTTGAATTCTTGATTTTTCGCTCAATAAAACGCGAGAAATAGTATTTTATCAATGCAAGAAATATTATTTTATTACAACGGAAACAACGTCCCAAAGTCTACAGGATCCATGTCAGATCAAGCCTCAGCAACTGGCTTTCCAACAACGACGTTGAGTTTTGGTTTATCATTCAAGAATGAAGCATTGTAATCGTCCAAGAAAATTGTTTTTAAACTAATTATTATTGGATTGGTTGATAGATTGGTTGGATATATATAAAACTGCACGAGAGTAGGAACGATTGATTGAGTAACTGGCCGGAGGGATTTGGACGAAAAAAAAATAGGGGGTGTTTAAAATTTAAGGCCAATGGCTGAAAAAATCGCCAAATTTCGATTTTTGGGTTTGTTCTTTTTCAAAACAATTTGAAATGTATTGAAAAACGATGTTTTGGTCAAAATTTCGGATTGCGGAATTTTTTCTATCAGGCGCTGTAGTAGCGGTTTAAATATCGCGTTTCGTTTATACTAAACGCATTACAAAGTTATAGCCAGGCGAATTACGAACGTTTTCCTCAGTTGGGTCGGGAGGTGCAGGAGCTGCAGCGATCCCTAAGTCGGAACTAGAAATTTTGGATACAAAAAAACGCTCTCGACCCGACGGAACGTAATGAAAGATAAAATTAATTTTATACCAAATTCGTCAATATGGTTGAAAATGATACGGCGAAAAAATAGTAGATTTTCGATTTAGGCCTTGGATTTTTCAAAGTTGAAAAACATGAAAACGTGTAGTACTGAAATGAGTAAAAACTGATAGTTGTCGTTAAATTTCCACTGTTTTAACATCAAATTCGGATTCAGCGTTAAATTTCCTATAAGAATAGCTTGAAAACGAAAATTTAATTTTTCACTATTATCGATGCCAGCGGAGCTCGGAATTTCGGCCGGCGAAAAACTCGATTTACGGTAAATAATTTCTCTGGCGCTGTTTAACATTTTTTCACCGAATTTTTTGCTATGTACCTGTGTAAGGGGTTCAAATGAAGACTCCTGCATAATAAAACAATTGATTCACAAAAATGTTGACCCCGAAAATCACGGTTAAAGTCCAATTTTCGAGCTTTCAAAAACCGATTTTTTTGGACCACTTGCAGATTTTTCCGAGAAATAAAAAAAATCACAAAAATACATCATGGTAAGACACAACTTTCCTGAAAATTTCAGATTTTTATCTCCATTGAGAGAGGAGTAAAAATTCGTTAAATGGTCGGTTGAAAAAAATCGCAGGGGTACCCCTTTGGATTTTTTGCGAAAAATTTTTTGAAATGGATTTCGCTCAAATTCAGCATAATGATAGTTGATGATGTGTATATCAATAATATATGGTTCATTCTTTGTTTCTTTCGCACTAAATAGATGAAAAGAACGTTTGAAGATGAAAAATGTGATTTTTTCGTGTATAGTCCACTATTTTTGTCGAATAACGCAAAAACGGGTGAAAAATGGATAAGTACATTACAATTTAATTTTTCACTATTATCGATGCCAGCGGAGCTCGGAATTTCGGCCGGCGAAAAACTCGATTTACGGAAAATAATTTCTCTGGCTCTGTTTAAATTTGTTTTCACCAAATTTTTTGCTATGTACGTGTGTAAGGCGTTCAAATGAAGACTCCTGCATAATAAGAGAATTGATTCCCATTCATTTTGACCCCGAAAATTACGGATAACGTCCAATTTTTGAGCTTTTAAAAACTGATTTTTTTGGACCGCTTGCAGATTTTTCCGAGAAATAAAAAAATCACAAAAATACATCTTGGTAAGACACAACTTTCCTGAAAATTTCAGATTTTAATCTCTATTGAGAGAGGAGTAAAAATTCGTTAAATGATCGGTTGAAAAAAATCGCATGGGACCCCTTTGATTTTTCGCGAAAATTGTTATGACATCGATTTTGCTCAAATTCAGCATAATGATAGTTGATGATGTGTATATCAATAATATATGGTTCATTTTTTGTTTCTTTTGCACTAAATCGATGAAAAGAACATTTAAAGTTGAAAATGTGATGTTTTCGCGTATGGTCTATTAATATTGTTGAATAACGCAAAAACGGTTAGCAGCTAGCTATGGATAGCATGGTAAAATTGGTTAACATGGGGAAAATGTGGACAGTTAAATTACCTATCTGTCAGGGAGAGTGGGGGTTGGAGCCCCCGCCAGGGGCGCTCAGCCCCTAGTTGGATTATAAACCCAAAATTTACGCTTACTAGCATAATTATGTCATTTTGCAAGATTTCGAGAACATCAATTTGAATCTTACTGGAAAATTCTTCTTATTAAAAGGTTATATTTTGTGGGACGGGACAGATGTATAACATTTTTTGCGAATGTAGGGACGAAGATGAGACTTGAAATAGAATCTAACTAACCTACAACGGAAGGGGCATTATTGCATTGAAATGGACGAAGAAGAAGAAAAGGAGACAAAAAAAGGAAATTTACCTATTTTATAGTTCTTTTGCCAGCTGGTAAACCTAGCCAGATAAAAAGTTCATATAGATGGACTGTAGAAGGCTAAATTTTAACCTAGATTATAAGTTTTCATTGAACTTACATTATAGGTGCATCGTCAGGAACTGCCAACTTCAAGTTCGGTCTCTGCTTACGAAAACCTGAAAAAAATGCTACTATGAAGTCAAACACATTGAAATCCGCATGCTCCACAATAGTCTCCTACAAAGTGCCCCCTCTTATTCGCACATCTTAAAATATTGTAATATCTCAAAAAGCCTAATGTCTGGAGATGAAGTTTGAAATTTTCGGGTATCACTTCGTATTTGATTATTAGCCTTTCAAAGTGAGAGTAGGGCGAGTATCTCTTTTTAAACTGTCCCTCTTTTGGATAAATACAAAACATTCCCACATTGTTCTACTCTACTTTGTAATTCCTGATCTTGTATGAAATAATGTGAAGTTATGAGTAAGTAGTAGGCTTGTAGCATTGAATTGGCAAGGGATGGATAACAGCCAACAAAGGATGCTTGGCCAATATTCTTTTTTTCATCTCGGTTGTTTTAGGTCGAGCGCATTCTCGTACCATTTTCCTTTATGCTCTCGTCCCAAAAGTAACCTCATGTCCAACGCACTGACACCTTGGTTCAACGATTTGTACTGGAGCTGCATAGAGGGACATCGGCCTATACATATACCTACCTGAAGATCACTCAAATGGCTGCAACCGTCGCCGAACTTACCTTCAAGCTCCAGTAACGGTATTCCCCTTCCTTATCCCTCAGTTTCCTCCCTTGCTAGCTTTTAGGTAGGCTAACCTTACTTTTAAGACTGCCAGAACATCTGGTGTTCAGTAGACAAATATATATATCTACCTATAATTGAGGCGTTGCCATGGAAAAGGTGTTAAGTCAAAAAAATTCGATTTTTTTTTTCGTGGAAAAGATAGCCAGATGTAAGGCCAATGGCATGGAAAAGGAGATAAGTAAATAGCTTTAATAGTTTAGTTGGGAGAGCTCTCCAAAGATGGCACTCGAGCTAACTCCTAGCCCATTGGCGTAGGAAAAGAGCTAAGTCACGGCCACGCGGTAGGAACTATTGTAATTTTAATCTATTTTATTTTTCTTAATTTCCAAATTAAAAACTAAATTTTTTGCCCTACCTACCGTACAGCTGGAGAGAGTGTTTGACGACCATTCCAATGAGTATAAAACGATTTTTATAGCTCCAAGAACTCTCGAGTTATACCCTCATGTCAAATTTCTGAAAATCTCCCAAATTCGGCACAAAAGCTGCGACAACTCGAGAACCAATAAAGCTATCGACCCCGCAATGGTCTCATTCGATTCAGCGTCCAAAAATCTATTGAATTTGATACAAAGTAGGTACACATTTTTTCTTCGTTTTTGGGTAATCGCTAGATGCCTGGCCGCAGCCACCAATGGTGCTACAAAGCCCTGATGATGCCAGAAGGGGCGAAAGTGCTCGGCGGGCAATAAAGAAAATCGAGAACGAGTCGCCCAGTTTTTCTCCCCCGCAAACTTCAAAACCAAGAACATTTTTTTCTGAAAAACCATGGAAAAAATGAATATTGCAGTTTTCATGAAGAAATTTGCTGCTAAAGCCGACATTACCATCCATTATATCCTGCTTTCTGCTGTGAGACAGACTTTTTTTTCGTTTCTGGTCACTTACTTGTCATTTACGTTTAGTTTGTTCAATAAATTAAAATAAAAAGTGAAAAAAAAAGTTTTTTGGCTCTCCTGAAAAATTTGGATTTTTTGACTTAACACCTTTTCCATGGCAACGCCTCAATTTTTTTCTCTATTATTTTATCTTATTGTATCTTTATACAATGCTTTGTATATTTTATCTATATTATTGTATCTCTGCAGGAGATTTGTCAGAGAGAGACTAGACGAGTTTAAGTCTCGTAAAAAAAAGTACAATTCGTATTTTACTTTGGTTTTTTCATCATAAAATAATAATTTATCGTAATTTCTTTTTATTTATTTATCTTTGTCGTTGGGTAACTCCCCATTGAGCAGCTAGTGAGTTGTGATAATCTTTTCTTTTTTTAATCTTAATTTTATTGCACCAGTTTTCTTTTGTTTCAAAACTCCTGCACACATACTAGGAGAACCATAAGATACGGTGAAGTAATGGCTTACCAGACATTGTAAAGAATTTACGTTAAAACAACTGAAGGCCGGATCTCGAGTTAAGTTCAACACAGGTCGTTCTCGAGTTTCATCGATCCATTTCCTTGGAGGGAAAATAGCAGAGACGCTTCCGGCAACTCGGGCGTTGAAGTCTGAAAAAAATTGTAAGTAAAGGACAATCAATCATCTAGCTAGCGAGAAGAACTGTCATAAGCAAGGGAATCGATAATGCAAGCTCGTCACATGCAAATGATCTCAGCTTGTAGAGAACCCTTATGTACCAATAAATTCTCTAGGAATTTATTATAACTGATAACATGTACGCACTCGAAGCGATGGAACGGATGCAAACGGTCGAAAATCAATTATCGGAGTACATGACTGAAAGGTTTAATTCATTTTAAAAAATTCAAAACCGAGAATTATCACTAACGAGCACCACTTGTAAATTTACCAGATCGGCACCACGCTATTTTTATCTCGTTCGAGTGAGTGCGTGGTATTCGTTTTGCAGCTTTCTTCGTCCCAATGAATTCAACACCACGTCGGTCTTCACGTACTTACGAGTCGAGCACTGCACTACATAGATCAAAGCAAACGGCAATAATTTGATTTTGATTGCCGACCGAAAATGGTATAATTAAGAATGTGATAAATCGATAGTGGTTATCGATGTATAAAATCGATTTCACGGATGACGAGGTATTGTGGTTTCATTATGGAAATTTATTCCAAGATAGGTAGTTTAAAAATTTCGCATTGAAGGATGTGAAGTTCTCTCGTCTATTATTACGCGACGTCTTGTTTATTTAATCATTTTGCTCGATGTCAGCCAAATGGACGTTATCATCGATTCAATAAATCGATTATCCATTTAAAGCTCGTTCTTTGCTGTTATCAGGGTCAGAAGATGCTCTTGGATCGAGTATCAGTGTTGCCATTGCGCAAGGTGACTAGAACACAGGTGGGCTCGATCCGATACTAACCCGCAGGGTATGACGTCACTGGTATAAAGACTAACACTAGTTAGATAGCTTTTCACTAACCTTTGGCAGCGGAATTTCATTAGGTACTTACAATTAATTAGGTATCATTTTTTCTCGATAAAATTTTTTATCTATAACCATACTTAAAATTAAAAGAAACAAAAATAATCTGATAGAATTCAAATAATTTAAAAATTGACTTTTAAAATACCTACTTAATCGTAAATATTCAGATATTTTATTTTCGAAACACTATTTTTTCATTTTTAACGTTCTTCACTGATGAAGTTAAAAAAAAAATCACCGTTGAAAAAAAAGTGGGAAAAAATTATTGATATTGACGTTTTTACATCAGATGTCTATAAATTTTATGTTATTTTACTCAGCTAACAATGTCCTTTACTTTTGGTTTATTATTCAATAATAAACAATTGTAATCGGTGGACGGCGTACGGCGGACGGACAGATTTTTTTTTATTGGATATTCGGATTCTACATGCCTTGAAACGTATAACATCAAATTTTGAGGGGGGTTAGAAAATTTTTTTTTGGGCGATTACAATGGTTTATTATTGAATAATAAACCAAAAACCTATCACAATAGCAATTTATCTACTCTGTTCAAACGTCACCATAATAATATCGAAACTCTTGAGAAGAATAATTCCGCAATATTCCTTGAAAATACCGAGTATTTGAGCCTGAGGAAGTATCGATCGCGATACCGTACAATCGGAAAAAATCCTATCCGGCGTCCGCTCGACTCCTTAATCATCGGCATAGGCAACGCCTGCAACTGCAGCTATGTATTGCGGGTACTGCCGTATTTCATATGAAGGCGCACGTAACGATTTATTTCCCTCCGCTGACCGAGCGTTTCGGTCGAATTTTTGGGACAACGTGGATCCTCTTAAATAACTTTAAGACTTTTAGAAATGTGTAATTCTCGTTTTTTATTAATTATTTGGTGGCTAGAGGTAGAAAAACCTATCACAATAGCAATTTTTCTACTCTGTTCAAACTTCACCATAATAATATCGAGACTCTTGAGAAGAATAATTCTTCAATATTTCTTGAAAATACCGAGTAAATGCTCGATTTATATTTGAGACTGAGGAAGTATCGATAGCGATACCGTACAGACGGAAAATCCTATCCGGCGTCCGCTCGACTCCTTAATCATCGGCATAGGCAACGCCAGCAACTGCAGCTATGTATTGCGGGTACTGCCGTATTTCATATGAAGGCGCACGTAACGATTTATTTCCCTCCGCTGACCCAGCGTTTCGGTGGAATTTAATTTATTGGACATCGTAGATCCTCGTGAATAATTCTAAGACTTTTAGAAATTTTTAATTCTCGGTTTTTATTAATTATTTGGTGGTTAGAGGCAGAAAAAACCTATCATAAGTTTTTTTGATTAAAAAAAACCTTGATGAAACTCTCTATTAAAACTAATGAACTGTAATAAAAAAAACTTGGCGTACACAAAACATTCTCATTGAAAGGAAAGCGGAGAAGTAACGTTGTTGCAATGAAATTCGTATGCGGCTATGAGGAAAGTTAATACCAGTGACGTCAGAGAAAGCTGCCCCTTAATGATCGAGCCCACCTTGTCATTTATACACCTTGGCCATTGCGTACGGCTGATGGAGCTTTAGTTTGGCTCGATATTTCTTGCTCAATAGATCGATATTTTCGAGCAATGTTTTAAATTTCTCTCACGACCACCATTTTAAGAGCGAACATTAATTTACTAGTTATACTATAGATACCTTCTTCAATTTATTTTCAATTTCGTTTCATTTTTGCAGTCAAAATTTTTATTTTCACACCAAGTTTCCGTTTTATAAATTTATTCCAAAGTATCGATTGTTTCTAAAACGAAACTATAGATTTTCAATATTTTTCCGACTTGACCCGTTCAATCAAACATTGTTGTTGTTTGGTAAACTGGAAATTATTTACAGAAATTTTCATTGCCCCGGTCATGTACCGTATTTGAACCGAGGTAATTCGGACGTCGAATTTTCGGCATACGATAAATTTTTTCCGTACTCAGTAATTTTTATCCGTTGGTACGGTAATTCATTATATCATCAGTGGCAACACTGTCTCTCGATTTTCATGTGAGTGTGAAAGAAACTGTCAAATGGTGATAAAATGTGTCAGCTCGATTACTTAGATACTTAATTAGTGCTTCGCCGGGTAGGAAATTAGTTGTTAGGCATCAAACTTTGGAATTGATGTTCGTACCTTGTGGAGGCATTTTCTTCAAAAGTGTGGTGAAATCTTTGTTGCTCTCTAGTAACACTAGAACCCAAAAGTTCTCTTTTCGTGAGAAGATTTTTCTCAAATTTAATTTAAAAAATTACAAACTCGAATTGTGACAATTCGTGCCTAAAATCTCTCAATGGTTTGCAATCGGAAGATCGAATATCTTTCAAACCGCCTAGATCACAGATGGAAATCAGGTCACTATCACGTGTATTTTGGAAAATTCTCTGAAAAAACAGCCGCGAGCGAAATTTGAAAATTCGTCTCATCATCCATTGCATTAGGTGCAAGAATATTAAGAAGAATTATGCTCGACTGAAGAATCAGGCGTTGCATAATTCGAGTTATTCAACCGACCGATCATTCAACGTTGACACGTTTTCGTATTTTATTTTCGAATCTTCTCTCGATCCGTAAGTGAGTGTAATTACTTGCTTAATAGGCGAATCAGGGCTTCTCTAATTAATATACTGGAACAGTGAATATTCTTTAATATTTCGACTGGTATCCGGCCGAGCAGGACTACTGAAAGAAGAAATATAATTGCTCTCGAATGAATGAAACATCAATTGTAATTATAATTGTAATTCCATGTGAAGCTGTTCAAGGTTTAAAATAGCCTACATGAAAATCTTTCAGGTCTTTGGATTTACTCAGTTTGCTTCAAGAATGCGGATTGAACCTATAATCCGTACTAATTTTGAGCTATGTATTTGAGCAACTCGCTGTTACTCTCTCTATGCGCTGAATACCGATAAAGATGGAAGAACGAGTGGAGATGCAATTCTACGTGGAAGACGAGTGTCGCGGAGACGCGCCGACAAATCGACTCATCAGTCGACGCTGCTCAGCTGCTGATGTAAGCCCTTGTTCATCAGTATCTTCACGCCTCGCTCCCTACCTTGGCCTCGTTCTCGCCACTGTGTCATCGCTGTTTTTTTCCATCTGTTCAGTCATCGTCAAATGGATGGTCAACGTCGACCCGATGGAACTGGCAGCTTTTCGTTTTGTCGGCGTTTTATTGCCAGCGATACCGATAGCGATTTATCGTCGCGAAAATGTCTTCCCTAAAGGAAAACGGTTACTTCTGATTTTGAGATCGTTTGTCGGCACGACCGGTCTGATGCTTAGTTTCTACGCTTTCCGCCACATGCCGCTCGCGGACGCGTCTGTCATCGTATTCAGCGTTCCGGTTTTTGTCGCCATTTTCGCTCGCCTGTTCCTCGACGAGTTGTGCGATTCGTTTTCCGTCCTCACGATCTGTCTCACATTGACGGGCGTTCTGCTCATCACACGGCCGATCGCTATTTTCGGTTCGTCGTCGGGGCTCGGCGCTGGATCAGATAATTCCGCAGTTGGCGCTACAGATCCGGATTTATGGGGCGGACTTTCAGCCTTTGTCGCTACGCTTTTCGGAGCGAACGCCTACATTCTCCTTCGAGTCTTAAAAGGTAGCAATGAGTGAATAATAAATATCACACAGTATAGCAATGTGTCGTCAAAGCCGTAGTAATTCCTCGCATCTCATTTTTTGGGTGTTTTGAGTGAAGTACCTACATTTATGGAAAAATCAACTCAATTAAATTAATCAATCAAACTATCACTGTGAGACCTCCATTTTCCTTTATCTTACAACTGAAGACGTTCTTCGTCTCTGGGGCGAAAGGTGGTACTGAGGAATGGAATATATTTTCCAAGAGCTCGGCGATGGAGCAATTTTGTCTTGTCTTGACCCTGATTCGTGACGGCGTTTACTGAAGAAAGGTTAGATAATCCATAATCGATTAATTCCATTTCCCTGTTGCAGGAATTCATTTTTCCGTGATAATGATCAATTTTGGAGCGTTCGCTCTTCTGGAGACATTGTTGGTGTCTTGGTGTCTCGGAGTTCTGTGCATCCCCAAGTGTGGCCTTGATCGACTTCTAATTCTAGCGTTGGGAGCCTTCAGCTTTGGGTAATGTTACTGCTGCCTTTGTATTTATTTTTGGTTTATTATTATGTATGAATCATTGTAATCGCCTGAGAAAAAATTTCCTAATCCCAACCCCTCAAAATTTGCTGTTTCACTTATCAATGCATGTAGAATCATATTATCTAATGTGGCAAAACATGCTTAACATAGACTCTTGAAATTTTCACCAGAAATCTATTATACCTTTAGATCAGTCTCTCTGTGCAATTTAGTTTACAATAGGAACATTTATCTGTTCCGTTTAGAGAAATCTAATATAATAGGGATCAATCAAGTTAACCTATACCTTTAATACTGTTGAAAATTCATTGGCCGATTCGAGTTATCAGTTTCAATATAAGTATTTTACCCCCTCCTGTCGTCTTATCGCCTGGTTTTTCTCCACCTCACAACCCCCGGACATCAAGAAATGCAATGAGAAGGAAAAGAAGAATAAGTATTTTATCAACAACTCTCAGTTTTTCCCGATTTAAATCGAAAGTTTCCTGTGGCAAAAAATATCAACTAAACTGTTCCAACGTATGAATCCGCTAGAAAATTGAAACCCCCTTCAGTTGTTGTTCACCTATCAAAGTGAATTGAACGCAAAACTTTTGTTTTACCATTCGAGGAAACGCGAATAATTTGACTATTATCTAAGGATAGGTTTTCGACCGCTCTGCGTATTTCTCGAAAATAAATTTCTAATCACTGATAAGTGGCAAAACATGCTTAACATTGACGTCAAAACGACTTGATTTTTCTCTCTGTTACTTTCGATTCTTCCGAATGGTTACTGTCCTGGGGTACTCGACATTTACCCAATATTTACTGCATTCAAACCAACAGATAAGGATTTTGAAGGTAAATTAAGGGTTTCTGTATTTCATCGCAAACACGGTAAAATGGAAATTTTCTATTGTGGACCACCGTTTTCACTTAGGGGTACAAAAAATGGTCTACGTCCAATTCTATAACTATCAGCGTTTAGAGGAGTTTCTTTACTAACATTAGAATTTTACATTTATAAGCAACATTCCTGTATTTCTTAGTTAATTATCTGTTAAGCATGCAATAAGATCTTCAGCAGTCGATAACCCTTAATGTAAGTATTTTTATTCCACAGGGGTCAAATTCTACTGACAAAGGCTCTTCAGCTGGAGCAGGCCGGCCCAGTGTCAATAGCTCGTTCAGCGGACATCGTTTTCGCTTTTGTCTGGCAGGTGATTTTTTTCAACGAATCACCCAACGTTTACAGTGTATTGGGCGCAGTATTTGTCACAAGTTCAGTTATTTTAATTGGCTTGCGGAAATGGGCCCGATCGAATCCAAAAAGTCATTCAATCCGATGAGCCTTTAACAACGAAATATCCTCTTTTCTAACATTTTAGCTAACCGAACAAAACATCCGTCTAGAGGTTAGTTTTGTGATTATAAAGACACGTACAAATTGTACGTGAAAGCTTTTTCTGATTGTATTATACGAAACGGATTGGATCTCTTGAAGGGATTCTGTCGTTATCTTCTTACAATGATAGTAACTGGATAATTTGCCTTGGTCCAAACGCTCATCTGAAGTTTTTCTTCGAGGTTGGGTTACCGAAGTTCTTATATTTTTACCAGGGTGATTGAGATAAACTTGGCACCTTTTTCTCCATGGTTGTCTTTAATGGCCTATATCTTTCGCCAGTTTGGGCTTCAGGTATACCGGATAAAGAAAACCATGGTGAAAATGTCGTCATGTTCATCTACCCTTCATCTCAATAACAAAGTGAAACAGCCGTCAAACAAAGGATATTTCTTATTTGAAGAAATTGGTACCTAGTGTCTTTCAAATTAGCCTTTTGATGGATTTTCTACTATTCAGGAACATTTTCTTTTCATTTGTTTTCATTAACCGACTTCAAAAGGAAGTGTTTACTGTGTTTGACTTACACGTTTTTTTTGCCCATTTATTTCAAATTTTTGATTTTGATGGATGCGATAACTAAAAATATTCGGAGGTCGTGATAGTCGCAGGTACTTTCAAATGTTCAATAAGTGCTTGAATTAGCATTTGACTAAAAAAAAGTAAAAGAGCATTTAGCAGACAGAGATGAGGTCATTCCTCAAATATTAGCTTTCATAAAAATGAAGCCTAGACACTAGTATACCATGCAAATCAACAATAGTTGACTAATTGTCTATCCCCAAGCTCTCAATAATGGCAAGCTTGATCTCATTTCTGCCTATTAAACTCTCCTAAGAAGTATTAATCACAAGATGACCGTTCTTCAAGAATATCAATCGATACCTCATTGAGAAACTTTATAAAACTATGAAACCAAAACCTATTAGCTTTATTATGTATAGAATTTATGACAGCAATTTGCCTGTGTTAAATTGCTGGGCCCAATATTAGTTTACAGGGTAGCTGCTAGATAGCAGCACTGAAAATAATGAGGAGATGAAGCGACGGCCTCGGGACCATTTTGTACTAGGTCCAGAGCACTCTAGCAGCGCTTGATACGAGGCTTGTCCCAAAAGTGACCATATTTTTAAAAAATCGAAAAAACATTTATAGCGAACTTTGTAAATGAATGAATTCCAGAGTCATGAGGACCAGAAGTCAACTGAATGAAACGTTTAAATCGCAATAAAATAACCTCAACTACAGCCAAAAATAATGAGACAAGAAAAAATGGAGGAAAATCTATTACTGGGCCAGCTTGAAATCTAATTCAGATTCAGTCTGAGGAAACTCGTTTATATCCGTACAGTGGAATAGGACTACCAAAAGAGCGAAATAGTAAGTACTCCTGATTAAATCAAATCAAGGATCGCTAGCCAATGAACTAATTAGGACACAAAGCAATAATCAACTATTTTATTAAAAATAGCTCTGCTATTCTTTATGACTGCCGCAATGGCGGCATCTGGAATTCATTTCTTGCATCTGGTGCACCCTGTTATGATGAATCTTTTAGTATTTTCTGAGTCTCATTGGAAATTGGATTCTTTACACAATGTTGCGCTCCATCGGGTCAGTGCGTAGGTGAGTTTCGATACTGAGTGTGCATGTTGCCTAAATTTTTCCAATTTCCCGTTGTAAGCAATTTTGTCGAATACAGATTCTACTGTACATTCGATTGAAGATACTTTTTTACGTGGTTCGACTATTTCCACAAGATATTCAAAATCTGAAGGACTCATTCTAACGAAATTTGTGAACCTTTTTCCTTCCTCTAATCGAAGGGTGTCAAGATGATGGCGCTCTAGTGTATTCATTTCCTTGAACAAACCATGCTCCTGCCAACACGGTGGTTTTTTTTTAAGCCTTTTTTATAAATCCGATCATAATGAACATCAGCAATGGGACCTTAGAGAGCGCAACTTACCTTTATACTGTTGTTTTTAGTAGTATTATCCTAGCAGTGCTATCAAGCACCGCAAGTGCTCGAACCCACGTACATCATGGTCACGTCTTGCTTCTCCTATAAATAGGTACTCTGGTAAATAATGGGTTGGGAATAATTGACTGGAAAAAAACTCGATTTTCAGCAATTTCTTGACTAATCGGTTTGTCCGAGGGCTGTCAAAATTTTGCATTGATAAAAAAATGTTATTGCGAAATGAAAGTGAGCTCTCAGTTTGACTTGTTAAAAATATCCTTTTCCAGTGTGATATCGGTCGGTTTTATCATCGCATTAAGACAATCGAGTTTTCGAATTTCATCCTGGCTCTCTTATAACTTTGAGCGAAATCTTATTAGCCTTTAAAATGACTATAACGTATTGATTTCTAGTTTGAAAACATAACAATTTACGGTATTAATGTAGCTTTAACATTGCGATTCATTGTATTGAATTCGCAAGAGTCCGTCGAAATAATAAAAGTATACTTGTGTATGCTCAGGGCCTTATATGACTCTGCTTGATCGAATTGGCTTTGGTTTCATGCGCAGTGGGTCCACATAACAGCGTTTAACAAGATTCAACGGCGTGAATATGGATATTATTTACTGAACCCTTTTGCCTATTGTATTTTTTCCTCTACGCTCGTTAATTCAACCCATTATGTCTGTAAAATGTCACAGTATTATTACAACTGCAAGACAAGCTGTAAATATAGAGCCTTGACGAACAAAATGGCTCGCTAATGCCAACTATCATTGAACTGTCAGTGAACTATCATTGGCACTATATTATTTGATCATCTATATACGCTTCATATTTTACCGTTGAATTAAACTATAATGAAATCATGTCTAATGAAAATTACACCCGAAACTTTCATAGTTTGGCATGAAATATGTCGCGTGTGTGTGCAATTTGTTGTGAATGAATGTCGCCCTTGTTTAATCTTTATTAGTATTTTTCTGATCAACGGCTTACTATAACCTCCCCCGAGAGGTATCTTGGTAAATTATGCCCCGCTTTTCTTAGCGAATATTTTCAGTTTTTATGTGAACATAAATGTCAAGAATCAATTGTGATTTGAAACTAATCATGAGGATGTACTGAAATGTTATGATTAATAATTCTTTAGTTTTTTTTTTAGATTTAGTATTCATATCGAAGGGTAATTTTCTAGTGATAAAATGTATTTTTCCTGTATATTTATTGCTAGATCGCCCAATGATTTCCTAGTCTACCGTGTTCCTATATTTCAGTAAATGTTTTTCTTCTTTCGCTTGAGCTAACCTTGCCGAGCTTTCATTATTTTACTGTCTTCCTAAGATTGACGCTTTATTTTCAATTATCCTACGCCTTTACATTACATTTTACCATCAACCTATTGTTCCTTTTTAGGTTATGAAACGCTTTTATTTTGTGAGTATATGAAGAAAACAGCCTTGTCAAAGTGTACCTTATACTATAAATGTACTTAGGCGCTATTTCACGTAAGCTTTACCTTGTTAAACCGCTGCATGACGTAGCAGTTAATATTCAAAATGTGATGGAAATAAATTCGATTTCAAAAACGCGACTTTTGCTTGGAAAAATCTTTTGGAATACTTTTTTTAGCGTTTCTCCCCCGCAAACTTCAAAACCAAGAAGATATGAAGCGACTACCCAAAAACGAACAAAAGGGATGTACGTATGATTTTAGCCAAGGGTAGCTAAATTATCAAATGTACAGAAAATTAATCAGGCCTTCGTGTTAGAAATGCGTCGGTCTGAAGAGACGGAAGATCCTAAATTGGTCGCTGGTAAATCCATGGAAAAGCAGAGGATCTAGCAGACCATCCGACAGAGAGTCGAATAGCATCACACAAGGCTCTAGCACAACAATTTCTTGCTAAATACGCATAAAACACTGTTGAGTTGTCACTTGAAGCGCACATCCTTCAACCGCGGAGAGATGGTCTGCTTATTTAGGGCTTTTTAGGGTGATGTAGAATTGAAACTGACTGGTTTTTCGGCAGAATGCCTACAAGGAAGCAAAGGGTGAAGTGCCCTGTTAATGAACAGTTGACTATGTTTTTTCGAGTTATAAGGAGCCGGGACGTTCTCGAGGCTCTAATAAAAATGCAGTGGTTGCAGAATGATTTCCTAGAGGTCGGAAACAATTTCAAGAAGCCTAACTTCAATTTGTAACCGTGAAAAATCATTGTTCTCAATTCATTGCAACTTTCGAGTTAGAATTGTCATTTTTGGATTTTTAGGATTGTCGTTCAGGAATTTCGAGTTGTCAATTTCTTGGTTTTTGACTTAGAAAATGTGCAAATTAAGTTTAATTTTTGGTCCTCTCATTTACTTATATTTATTATGGGTGGTAAAAAGTGGCGACTTCCGAGGTAAACTTGGACCTGAAATTGGATCGTATTCATCTGTTCACATCATTTTCTCCTTGCATGGAAATTAAGGGTGTAAAAAGTAAAAAAAAACTTGAGTAAAAATGTACATTTACTATATCCAGGTTCGAATTACAGCCAAAACGATTAAGAATAGCGTGAATAAAATTGACAGATTCAAAAGCACAACGTCAGCGGTGCTAGTAGAAAAATCGAATAAATTTACAATAACAAAAAAACATAAAATTTCGAAATCCTCTTTCGGCACAGTACTTCCTAAAGTGCTTATAATAACAAAATTGTAAGAAAATGATTCGTGGAATGTTAATAAATCATGCTATGCAATTTAAGAGCTATCATGATACGCAAAATAGTAGTTGTCATACCTTGAATCGGTTAGAATATTGCAAAAGGTGACTAGATGACAATAGAGAGCTCGGTGTACAGCAGATATAAGGGATATTCATGGTCGAGGAGTGTTGTCCACTAAACGTGTTATCCATTGAGAAAGAACAGTTTTTAGAACTATTACTTGATACGGCTCTTGTACCAATTGCAGAATCTGGCGTCTGTCAACCCTTAACTTGGTACAATGAGAATTTTTTCCCTATTTTCCACATCATTGAAGACATTTGCCAATTGATAACTAATTCCCATGACAATTGGAGCAATTTCGTTTTTAATGCCAAGTTAAGGGTAAAAAAATCTTGAATGAGATATGCTCTCTGGTGGCCACTGCGGAAACCTGTGGTCCTAACGATGCAGGCTCACCTTCTTAAACGCACAAATCCTCCCGCTAGCTGTACGGGTTATAATTTACCATAATTCGGCTCGCTTTTTTCGGTTGCCTCATGATGACCTTGTTTGCAGAAATTCCGATATAACACATTCAATATTTACAGTTTCGTTGACCACAAGGGTTTACAGTAAGTACAGTGTTCTTGAGGACTGGTCGTTAGACGCTTTGTCATATTTAATCTACATCTTCAGCGCAAAATCAGCACAAAAAAAATAGTTTTCCTATTATTGACTATTCCTCAACGACATGGTACATAATATATAGTAACACGTTTGACACGGACAAACAGGACCATTCCCTCAATGTAAGTGGTCGACATTTCTTAATTAAAGACAACAAGATTATAGAAATTAATGGAGTTATGTTTAATTTATCTTAATTGACCGCACAATCGGCAATATTTACAATATTCTAACTGGGAAGATAGCGAGAAATTATGAGTATTCGTTGAATTTTCATTTGCAAAGCGAATTCGTTGTACTAGGAAGGAATCCGATATTTCTCAAAAGAGTTTCTAATCCTCAATCAATCCACCTGCAGACACTCGGTGAGTCTAGACAGTTTTCCACAGTTTAGGTCGACCGCCAACTGTAGAATGCTAAGAGATAAATAGATGAATTTTTACTCATAAGAATTAAGTAGGCAAAGATAGCGATTCTATTCGGAGGTACGCCATTTTTTAGAGCGACCCAAGATGGCTAGAAATTAATTTTTCAACCAGAGCTTTGTTATTAACAGAGAGCACTGTTTTCTGTGGGACATTACACAAAGCAAACGGCAATCAATTGAGAATGTTCCCTCATTAAAAGAATAAGAGGATGACTATGAGTTTCCAATAAATGCAAACATTACATCTTTATTATTTCACAATTCTCAACAAATTTGAAAAATGATTTTAGCTATCATCTCGTTTAGCGTTAAAATAGAGAACTTTGTTCTTTTTGGTGGTGGAGCTTCAAAACCAGGTTTCCACGCTACAATTAAAAAAAAAAAAAAATTATTGATGGGATTAAGTTGTTGCAACTGTGAACGGGACCTCAAAGCAATTGATCAAGTTTGGATTCCATGGATGATCCACGCCAATATCAATTTTTGAGGGTCTAAACGTGTAAACAAGTAGTTGCCAATCATCGCTACAATCCAAAGATAACTTGGTGTTCTGGTGGTGGTAAGGAGTTTGTTGTGTTTTGAATGTTTGTTTTCATGGCAGTATAGGCCAAGAAATTGCTAAAATGTATTACTGCGAGTGAACGACCACTCTTCAAATTATCTGGGCAATAAAGTGGCCAATGTGGCCACTGAGAACTTGCAACCACATACTGTAGCGTGTAAACCTACCTTGACAATTGTCATTGGCTTGATTCACATGTTGACGAAAAACTGAGCGAGTGGTCCGCGCTTTGATTGGTCGATATCAGCTATATGACAAGGAACCAATCAGCTCTTTCTGTTTCTACTAAGGGGCTAATGGGACAAATTCAACATCAGATTAACAATAGTCACAGAATGGTAACACTGAAAAGAGTTTAAAGCAATATCAAGTTCCTATTTTGTTGAGTTATAAAATGAATGGATTTTGCTTGATGAGAATTGTAGCAATTAACTTCATTACACTATTATGGTTCGATAAGAAAATATACAATTAAGATACTTCACGAGTCCTGATGAAGGAATCCAGAGCATTTATAGGGAAAAAAAGAATTTTATTCGCATATACAAGGACGCATAAATTTCCATTCGTGGCGATACAAAGCATGATATTTAGTAATTCATTGTATGGAAAATTGGATTCAAATCTTACAACAGCGACAGAAAAAGCTTAAACGATCTGACCGATTTTACAGAAGGCGACTCTAAAATATCATTACATTTCTTCACTCAAGAGGCGCTTGATGAACGAGGAACTCGCACTTTCATCACAAAGGTAATTGGAAAAAAAATTTTCCAAACGCTTCATACCTGAGATGGCAATGGCGCAAGATCGAGACATTGTCACTGTTTCGTGGCCGGCCTCGCATCGACGCTTTTTGAAATCCATGGGGAAAAATGGGAAAGGTTATTACAGTCCAATAGAATACATTAGTCATGGTTGTTGCTCCGTGAGAACGGCCAGTGCGAACGGGTTCGCGATTTTGTCGCCATAGATGTGCTCGAACTGTGCGATCGTTCGCGAAACGTTGGCGATCCTCCTGATGTCGAAGAGCACGAGCTGAGGCTGGTCGAAGGTGTCAGACCGAACACGTCGTGGACAGTTGGCCGCGTGTACTCGACGTTTTCATTGTTGGTGTCTGAAGTTTTTGTGCAAAGAACGACCAAATAAATCCATCAACTAACAATTTGTCAATAATTAATCTGTAGATTTTCTTCTTGCTATAAATCTACGGAATTCAGCAATAAAACTAATTGACATTTAAAAGCTAGTGTGGAACCTAAGTCGCATATTGCATGAGAGAAAAGCTTACCAATGAGCGGCGTCTCATCGTAGAGCGATCCGGCTCGATATGTTGTCTGGAAACCGCTTTTGGACGTTCCAGGCGTGTAGATTTCCATGAGTTTTTCAGCAGCTCCTTTCCATCTGGAAGAGAAAAGAAAAAGAAAAGCACATTTAAAATAGCGCACGATGATCGGAAAGCCAACTACTAATCATATTGTGAAATTGCTCAACTATAATCAAGTTGTTCTTTTGAAAATTTCACAACTTTAGTTCTATTGATTTCGTCGCTAGGAGTCCTTGCTAGTTTTTCAGTAACAATGGTAGTGTCCTAGCGTTGTGGCTTTTGAATGAGTTTCTTGATTCTATAATAGGTTATACCTGTTACCGACTCAAACATGGAAGTTTGCTATTGAGCCCCTCTTTGCATAGGTGTTTTCAAATTTTTAAAGAGGGAATCAAACACTAAACTAGTGCAAGCACGCTGCCAAAGTGAAATTAATCAACAATAGTTTAAACGGCTAATAAACAGATCGATATGACAATTTTACAACGTGTGCACGGTTCGACATAATTTTCCACTCCAATACTGAGAATGGCCAAAACTGCAGTTTCGTTAGTTTGCCAAAAGCAAGATGATATTTTTGCTTGGCGCTTTCCCCGGCGAAGTTCATTTTAGTATAATAACTTTACTATTCCTCGTCACCCTCTCGCAGCTTGAATCATGTTCAACAAAAATCACCTTTCATTATCTTTGATATGTTCAGTCAGATGAGTGAGCCACATTTCTCGATCCTCGGCTGTAAGTAATTTCAACGTGAGAGCTTCGTCTTTCCCGCACAGCTCATTAACGATGATCAAATCGTTTCCATTTTTGGTGCATTTGATTACCGTGTCCTGGAACAAGTGAATGGGTCATGAATTGTAATTTAATTTAAAGAAACTCAGCTTTTGCAATAATAGCAATAATAGAGTTAATAACTTGGATCGAAAATATTTTGAAAGAATTAAGGATGCAAATTTAAGAACTGGGCTAGTGACAGTGTTGCCAAAAATTGTCTTGCTATAGGCGAGAAATTCAGAATTGTCAATGTCACTCACTCGATCAACGTTGGCCTGAGCAACGGGGAGTGACCCTTGTAACCAATGTTGCCTGTCTCTCCACAGGCATAATTTGAACGCTTGCAATGAAGCATAGCCATTGACGAGACTCGACGAGACGACGTCTTTTGTCATACACTCGGGTTGGGCTGCGAGGCGGCAGCAAAAATGGCCAAACAATGGAAGTGCATCGCCGTTGCGGGAATCTGGAAAACACAAGCAACCAACGGCTTAGTAGAAGAATTTTCAGAAGCGATGATTCATCTTTGAACGAATTTCTCATAATTCATATTTACTTATTCTCATTTTATCTTTTATTATTTTCTCATAATTGATTTCCGAGCTACACAATTAAATTCATATCACTCCCGTTGTAGAACACTGTGACATCGTTGATTTTTCTTGCTATGAGCCTAATATTGAAATCATAGTAAAATCGAGGGATTTTCATATGATGACAAGAACTATAATTCACTCTTGGACCGCTTGGTGAAGATCTTGCTGTGTTACCTGGGCCGAGGGGGTGAAAAGTGTCCGTATAATACAGGAAAATCTTCGTTCTGCTAGTGCTAGAAGGCTGTGAATGCCTCAAGGTTCCTTAAATTACTCATTTTGTGAATATTATCGGCTGTGAATTTGTTACTCATGTAAAATATTGGGATTCGAGCAATTAAAAACGCTTCTTCAGGTGCAATAAATGAGTGCAACGTTTCAAAAGTGCTCCGCTTCCCTCTTCTGACTGCTGCTCTCTTCTATGACATCAGCAGTCGGATTTTGCCTTAGATTTTCAGTCTACACCATGAATCTATTTTTAAAAAAAAAAAAAAAAAATGTAAATCCAATGCTAATTTAAGACCAATGAAATCGTTGAGCGCTGGTATACTCTCAACAAAATTATTATTTTTTTATAGTGATTACAGTAGTCGTTGTTTTAATTGTTCTTATCTTAGTTACAATTGAATTAATACATTTTTTTAATAATGGAGAAATTGACGAACACTTTTGAGCGAAGCAGGCCACTATCATATCGATATCAAGAGTTTGAGTCGTCCAGGAAACATTGTTACATTATAAGACACAAAATCATTGATATCCGAAGAATACTGTAGCTTAACGGAATTTTATGCAAGAGTAGGAATTATAAACCAGGAGTTGAAAAATTCGGGAATGTATGTATTTATCTGAGAGAGGAATGGCTGCGGAAAATAATGATTCTGCTCCCACTTCGAAGGACCAATTAGCAACGAAACACAGCGATACAATTCTCAAAAATGTCAAACTTCAATTACCTGACAATAGATTTCCTGAGGTATTACAGTATCCTACGAGGGATGTTTTATTGTAGCTAACTAACCTGCATGTTCCAGTTTGAGGTCGTGAGTTCGAATCGAATCGCTGATTTCATCCAACGATAGTCGAGCTGACGCCATCAGCTCGAAATGTGGACCGCTGCAACAAAAATGAGTCGGATAAGAAAAAAAAAAAAAAAAAAAAATTGATCAATCAATATATTTTTGACATTTTCCCCTCCAAATCATTGTTCTCCAATTCACTCACATTTTGCCCGAGTTCAATTCGTCTCTGAGAGAAGCGGCAAGCTTTTTGCCGACAGTTCGACTGATCGACGTGTGAATGGTATTCTTGATTTTCCGCCTCGTGCTTGCAATTGACATGTCATCCCGCAACATGTGACTGTACACTTCAAGCACGAACGTGAAATCCGACGGTACTTGATTGCTAGAAATGGTGAAATTGAAGTTGAAGAGCTGATTAAGCTTCGAATTCAGTGCAAGCTAGATATCAAGAAATTTGTACTCACAAGACTAGAATATCTGGGAAAGTGAGGTCAGTCAGGGATCGATCGACTGGACAGAGGAGAGACGTGTCGAACATTTCCGTGCCAACTTTGGCCAGACAGAAAACGGCGAACCTCCTGTAGTCGCCCTGCAACGAGTTATAAAACCAAAGTCAAGTAAGCTGAGATTGAAACATATCGCACTCGAGATGGAATAATGAGAAAACGCAAACTACTGGTGAGCATTCCATTTCTATCACACTGTGCTTCCATGTTTGATTCGGCACAGGTATAACTAATTTTAAACTCGAGAAAATCATTCCAAGGCCGCAGAATTAGCACATTACAATATTGTCTCTAACAAAGAGCCAGGAAACTCAAAAATTGAAAAACACAAGAAATGAGTTAAATAAGCGGAAGTACGATGTGTGAGCCTACTGATGCAAGGCATTTTTGGTTTATTATTCAATAATAAACCATTGTAATCGCCCAAGAAAAAAAAATTTCTAACCCCCCCTCAAAATTTGATGTTTTACGTTTCAAGGCATGTAGAATCCGAATATCCAATAAAAAAAATTCTGTCTGTCCGCCGTACGCCGTACGCCGTTAGCAGTTTTCCGGCCAAACTATAATAGCTAAATTCTTGAAATTTTCACCAAATTCAATCTCGGTCCTACGACGGCACAGTTCTTGAACCAACTTGCTAGCTCAATTTTAAGGGTTTTTTTGGGGGGTTTTGAGGGGGAGAAAATTCATATTTTCCAGGGTGTTCCAGAAAAATGTGTACGTGGTATCAATTTATATAGATTTTTGGACGCTGAATCGAATGAGACCATCGCCAGGTCGATAGCTTTATTGGTTCTCGAGTTATCGCAGCTTTTGTGCCGAATTCGGGAGATTTTCAGAAATTTGGCATTAGGGTATAACTCGAGAGTTCTTGGCCCTATAAAAATCGTTCTATACTCATTGGAATGGTCGTCAAACACTCTCTCCAGCTGTATCGTTAGGCAATAAGTTTAGCTTTTAATTAGGAAATTAAGAAAAATAAAAATGATTAAAATTACAATAGTTGCTACGGAGTTTTCTCTTATAGTTACCATCTGTTTTCCGGTGGGAACGTTCACAAATGTTCGGAATAATTTATTATTCAAAATCACAAATGGATAGTCTTTTTAAATCAATATTGAAGCGAAATAATAATAAACCACTGTACAATCATTTGCAGCGTTTTCGTAGAGGGGTTGTGAGGGGGAGAAAAACTAGGCGACTTATTCTCCAGGTTTTTAATGGCTGGCCGAGCACTTTCGCCCATTCGGGCATCCTCAGGGCGACGTGGAACCATGAAGTCCACAGCCGGCTGTGGACCTCATGGTTCCACGTCGCCCTGAGGATGCCCGAATGGGCGAAAGTGCTCGGCCAGCCATTAAAAACCTGGAGAATAAGTCGCCTAGTTTTTCTCCCCCTCACAACCCCTCTACGACAATAGATGCGACGACAACCAAGCGAAGGCATTTTTTGTGAAATGAAATCATTTTTACAACCAGAGAACCCAAAAATGAAAAGCTGCAAATTACTGTACAGATTCCGTTGCTTGTTGCTTCAATTATGATCAAGGAGGCCATTCGTTAGTAATAACTTGTCAGAACATTATTTGTGAACGTTCCCACCGAAAAACAGATTGGTAACTATGGGAGAAATTTCTGTAGCAACGATTGTAATTTTAATCATTTTTGTTTTTCTTAATATCCAAATTAAAAGCTAAATTTTTCGCCTAACTGTGCAGTTGAAGAGTGTTTGACGAGCATTCCAACCAGTGTAGAACAATTTTTATAGCTCCAAAAATTCTCGAGTACAAAATTTCTGGAAATCTCGAACGAAGCTGCGACTTTTCTTTTATTGATGTAATGTTTGAGCATCTGCCTGTACAATGGAATAAATAAATAAAAGCGAACCTTATTTTTGAAATGATCGGTGTCCCGCCATATTAAAGGCATCCGCAGGTCTGAAAGACATAGTCGCGCTTTACAGCCCAAAGGTCTGAAACAGAAATCGTACAATTCATCATGAAAATTGGGAGTTATAAAGCAAGGATTTCAAGCCGGATACTCCCACCCCTGCCATGGGCAATTCCTTCGAGCAACAGGAGATAAACTCCGAAGACCGGAGCTGCCGCAAAACCCCAGTTCAGACAACCGTCGGACCATTTTTTAAATTATTCAAACCGAATAAGTAGGATCAGTTATTTGAAAAATCGGCACACATTTCCCAGCCAAGAATGAAAACTTTACGAAGAAGAAATTAACGAATAGAATAGAAATAGAAAATGAGGAGTAGACACAAAAAGACTTACGAAGGTAAAAATTTCCAATAAAAATGGTTTCACTCAAATTTTTTAGGCTGCTATGATTTTTGAAAACGTCTTTAAATCTCAAATTTGTCGAGATATCGCTAATTTCTTTTAGAATAAATAAAAGCGTGGTGTCTCCAGAAGAAAGGTGAATCGCGCCGCTATATTTCACTTGTAATCATCATTTTGGTTTATTATTCAATGATAAAACATTGTAATCGCCCGAGAAAATTTTTTTTTCTAACCACCATCAAAATTTGATGTTTTTTAAAATCATTTCGATTTCAATTTACTTTTCTCTTTTTCTATTATTATTCAAATAAAGAGCTAAATGTTTCGCATAACGGTACGGGCGGATTTTCAGAAATTTGTCTTCAGTATAAGTCGAGAATTTTTGGATCTATAAAACACGTTCTTTACTCGTTTGAATGCTCGAGTAAATCTAACTTCTAAATAGATGATTAAGAAAAACGAAAATAACTAAAATTGCTACAGTTGCTAACGAGTTTTCCATTATAGTTACCAATGTGTTACTAAGGTGGAAACGTTTACAGAAAATATTCAGATTAGTTATTATCACTAATCTTAAGCATTATTGAAGCAAAAGAATCACTCTACGATCATTTGCAGCGTTTTTGCCCTCAAGCATTAGATTAATACTAATGTAATCAATCGTTAGATGAATATTTTATGAATTTCAATCAAATCAGATCCGTATTTAATATCGAAATACAATGAGTTTCATTCATTTTTGACCACAGACAAAACACTGTGCGTCAGAAAATGTTTCTAACCATGAAAATGATTTCCAATTTCATCCCCAGTCCGAATTAGACTATTAGAGCGATTTTGCAATATTCGCATTTACTACGGACGTGGAAAAAATACTTTAATTACGTAAAACTAACGGGAAAACGTTAAATAACGACCAACCGGATTCGAAGGGGCTGGCCATAGCAAAGATCGTGGTACTGGTAGGTCCCCTTTATCGATAAATACTGATCGAACGAAACTTCGTATGTGTCGGGACTTTTGTCCTTAAAATGGAGATTAAACGGTGGGAAAGAATTCGAAACGAACGACACCGGAGGTTTAGCAAAGAAGCGATCCGATGTAAGCGAATGTGGAGAATCGGAGCTCCGTGACGGATCTGGAACGCACACTGGGCTGCTCCGGATGGTCAGAGTTCTAGGAACGTGAACACACTACAGAGTGAACAAAGATGAAGGGAAAGATTCTGGGAAAATCTAACGGAAGCTGAGATTGAAGAGAAACCCAAGACAGTGCTTCTGAAGTCTTCAATTCTAGGATAATATCGTCAATTCTAAACTAATTCCGCACATCTCACCCATTGGATGTTTTGAGTCAAGTTCCAACGAGCATGAAACAATGCGCTTCATAAAAAAAGCTAGTCATAAAACAGTGTAATAAAGTAGAGGAACGAGAAAAAGTTTATGCCACACATCTCAATGTAAACTGATTCAACCCGGTAATTTTTGGGGATGTGAATCGAAATCAGAGTAGTCCACTTAATAAACCCGCTATAAACATTCCGCCGCCAGTACTGGTACCAATTTGGTGACCGTTTCTTGCTGCATCTCAATGCGTTGGGCATTCTGCAGGTCGTATGAATGCAACGGTTTTCTGAAGGAAGGGCGTTCTGCACTAGTTTGAAACATGAGGAACCACCATTATTGTCAAACTTTTTTATTTATTTTAATCAGATTCCATAGGTACCTGGGTAGAGTTATCGTCTTCCCCAGCTCCCTAGGCGTTTTCATAGCCCCTGTTCTTCATTTTTGGCCAAACCAGCTCGGTGGTTTGGACCCAAGCCTTTTAGGGTCAAAACAGACGCCTAAAATGTTTCACCCATGGAAGAAGGAATTGTCAAGCCTTGGGAACACTGATATGGGCCCTCCAAAACAACCGAAGAGGAAGACCGACCATCGGTGTGAGGCTCTGACAAAGCGAGCCTTCAGGTCTCTTGCCAGATCATAGACTCATAACACACAAATGTTATCTTCTGCAATAGGGTTCTTACAGCCCTGATCAGGCACGAAAAGATTACTAATTCTTTCTAAATGTAAGGAACACGCAAGAGTCCTGCACTGGAAACGGTGCAATAGTCGGTCACTAAACTACCTGGACTGGAAGCGGAATTTTTTTAGCCAGGTTTCCCAACGTGGGTTACTAGTAAAAATAGGCCAACATAGCCACATTTTTTAGCAAACATTGATCAAGCTCAAGCTCTGGAAGTGTAACCTGCCAGGATAAGCAAGGAGTACCATTGTAGACCTGAAAAATATAGTCAAAACCAGGACAGAGTCAAGAACCTACACAGAGCAATGTGGAATCTCTCTGATCTGTAAGAGCAATGTCTTTGTCAGGACAGGATTGCGTGCCAGGCCTGACAGGCTGCACCTCCATGATGTTAATGCATGATTCAAAAACAGGTAAGCCTTGAAGTGCTTATAGTTTATGCAATTGCAAAACCTCTGTTAGAATAGACATAAACCTTTCCGCTGATGAACTCCTCGATGACTGTTGAGCTCTCCTTGGGCCATAAGAATCCTCTAGGGAAATAGGAGTGGAAAATCGCACTCTAGCAACTTTTGTATTAGAGCCAACCACGCTCATTTCTTGACGAATTGATTGGCTCCGACACATCCCTCCCGACACTAGAATAGATGACAGCGACGAATCGTCTGAAGAAACTTGAGCCTCTCTGTCAGCACTAACTGAACATTGAGCATTATGAGCTTGAACTGAACTGTTCTGGAATGGAAAACCTCAACAAGTGTCAACCTTTTGCAATTTTGAAAGAAATTCAGAGATCGGCAGAGGATAGAGGCTGCATTACCGTGTCCCTTAGCAGGCATCTCATGCCTGAAACTTGAGCCCAACTTTTGTATTTCCTGACTTTTCTTGGCTTTTTTGAATGCATATGATGCATTATCAAGGGAAGTACCTATACTGTAAGCAGGTCATAGGTAGTCAGGCTGTGGAAACTCAACAACTCCTTGAGTATACCCAAGAGATGAAAGAGGCTAGTCATTAAAAGCTCAACGAACCGAGTCGTCAGAGATTTTTTCTCCCACTCCAGCACAGTAATACCGAGAACAAATATTTCACATTCAGCGGTCAACAGTGAATTGGTTCAATTGATGGCTTGATTCAAACGCTGACAACATAGTAAATCAAGTTCAGTGTTGAGGGTCTTTGGAAGAAAAATGACCCGAATGAATGTTGTCAGACCAGTCTCCTCTCATCGGAAAGTGAAGTGAGAGAGGGGGTACGGAGCACTATGTGTCTGGGTGCTTCAGATCAGAAAACAAATCATCAAATCAAATCGCAGTTTGTTCTTTCCATTTCAGCCTTTGGGTAAAGAGAAGATTTCAGGACTGGAAGTTTTCTGAATTGACCATACGCCTGCTACCTCTAAGGTATAGAGACACTGAGACTGAAGATGTCTGGACTCTATGAGAATACGTCGACAGTTCTGGGCCTTCCACTTCCAGGTCACTTCTCCACCCAGCAACAGTCGGCCTAAAGGCGATGGAACTCTGACTGACAATGCGGATGGTTTCTGGCCAAGAGTTTCAGTCTGGACTGTTTGGCCAGATATAAGGCTGCCTGCAGGCACTCACTGGGAAATCTGAAATATATTCAGACAAACATCAACCCACTGAGCCCAGAGGTGGGAGTTGACTGGCGAGTGGTCGTATGCGATTTTGTTCTTCACCATCCAGTCTATGTTGTGTCTCATATGAAACACACAAAGTTCATTTCTGAATTGAAGCACATTTGTGACCAACGATCAAAAGAATCACTGGAAGAATATGAGTCTTGGAATATAATACACTCACTTTCCATAGTGAGATGCCTGTAACGGACACACTTAAGACCACCTCTGGTCTGCTCCAAACTTTTTCAAAAATCGAATTTGAGGCACAACCTTCGTAAGTGGTTTTGGAGAGAAGGGTGAAGGAAATTCGACGTCTATATTTTTTGTGGTCCCAGGATCGTCAAGGAATTTCATGCGAAGCCGTGCCAATTCCTGGTCAACCTGGGCGAACATAAAACGCGCATCATCCTCCATTGTCGAGCTAAAAATCTCAAGGCCGGGATAATTATCGAGAACGTCAAAATTTCGAGGATCGGCAAAACCGAAGTGGCAGCGAACACTAGCGAGGTTGGACTGGCGAGTCAGGTAGAAAAGGCAGATTAGGAAGCCAAGTATGTGAGTTAATTCCTGATAGGTCGACCGATCGATGGGAAATTCGCGAGATGCATAACATTTAACCGCCTTATTTTCCTTATTGTAGCCCGAGTGCTCATTGCGATCAATTGAAGGACGTTCAACGAGACCTGAAAGACGAAACAATAGTCCATGGGGTGAGATAGGGTGTTCCTGCTTAGATGGTGCTTTTTTTTTATTTTTTTTATTTTTAGTTTGGTTTGATCGGAATTCGGCCAGTTCTTAGTTTTTTTACTGAAATGGAGGAGGAAAAATCTAACATAAAAAATAGATGGTGCACTCCTTTCAATTTAGTTAATTTAAGAGCAATCAGAAAACTACTCGGAGTGAACCTCTTTTATACATAGACTTTTGGCGAATTGTTAAGCTATCGGAAAAAATCTACCAAAAAAAAAAAAAATAAAATACAGCGGTCGATTTGTATTTCGACCCGAAATCACATACTAATTCCCATTCCTGGGTCAGAGAATCGAATTCTAGAAAAGAAAATTTTGTACAAATAGATCCGCCACTTCGCAAGAAAACTACTGCGATTTTCGAGATAAAAATCTGATAGCTGTTCGTTTGGTTTCCGATAGCTCAAAATTAGCAGAAATAAAAAAGCGTACCATCCAAGCAGGGAAACTCTATAATGAACCAAAGAGAACGTCGCTTTCCAAATTTCAACTTCGCTCTCTAGAAACCCAATAGGTTCAATTGTTTTGAAAATTATCCCTTCCAATACCGAACAATGTACTTACTTGGGGATCTGCTGTCGTTTGCGCCGCTGCAGTTCGGCCATATACGCGGACATCCGCTCGTTCGAGGTGAGCAAGGACTTAGCGGCCTCCAAACTCTGAGCTTGGTGCTTACAAGCGGCTAGGAGTTTCGTAGTCCCTTCTCTCATTTTGATTTCGACTTCGATTTTCTGTTCCAAGTCGAGCTCCTGAAACAAGGGAAATTCAAATTATGAACAATAAAATTAAAATATGTCGATTGAACACAAAATTTCGAAAGGTCGCCAAATTTATGCGAATAATGCTGGCTGGGCGATTGGTTTTATTTTTATCATGAGAGGAGTTTACATTCTATATTGTACGAATAATGAACGAATTCATATCAGCTAACGTTCAGAGCTTAGCAGAAACATTTGATGTTTTTGAATGGGCAGAACTCCCGTTTTTTTTTGTTTGGCAGAGAACGCAATATAATATCGAGACGTTACATATTTTACAGGTGCCGACTTAGGATCACTCAGATATAATCCGATCCCTCTGATCTTCTATCTACTGGTCTACTTCTTCTATTTCTGAATCATCAATTGGACGTTTTTCTTCTTTTTTTTAAAAAGAAATACGACGAAAAGAGTAGAACTCCCGAAAACTATCCCCCAAATCGACGTGGAAAGCCGGAAAGATAATTTAAAAACCACTTTAAATCACTTTTGGCCATTTTTCAGTTGAGAAAATATAAGCCCAAGTTGACCAATGTTGGCCAACTTCATCTATCGATTTTGGCTCAACGGCTGAACCGATTTCGCCGTTCAAGGTGGCCATTCGAGAATTTTGCACTCTTCAATCTCGTTCCAAGTAATATTTTGCGTAAAATACATCCTTTCCGAGTTACAGGTAAAAAACGGAAAACCCCAGAGTTCAGATGTTTGCAGCCTCTCGAAAGTTCAACATCGATCTGAAATCATTACATCATCGCGATGTTCGAAGTGGACTAAAAGAATTTTCAGCTTTCTCCTATTTACAAGGGAACTATTAAACGAATCTCGCCCGATCTAGCTCACAATGCTCGCACATTTACTGCAGCTTTCGCAATTTAGAATCGGTTTGTTTACAATTATGTCATCAGCAGGAAACAGGTGATGCTCAACGTAAGATTAATTAAACTCAAGTCGGAAAAACTGCCGAATAGAGAACAATCAACCGGTTACGAAAGGTAAATCCAGAATAAACCGAGTTATTATTGAGGACAAACATGAAACAAAAACAAACGACAACAACAGTGAAAGGAGATTCGTCGAGGTCGAATGCGGTCACCGACTGTGCACACGAATTCATCAACCATCGGGAGTTTAATTCACATCGATATTGATAACGCCGAAAAAGACAATTTTCACCAAAAAGGGACATTTCAGAATCGTTAGATATTAATAAAAAAATTTAAAGACGAAGTTGCCTTTTTTATACAGAGGCAACCGACGTACTTAGATAATAAACACACCTTAGATAAAATCTATATAAGAGCCAATAGGAATAATTATAATTAAATGAGAAAAATTAAAATCCGTTCGACGAGGGAAAATATTTTCACCGTCCTCATCCGTAGCCCGATGAACTTGAAACCGAAAAAGAATATCGTTCGAGGAAGAACGCTCCATGTTCGGGGTTATCGGCCGAAACGTGTAACAATGCGGTACATAAGAAACACAGAAATTTCAGCAGAACAGGTTGTTCTATTATGTCCATCATATGAGATCGAAGTTGAAAAATAACGGCGAAAAAGGGAGCTAAGTCAGCTAAGAGTCAAGTTACCAAATTTGCATTCATCGTGATCGAAAATTATATTTATTACAATTTTTCAAAATTATGCAATGAAGAAGTATACGAAATAAAACGTAACTAACAGTTTATCTCAAATTTGCAACGCATGAAACTCCTTTTAAAAATCGCACCATAGCAATGCTCGTTTTTTGAAGAATTGATTCGTTTATTGTGAAATTTTCGAAAAAATGACAAAAATTACATTTTCGACCGCTCAGGCGCGTTTTAAACTCATTCAATGAGGAAAATAATTGTCTACAAATGTCTTTATAGTCAGACTAGGGGCTGAGCGCCCCTCCTCTCGGGCATTACATATTATTTTGTGGGGTTGTTGTCCTTGTCACTACTATACACAGTGTATAGTATAGTATGTAGTATAGTATATAGTATAGTACCTATATAGTATAGTATAGTATATAGTATAGTATATAGTATAGTATATAGTATAGTATATAGTATAGTATATAGTATAGTATATAGTATAGTATATAGTATAGTATATAGTATAGTATATAGTATAGTATATAGTATAGTATATAGTATAGTATATAGTATAGTATATAGTATAGTATATAGTATAGTATATAGTATAGTATATAGTATAGTATATAGTATAGTATATAGTATAGTATATAGTATAGTATATAGTATAATATAGGTATAGGTATGGGTTTAGTAGTTGATTATTTGTGTATGGAGAGTGGGAATCTATAGGTATTTTTATAGTAGGTAGTACTTAGTAGTAGTTGCTATAATTTGGTATGTAGTTGGTGGTGTTTGAATGTACTTTGTATCATAAAGTATTGGGTTTTTCAACTGGAGCAAAGTTGTAGCAGAATTAGATGTAACAACTTCAAGTTTTCCAAGATTTGTAACTTGCAGAGTGGATAACTCAAACAAAAAGTCGTCAATTCAGATGTTTGAATATACCAAAAGATAGGTAATTTAACTGTCCACATTTTCCCAATGTAATGTACCTATCCATTTTTCAACCGTTTTTGCGTTATTCAACAATATTAGTAGACTATACACGAAAACATGACATTTTTCAACTTTAAACGTTATTTTCATCTATTTAGTGCGAAATAAACAAAGAATGAACCATATATTATTGATATACACATCATCAACTATCATTATGCTGAATTTGAGCTAAATCTATTACAAAAATATTTTCGCGAAAAATCCAAGGGGTACCCCTGCGATTTTTTTCAACCGACCAGTTAACGAATTTTTACTCCGCTCTCAATATAGATAAAAATCTGAAATTTTTAGGAAAGTTGTGTCTTACCAAGATGTATTTTTGTGATTTTTTTTATTTCTCGGAAAAATCTGCAAGTGGTCCAAAAAAATCGGTTTTTGAAAGCTGGAAAATTGGACTTTAACCGTGCTTTTCGGGGTCAAAATTCAAGTGAATCAATTGTTTTATTATGCAGGAGTCTTCATTTGAACGCCTTACATACGAACACAGCAAAAAATTTGGTGAAAAAAGTTTAAACAGAGCCAGAGAAATTATTTTCCGTAAATCGAGTTTTTCGCCGGCCGAAATTACATCGCGGTAATAGTGAAAAATTAAATTATCGTTTTAAAGCGATTTTGAAAGCTATTCTTATAGGAAATTTAACGCTGAATCCGAATATGACGTCAAAACGGCGGAAATTTCACGACAAATATCATTTTTTCGAGGTTTAATACTACGCCAATCCTACGTTTTTCAACTTTGAAAATCCGTTGCAAATACTTACAGAACGGATCAAATTTGATTAATTAGTGATTCCTACAGGAAATTAGACGTAGAATTTGAATTCAAAGTGAAAACAATCAAAATCGAACGATTAGTAATATTTTTCGAATTTTTTTCGTTTTTCATACTTTCGAAGTTTCAACTTTGGGATTTTTTTCGTCACGTTCCCGAAATGGGAATGATTAGGTGCTGTGGAAGAAAATGAAGGAAATTTAATGTAGAATCCATTAAAAATAAGAAAATGGCTTAGCGTATATAATAGCTCTCGAGATATACATACAGTCCTCCTCGTAGTTTTATATATATTGATTTACCAACATTTTCTAGAATGAAGTTTTAATTAAGTTTTAATTCGCAATTTTTTACCTGAAGGTTTTGCGGACACAGGTTCATAGGACCTTTTCTACTCAGCGTTATATTTCCTAGAAGATTGGTAAGGCTGAATCAATAGGAGACTCAAATTACCCAAACGATCTTATTTTCTCTTTCTTATTTTCGTATTCCCCAACAAATAAATATTGCTATACGTTTACTAGATTTTGTGGATCTCCGCAGGAAGAGAACTTGATAATTTCAACAGAAGCTTTTTTTTAAATAATAATAACAATAATAGTACAGGTTGAACTTCATAAAGATTACAACTCAAAGTATATATGGGCAAAAACCTGTAAAATTGCACGTCTCCTAATTAAATACAATCAAGTTTCTTACAAGAAGCTGTAATGCGATTCTACCAACCAAATAATGGTACTCGAGACTCAACAAAGAAAAAAAAAGGAAAAAAGAGAGGAAAATTCGTAAAAATGAGAAAAATTCACTTTCTTACCCTGAGCGGACGTTTAACCGTGCTGTAGATAATGTAGTTGGTCCATACATCCTGTTTCTTGACTCGAGGATCGCGAAACGTCCGAAACCAAGAGTCTGCCCTACGTCTCGTAAAGGGATTGTGTTCAATTTTGTTCATATTCATTCAGATGATTTTTCGAACAATGTCAATAGGGGAAATTACGATCGTCGTCTCTGGAATGGAAAGATCGTTCGGAAAAGGCCGCTCCAGCTCACTTCAGCCGACGAGACGAGAAGCCCGACTAAAACTGAGGCGAAAGCTCGTCCGAAGGCTGGAGGAACGTGGCAGGTTGGAAGAAAGAGAAAAGAAAAACAATAAGGTAAAAAGATACGGGTTATGAAATCCTGTGACCTAAAGCCGAAATAAACGCGTTGGAAAACCGCTGAAGAAGCGCCAACAGTGAGCGTCGAACAGGCGAGAAAACGGCCAATCAGATTTTCGAAAATCCGATCGATCGGAGCGAGAGCGACCTCTATGAGAAGGGGCGATGACCTTTTAACATTGAAGGCAATTATTAGGCATTGGCTATGCTTGTAACGTGCAAACATTGAGAAGACGAAAAAATAACGATACCGACGAAAATCGACCTTGAAACATACGAAAATACTTGATCCAACGAGACACAACAAATTCGAGGGATTGAATTTGCACAGTTTCGAAAGGTTAAATGTTGCGGAATAATACCACGAGAAATAGTATTTTCACTATAATAGAGAACAGCAAAAATTTGAATATGGTTTATGGGCAAAAGGAGAAATCTAAATAAAAAATCACGCTAAAAAAGGCTGAAATTAATTCGTAGTAAAAAATGACGTCAAAATTATTGTGTTTTTTTTTTGTCGTGAAAATTAATGCGTTTTTAATTTAATTATTTTCGGAGTGAAAAAAAATATATAAGAAGAATTCAATGGCAAAAAAAGGTTGTTCAATTAAAAAGGGTCGGAGAAAGTAAAAATCAAAGGGATTTCGTAAACAAAAAAAGAGCAACAGTAACAGAAAAAAATGATACTTGATAAATAAAAAGAATAATATTAGAATTAATAATTTCTCGCGCTAAAAAATTGAAAACTACAAAAAAAAGTGAAAATTTAAAGTCAAAGGAAAAAAACTTCCGAGAAAGTCGAAGCCAAAAATGGACAAGTTGAAAAAGTTTTACAGCCAAAACACAAAGGATTTAGGCGGCACAAAGAAAAATAAAATTGTACAAATAAATAACTGCAGGAAAAAAATGCGAAAAATTCGTGCCAACTAAAAAAAAAGAAAAGAAAAAAATAGTCGAATTCAAATCGAAAAACTGTTCTCAAAAGGGTCGACACCCTAGATCAAAACATTGATGCCAAAATCAAAGGATAAAATCTCGGAACTTGAGTTGATTTTGTAAGAGAACAAAAAATACAACCTCTTTCGAAAGAATTAAACGTCAGAGAAAATTTTCACAACTGTTGTCGAGAAATTTATAACAAAAGTATTCATAGAAACAAATTTGAGAGCAAGAAGTCAAAAACATTGTATTCGATAGAAAAAAAAACTTTGGTGGAAAAAATCAAAAGTTAAATCAAGTCGAAACAAGCTGTATCAACCTTCAAGTGGTAGTAATCGCGCACCCAGCTCCAACAAAATGAACGCCAAAAAGAGTTGAAGAAACGCGCAGACTCAAAATAATTTTGAGTAGAAACTCCGTTGAATAATTTTTAAATAAAGTACGAAAAATAGGATTAAATCTGTTTTTCAGAACTGCACCTCTTCTATCCTAGTTATTGAAAACGCAACAGTCACTGGAAAGCCGATATGGCAGATTTAATAGCGCGGGAACTGAACGTACTGAGCGAAAATCCATTCCGGCACGCGTCTTTTTCGATGAAAGAGAAGGACAAGTAGGACGCAGTAGTAAGATGAATGGAATGCCGAGTGAGCACGCACTTATCATACAAAACAGCATAGTGCCCTCTCTCCTTGCGGATGTGCGATGAATATAGATTTGTTCGAACTTCTCACTAACTAATAGTGAGGTAGAAGGAATACAACCGAAGTAGGGAATTTGAGCTGTTTGTAATCAGCCCGAATAGATGGACCAGTGAGCTGATATAGTTGATCATAAGTTATAATAGTAATTGAAATATTAGTTGAATCATTTTGAAAGAATGATGATGAGTTTTTCTTAGTAGAAAACCTTGACGAAGCCGAAAGGAGCGAAAGCGCAATAAAAGAAAACGTGGAACGAACCGCCTGGTATTTCTCCTTCTCAATGCACGAAATAATATTGATCTTCCAACTGAACTGCTACGATATGAAAACTAGATGAACTCTGTAAAAACAGGCCAAATATTTTTCGCATGTCTCAGCCATCAAATAGTCATACGCGAGAGGAAAAGAGCGCCAAACGTGAGAGGAAACCGCTAAGAGAGAAAAAAAATAATAAAACGACTTAGGGTCCTCCATAACGAGTAACGCCACACAGTAGGATGAAATGAGGTTTTGGTTTCATATTCAATAATAAACCATTGTAATCGCCCAAAAGAAAAATAGATAAGTAGCCCCCTCAAAATTGGACGTTTCAAGGCATGTGAAATTCGAATAATCAATAAAATTCTGTCCGTCCGCCGTCGACACGTTTCTAACGAGAATAAAAAGTAAAAGCTAATGTTTTAAATTTTCACCGAGAGTCAATCTTGGCCCGACAATGGCTCAATTCTTCAACCAAATCGCTACCTCAATTTTATGGGTATTTTTGAGGGGGAGAAAATTCATATTTTCCAACGCTTTTCAGAAAGATGTGTACTTGATATCAATTTCTATAGATTTTTGGACGCTGAATCAAATGAGACCATCGTAGGGTCGATAGCTTTATCGGTTCATCAGTTATCGCAACTTTTGTGTTGCATCTGGGAGATTTTTAGAAATACGGCCTAACTCGAGAGTTCTAGGAGCTATTAAAATCGTTCTATACTCGTTGGAATGGTCGTCAAACACTTCAGCTGTACCGTTAGGTGAAAAATGTAGCTTTTAAATTGGAAATTGAGAAAAATAAAAATGTTCAACACTAATTAAATTAATAAGCTCTAATTAAATAATTAATAAGCTTAAGGAAGCTAGGCTTCCTCAGACATACGACAACGCATTGCGCACTTCGCCAAAGCGAGCACCAAGCTCCTCTATTTCATTCCTTATGCGCGCGGTCTCTAAAAAAATTAGTCTCATCTATTAATTGTCCGTCAGATGTAGTGCACTTATCAGCGACAAGCAGCCAAAACCAGCCCTAACCAGTTTGCATAGTCGTGGCGAAGTACTAATTTTTGGCGGACCACTTCCTCTTTCCTAGCTCAAATCACGTGATCAAAAATCACAGTGCGAATGCAGCCTTCCAAATCCTGTCCCGAACCTTTTGCAAATGAATGGCGCGTGTCCATGGGCACAAATGATTTTCGAAGGGAAATTATCCCGAGACGCGATTCTCAAAGGGAAAGAACGTCGGCGTAAGGCCAGCTAATGAATGTAATTTTCTGATTTCAACGACCAATTTTTTCAACAAAATTTGAATTTTACAGCGTTTGGAGAAACTCAAATTTTAGGTATAACTCCTCCAAAAATATAAACTTTATTAGCTTTATTAGTTAAGGAATAAACTATAGCTGATTGTCGTCGAATTTTCGGAGCGGTTTTGACCCTAGTATGTGAAGTTAAGTGAAAATGAGAAGTTAAGCATTTTCATGATACCTAATGTTAATTTGTTCAGATGTTCGTTCTAATGTTAATTAGACGGTACGAGTGAAAAATGTAATAAACCGCTTCAAGTGATTGAACAAGGGTTTATCATTACTTAGCTCGAATTAAGATTTAAGAAGATTTTCATTGCTTCAAAACACTCGAGTGCCATCAAACTAAATTTCTCGCTAAGAAGAACTGTAAAGAAGAACAATAAAGCTATGAACCCCGCTAAATTCTCATTCGATTCGGGATTCAAATATCTATAGAAATTACCGGTATTTGGTATCAATTTCGGTAGATTTTTTGGATTAAAATAAAATTAGAATCTAACCTTTGTCTAAAAAAAGTGGGAAAATATGAATTGTCTCCCATAAAAAATATCCTTAAATTGAAGTAGCTATTTGGCTCATTTATCGTTAGCCCAAGAATTATTTTATTGAAGATTTTAGAAAATTTCATGTAAGTAGTGGTATTGTATGATTTTTTTTAAATTGAATATTCGGATACTACATGCCTTGAAACGTAAAATGTCAGCTTTTGAGAGGGGTTTGACACTTTATTGGGAGCAATTACATTGGTTTATTATTGAATAATAAGAAAACCTTAACAATTTCTCGCCAAATCGCCTACGAATTGCCTTTCGAAGAATGACCGTTAACTCGATTAAATTTATGTATGCCATGTATGATATATAATCCTCAGTACTCGGTAGAATAAAACTGGAACAAATAGACCTCGGACAACACTTCTATGGAAAACAATCGGGGAATACGACAAATTAAACTCACGAGTGCACGATTTTCGAACGAAAATTACAAAACACTAAATTATTAACTATGTGGAAAAATCACTAGCACATTTACGGTACGAAATAGATCGTCGCAACGCGGATGCCGGCGATGAACTGAACATGAATTGAAACATTCGAACGGTTTGATTTGTCACTCGGCGCACGTTCTTGATGGAGAACGGTTCCTAGCAGGTGAACTACGTGATCGCCCAACGGCCGAAACACTATTAGCTTCACGAACTCCAGAGATAGTTGCGCAGGAAGAAGCATCTGAGGCGAAATTACTGACAAAAGGAGATGGAAGGCCAAAGGGCAAGGCGACAATAATTAGAACGTGGAGAGGTCAATTTGATATGAACGAAGTCGAATGTGGTGGCGTGGATTGTGACCTCACATGAGACAAATTGGCTTGACAGCACTTAAGCTCGTTTGGCGATCGACCGTCGTAAGCTGCTGTAATGATTTTCTACTCAGGGAAAATTGCGATTTCGACGGAATAAAATCTTCGTCGGAAAAAATGCTCATTTTCTCCATCTATAAGGCGTTTTTAGTCAAATTGCACTCCGTCAACAAATAATTTTTGAATTATAATACCTACATAAATATATATTATCTTTATTATATACCTATAATAATATGTAATAATAAAATATATATTACGTTACATTATAATACTGATAATTTTCGATTTCATGAAAGAAAACGATTTTAACAATCACACTAATACTTCAAATGATTCCAGGTACAATAAAAAGTCGACTCGCATTTAGCCAAGTCTCAAATCCACTCGAATATAGTTCAATATAATTCAAACGGACGTTACGCTATATTATTAATCTATGAAGAAAAATACGTCTCGCGAACGAATTCAGATGCAACACCAGCGCCGAGCTAGCAAGTTGATATAAACATTTTCAAAGGGGAGATTCGGAAAATCAATACGAAGCCAGGAATAAGGGGAGCAGGATGTTCCTCCTTGCATCGTTTTATCCCCTGAGCCTAGATTATATTAAAGGTTATACGAAATTATCGATCCCGACGAAAGTGAACGTGCAAGAGTGCTATAATGGCTGTACATTTCCTAAAATAAAGCTGGAATAAATTATGAAATGAAGAGACTAAATACTACTGAAACAATTACGTGAGCCTGACTTAAATGAAAATCAATATGCAAAGGTGTTCACCGGCGGTAGCTTTATATTTACAGCCCAAAACTTCAACATTAAAAGAAATAAAACTATTTTTTTCTTAAACAAACAATATACACAAACCAGTGGTGTGTATAAATCACACAGTATTTCATTATTTGACACGGTAAAAGGTATAACTAATTATAAAATAATACAAAGGCCACAACGTTAGTAGGTATTCAACAACTGTGATTGAAAAACTAGCCAAAAAAAAAAAAAAAAAAAAAAAAAAAAAAAAAAAAAAAAAAACATTTGAAAACGAAAAAAAGAAAAACAAAGTTTAGAAAACAAGTTTATAAAAACATTCGAATTCGATTAATAATGCCGAACTGCACTATGTGGGCCTGACGATAGAAGCTAATTTTTGACAACCTAAAATGTATAACCAGCCCTGAAGGGAGAATCAGGCGTTATTCACTCACCGATACAAATATTTAAAAACTCCATGCATTATATATTGATTATTTAGTTTTTAATGAACCTTGAAGTTAAGAGGTGACTGTTCTGGTCGAGTCAAGCCGCGCGCAAGGTCGGCAGGTGCTCTGATGCAATGTTACATATTTTCAATCCACCTTGACTTTTTCTTTAATAGCCAACGTTCATTAGATTCGTACGGTTATTCAAACGTCGGTCTCTAAATTCTGTGATAAATGTATTACCTATTTCGGAGCAGTGGAAAGAAAATTAGATTATTCAAACGGTAATAGATTTGAAAAAAGTTTACGAGTACCATATATGGCTCCACGTCGCCCTGAGGATGCCCGAACGGGCGAAAGTGCAGGCCAGCAAAAAAATAAAGAATCGGAGAACAAGCCCCCTGGGTTTTCTCCCCCTAACGACTCCTAGACACGAAAAAATGCGACAAGGAAAGTACTACTTACGATTACCACAACACCAAGATTCGCAAGCAATATATTGTTTATCAAATAACCATAATCGGCTATTAATTTTGTTCAACGCATTGTTTGCGCAAATTGTTTGTTGAATTAATATAATTTTATAGGTTAAAAAAAAAGAAGTCGATTGGCTTTTAATGAAATCTCGAGCTTGAGATAATGAACTCTCGAGTTTCACGAGTGACGAACAATTACAAGCCAACGGAGAGCGGAAGATTCTGTACAATGGTGCATCTTAGACAACGACGGCAGTTTTTATAGAACACGTGCCACACTTCCACCACATAAATAACTATCGAGGCGATACAAGGGGAGAGTACTTCGAGTAAGAACATCCGATTTAAAACGAACCTAGCCCGAACCGGAGCAGATGTCATCTCTAGGCGCAACCATAATCAGCTGCCCAACACGTGTGTCGTAAAGGAAGCACCCATTTGCCCATATGTTCATTCTTAATATTTCTATTCACCACGTGTTTTCCCTTTTCAACATCCGACCTGACCCAACAAAAATTGCGTGGTGGATTCGACGAAGGGTTTTTGGAAATATTCACCCAACTAAAGAAATAATCGGCGAAACGCGGTGAACTGGATGTAAACAAAAATAAATTGAAATAAATAAATTCCCGTTGATCTTTCCTCGGTTCTTCATAATTTCGAGACAATCGTCGAAAAGCTGGGTGAAATTTGGCCAAAAACCGCATTTATAAACGACAAAATCAGTTAATACGCTGGATACATTTTTTCTTCTTCTAAATAATCCCAACCGAACGTCAAAGAATTAGTAAAGTAGCAGATTTTTCGAACCTCGTAAAAATTGCTACTAGCCGGAAAAAAAAATTTTTTTGAACTGAGGAAAATCCGTCATTACTGAATTTTTAATTGGCGAAAAATGAGCAACAAGGAAAATTTTTCACAGTATCATATAGATTTCAAATTCACTTGCAGAATTATTATATTTCAACAGAGCGTCAATTTCTAAGTTAACTCGGTCGTTAACTGTAAGAAAAAATTTTTCTCGAGCTTATGGGATTGTTCAAATATTCAGTACTTAAATATATTTTTTAAATAAAGCCAACGATCGCATAAATTCATACGGCGTTTATTCCGGCGTTTGTAAATTTTTTAAACTTGAACTTGACTCGCCTTGTCAAATCCAGTTCAATCTGCCACTCGCTTGAAGGCCAATAAATTACTAAGCGAATAAAAGCTTATGTATGTCCTTTGAATGACCTACATCTGGAGTTGCAGCTGGATTTAATAAAGGCTGAATCCAACTCAATTCCTTTGTTGAAATGCGATAGTAAGTGAACACACATTTTGTGGACAGTAAAAGAATAGAGAGTGAAGAGTTGAATGATCGAAAAGTTTCAAACGTCAGAAATAATTTCTTGTTCGATATTGATTGTCGTCTGCTATTTGCTGATTTTTCGATCACAAGTAATGATCCGTCTCACATACAGCAAAAACGATTCCGTACCTACAAGTTATATAAATTTGGCTAAGAACTCGAGATTTTTTGTGGCTATTTTATATCATTTTTGACGAAGGAATAGATTCAAATATTGATCGGGAGTAATAATGATGAGACTTGAGAATAATAGTATGAACGAAAAATTAATTTTAAACGTATATAGTTCAACGAAACAAAATAATCTGCTTGACAATATTATATTGCTTTACCACAGATGATACTTATATATTATGATATATTGCTATTTTATATTACGACAATTTTATATTGCTCGAAAATAGCGCTCTCGCTACTTCTTTTTACGATAATGTACGCGAGCTTTTTTCACAGTCGGATTCCCTCTTCCCACGTTGTCGCTATTCCGGTCAACAATAGAAATGACAAAGTGACGGTAGCAAGAGAGAGAGAATTTCGAACAAAAAAACAAAAGGAGAGCGAAGGAACCGAGTTCAGAATTCAACAGGGGCCAACACGCCCATCTGAGGTCCTCGCCCATGAAGTCACCGCGAAGAAATCGCCCACGCGAAACGCGACCTGTGAGCCCACTCGGAGACGTTTGCCAACTGCAGTCGCCGCAAAAGTCAATTTTCACCCAACAGGCATACTAAAAAATGTATGAGATGATTGCGCGATGTGCGCGGAATTTATTTCAAATTCGACAGTTTCAAGAGGTCCGATGATGTAACGGTAACAGATTGTGGAATTAGCGTAGTTTTCTATTCCGAATGTGTTAATTAATTTACATCCCTTATGACCGCTCGCCCAGCGAATAAAGAATCGGAGAATGAGTCGCCTGGTTTTTCTCCCCCTCACACCCCATTGACTTTAAATTAGTAGAAAATTAGAAACTAAATTAAATAAATTAGAAACTTCGATACGAATTCTCTGTTGGAAATTGTTGACTAGATCGGAAATTATTAGTAGACTATTCGCGAATAGATATCTAATCTTCTCTGTCAATTAGACTTCTTACCTTAAGATTGTGAGCTATCTGTTTGATGTAATAGAGGTCGAGATCTTGTAAAACTTCGATTCGCGAAGCTGGAGCTGACGAGCCCGTCGGAGGCGGCTTGGAGGCGGGTGAACTTCCGTGGAGGCTCAGAGCAGCCAATGGTGGGAAACACGAGTTCATTTCTAACGCACAACACTCGTCGACAGTACTGATGAATCGCTGATCGAAAATATCGATGGTTGACACGCCGGACTGGGATTTAACCGCACCCGAGCCGCATCGTTCAACTGGAGGTATAAAAATGAAAATAACGTTCTGCACAATTTTTACTCCCACAATTAATCAATTAATACGCTTGAAACCCTTTGTAGGCAATGACTTGTTATAGAATATAGATTATATTAGCGGACGCGACATTTAGCGGGTGGGCAATTTCGCAGCATTGACACGCTCGCTTGACAGAAACGCGTGGCTTTTGTCGCGTGTAGGGAAAACATTTCACACATTATTAACAGAACGCCGATGGAAACGCGAGAGCCGCTCTCCCACAGCTTCGAACTGTTTTCAAACTAAAGCTGTATTTTATACAACTTATTTATTATTATGATTATATTTTTTAAATCTTTATTTATTTATTTTATTATTTTTATTTTTAATTTTTTTTTACATGTAAGTAATTTTAATACATTCCATCTAAACGGGTAGTATGCGCGAAGACATGGTTTTTTTTTGGAAACTTCTTCCATTCGCTCACTATTTTATTGATAAATTAACACATTAGCTTATTTTTGAGTAATAAAATAACAGTTACAATCATAAATATAATTCTCCAAACCGCCAACAACCACCAACAAAATTACCAATATCAGGAAAACGAAATAAAACCCATTTGAAAAAAATGAATGATTAAAGAATCACAAAGTTGATTTCTTAAATGTAAAATATGTATAGTACTAGGTACCCATAACAAATACCACATTTGAAATCGTAAACCATGAAAATTTAAAAATAGTAACCTAAATAATTTCTAAAATTTACCTAACTTGACTAAAAATTAATTAAATGCAACAAATTGGAGCATTAAGCGCAATTTTTAATATTTATTGTTGGCCGCGGATTCCTTGTTCGATCTTATTTCCGAATTCCGAGAGGTTTAATAATCAAAATAATGCGAAATAAATTTGGAAAAGGAGCGTGCTTTTCCTGTGAATATTTTCAGAATCATCGCAAAGCGATTCGAAAGGCGCTTCCAGTTAGGCGGCCTAGATTCATTCGAACGTCATGTAGATCGCAAGTTCGAGATAGTCGCTCAAATCGACAGTCAATTAAACGCAGGGCCATTCATTCGGATGATTTTTTCGAACTCAAAATATCAATAAATCTGAACGTCCGTCGGTTTTTTGTTTTTAAGAAACTACCAGAAACAAATTGAAATGGTGCTCAGCTGATAAAGCCCTGTAGAATCCGATTGATCCATAGCTTAAATCGTTTCACCGTCAACTTGACCAAATTAGACTACCAAAACGCTCTTTAGTTAATTCTCATCCGGAACGAAGGCTTTGAAGAATAAATAATCAAGAGCACCGGTTCGTTAAAAGCTGGAACTAAAAGCAGGTTAATGAGACTTCCGATTGCTATGAACAACTTCCCACGATAGTTCTTTTGTTAAATTTTTTTCAAGTTTTTGTCTCGTCCCGCTTTTCGAGAAGGAACCAGTTGATTCATGGTTGAAAATAAGCACAAAAAAGTTCCAACCATGCAGCATCGCTTTACGAGCGAATTTTCAAAGCATACTATAAAGGAAACTGTTTGAAGGATTTTATTATGAAATATTCCTACTCATAAATGCTCGAGTAAAATGAGTTATGGTCTCATTCGATTCACTGTGAAAAGACTGAAGAAAAATGAGGAGAATTGATTGAAAAAATTGATTTTTTTTTCTAAGAGTTCCAACAGCTAAATTTGCTCATGTGTGGGCTTATTTTCGAGTACGATAGAAATTCATCTTCTAAATAATGTGAATCATATTCAATGACACGACCACGGATGCGTTTTACCATTTAAAAAAAAAAATTGCAAACGAATGTTTTACTAGCAAACAAACTCGGTTGGCGGTTTCTTGTCGGCCTTGGCGCGTAGAAATAGAAGCAGAGGCACAGCAGAACCACTTGTCTCTATTAAGACACTACCTCTTGACGTCGCGCAAAATATTGCCGCATCAAGCAAATTTAGACGCCCCGGTATTTACCAATAAGCTGTTGAGGGTAACAGCGAAGAAACATTCCAAAAAATTTGTTAACAATATGGGCAACTTTTCGAAGAGCTTGAAACAATAAGCGAAAGTAACTTCACAAATTAGGGAGCTACTGGTCCCCTTGATCGGATGTTTTTGCTTTAGGCGATTTTTTGGTTCATTATTCAATAATAAACCATTGTGATCGCCCGAGAAAAAAATTTCCAACACCCTCAAAATTTGATATTTTACGTTTCAAAGCATTTAGAGTCCGAATATCCAATTAAAAAATTCTGTCCGTCCGCAAACTATAATAGCTAAATTCTTGACATTTTCACCATAAATCAATCTTTGTCAGACAATCGCTCAATTCTTTAGAGCAATTGCTACCTCAATTTTAAGGGTATTCTTGGGGGATTTTGAGGGGGAGAGAATTCGTATTTTCCAACGTTTTCCGGAAAAAGGTGTATTTGATTTCCATCGATTTTTGGACGCTGAATCGAATGAGACCATTGCGGGGTCGATAGCTTCATTTGTTCTCGTGTTATCGCAGCTTTTGTGTTGAACTTGGGGGATTTTTTGAACTTTGGCGTTTTTCTGAAATTTTTGGAGTTGGTTTTTTGGTCATTTGGCATGAGGGTATAACTCGAGAGTTCTTGGAGCTCTAGACCGTGGATTGTGGTCTCTATTAGAGACGTATGTTTTACTATGTAACCAATATTCCCCACGGTCACCGTGAAAAGTAAAAGCAAAAACTCCTTAGTTTAATAAACTCATACGATTGCCGCAAAGTTATTATCTACAACTAGTGTCGAAAAACTATCCAGGGGACTCAACAACACAGGAAACAAGAACACGGAAAAACGCACGAATCAGCACGAGACATTCTAAATACAAACAATATTTGGACAAGGCGGAAGTACGGTATGTGACCAGAGCGTTGCAAATCAGTCGTCATTCGCTCACATAGAAAATATTTTACAACCTTAAACATTTAAAATATACTCAATTTTTGTGAGTGATAATAAAAATAAAAATCAAGCGACACTCAGCTGACACAAAGAAACATTCCAAAGCCCCTAGCGTTCAAATATAGTCATTATCGTTGGTCGAATATAGCAACAACTATAGAAATGCATTTATGGCCTCATAAACCCCGGAGCAACAGCATTACATAGGTAAGTATTCTTCCAAAACTTAAACATCTCCATAAAACAGGCATTGCTTGAGAACCGTTAAAGATTACGACCCCGCTTGTCTCATTCCATTACAAGTATTTCAATACCTCAAATGCTCTTTAATATCGTGTTCAGTAAATTCCTCGTGCCCCCCCCCCCCTCAGCAAGTTGAAGGGCAAAACGAACGCCGCTCTCTGCTCCACACACGTAATAACCAATTACCAAAAAATTGTCCACCAAAACAATCAAAATTTTTATTTTGAAAATTAAATGATTGATAACACATCTGTATAAATGTTTTGTCAGTAATTAAATTCTCTTAAGCAAACAGTTTTTTCGGGTCGAAATTTGATTATTGATTTTACTTTTTTTAAAAGCCAAATACCAAATGAGCTTCTGGATTTTTTCTTTTTTTCTCACAGGGTTTTGTCTCTTTAAAATGAAACGTCAAGATGTATTTATGTCTCTTTTTACAAATTTATTTCTATTCCTTCGTACAAACACTTTTGTCGTTGGCTAAATTAGCAAAATTGAAGGAATGAACAAACGAGAAAAAAAAAAGGAGGCAACATAGGCCGCACGTCATTGCTGATAACTGAAGGAAATATGATTCAGACTTGATGACGCGTCTAGAACCCTTCACAATGATACACAAGGATCTTTTCTCCGCTAGCTTATCTCCAGACTAACCTTTCCTTCACGTCGCCTTCCACAAATAGTTCAATATGCCTTCAACTGGTGAATATCCAACAGAATACTTAGGCTCAAGAATAAAACCGCTACTTGAAATTTTTTTTAAAAACCCTAATATTATTGTTTATGGGTTGATTCTCTCCCTGTTGGCGTAATTAAATTCGTAAGCGTGTAAGACATTAGGCACTAATCTAATACACATCTTTCAAGATGCTTACGAATTAAATCGTGGTTATAGTTAAATCGCCGAATTAAATTACTAGAGTATTTGAAGCAAAGACCATTCACAACGACTTCATGAAAAACAGTGAATTGGGTATCCGAAGGACGATCCGAAGATTGGAGGGAAGAAATTACTTTTGATGAATGATTAACAAACCGTTTTTTTTCCGTTTTACTCAAGTCGAATTTGACTAGTCCAGTTCAACATCACTTCTGAGGTAATTTATATGCTATATCTATATTTTATATACTATATTATTTATATTACATTCTATTATATTCTTCTATTATTATCCTATACTATCCATTACTCGTTCACAGTTGATAACATTTTATTTCCCTTCAATAGAAGGAACTTTAGCTCTCCTATTAGAAATGAATGAGCTAATTATCGCACCTTCTCGCTATAATTGTCGACCAATTTTCACTATAATCGATCATATCATCAGTCAGATGAGTTGGCGTTCAAAGCCGTCCTCAACCAATATGAATGAAAACATTTTGTGTGACACCATTAACAATTACAAGGCTCTCAACAAATATGTGAAAGGAATAAAAAGCAAAATGTCGTACTTATTCTTTTAAAAAGCGAAAATAGATTAAAATTAAACTTTACTAAAAAAAATGAATGCTTGACTAATTTTTAAAAGGGATTTTTCAGTGAAAAAAGGTGATACAACTTATGAGTTGACTCAATCGGTTGAGACTTCAAAAGAAATTCGAGTAAAAAGAATATGTTCATTATTATATTCAAACTATATTCACCATTGATCAATGAAACGATTATTAGATATCATCTTCTACCCAAGGTCACATTGTGGTCCATGAAAAACAACTCTCATTCATCTGTAAGGTGGTCGACCTTTGGATGCTGTGCTGGAGACAATTTTGTTGATACAGTATGAAGACATTATGCGGAGACTCACTATTTTGGATCAATGGTTGCAAAAATCCAAATACGATTTGGGTCATTTTCAACTGAATGCAATAAATTGCTCCATCGTTTGGAATTTTTTTTACAGTTTTTAAACTCTGAGGCAATGACAATTATCAATAAATTCAAGAATAAAACTACTCGGTTGTAGTTGAGTGTTGGATCGTTTATAAACTGATCTTCATCCGGAGTGCAACATTAAGAACCATTTTGACACGTTCCTGACGCATCCAGGTATAAGGTAATTCACGTCAGTCACCCTACATTCTGCAAAGTACTAGAATGATGGTAAAAATCTCTATAGAATCATAGCACCAATCGAATTACACATAGGTATTTTTTCAACACTACGATAAAATTTCATGACAGATGTTACCAAGGAATACCTCCACAGCAATATTGTCTATAGAAAGAAAAAAAAATAGTACAAAGCAAGTGCAAGCGTTTTAAAAAGAGTCAACCTTGACACAATGGGATCATTGAACTGTGAAAAAGGGTTTCAAGCGTATTCTTAAAAAAAAAAAAAAAAATCAAGGAAACGTCCATGTTTTGAACGAAGTAAGTACTAGAAACAAATAAGCAGTAGTAGTAGAAAAATAATTGAAAAATAAAGCGCACGTTTTATAAATATTTCAAAAAAAAAAATCGTGTGATTACCGCGTCATCAAATGAACACGATGATAGAGCGAGTATTTTTTGGCTAAATTTTCAAAAAAGGAACAAAGCTAATCTGCGGGATTCGTTGATATCCAAAACTGGAAACTCCGGTATCACGGGAAACGGGGTCGGCGAAAAGGGCACGATCGACGCACACACGAGAAGCACGGGAGAGACTCTCGTAGGGAACTGGCCGTACTGAGGGATCCCGATTGTCGCAGTAGGATGGACCACAGCGACAGGGAAGGGGAATTACGAGAAAAGGAACGGACAAGACCGGCGCATAGGCTGAGCGTACTAGCTCCCAGAGCCAGCAGGAACGAGGGGCCTTCGGATAGGAACGCGGTCACACGAAGCCGTTCCGTGCCCGTGCCGTTACTTCCACGCGATCACACAAACTGCGATAACGTAACAGAAGATCCTCTCAAGACTGTTCAATAAGAAATTGCTGTGCATAGACCTTAATGTGCTCGAGTGTTACGGTCAACTAACTAATTATAAAATCATGAAATTCATCATAATATTACCTAATAGTACGTTAAATTTATCATTATATAGAATTCGACCGGAATATTGTATTTTTCCCTCTATATGTGAACGTCTCCATGATAGGAGACCAAACTTGTGAAATTAGACAACTCCTCGGCAAAAATCGAATATTAAGTACTTCTATTTTCCATAATTACTTAATTTAAAGTCTAATTTGTCCCCTAACGATACAGCTTAATAAAGTAGGCATTCCAACGAGTATAGTACGATTTACGACAATAATTTGAATTCGATCCAATGTTTTCAGAAAATGTTCTCCCAGTGCAAATAAGACGACGTGATCAAAAATACAATACCTAACACACAGCACTTCCGAGATAAGAAATAAAACGAAACTTGAAAACGACGAAAACTTAGCAAAAGGCCACATTTCGGAACGAAGACGAGTAGCACAACATTTTTCATTTGACTCTTCGGAAGAGCCTTCATCTTTAGGAACGGATCACTTCCTCCAAACCCACCCCGACATAGATTTTTTCCATTCCCCTTTATCAGCGATCAGGCCCGCATTTTTCCAAGAATGAACGATTATTTTTACTTTCCTCCTTGTGCTATTCACTATTTTTTTCCATTTTTGGCGCTGCGCACGCCACCTATTATTATTGTTATAAATTGGGCATTTACCCGTATGTAAATAAATAAACGGTAATCCGTTAGCAATGATATGCAGAGAGAAGAGTAAAAAGTCTTTAGGAAAAGGCTATTCACTCCCTCCAACGACGAAGCATAAATGGTAGCAGAGCGTGGAAACAGCTAAAGTTTGCACAACTATTCGCAACGACTCCCGCGATCACCAATGACGCCGTGCAAATTCGTCGTTTACCTCAACGGACAATACTAATCTGCACTGCGGTTCGTTCCGTTAAACGTCTCGGAACGGCTAGTGTGAACGAGCATGAACGGCTGCAGGGCTGAGGCTAGGACCGGGTGACGGAAGATCCGGGGATGGAATGAATCAGAGGTAGTGAGTACGAGGTAGAGTAGGAGTATAGAGTAGGCGAAATTACGCCCGAGGGAATGCGGTAGCTTAGGGAACGCACGGATTGCTAACTGGCGTCCCGGCATCGAATCGTGATTTCGAACTAGAGGCGTTAACGAGGCGAGAGATCGAAAAAGCGAAAACAATTAACAGAACCTGACGAGAAGAGTAATGAACCCCAAATTCAAAGGAGCAGTAAACTAATCATCTATATTGAAAAAGAGGAAGAAAAAATCATAGTATAGACCACAAAGTACTTCCAAGGGCCGATAGCTTCAAAGGCACTTTAGTACAAAAATTTTTTTGAGTAAGGGGAAATAGAATTTGACATCATGGATACGATACTTAAACCCACTTAAACACATGGAAAAAGGAAATGCTGCAAATGGCTACACAGTGGTCTATTACTCGTCAGCTTTAATTAGGTATGATTGGAGAAAACCATCCTTTCGTAATAGTAGCTATTCCGAACATTTTTTTGTGATAATTTTCACCTAAGAACAGATTGGTCCATAGCAACTGAAGTAATTTAAACTATTGTCTTTTTCTTAATTTCCAAATTCAAAGTAAAGATGTTTGTTGTTCACCAAACGGTACAGCTGAAGAGAGTTTTTGATGACAATTCTGAAGAGTATAGAACGACTTCTAAAGCTGCATAAATTTTCGAACTATAAAATCGAGGCAAATTTTTCAAATTTTCAAAAGTTTCGCACATATGCAGCGAGAACAAATTAAGCTATCAACTCCGTAATGCTCTCACTCGATTCCGAGCCAAAAAGCTAAATTAGTATCAAACTCAAAATGTTGAGAAAAAATGAAATAAAATTATGTCCTAATGTCAACGACTCAGTAAATAAAAATATGCAACATGGATGAAAAAAAGAAAATAATAATTAGAATTCGATCGTTCTCGTATAACACAAAGAAGCTAAACGATTGAACAATATTTTTGCTTGAATAGGTAAATGGTAAAAATAACCAACGTTCAAACGATTCAAAGTTTGGATGTGTTCGAGATATAACCTGCATATTCAAATGAAAATACGTAGATGAGCCCTGATTATTCAAACAACAGTTTTCGACGAACAAAAATATATTTTCATTAGTGCAGCCTCAATTCGATGTATCGTACTGATTATTTCGTCATTGCCCATTCAAGGATTCGAAGGCGGCTGTGCACATGACGTTCGAAAACGTGAACACGCTGCATAATTATGCAGAACTTGGCTCTTTCCTGAGGCCACGTCTTTCCCGAAAAGGCCAAGGACACGAGGTCACTCAATTAATACCAATGCTAGGTTCCACACAACTGATTCGAATAAAGCGGATTTGGGATTTTCAAACTGAAATGAACTAACTCTGCCTTTTTTGTAAGCATGCTTAATACCAGTCCGCTCACTTGTTAGATAATTCGAAAGTGCATCTTTACGAAGCCAATGATGCAACTACAATAGCGATGGGATCAAATCGAAAATAGAGATAAAACTAATCTGACACGTCGACATCACACGTTCTAACCAGGTTCAAACAAAAAAATAAAATAAAAACCAACAAATTAAAAATAAAATATAAATATCAGGGATTTTTCGCTTTCACCGGCATTTTTTTCCACGGTAGCCGTGGGGAGTTTTGGTTAATTTGTGAAATCATATTCATCTAATGGTTACCGTGGCCTAATGGTTAGTATGGACCGTGGATTCTATTAGAGAGGTATAATTTTACAAAGAAATTTGAGAGGGCTAACCCACATTCCGTTATATTTTAGAATAATTTGTTTTGAACAAGATACTCGCAAATGATTTAAAAAATTAAAATTAATTCTCAAATTGTTTTGGTTGCAGAGCTGTACGCGTTGCTGGAATTATTATAATGTTGATCTAACACATAATATTATAAAAGTTATAATATTATATATGCATATAATAATAAAATTAACTTGGTACATATTCAATTAAATTTATTGATAATTTCTCTTTTTCCATAATGATGCTTTTTCATAAATTAAAATTTTTTTTAAAAATCGATGAATAATAAATGTTGTTGTCACACTATTCAATATTAATTTTTCAATTTTTATTATGATACGACTTTGATTTTTAAGATTTTATGACACCTAATATTCATTTACGATTTTTAATTTTTGTTACACGTATCAATACGTGTATTGATTTGCTATCTTCATATAATTATCTGCGTCATTTCGATCACATTTTTTTGATGACTTAAATATGTTTACAAACTTCCGATTTTTTCATTGAATGTATTTTTCTTTGTACACACAGCGAATCGATTGTTTCTTCGGTTGCTAGAGCAAACTTCGTCCCATGAGTATAATATATTCGTACTGTATTTGTATCGTTTTTATTGTTCTGTTATTATTAAAATGAGTTAAACATTTTTTATTTATACAGGTATGTATTTTATCGGAATTTGAATTATGTCCTCATTTATAGTGAGAATTATTTTTCAAAAGATGGTAGCATTATCTGATGATGTTAGTACTGATGTATCGGATTCGTTTACGTCATCGGAGATGAGTATAGTGCGAACGTTGGGTGAAAATAAAATTAGAGGCCTGCTGGTAGTCACGAGTTCGCCTAAGCACAGGAAGAGCGATGACTTAAGAGGTTTATTAGTCATCACTTTTTTTCGTGGCATCGGTAATTTCAAAAAGCTGCTTAATGTGCGTGAATTTCTGTGCTCAAAGAGTTATTTCGAATTACTATTGATCCGGAGCTGACACGAGATATCTTCAAGGTTGGGTTATCAGGAGCGAGAAAGTCAGATGTAAAAATCTGTATTCCAACGAGTTCTTTTCTTATCTTCACTTTCAACCCACGTCGAATCTATTTCCTCAGATTCCTATAATCTTACTCGGTCTTTTATTAGAGCGACATATCGAATCGACAAGACGAACTGTCTACAGACAGTAAGTAAATAAAGACAGTAAATTTACTGTCTATTATTAATAATTTTGGTTTATTATCCAATGATAAACCCATTAAAAAATTTCTAACCCCTCAGAATGTGATGTTTTACTTTTCAAGGCATAAGGTATGATCCGAATATCCAATGAAAAAAAATTCTGTCAGTCCGCCGTCAACATTATTCTGAGTAATCTAAAGACTGTAATGTATTGTAAATGTTCACCAAAAATCAATCTCGACCAATCTTGGCTCGATTCTTTAGCCAAATTGCTACCTCAATTATTGGGGTATTTTCGGGGGTTTTGAGGACGGAATTCTAAATTTCTAGTATATTTTTTAGTATCAATTTCTATCGATTTTTGGACGCTGAATCGAATTACTCTCTCCCACACACACACACACACTAAGCTATTTGGTCCAATTTTTGAGTTTTTGAGAAATTTCGCATGAAGGCATAACTCAAGAACTTTTTGAGCTGTAAAAATTGTACTCGTTGAAGAGCACTGTATCGTGTGGCGACAAATTAGTCTATAAAATTAAGTAATTAAGAAAAATAGAAGCATTTAAAACTTGATTTTTGCTAAGGAGTTTGCAATATTTGGGTTGAGTTTTTGTTAGTTACTATGAAAAGTGGATGATCTATTCCATTTATGTTTGAACCAATTAGAATAAAACCACTGCACGATAATTTGCAGCGTTTTTCGTATAAGGTGCCCACACCGAAAAATACTAATAAAGCCTATGGAAACGTCACATTTTCTTCTCTTTCGTCCTTAAGAAATCACGCGCACAAGTTACAACAAATCAAGTCCGAATTCGAATGAAAACATTTCAAAATTACTTCTGAAGCAACCCTTTTCCGCCCATTGGCTACTGATGAACAATGATCTCCGAAAATAGAAGGCTGTCAAGCGTTTCGGCAAATGATTGAGCGTAACTGCTAAGGTTGAAGGTGTTTTGTCTTCAGCGAATGTACCAATAGCAATTTTCCCCGCGCGAATTGATTTTCCACGTCCTTCAGTTCGATAGAAAGCCAAACTGATTATCCACGATGCAAAAACGACCATATCCTTCGACGGAGCATTTCAAACGCTGCACCTAATAATGTTGAAACTTGAAAAAAATTACCTCTTGAGTCCCTTTCTAGTTAGTATCCCTTGCTCTAAACTATGATATAATTTAAAGAAATCATAAACGGTTCGAATTCCATTTCAGCGTCTATTTATTCTCTGCCTTTTCATTGTATACCATCAATGCAGATATTTCAAAATTTCACAAATAAGCAGCTATAACTTGAGAACCATCAAAGCCATCGACTCCGTTATTGTCTCATTTGACTTAGAAAAATAAAATAAAATAAAGAGAAATTCAAAAATGTCATTTAAATTCATATCAAACACACCTATGTTATTAAAACCACGGAAAATACGAATTCCCCTTTCCTCTTGAAATTCCCAAAAATACCCTTAAAATTTAAGTAGCGTTTAGGCTAAAAAATTGAGCCATTGTCAGACCAATAATGCTTCTTGGTGAAAATTTCAGATAAGTAGGTCTTACAGTTCCCTCAGAAAAATGTTGACGAAGGCGGCGTACGGCGGAAGGACATAATTTTTAAAATTGCATAATCGGATTTTACATGCCCAGGAACGTGAAAAATATATATGTAGAAAATTTTT